>AP028166.1:28953397-29623696 GCA_014132275.2 Samia ricini
ACGACAGAGAGATATTACCTTTTATATTATATACGATACGAAAAATAATGAGCGTATTTATTAATTAATCAGAAAAATTAATTACAAACAGGTTAAATAGTTTTACAACCTATTCGGTTTTGAACACGGAAGATTTTAATTATAAAACAATGTTTTAACGCTGAACGTATGGCCCTACACGCTCGCACTATATAGACGATAACAGTAGCCATCTCCGATAAAGTCTCGATGGAGACCGCTTTAGTTTTACGACTAAATATTTTCGTCTAATGGCATTAACGTTAAAAAAATTGCAGATTATAAAACTATAATATAATTACGTGCCGTGAAATATAAACCTTTAGAATGAAAGTATTTCGCGTCTAATCCGTTTTAAGAACAATACACGCACGGATGTGTGTTTGAATTTTGGCATATTAATAATAAGGAGTGTAGATTTTTTTTTACATAATATATATTAGGAACGCATTAAATTAATCAAAAAACCATTACAGCCACTACCTTGCGTTTGACACACACATATCTATCTATTATCTTACCAATCACGTATCATTGTCACACTTAACATTAATTTATCGCGTGGACAGAATTTTGAGGTAATTGAGGTTAAGTAATTGACAAGAAACAGCAGCCAAAATTATTAGCATTTTTAAAATAAATTATTATTTTTATGAATGAAACTAAATACTTTTATGAATTAAGTTGAATTTGGATTTCAGGCGAGCACTAGTATAAATGATTTGAAGATAATATGTACCAGCAACATTTTCTAAATTAAGTTTAATTATAAGGTTTCTGAAGGAAATCACAAAAAAAAAACAAAGACGGTGATCGTACGTAAAAGGTTCGAGCTATGGGAGAAACGTGGTTTTAAAGTTTATTCAAATCTTAATGTGTTTTTAAAAAGATTTGGTTCCGAATCCTCTAATCTAGTGTCAACGGGCAAAAAAAAATAGAGAATCAGACTTAAACGATCAATATCGTGTTCCAGAGATGTCAATGGTACAGCCCGAATCCCATCTTTTAGGTACATTTTCCATCAATCAATTACGTCAATCAGGCCGTGAAAATACTATTTGGACAAACTGTTTTCAGACATGCTATATATTCCACATTAATTTTTGAAAAGTAACACGAAACATTATTTCTGTCTGTTATTTACTTTGGTTTTTATTGACATGAGTTTATAATTTTTTAGAAAAAGAATTTAATATATTATAGAATATTTGTAAGCACTTGGTTAATACATAAATATGTTTTTATTATTTATTTTGGATATAATTCTCTGTGCCTAGTCTAAAATCAACCATCGTATCAAAACACAAATAAAATTCCGTATTATCAAACTCTGAATATAATAAATTATACACAACATATCCCTAATAGAATAGACTCATGAAGAAACTAACTTTTCTCTACGTCAGGAATAGCACTTTGACTTCCCTCAGATACTCCAATCCTTTTTACACATTCGAGCCACTTTCGAATTTTAGTTACATTTCCCTGTGGCTAAAAGTTCGTAAATCCACATTCCACGCAGAGATAAAGTAATAACGGACGAAGCGTACCTTGAAATATTATATTCCTGACACTTCGTCTCGAAAAATCATTGCGCAAATATAAACAGCGTTGCTTCTCATTTGGAGAGTGTTTTTTATTCTTAATTATTATTTACTGCAACACCAGGGAAGCCGTGGTTTATGGCGCCATAATTAGAAAGTAACCTCGCTCGCTAGGCGAACGAATAAATTCTTAATATTACCTTACCGTGAAGTTATAGAATCGTTTATCTTACAACCAACATATTCATATAGAGACGTGCAGAGATATTTTAGCGATACCTCAGTTTTAGTGTTGCCGTGAACCTATAATATTCTATATTAAGATTTAACTTTCCATGAAGGAATACATTTTGATTAAACTATATCATGATTGATTGATTCAACCGAAAGTCGTCCACTGCTGGACATAGGTCTCTCTAAAAGACTGGAATTGCCATAATCGCAACGCTCGGCAGGTGGGTTGGCAATCGCAGTAAGAGGATCTCAGAGGATGCTGCTGCCCATCCCTTGGTTTATCCCTTGCTCGCCTGTTACGACACCCACGGGAAGATATGAGGTGGTATTATTCTTAGCCGGCACCACACAGACATAGTATTGTATCATGGTGGTCTTTTTTCATTTTTCATTTCCGCCTTGTATGCATTGTCATTAATGTAATTTTTTAAGTTTTCGCGTTCCATATTTAAAATCAGTTAATTTTAACGGGTTTCCGGTGTTAGAAAATCTAAAGGTTCGTGATTTATCGTCACAGGCATCGTCGATGGATACTGTTAGTGTTGTGTGTTGTGACTATAATAAATATAAAGACCAAACGGAGGTAGTTCATCAAAATACCCCTCAACGCAGCAGGCGACGCCGCGCACCGCCAGTCAGCCCGTGACCACGGCTGGTGAAACCCAGCCGAAACGTCGGGATAGGAAGAAAAAACCAAAGGTAACGCGTAAAAACCCGTTAAAATTAACTCATTGTCATTAAGTTTGAAAATACTTCAATCCAAATGTGTTCCGGGGGGATAACTTGAGAGTCACTTAATTTAGCATGCTTAACAAATTGGACAATCTTTTCCCTAATGAGAGATTGTGATCAAAATACTATGTGTATTTACTATTTAGTATAAAAATGGCCACATTTACTAATAATATAGTTATTAAATTATCAATTCTAAATGATTAACATTGCTTTTCGGTTGGACTATGTACCCGGCATCACTTGTTTACTTTATTATAGTGAATTATAAAATACCATTTTACCATTTATTTCACGAATATTTTCAATTCCACACAATTATCCAATGCGTATATTAGTTTTTAAATATTCAATGGTAAATAATGTTGGCATAATTAATCTTTACTGACATACCTAAGATTACACCATCATCATCATCATCTCCCTACCCTTTTCCCATTTTTATTTGGGGTCGGTGCAACATGTCTACCTCTTCCATTCCTCTCTATTTGTTGTCATCTCCGCATTCACTCCTTTCCTAAGCATATCATCTTTCACACAGTCCATCAATCTTTTCTTTGGTCTTCCCCTTCCCATGTAACCGTCCACATTCATATCCAATACCTTTCTTACAACATCCTCTTTCTCCCTGCGCATCACATGTCCATACCAGGACAAACGACCGCCTCTTAACTTGTCTGTTATTGGCGCCACTTTCAAACTTCCTCTAATATATTCATTCCTAATCCTCCCCATTCTTGTTCCCCCACACGGCACACATCCCCCTCAACATTCGCATCTCAGCTGCATGTAATCTTCTTTCGTCCGTCACCTTTATGGGGTAACATTCTGATCTAAAAGCTAAAAAAATTTCTCATAATTTTAAATACTTACCAGTAAAGCTGATATTTAATCGGATTTTGTTTACAGTTTCCTGATTGTTAATTTTTTTTATCCTAATAATTTTCTTTTAAAAATTACTCCTTTAACTTTACCAGAGAAACTCCTATCAAAATCAGTCCAGGCGTTTCGAATATTTGATGGAATAACTAAACAGCCACACAAAAATTGTAAAAACATTTTTTTTAGTGCAAGGTGCGTATATATTCAAATGTATTTAAAGAAAGTCTGTCATTATGATATCACAAGCAGACTCTTACATTTTATTTATTTGTATAGATAATTTGAACCAATGGAGTCGAGTCACATTGGAGGATTCGAAACCGCGACCAAAAACTTCATCGGAAGCTCAATACTTTATGCAGAATATTTTACATTGGGATTCCGCCAGTACCTTCGTATACATTTCGCATTTGAATATTTCAAAACTTGTAAAGTTCACTTCCTGAACTCAAAGATCCGGAATACCTATGCAATACTCGATATCTCGATAGGATGAAAAGAAAATTCTCAAAATATATTTGTAAGAAATATGGCGATTTTTTACCCGATTTTAAAACAACTAGTTTTTGGTTCGTAATCCGATCGTTATAAGAAATTAATTAAAACAACACTTTCAGTATTTTTTCCTCCATACTTTTTAAAAGAAAAATATAGGACACAATCTGTTTATAAACAGAGGAAATAATTAATGTCTTGATCCGTTTTATCTTTGACAATTTGTCGAATATAGATTTAACATTTGTCAAAGACCATTTACATTTGGACGCTAATAGGCAATTCAGGGTCAACTGACGTGCGACGCGGTGCCTGCGGCGACGCGGTGCCTGTTGCGACGCGGTGCCTGCGAAAGCCACCCCGTGTCGCCCCCATCCGAAATGCAGCGGACGGCCCCGGGGGGTTTTAGTGGGTATTTCCAGGCGCTTCACGCCCGGGCGAGTCCCACACTGGCACGGAGCTCGTCCCTCCGTGCCCCCTTACCCATTGCATTGGGGGACTTCGGTCTCACTAATGCAATGGGTAAGGGTAGTGCGTAAATGCATTTCCCCCCGTCAAAAAAAAAAAAAAAAAGGGTCATCTGACGCAATCACCATTTTCAGAAAATGTCATTTATGATTTTTGTATTATAGTATTTGACGTATCATTTTATTCAAAACATTGATACCATACATAGAATGAAATATAAATGTAAAAATGGTAAACAATATACTAGTTTGAAATCTTTCATTAGTAACTCGTTTCGTTTTGTGGAAAATATACCACGGTACACTTTTTAACACGGATTTATTGAGATTATATTATAATTACAATAAAACATCCACCATGACAACGCATAAACGGAATGAGAAAAGAGGTCGTGCGCATAGCATAAAAAATCATTGAAATAAAAAAAAAACATTATGAAATAGTACGAATCGTTAACACTAGATGGCGCTTATTACCTACACGTTTTAACACTTTTTGTTGTTGTTTTTTTTCTAACTAGAAATATTACATTATGTCACATAAAACTATTTTGTAAAATGTAAGCTATTTTTTGTATGGGATCAAAATCTTTCTAGAAAGTTGACACTGTTTTGCTTATCAGCGTCCAAGTGTACCATTCGGTAGCGTAGCAGGACTGATCCTCATCTGGTGTTGCTTGTACACCAGTGATAGCGTGATATTTATATATTTGAAACACACGTAATGTCCTACAAATCACGAATTCTTGGTGTAATTTCGATTTATCTTTTCGTAGTACTTTTTTTTTATTAATTATATTGCGGTATATGACTCTATATTATGTAATTTTGGTGGCGATTTACGTAGTATTGTTTGTTTATTGTGTACAAGTGAAGTATATTGAAAAGAAAGACGCGTGAATTCTGAGATCCCACAAGAACTCCCTTGGAACGCTTTAACAAATGGCTATCATTTTTTTGAAGCATAGAAGATTTGTAAAACAATATGAAGCTGGGCCTAAATAACTTGTATTCAGAATCGTAATAAATTATTAATAATAACAAACAACTGCAATACGCACTTGCAATGTAGTAAGGTTATGTAAAAGCCCTCGTTTCCTTTTTGACTTGCTCACGGATAAATTTCGCTCTCCTCAGAACTTGATAAATCGGTAAAGACCCTTCAATTTACAACTCAATAAAATATCCAAAACACTTTCTCATATAATATGAATTATCGTTTATCACCATATGTAAAAATACAATTATTTTGAGGGTAGGTAGAAACAATAAACGGTAAAATAAATCACTTCTCGTACTGGCAGTATCGTTAAACTTAAATTTTCGAGTACATTTTACGACTGTTTGTTTCCCTTCGTTTGGAAAATGGATCGTAATTTTTTTTTTACAACCCCTCCTGTCATCAAGCAGTTTCCGTTAGTTTATTATGTTCATTGATTTTCCACACACCAGATCGAGAAGTCATCGGCAAGGAGTAACTCATAAAATACTTAACAATAACATTTTATCATAAAGAATCGTACTATATTATGAAGGAAGTAATGCCAAAGTTCTATTGCTGAAAAGGTACTGGTGGTGTCCTGTTCGAAGAACCACAAATGGTGGTGTCCGGCTCGAAGCTTATGGCTTCTTCACCTCAATTGTCAGCGGGTTATAAAAAGGTAGATAAGTGGACTGTATGCTGGTTTCAATGCGAGGACAACGGTATACGGATCTGCTCAACCGCGGGAAATATATAGAATAAGTTGAGCTGTGAGGAAAGAAAACATACACACTTACTTGGCGATGAATGATGCGCGGGCGCTCGAGTGGCTCAGATGGCTGTGGTTCTATTACCAGCGCTGCTGCGGTGGTGATTTCTTCTATATTAATTTACAGGCGAAACACTTTTTGCGGATTAGATAATTAGCGGGTAGCGGTTCAAATATTTTATAGTCCGAAGAACACGCCAATCACGGCGGCGAGCTCTAGCCGACTCCAGACGCGGACTGACCATGAATCAACTTCGCGGCGTTGCGGTTTCAATGCACATGTTTAGGGGCAAAAGTTAGGCACAAGAGGAAAAGGAGTCGCGTATATTACTTAAAACTAACATAAAATAACTACCAGGTACTATGAGAAAGTAATTAATATTTAAACAAAATGAATAGTCAATTTGTGAATCACACTCATCTGGATATGAAAAAATTACCAACTCCAAAAGTTTAGAGTACAAAATCTAAGCAGAAAAAGACCTAGATAGAATAAAACCCTACCATAAAAAAGTTCAAATTTAAAAAGGCTGTTATATATATATATATATATATATATATATATATATATATATATATATATATATATATATAAATTTCAGTGTCGCAATCTATTACTAAAGCCAACAAAGACTGGCGTCGATCAAAGCTTCGGTAAACTCGTAGTGGGTACACGCTGATCTGGATAAAGGATTAGATGAATGGTGGAGCATTTATTTTCTTAAATCTCAACGCAAACACAAAGTCAAGATGGGCTGTTAGATCTTTAGAAGATATTTCTTACATAACTCCGAGACAACGATTTCTTTTGTTCTAAAAGTCTAGTTCGAATTTGCAAGATTGATTTTGAATTATGATGAAAAACAACGGATTACGTGCTAAAATAAAAAGTGTTATTAGTCAACATTATAGAATAACAGATATTATCATTGACCTACATTGTCAATTTTTTGCTGAAAATCTCAAAATCTCAACGGTAAATTTTCAAAATTTCTACGACTGTAAAACCGACTTCAAATGTTTTTAGCTCTTTTGAAACCGAAATCGCTATATTGATTTTACTCAGAAGTCGTGAAATAGTTTATTTGAAAACCCCGCGTCGTTTGTTTCCGTTGCTTTAAAGGAAATTTAGCTAATTTCATTAAATAAATCTCAAGCTAAACTAGGATCAAATTGATGTATTTTCAACCGCGTTTCAAATAATCGGTTCAGAAGAGTCATTTCATATTGGGTTAATAATTTGAAATCCACTCAGCGAAGTAATAGAGATCAACTTATTTACGATATATCTACGATATAACTTGAAATGTATCAAAAATAACTAAAGACTGATCAAAGATAATAAGTCTTAATGTCTTTTTTGAAGTGAAAACTTCTTAAGTGACGTTGAACGATTTCGGTACACACCGAGTGTATGACGACAGCCGTTAACATGCTACAGTATTTCAAATATAAGATGGCGTTTGAGTGCTGGCAGTCAGAGATATCTAATAAAATTTATACTTACGCAACTTATTTTCACTTTTCTTTATAGCTCGGACCGCCAATAGAGGGTATTGTATGTTAAATGTTAGAGGTGCGACGCGGTGCTTGCGAAAGCCACCCCGTGTCGCCCCCATCCCAAATGCAGCGGACGGCCCCGGGGGGTTTTAGTGGGTATTTCCGGGCGCTTCACGCCCGGGTGAGTCCCACACTGGCACGGAGCTCGTCACTCCGTGCCCCCTTATCTATTGTATTGAGGGACTTTGATCCCTCGAATACAATAGATAAGGGTAGTGCGTAAACGCATTTCCCTCCGTCAAAAAAAAAAAAAAAAAAGGTTATGATAGTAATTTCAATTACCAAATTACACAATTTTAATTACTTATACAATTACAATTTTAATATAGCGATGATGATGCGGTGGATAGTGTGGCCGGATTCCGTGTCAATGGACGCGGGTTCAAATCTCCCTATCCCGCTCTAAAATCAGCCTGAGCTTTCGGTGAAGGAAAACATCGTGAGGAAACCATAACATGGTGGTAGGGTACTTTCTAATAATGCCGGCCTGGGTAGCTACCATCCTCAAGTTTGAAAACCTGTCGCCAAATACCAAATAGGTGTGTTCCGAAGCATCACTTGTGGCAAACAGTACCTCTAGGTGTATAATTGTGTTTACCATCCTGGACAATATCGTCACTTGACATCCGGTGAGATTGTGGTCAAAGCACTAAGCCTATATCGAGTAAAAAAAACTATAATTTAAATATTTAATATGTCGATTACCCATAAAAACGAGACAATAGGAAAACAATGGTAACCAGGTTAGTTCTCAAGGGGTTAATAAACAGTTTCGAATTTTCACCTCTGTCGGTAGTCCCCTAATTTAAAAATAAGAAATAGTTTTTTTCTTGGTGGTAATACTCCCATATTTTGGTAAGTAACGATTTGGATAACTAAAGTTTAGAGATAAGGACTCTCGAATGCAGTTGTCGGAACATTTGTATAGTTCCCTGGGAACTATTTTCTAATTCGTCCAGTCCCGGCAATATTAGAAAATACCACAAATGAATGATGATCTGCATGAGGAAATATGGATGTGAAGTATGTTTGGTACCCATTCCGTTGTTAGATGAGGGTGAAATTATACTAAAAAAAAATCACAAAAAAAAACTTTGAATACCTAATACACGTATATTAGGTAAGGTAAGTGAAATTACTTTGGTATTCTTTAAAAAATAACTACGTAATTATTTGACTTAATTTATTTATCATTGTGAACCTATGCAATATAAAACAAATGATAATTCTTATGAATAAAGAATAATAGAATTGGATAGTCGTCTCTATAATTATATATGGATTATGCTACATGATAAATAAAATGACCAATTTTTATTATCTTGTAAAAGAAAAATACTATTGTATACTGACTTCAAAACATTAAATAGCATACTTATAGTATAGGATAATTTAAATTTGCATAACGATGTTAAAACCGAATAAATTTCTAAAACAACGTAAGAAGAGACTGCCAGCTTCCTGGCACAGAGCCGGACAAGTAAGATGGCGACCATTAAATTCATGAATTTACAAAAATAATTAACCGTAAAGCTGCAGCGTACGCATGTCTGTTTTAAAATCTAAAGCTGTCTTGTTATTATGTAACTTTATACCTAAGTAATAACAATAAAAAAAAGAACAAAGTTAATTATCTATGGCCTCTGTCATAGACTGTAGCGGGAATAATTTTGTAGGTTTCTTTGGACTGCATAAATAGAGCGCGATGGTACAGATCCGGCTCGAAGGACCAAAATATTAATCCTTAGTTACCATTTTGCAAGTTTACATATTAAAAAATATAAAAATTAAAATTAGATTCGTTTTTTAAGACGCAAGATACGTCTTTCATAAAGTGAACCGCAAACGACACGAATTAAATTATTAAAATAACCAAAAAATAAATAAAGTATTTCCAAAATTTTTATCTATTAGCGTCCCTTGGAAGTAAAACCAATTCGTATGCTGGTACGGCGCGCGGCCTAATGGACTGGAATCCTAAGATGGCGGTGTCCCTACTTAATCGAGTTCGTTGAGGAAAAATACAATGCACAGTACCTGGAGTTGATGTCCTTTCTCCCAGCGTCGACGTGGCGATGAGGGCGAGGGTCCGGGCAATACCAAGACGAGAGAGACTTCTTCTTCAGCCTGTGCTATATTTCGCGAGTGCGGTGCGCGTGCGACGCGTAAGGCGTTTTATGCTTGACTAACTTTTGCGGTTTGAAGAAAGGGGTAAGAGGAAAAGGGGGCTAGGAGGGGTAGGGTTGCAGTGTCGAGCCAGTCAAATTTCGACCAAACTCGAGGCACAGTAACATTCCATTTTCCCCAGCGAACTCGATATTAAATTACATTTTAATAAATTAAACTGGCATAACCATATGCCTTGATAGGGAACAGCATGACGCTCGATTATACCGTTATGTTCGACGCCACCGGTCACAATTCCCTTGTCTTTACGTGCGCCTGTAATATATACCTTGTTGCTTCTCTTTATAAGCGTATGTACTGCGCGTATCTTTCTATTCGATTATTGTATAGTTTACGTATTCACATTTACTATATACACAAATGCGATTTTTACTCAGGCCTAGTTACCAACGACTATCAAGTTTCAAAATCTGTCGACAAGTACCTATTATAAAAATGTTTTTCTGCATTATCACTTGAGTAGCAATGATATTACGATCACTCTATTATAAGATTTTAAAAAACCTATAAAAACTCTACAGCGGTAAATCAAGTCAGAGACATCATGTAAATCTAAGTATTTCTAGTCATATAAATCGCTACTTTCTCCATCTTAATACATACGTGACGTCATCCATAAGTTAGTAATTAAATAACACGACATCCTGGTGATTTATTCGCGTTGAAACTCTGTGTGTGATATAATTAACAATACATTATTATAATGAAACCAATACCGTTAAACATCTGGTCTTAATCCGAAGCCTTTCGTAGATAAAAGTTAAAGGCCTCTTTCAACTACTCCGACCTGCCTTCGATGTATCCGCAGTTTCAATTGTCTGGAGAAATTAATGAATCTAAATGTTCTGTTGCATAAATTCACCATAAGGTTAGTTCTAACTCTTAGTTTCCCTACAAAATTTTAGCAGAAACGTGATAAAAGGTTTGGATTTCCCCTCCGGCATATTAAAAAAACTTGCTAGTGATCTGCCTTTGCACCCACTAATATTACAAAGCTGCGATATTCCATCCACTAACGCCATGTAACGCACAATGCGTTTACAAGTTTTCAATCATATTCATTTGCAGTGTGTGACTCTATATTTTGTAATTTCTGTGGCTTTTTACCAACTATAGTTTGGCGCAGTTGTATTATACTACTGCCGTTCTGAGGTCTCGGGTTCGATTCCCGGGTCGGGTCAAGTGGTATTGGGTTTTTCTACACAGTATCATCCCGGAGTTTGGAATTTGTGCCCAATATGGCGACAGTCTCGCCCGGACGGAACTAAGCTCGGCGAAATGTGGGTGGTGTAGTTCGCTATTTCACCTCTGCCTAACCTTTAGGGGATAACAGGCGTGAGCTTATGTTATGTTATAATTTGATTATTGTGTACAAGAGACTGTAGTTGCGCGTGAATTCTGAGATCTCCTAACAACTCTTAGAAAGGACTAACAAAGAGCCACTATTTTCAGAACATTGGAGATTAGAACAATAATACAAAATTGAGTTTAAAAAAAGCTTGTATCAATTTTCGTAATAACTGCATTCATCATTCATTCATCTCCCTAGATTTATTCCATTTTAATTTGGGATCAGCGCAACATGTCTTTCTTTTTCCACTCAACTCTCTATTTGAAATCATCTCCGTATTCACTCCTTTTATAAGCATATCATTTCTCACGCACTTCATCCATCTTTTCTTCGGTCTTCTCCTTTCCCTATAACTGTCCACATTCTTATTAAATACCTTTCTTACAACTTCATCTTCCTCCCTGTGCTTCACATGCTTATACCAGGATAGACGATTCTTCCTTTAATTCTCTGTCACAGGCGCCACTTTCAAAGTGATATTCTGATATTTATAGTTTATTATTATTATATATTTGTAATAAATATCAGAATGTCAGTTTGTTATTTGTTCAAAACACACGTAGTAATGTTTAACACGGTATGTTATACAAACAAACGCGAATTGAATCGCAATGTACACACGGAACTCCATTACTGAGGACGCATTGTAACAACCAAATCAATTAACAATGTCGCGTCAGGAACATAATATACTTGTATTAGCGGATGTTATTTAGCGCCCACTATATATTCTTTATCACCTGAAAGAAACTGCATAATCTTAATATATTTTACGCCATCGAGTAACTGAAAATGGTGTTGCTACGAGATATAAGAATTTATTCGTGACAAACAGGAATGTAACACATATTACACAACACTCAAAATCAAAATCAAAAACATCTTTATTCAATTTAGGCCCTAAGAAGGCGCTTATGAACGTCTAAAACACTACCACCGGTTCGGAAAACAACCCAGTCGAGAAGAGCGCAGGCGAGAAACTCGATCTGGTTCTTTTTTTTTCAGTAATATTTAAATACACGTCATAATTCACTACATACTCATAGCACTTGTAAATTGCTAGCGATTATCAGCTTTTAACTCTCTGTGATATTGAGTTCAAACTGATCTGCATGGGTTGACCCGCGACCCGTGTATGTATTGAAATGAAGGTGTTCTGGAACGACGTTGAAATTTCAAAGTTCAATGACTCCGTTTAAATCCATAATACCGATAAATACGTCCTTTGTCTCTTTCTCTCCTTTACAGAGCGTCACAATACTACAAAAAGCATTAATTGTGTCTAACTGAGTATCGTTCGTACGTTAACGTGTTCAATACGAAATTAATTTAATAAAATTCATAATAATAAAATGTATATCTCTGGCGAAAGTTTTTTGTTTTAATTTTTAATAATTTTATAAACAAATAAACAAGTCGAAGTTGCTTATTACACAAATTATTAAAAGTATGTTTAATTAAAAGTAATAAACTCAGAACTTGCAAACTTCTAAACATGTATTGTTTTACTTTTGAGTTGTTTTGTACTCAAATCATGTTTAAATATCAAAAGTTATTTTAAAAATTGCTTAAATAACAAACATATAATGATATAATCTGTAAACAAAATTGATAGATTAATTCTTCTTCTTCTTCTTAGTTAATGGCAATCTGTGTGTACACACAATTTGTGCCAATGTCATGTAGGTAAGATTTTCAATCTCGTATCAGCGTTACCAAGCTCCAACAGAACGGTGGCCTATCCTGCTCAAACTTTCCATGGAGCTCTGTCGGCACTTCAGAATGTATGCTACGCGTTGTCTTCTATAATAAACTTAACTTGAACACAATAACTAAACTATTTCACACAAAACGCCACCAAGATTACATGATATAGAGTCAAGTACACAAGTTTAATGAATTAAAGAAAACAATTGCTACATGTCAGACTGAGATCCCGCCAAAAACCCTGATAGATTAATTTGTTAGTATTAATAAATTGGTTAATTTTGACGGATAACGATATGACATTTAAACATCACTAATGCAAAAATAGCAGTCGACAATAATCATATAAATGTGTTTTTTCACCGTTTGCGAATCTATTTTTCATAACGACTACAAAAAATCAATACAACCACAATGAATAGTTGGTAGTGCGCTCGAATTTTGCGCCATTGGACCTAGGTTCATATCTTCCTATTCGATACTATTATCAGCCTGAGCTTTCGGTGAAGGAAAACATCGTGACAAAACCATAGCATGGTGGTTGGGCATTTTAAAATAATGGCCGCTTGGGTAGCCACCCTCAAGTTAGAAAACCTGTCGCCAAATACTATTCACTAGAAAATAGACGCAAAATTGGTGATATTTGTTTTCTATTAAAGTTAGCAAGGAGTATGATTGATAGTTCTGAATCAAGCTTCGTACTGATGGTCTAAGTCTTAGACAACGTTCACTGCTACATATTCCATTTGCACGTTCAAACTATAGAAAAAATTCATTCATTGCACGAAGTTCCAGGAGTTGGAGTAAACTACCTCCTAACTTAAACATAGATATATTCTGCACGAGCTTGAACACTGTAAAACGTTTGTTAACACAGGAGTTTTGTAACATATAGCGGCACATATTCGTTATTATAATTATTAATGCGTTTATATTATTATATAAAGGTGGAGGCTTATAATTAGCAATTGTAACACTTTCATAATTTCTTCCACCTATATTCAACATTTGACTGTAAGCCTTCCCAAAAACTTTAAAATAAAAATACCAATAGGTGTGTTTCGGCAGCATCACTTGAGAACCAGTACCTCTAGGCTTAGAGTGTCTACCATCCTGGACCACATCGTCACTTAACATCAATTGAGGTTAAAGCACTGAGGCTATATCATGTAAAATAAATCCTCGCATACGTAGCATAAACTGATAAGATAGATCGGGCTATCTATCTGAAAGTATGTTTTCGAATTGCGAAATCTTACCAACAACAGTAGTCATTAATTTCTTGATAGATCAATTCTTGGCCTCGTTCTTAGAACTGGGAGAAATTTTAAGCAAACAACTAATCTAATACTTCTTTATAATGCTTTGGTTCGTTCTCTAATTAGAATATGGATCAATAATTTGGAATCCACAATGTATAAAATACTTTGAAGCATTATGTATATAAGAATTAACCTTATTGAAAGTATAAAAAATTGATTTATTAGGCACTTTACGTATAAATGTAATTTGTCAAATAAATCTTTGCCACATCTGCCTTCACATGCAATCGTCGAATAGTGAGAGATCGAATATATTTACTTAAACTTCTTAGAAATTACATTGAATCACCGTTTCTTCTTAGTGAAATTAATTTTAGGGTTCCTCGACCTAATGCCAGAAGTCACTTACTTTTTAAAATTCCTGTTGCACGAACGAGGTATGTGGAGATCACATATTTATATCGTTCATGCGATATATATAATAAGACTTTTAATAGAATTGATAAATTTGCACGCCCCATCAGTTCCTTTAAAAAATTGCTGAGAAAAGTTTGAAACTTCTAATGTTGCCATAATATTATAGGTTGTAATGATAAAGGTATTAATATTGTTATATTTACTCTCATTAATCATTATTTTAGTGGAAACTTGAATGGTTTAGGTAATATTGTTATGCAATTTCATATATGTATTTTATTAACTGTGTGTTTAATAAATATTAAAACCATATGTTACGTATATGTGGTTGTGGGAACGTTATCATTATTTAAATCCTCAACTATAGCTTCAAGAATTTTCGCTATCCCTTATTTACATACCATTTAAGTTACTCGAACATCATAATTCATATTTAATGTTTATTACAAATTAAGTTATTCATCAGAAACATTTTTAAGGTCTGGAACGTTCGCCGTTTAATTTGATTGCGACGTTCCCGGTCGCGATCCGGGAGCCGTTCCCGGAATAATTACATTTCGCTAATACAAATATTTTCTTTGACAGAGTCTGTTTATACTCTCTCCGTACATACCTTATTTGAAATTCGTTTAAATATAAAGATTTTGATGTAATCTATAAATGTATTACTTAGATTCGCTTCAAATGGTCTTCATGTTCATTAAAATAATTGCGCATCTGATTTGTTAAACTGAAACCATCTCTGCATATTATCTGCATGTTCTACTTTTTTTCACGACGACAGACCGGAAATGATTGGAGCAAACACATAGGGAGACTGGGAGACTGCCGGAGGAGAAGGTGCAAGGGTACTAAATTGGTACAGATCTTAATCTATCCTGTTACCTGAGACATAATTTCCCTGCAATTTGAAATGTGCTAAACCTACGTGGCTAGAGAAAAATCTCAAAGTTCCTTACAAAACCCATATCCCTGCGTGTAGTATGCAGGAGTGTGGAGTGCAATCAAAAATCGAAATCATAAAATCTTTATTTTCCACTTTATACTCCACCAATTCAGAAAACAACCCAGTCGAGATGAGCCGGTAAGAACTCGATCTGGTTCTTTTATATATCATTTTTGTTCATATAAAAAAACTATACAAATCACAGTCTTAACCAATGTTAGCGGAAGCAGAGATGTGGGTTAATTCCAGACATCACTATCGTTCACGTAATGATCCACCCAGTAATAACCTTTTGAGATTAAGACTTGCTTGACATAATACTTGAACTTATTGTCAGGTAAATCGGTAATGTTACTTGGCATGTTATTATAAAGCCTAATACTATAAATAATTACCTATAAAGCTTTTATTCGACTTACTTAGCCTAAAGCGTGAGACGGCCAACTTTTCTTTATTTCTAATTTTAAAATTATAACGATCATTCACTAGATCGAGTTTGTCTAAACTTTTACGCATATGCATTAAATTATCGAAGATGTATTGGGAGGACAAAGTTCTTGAAAAATGTAATGTACTCGTATTTTAATGCAATGTAAAGCTTATCATGACTGTGCTTGAAAGTGTCAGTGAAGCGTGCTGGCGGTAGGTACAGGAGCTCCCCACGTAACACACTAAACAACATACTCCTAAAAAACTACCCGATCCAGAAGACAATGCACGCGAACTAAAACTTTCCTCCTGAATCGAGAAACCAAGCATACTCGCGCCTACGGCCGCATCACCAGCGTTTCCACCGCTTGGTCCAAGCGGCTGAGTCCCTTAAGTCCGTTGTAGCTATTAAAGCCATTCTGGTCAAAAATCCTCCCCAGTTAGGGATAGGAGCACGTCCTGGGTCGCTGCCTGAGGGTTCTATTACCTAAGCTCCGTAAACTTGTATTAACGATAAATAAAGTACAGCCAACCTCCGTTGTCGCATCGATCTATAAAGTCATCAACGATAAAAACTATTCAGCTGTCAATATATCCATCCATTCCGTCCACGTCCACTTCTGAACATAGGTCTCCGCCAATAAGAGAGGTGATTACCACACGCTTGGCAGGCGAGTTGGAGATCGCAGTCAAGTGTTTGTGGTACTCAAAGAATTCTTCTGGTTTATATCCTTTAGTCGCATTTTACGACACCCACGGGAACGAAATGGGGTAGTACTATTCTTAGCCGGCACTACACGGCTACGGTAAATATATACACTATTTAATCCCGTAACCGACAGTGGAAATAATAAAACTAATTTCTGTGACTACTAGCAACTCTTCTCGTGCTCCTTATTGTTCAGCAGTCTAGCAGCGACGTGCCGTGTGTTTTCCCTAACTTTATTTTTTTTTTTTTTTTTTTGGTTCTTTATTTAAAAAATTATTACAGATGTAATTTACACAAATAAAATACATTTTATAATAAAATTAAAAAATAAAAATACAAAATAAAAATAGAAAAAAAAAAAAGTAAACAAGGCCAGAGAAACTACACAGTACTACGCTTAAGCTAAACTTACGAACTAATAGGGGACACGGGGAAACCGCATCAGGGCTATTCCCTTCGACGGTGGCCTCTCCTTTGTCCGCGCCTACGGACAAGTCTGCTGGGTGAGGCACACAGGTGCGTCCCTCGTGGAGTAATCTTCTGAGTTCTGGGAGCTAATCCTGCTATCGATCGGACTCTGAGGGGTCAGGAAGATGCACCCGATCTATACGGGTCATAAACACGGTCCTCCTTCAATTACCTACTCAGCTAGGCGAGGACCGGCGTATGAGATCGCGCGCCTGAGGCCTATATACTAATGACAAGTGTTCACCTCTCCCTCTCCGGCTGTCGGGAGGTCTAGCGTGCAACGGCGCGATGTTCTGGAGGTGAACGTGCGCCGACGTGTCCGCTCTTCGGAACATGTTGGTTGCAAGGCTGCTTATGAACGCATCCAGGCTCTCTACACGTAAGTCACGCGCAAGTACGTGGTTGCTAACGTATCGCGGTGCCCCCGCGATCATGCGAAGCGTGATGCTCTGTTGGGCTCTAAGCCGTCTCTTGTTCGTTTCCGATAAGCGACTGAACCATGCAGGGGCGGCATAGGTAAATCGTGACCTCAAATAGGTTTTATATAAACCAAGCCTCGTTCTCAAGGGTAGCCTTGAGGTGAGCACTGGACGCAGCATTCTCCTCGCCGCTCTTGTCCGCGCGATCACATCTCCTACATGACTTGAAAAAGTCAGGTTTCGATCTATAGTGACTCCCAGGTATTTGACTTTTCTCTTCCACGGTATAGTCTTTCCCTGGAGCGTCAAGCAAGGTGGTAATCTACTCATCATCACTCTAGTCATGAGTGCCTGTGTCTTCCCTACGTTGGCCCGCAGCCTCCATCTCCGTAGCCATTCAGGAAGGGTGTCAAGTAAACGCTGGGTTTCGATTTGCGCATCTAATGGCGTGTTATCCACGTGGAAATAAGTGGCGTCATCAGCGAATAGTGCGAGTTCTGTCCACCCGCGCACGGGCATATCATTCGTGTAGACGGCGTAGAGGCTAGGAGAGAGGCAGCTACCCTGCGGGACTCCGGCTCTCATAGGGAACTCCCGAGACACTTGGCCTTCGACCACTACTTGGACGCGGCGGTCTTCCAGGAAAGACTTCAGGACATGGAGAATCTTCCTAGGGATCGTGGTGGTCGTTAACAGTTTGTATAGCATCCCCTGGTGCCATACTTTGTCAAACGCCTTCTCCATGTCCAGTAGTACAACTGCGACGTATTGTTTGTTTCTTCTTGCGGTATCTATTATATCGATGACCCTCGTGAGTTGGAGAACAGTTAGAGTGATGCTCTCTAAACCCGAACTGTTCGGCTCTCAGGTTCATGTGCGGCAGCATCTTGGCCAGCACGAGCCTCTCGAACACCTTAGACAGCGTGCTGAGCAAAGTGATTGGCCTGTAGTTTTCTGGTCTTTGCAGGTTCTGGTCTTTGCAGGTTCTTCCTGGGCTTCGGTAACATGCGGTTTTCTGTGACTTACAAAAACTTACGCATTTGTGTACGTGCGTGCATGCGTCCATATTGTGTGTCCGCTATCTAGTCGGATATCTCAATTACGTATATCATACTGCTACTTTTTTTTATTTAAAGAAAATAAATAACCTTTTACATTGAAGACATCGTTTTGAAATAGTAATTATAAGAATTTAATTACACCCATCATCGGATCGGATGAAAGGCTCTCCTTTAAGTTATTTTCTTACCTCGGCAAAATTTGTTTCGAATTTCAGTATAATTTTGTTTCGTTTCAACGTAATAAATTCTGTAGGAGTCATTTTAATATTAATAATATTTTTCGTTAAATATAATAATATTTATTAGATTCTTTCAAAGTGATAACGCAAAAAGACAATTATTACATTGCAGTTTTTCTATGATTATTGGAACACATAGTCCATTTACTGTGAAGTTTGTTGGTTATATTCAGAAATCGGCTTTTGTCACCAATCTGAAAGTAGTCTTGCATGCCATTTCTCAATCCAGTCACTATATCCGTAATCATGTAAATAAACGAAAAAGAGAAAACATGTCGTGTGCGACTATCCGCAAGGATCACCTACACCTTTCACAACTAGACGGTGGTCGCCTGCTTGAGTCATTGACATGGATGAATACTATAAATTTACCCTTTATTGATTGATTGATTCAACCGAAAGAGTCCACTGCTGGACATAGTCTAAGTATTAAAAAAAATATAAATATTAAGTAATTATGAAAGAAGGTAACTGCATAGCTGCATGAAATATTATAAGCATTTTTCTCTGACGCAAGTCGAATAAAACCGAACCCAGAGTTCGCAAAAAATTGTAAAAAAAAAGTCTCCCCCAAAAAGAGAGGAATTGCCATAACCGCTACGCTTGGTAAGTGGGTTGCCGATCGCAGTGTTTGGGGTACTCAACCGATGCTGCCCATCCTCTGGTCTATCCCTTAATCGCCTTCTACGACACCCACGGAAAGATATGAGGTGCTACTATTTTTAGCCGGCACCACACGATCTCTGTATATAAAGTCGAATTGTGAAATAAACTATAAGCGATAAATAATACTAGAATAAAATATGAAAGAGTTTTCAAAGTTTGAAAACAGTGAGTGGAATATGTTAGAAATCTTTAGTTCTTTACCGAGATGTCTCTAGTAACTGTTAGAATTGTCACGTTTCACCGCAACCGTATATTTCCAACACTGCTACCCTCGAGAGACTTATATACATAGAGTTAGGAAAGTAAGCAACGATCTTAAACGTTTGTTTGTTTATGCCTTGATCAATATCAAACTATTGGATCGATTTCAATGAAATTAGGCAAACACATACATTTCATCAACAAAATAAACATAGAGAACAGTTATTAATTCTTAATAGCTCCAGCGAAAGATATCAATCTTTTTTTTATGTCAAAGGAGTTAGAGAAACTAGGACTACTACCATGTGATAGATTAAAATGCGGGTAAAACATTAGCAATAATGACAACACTCTCCGCAGAAGGACTTCTTTTCAATGATTTTTTTGGTTCGGGGCTTAGAGAACACACCTATTACATTTATAAGTTCTCCATTTTTTTTACGTTCTGCTAACTTGTAGCCTGAATTAAAAAAAAACAATCGGCAAGCACATATAAGTTTATTCTGGCAGTGTCATTTGCTTAGAGTGGTAACCACAACGTCACTTATCTGAGATTGTAATCCTTTTACTGTGCCTCTAACAATATCGAAAAAGAATAGAGAATATAAAATTCTTAGCTCTACGTTACAGTACACAGTTCACAAATTAACCCACCCTTGCATGCTAACCCCTCACAGACCGAACCCGTTCCGCACTTTGAAAATAACAACAGATAGTAAATGTATATTTTTGTTTTTGAAGTCAAATTTGCTTAAGCCCCGATGTAACGACAAAGCGACATTAAATAGAGACAAAAACACACACATGTATAGGAGTTAACGCGCGAGAGAATGAGATAGAATACATTATACAGTGTCTCTTATATTCCCGGTTTACTTTTTGTGCGATGATCTGTGGCCTCCCCACTCTTGTCGAATGAAAGAAACGGTTTTTTTTTTTTAAAGATCACCCCCACAGCGTGTGAAATGTACTCATGTTTTTTAAAGTAATAAAACCGGAATAATACAATTACATTCTTTATGCAGTTAGCAGGATTTATAAAAATCACTTTCGCGGGAGATCTTCGCTGAGATGTCACAAAAACTCCCTTGCAAAGTTTTAATAAAGGGACGTCATTACGTTAAAGCATTGAAAATTCAATCAATATGTACAAAATCGTGTCTAAAGAACTTGTAATCGTTGCTATAACGATTAATTTAAAAAAAAATCAGGCACTGGCAAAAAGTGAAATAGTAATTTGACGTCCTATTAAACAAATAAATGTCAAAGAAGGAATAACAAAAACACCTTTTCGCCAAAAAAAAAAACTACAAAGTTTGACAAACACTTTTAGCCGAATCGTCGTAAGATTGATGAGGGGATTTCGCAATTAGTGAAGGGTTAAGGTCACTGGAGACATCCGATAGTGACCCGTTAGGGTACACTTAAAGTTTGAACGGGAATTGTTTGAATATATAACGCAATTCATGAACATAGGGGTGCCATTTGAATAAGTACCCTTGACGAATGTTAATGTTAAACCTACATCACGTACCAACAATAACTACATTATTAAATAGATTCACTAACTTTGTCCGTAATTCCATTGGTATATAAGAAGTTTGTATACTCCATATTTTATTGTCATTCTTTGACTATTTAATTGGCACAAAATAAATCTTAAATTCGTGTGGTACCGGCTTAAGAATGGTACCACCCCATATTTTTCAGTTAACGTCGTAAAAGCCGATTAAGGGGTAAACCATGAGATGGGCAGTAGCATCTTACTGCGATAGCCAACCCGCAAGCATTGCAATTTCCCCCTTATCTTTGGGGGAAACCTATGTCAATCAGTTAGCCTTTAAGCCTTAGTTAGCCTTTAGAGTTAATATAGATCAAAATGATTTTAAAGAAGTAGATCCGAAGTCCTTCTAAAGTACTCTAAATACAGCAAAAAAAAAAAAAAAACAGCGAGTTAAGAAACGCTTGTTAGCGTAATGCGCCAAAATAAAGACCATATAACGTAGCCATAAAGGAAATCTAAAGAGGCTGAGACCTACTACATGGATACGGACTATCCAAAACGATATAATGACGATAGGTTTAACGCAGAATGGCCTAGAGCGAAATAAAAGTACAAGGAAAAAGCCAAAAGATTAATTGAATCATTAGTATGATAGTGAGAAATATGGGAACAACGAGAAATATTTACATATTTGAGCATAGTAATACAGGAAGGAATTTATTAATGCCCACACACATCATAGGAGCTGGTGTAATAGCAAAATTCCATATCCATTTACTAGTAAATAACATTGTGAATGAAGTTGGATTTACAAACTTCTTCCATGCAGCTATCATCTCGAGGTATTTAAACAACTCGCGGAAAACTTTCCAGACGTGCGTTTCCTTCTCGTGCAGTTAACGACTGTCACACAGATGGACAGTTTACCGCATATGGTTAACCGTAAACATGCATATGTCAGCGGATATCCTTTCTTAGTCTACGTCATATCCCTGTCAAACTGGTAATGCTGTGATTTCGTTTGCGTGAGTATTTTTTTAATGCTATGCGGAAATTACGTATCTTGGGCTTACGGTTGTCGACCTTCTGGGTTCAGAACATGAAATGGTCAAAGCACATTAAGCCAACATTAGTTAGGCAGATCAAGAAAAGGAAGATAAATAATAATAGCCATTCAACCTGCCTAAACTATGTATTTTTTTTTGTTTACACAGCTGGAAATTATTTGAAGCAAAATTAGCAAAGTAATATCTCTGTAAATATTATTTTAATGTTACTGCCGGAAAATCATACTAAGCTTAGAGTTCAAATTTAAATTCGTCAAGAACTTTCGAGAAATAAGTAATTATTTGAGCATATCTATTAATGTAGCTAAGCCTTTACTTAGCTTTTGTTAAACTTATTTTAAGTACTGTATAGACTCAGTGCTTTGACTTGAATCTCACTAGATGTTAAGTGGTCTATGATGGTAAACACACTAAGCCAAAAAATACTGGCTCTTATGTGATGCTACTGGAAATTGCCAATTGGAGTTTGGCGACAGGTTTTCAAACTTTAGTGTGGGAGCTACCTAGGCGGGCATCATTGGGAAATGCTCTACTGCCATCATATGGTTTCCGCACGATATTTTCCTTCACTGAAAGCTCTGGCCGATTTTTAGAGTAGGATAAGTGGGGATCGAACCCGCGTCGATTGATGCCGAATCCGGAAGCACGACCCGCTGCGTCACCATCGCTTTAAAATCGTCGCGGTTTAGTGGGTATTACCGGCGCTTCTAGCTGGGCGACTCACACATTGTTGTGTGAGAGCTTTCTCACACTTGTGTGTTAGAGTTTCTCACACGCCTCCCCTTCCAACCTCCCGGGGGGTCTTCCTGGTAATGTTGGTCAGGAAGAGCGTAAATGTAGAACCCTCAATAAAAAAAGGTATAATAATACCCTTTACCATACTAGGATTTCCTCATGATGGTTTCTTGCAGCGAAAGTTCAGACTCATTGTAAGGCTGTGGTTTCCCGGGTATCTGACCGAACTACCAACTACACCGTAATTGGCTTGAAAAAGAATCGCTCACTATAAAGGTGTATGACGTGACATTACAATCAATTAAAATAATTAAGCGTAACTTACTTGTGACCAGTGAGTAGGTTCGGTTAGATTTCAAATAACGGTTGCCTATGAAATTTTAATCTAAAAATTAATTATTAAGTTCTCTTTGAAGTGTTAACGTAATTTTATCTCTAGCCCAATCAAGTTACAAGACATTAGCGATTCCAGACTAACAGCATACGAATATATACTATGACAAATGGTTTAAATAAATAAAGTATTTAAAAAAATATTAAACTTTACCGCGACCACCATAAAATACGTGTGAAAAGTCAAGTCACAGTGACTCTCTACATTATTTTTAAAGATTGCTTCAAAAAGTATTACTGAAAATGAAAGAAAATCCAACTTTCGTTCTTTGTAAATAACCTACTTTTGTTACATTTTGTTATTTCTTTATATATTATTTACGAATTCAATTAATTGTCATATAAATATATAATATCGCTCAATATAGTCATTATAAGATACACGCAAATATTGCCTTTTTTCTGTTTTCTATCATAAAATACTTCACTAGACAGAAAGATTTAATAACCTTAAAATGTATGACGTTAAAGGGAACTGGAGAGGCAGCGTGGGCAAGTTAAATAAGGTGGACGTACGACCTGGTAGAGGTCACGGAAATCTGCTATTATCGGGTGATGCACGACCACTCGTTTTGGAGACCTATGTTCATAGACGTATTTTGGCTGAGATCATAACGTGTATTGAACGAATAAAACGCTTCTTTTCGTTGTATTGGACCACAGACCGTTCTGAATATAGACACGTCTAAAAGTGTTATAATTTGCGGGCAGTCTTCACGATGTTCCGACACTCCCCATAATACTATTTATTATTTAAACCCCCCTCTCTTTGAATACGGTCTCTTTGTCAATCAGACCAAACGATGACGGCTTTGTCTTTATTTTAAATCTAACCGGGAGAGGTGCCTGAAGGGTGAATTTCTCTTCACAAAGGGTTTCACTTTGTGACAGATTTCCTGAACAAATTTCTTTCGTATTTACCGTGTTTTTTTTTTTTGTTTTATAATATAAAGAACGTTTATCGGTATATACATATCAATATGGCTAGATGATATCCTATTTAAATCACATAATACTTCGTCGAAGATACACGGCATTTTTGTACTTTTAAATTAATTTCAAACGTACCACCCAAGTCTAATTTAATATTATGCTCAGAACTTGGTTGTCGCTTCGCATGCCCTGACTGTAAATAACGTTTGATGTTTCACGTCTGCCAACTTTATTTGCCTTGGTAGTATGGGTCAAATCTTGCAAATGAATTTTGAAACAATTATCTCTAAATGATTGAATTGAAATTTTACATACACGTTTACTTTCGAAAACAAAACATAACGATATTCTAAATCTAATATGGTGGAGTCCCGAAGATGACGGACCAGTTATTTTTTACGGACTTCTATGATATGAGTATCGGATTTTTAGCGGGATTTATATTTTATTATATTTATATAGCTAGTATAAAATAGATAAATAAACTAAACCGATACATAAAATAAAGAGCCAAAATCGAATATATGATTGTTTAATAACTAATTATAAGACTATTATCTATGTATGTATGTGCGAGTATGTTTGTCATGTCATGTTTGTTATGGAGTTATTGTCTTTAATTCATTTGCTTACATATTTGATATTAAACAATGATAGTAGCATTTTGCGTGATATAGTTTGGTGCAAGTGAATTATATTAGAAATAATATTGAGAAACGTTTATTCTGAGGTGGCACAAACACTATACAAAGTTAAATCAAGAAGGACCACCGTTTTGCTGCAGCTTAGTATCATTGACATAATATTAAAAATTGTAGTATAACTTAGCCACGAAACACTAAGAAAATTATGTATGTAAATAACATATTGCTATTAACTTAAATTACCCAGTTAAAGGTTTTATAGAGAATAATACGAAAATACGTAAAACAAAAATTTATAAGGTGGACGAAATAATGAAAACACTTTTTAAGCTAACTACTACGCTATTTAATATTCCAGTTTATCTTAAAAAAAATTACTTTGTTTTTTTTTTAATGATAATTTTTTATTTTTCTTTATATTATACACTACTGAAATACTAAATACAGTAATATAAAGCTAGAATCAGAAATGCGGAAATCCGCAGCAGAACCTGGGTGACCGACATTACCCGAAGAGATGCCAAACTGAAGTGGCAATGTGCTTAGCGCATTTCCCGTAGAACCGATTTCCTTTGGTCCCAATGGATTCTAGAACGGTTGCCGCGTACTGGAAGATGCAGCGTGAGTGGCCTTCCATAATGTGAACCGAAGACCTAGTGAAGATCGCGTGAATCCGCTGGATGCGAGTGACGTAAGGCGTTGTGAAGATCTTTAGGGGAGACCTATGTCCAACAGTAGACGTCTTTCGGTTGAATGGAAGCTAAAACCTAACACTAGAAACATTTATAATTTTAAAAAAAACCATGTGATTTCTTTCAATGGTTCTCGAGTTAAAAGCCAACTAACGAAAAGTCAGACAAACTTTGCCTTTTATAACAGAAATAAGCCACATTGCGCTCCGTTGATCAAATTTATACAGATCTAATGGACAAGATAAATAAATTAACCTAATTATTTTTTACTTACTTCTAGTTGGTATGACTGTATTTAAATTAATGAAAATGTTAATTTTGTTGCAATGAAAATATATCCACTTTTTGGAATAGTTTTTTTTTAAATTGTAACAAAATACGTCGTTGGTTCTCTCTCGTGACGTTGCGTTACTATGTTTTTTCACACAAAACAAAGTGTCATAGTTTGATAAAAATTTATGTCATTTACTATAAAGTAATACGAACATTGAACCACGTGTAAATAATAATGGAAGTGACCTGAAACCATTCGAACAGTGTCCAATATTTGCTAAACTCTTCAACTACATCTGAAGCCTTTCTTTGCAGATACTCCAGATTTACCTTCACAAGTAAAGGAGGCAGTATCTTTTCTCTTAATTTATATATATAGCAAGATAAACGTTTACCTATGACTTTGTGGAAGCAAACTTTTTTTTATAATATATAAATAAAAATCAAACGAAAACTTATTTTGTATATCTGTAACTATAAATTTTAACGATTATTACATAATCTAATATAAAATACACTATCTATATGTCTGTCTGTCAATTACGCTTATAATTCGAGAAAAGTTCAATCGATTTATGCATAAATGACCCTGTGGTCGAAATTCGATCATTCCATCATTCTTGGTGAAAACTGCATCTAAATCGGATAAGCCGTTTCCGAGATTAGCGTGCACAAACGCACAGACAAACAGACAAAAATTTTGAAAATCATAGTTTTTGGGTCCTATTTGCGTTTATAAAGGGCCTAATAATATTTTTTCTCATATATCTTCCATGTACAGACAGCGATCCGTTACATTTTTATTATATGTATAGATATAATTCTGATTCCAACATTTTTTTATTGATCGAATAGGATATTTAAAACAGTTATGTCTGTCTGTCTATTTGTATGTCCGGATTTAACTCCAAGACGACTTGACCGACTTTAATTATTCTTTACACACGGGTATCAAAGACCAAAGGGTAGGATATAAATTAGTATATATACATATAAATATTTTTTTAATTACATTTAAAATTGGTAATAAATAATAATTAAGAAAAATTCTGGTCGGGTTTAACCCAAAAACGGGTTGACCGTTTCTGAAAATGTGATGTAATTTTGTGTTCATATACTATAAATATTATTAAGTATCATTTTTGAAAATAAAAAAAAAACTCAAAGAAGACTTGATTGGATGAATTAAATTTTATGTACGGGAAGCATGTCTCATTCGGTAACTGAAACACAAAACAAAATCAGTATATCGCACATTTAATCAAGATGAAACACGTAGATGAAGTCGCGTGCACCAGCTAGTTTATATACAAATTAGTAACAAATCATACAACGTTAATACATCACTGCAAAGAAGGAGTATGAAGAACGCATGACCTGAAACAAAGACAAAACAAATGGATGCGTTGTGGCATGATTATTTGCCTCTCTGCGGGCCGTGAAGACGCGGAAATGTCTTTACGCCACTAACGATTGTCTCTATCCTTTTATCCTTGACTATCCTTTTTGCTCTGATTCTTCACGTAGGTTCATTTTTAGACCATCTCTATAAATCTATCTAAAGTGCTATAAATCATGACACACTGAATATTTTATCTTTTCTAAGATCACATTACAGCAGAAAGAAAAAAATCTTTACACGCCCGATACCTATTTCATTAATTTTTTTAATTGCACTTTTTGAATACATAGGGTGGGAAATATTAATGATACGAAAAAAAAAAACTAATTGAGACGTTTATTTAGGTGAAACACGGCGATTCCTTCCCTGATTGTCAACAAATTTATAATATTCGCATGGTTAAATTGAAGCATTAATTACGGACTCAACAAAAAGGTATGATTATTGTTTCAAGTATCCGAAAACTTACAGAAATAAAGTTGTTATAGGAGAGTGTAAGAATCCCAAACGCTGTCATGATGACCGGCGCTTGGCTCTGCTGCACAGCAATGACCAGTAAAGTACGCAACTCCTGGTCAGGAGTCAGGAACTCCCATCCGCTGTGGAACATCGCTGTCGAGACCAGAGATGCCTGAAATAGAAAGTTCGATAGCAGAATTCTCAATGACAGCAAGGTTATTACTTTTCACAGCCACTTGCCTGAAGCGACGATGGCTCAGATGATAGTATGATCAGATTTCGCATCGATGGTTGTAGGTTCTATCCCACCTATCCAATTCTATATTGAGCCTGACCTTTCGGTGAATTGTGACAAGACCATTTCAAAATGGTATGGCATTTCCTAATAATGCCTAATAATTAGAAGTAAAGACTTGAAAAATCTTGAAACTTTACGCAAGAAGTATTCCTTGGGCTCACTGTCCCATAAATTAATAATGTGCTTTGGAGGCATATTTTAGATTGTAACACTATCGTTACAAAAGAGCTGTGCGAGCAATTTACAATATGGGACCTCGCGAATCTCTAAAGAACAAGTTTCAAGAATATGATATCTTAACTTTGCCCTCCCAATACATCTTCGATAACTTAATGCATATTCGTAAAAATTTAGACAAGCTCGATCTAGTGAATGATCGTGATAATTTTGATATTAGAAATAAAGACAAGTTGGCCGGAACCACGCTTTAGGTTAAGTAAGTGTAATAAAAGCTTTATAGGTAATAGTATTCGGTTTTACAATAAGATCCCAAGTAACATTACCGATTTACCTGACAATAAGTTCAAGTATTATGTCAAGCAAGTTTTAATCTCAAAAGGTTATTACAGGGTGGATCATTACGTGAACGATAGTGATGTCTGGAAATAACCCACAACTCTGTGCTTCCACTAACATTATTAAAACTACGATTTGTGTAGTTTTTTATATGACAAAAAAAATGATATTTATTATATTTATGAAAAAAAAGAACCAGATCGAGTTTCTTGCCGGCTCTTCTCGACTGGGTTGTTTTCCGAACCGGTGGTAGTGTTTTAGACGTTCATAAGCGCCTTCTTAGGGCCTAAATTGAATAAATAAATTTTGATTTTGATTTTTTGAATGCCCGTCTAGGTTGCTAACATCCTCAAGCTTGAAAACCTGTCACTAGACACCAATAAATGTGTCCCGGCAGCATCACTTGAGTCAGTACCTCTAAGGCTTAGTGTATTTACTATCCTAGATCAAATAGTCTCTTAACATTAAGTCAGATTAGGGTTAATATCTTGCGTCAGTATAAAAAAACGTAAGGTGATAAAACTTTCTATATTCCTTCATCCGTCGATTTTTTTTCTGAAGTCTTATACAGCATTATGCTATTGTTATTTTATTTTATTTTTTTACCACCTTTAAACGATACAAAAAATCAAGCCAACTCACTTCATAAGTGACGTCACCACCAGGCATCATATAAGCACTAGTTATTACCACCAGACACGATATATACACGAAATTTGCCATTAAATATACCATGTTTCGCTCTGTCGTCTGCAAAAGAGATTTATTATAGTTTATTTACAATCTACAAATCTTTTTTTTTTCGATAAAACGTGTGTATGATTTCTTTCTTTTAATCAGAAATTAGTTGAATTTTTTAAAGAATTTAGTTTAGAAGTTAGACATTGGAATTGTAGTCGTTAAAGCAGAATATTCTTGCCTGAATAGTGTGCAATTATCGACGTTTAATTAACAATGAATATTAATGTAGAAAATCCTAAATAAAACTCAGATATTGTTTAACCAAGCTATACAATAGATAAAACGATAACAGTTTCAACAGAATATGATTAGTTAATTCCCTTACAAGAAAGAGCCAATCTGTGGATTGAAGTTAGGGCTCCATCTCACTCATAATTTACTTCATTACTCTATTATTCCAACATAGCCACCGATAGAATCTTTAGTATAAATGTTTTAATGCTTTGTTTTTGAAAGACCCTTTCATTTTGCTACGTTCTGTACACATTGAGACTGTCTGTATTTATGGAGTCACAATTTTAATGGCATACTAAAGTTTTTAAACACATTGATCATCTCCCTACCCTTTTACCATTTTAATTTGGGGTCGGCGCAACATGTCTTCCTCTTCCATTCCTCTCTATTTGTTGTCATCTAGCATTCACTCCTTTCCTAAACATATCATCTTTCACACAGTCCATCCATCTTTTCTTTGGTCTTCCTCTTCCCACATAACCGTCCACATACACATTCAATACCTTTCTTACAACATCCTCTTTCTCCCTGCGCATCACATGTCCACACCAGGACAAACGACCACCTCTTAACTTCTCTGTTATTAGCGCCACTTTCAAGCTTCCTCTAATATACTCATTCCTAATCCTGTCCATTCATGTTACCTCACACACCCACTTCAACACTCGCATCTCAGCGAATATCTCAGTTTTGAAATACTGTAACATGTAACAATACTACTCACAACGATTTTAACAAGGCACATGATGAGTAAAGCTACGGTTTCAAAAACTTGGATGCTGTAGAGACTTCCTAAACTGCTTTGAACATTACGAGCGCACCTGTAATTGGTAATTTAATCTTTAACAGTCGTATATTATTTTTAAACAAGTTCCTGCAAAAAAACTTCTTGCAACTATTTGTTGGAAGCATTAAAATGTTCCTTAAACACGAAAGTAGTTAAGATCTCTGTCTCTCTCTCTTTTTCTCTATAAATAACAGAATAGGTTTATCACTTTTTAGTTCGTACTTAAAAGCTTTTTTTAACTAAGATCCTGCTTGTATTTGTACATTTTGCTTCAAGCCTTTGATTTAAATTGAGTGCATATACTTAACAGGTTTTCATAATGATTTTTTCAAATCATATTATGGTTAGAACTGTGCTACAATATTAATTGCTTCTCAATCGCATTTTAACGTGAACCTCAAAACTCACCACAGTGCATGCTCATGCATTCTTATTCCAGTGATAAAATCTTTTTTATACTCTTTTTCTAATGTCCTTGTATCCAGCCTCTGTCTGTTTCCTATAAATTTCTCTTCTTCAACTCATTAAAATATATGTGTAAAAGTCTAAACTTGAAGCTGACGTAGACTAACGACGCAACAGCAAGGCAATCTAGAGTAGCCATTATGGTGACTATGTACCACCAATGCAACTGGATAAAGAATCTGAATATGTTTGTTAAGAGTCCGGAGCTAGATGCTTTTGGGTAAAATGTAACTTCCGTTCTTATGAGTTCACCTGGTAATGAGAAATAATTTATTATAATTAAGGCAGTTTCATATATTACTTAACTTAATATTACACTTTGTGCTTAAACATTGTCAAACATCCAGGATGACGTTTAACTTAAACCAAACATGAAATCAGACTTATTTTCCACCATTATAATAATAAAAAAACTTTTGTATAAAATTTGCATACTTAAATCGTTAATTGTCTATGTTTCGAACATACGAGTACACTATTAGAAAACCCAACGAATTTTGATGTAATTTTCAAGTACAATACAAATATAAACTCGGCGAAGAATAAAGATAGTTATTGTACTTTTCTCATAAAAGTTTGAATGTGATGATAAAATTATTTCACGAAAACGAAATTTCTTGTAAAAACACGTCTCATTTCAATGCAATGTACTTTGATGAGGCGATAAATCTCAATTAAGTTTACATACCTGACTTAAAATATGTCCTAAAACTATCGACAGTTGCAGTGAATATAGTTGCATACGAAACACCGACCAAAGCGAGGCAGTATCTTTTGAATTGTCTAACGCAAGCCTTGTCCAATTCGATTGAATAAAAAGTCGATCTGAAATCCTCCAACAATCTCATGAAGACGAAAGCGATACGATCCCTCATTATGTAGTAAGATACGATTTTACCACCGATGGATATATGTGCGAATGTGAATTGGACGAGATCATTCTTTTCGCGTTCGCTGATATCGGTTCTAACGTTTGCAATAACCTCATTTATGAGGTTCAGGAACACGTATGCATTGGATATCACAGCCCATGCAAAGTAGAATCTCTTGATGATTTCCGTACGTTCGGGAACTTCATACCAACGATCGCCTAAACCAAAATAATATAGTAATCTGAACATAAATTTTATGTAATATTTTTGAGGATGTGTCTGTTTTAAATCCATTACTGTTTGTTTTATGTACCAATATATGATACGCTGAACTAAAAATTACGGTGTACCACAAGGTTACCTTGTGGCACCTGAATCAAGAATGATAGTTAAAAAATATTAAAAAACATCATAACTATAAAAGCTACCTAAGATTTAATATTTTTAAAGTAATTTTCCAAACTCTATAGCTTTGAATTTACAAGAAAATTGATTCGATTAAGTGGAAATTGTTAGAAATTGTAGCCGTAAGTTAAACTTATAATTGTTTTCAAGAACAATTAACAGTTCGACTTATTTCGTAAATTGTGGATATTTTAGACGATGTTATTATTCATAATAGGTCAAGCTTAGCTTAAAAGTGTTCACGAAAATAATTGAAATCAAACTTTGTCTAACCTTCAAATAGTAACTGTCGTTTATGTATCAAATCTTACTAACTATATTTCAACTATAAACTATAGTTAAGATATCAATAAAAAAAACTTTATTGCTGTAAACAGATTAAAACTCAGATTGTGGTTAGCGAAGAAAGATTAATAAATAATAAATTAAAAAATTAAGTATAAAATAACACATATTGTTGAAATATTTTACGTACGTGTAAATTTAGGAAGCCCGTTATTATTTCAATCTATTGAACCGGTAGTCGTCCACTGCTGGGCATAGGTCTCGCCCGATAAGGGAGGAGGGGTGATGTCATAATAGCCACGCATGGCAGGCGGGTTGGCGATCTCAGTAGCCAGATTAGTAGCCTTTTACGACATCCAAGGGAAGATATGGGGTGGTATCCTTAGCCGGTATCACACGGTTATGAGTGTAAGTCCATTATTAATATTCTTCTAAAAGCGTGCTCTTAAGTTTATCAAACGTTGATTATGTTTTAAATTTTAATTTAATAAATGTATCCTCACTTCATCGTCAATGGTATTAATTGTAACACATACGCACATGTAAGTAATAAAGCCAGTCCCATAAATTTTAGCGCATCTGTTATCAATTAACATCAGATATGATTCTAGCTAAGGGCGTCAGTCAAAAAAATAAATAATTAAAAGAATAACAAATAAAATATATTTACCAATACTTAATTAATTACCTTTTTTTTCTAACTAGCTAGTTAATCTGAGAGGGCTTTAGAACTTTACCGAACTTTGGGGTGAGCACTTATGGCACTCAGCCGAAGAATCACGATTTTTGTTCCAACGCGCTTTTATAAATATTTCGTTACAGTGTGTGCTTTTCATTTATTAATATAATTAACACATCACCGTCGGGGAAGCTACCACCGCCAAGTTCGAAAAGCTGTCGCCAAATACCAATAGGTATGTTCCGGCAGCATCACTTGAGAAACAGTACCTCTAGGCTTAGTGCGTTGACTATCCTGGACCACATCAGGTGAGGTATTGTTCTGTGATATCTGCGATACGGTTTGTAACCCACATTAGTATTATGTTGTACTTTAATCTTTGTCCAATAAATTTTACTGTGATTATATTATTCAGATCTCACACAATAGATCATATAATAGTTCTATATTATTTCCCCCTAAGTCTATGCAGGCATATGTGGTTCACATATCACTCTCTAGACCTTTTTTTTTTTTTTTTGACGGGGTAAATGCATTTACGCACTACCCTTACCTATTGTATTAGTGAGACCGAAGTCCCCCAATACAATAGGTAAGGGGGCACGGAGTGACGAGTTCCGTGCCAGTGTGGGACTCACCCGGGCGTGAAGCGCCCGGAAATACCCACTAAAACCCCCCCGGGGCCGTCCGCTGCATTTGGGATGGGGGCGACACGGGGTGGCTTTCGCAAGCACCGCGTCGCTAGAACTACCTGGCCCCATTATATCTGCTCTGCGTAACAGTGTAATAAACACACAACATTAATTCGACAAAAGAGATTAAACCATAAAAATCGTTCGTTTAAACATAAAAGTGGGAACCGGGACTGAGCGTACAGGATTCACATTTCTAATATTGTATTGTAGATACGTGAGCTGGTAGGAAGTCGCTCTATTCGACTAACACAGCCAAGCATTACAGGGAAATAAGCTGTGCCCCCCTACTCCAATACACATTACCCGAAATCTATAAATAAAATTCAAATGTCTGTTTGTAATGTCAAAATAAATTTGTTTTACTAAATACATAAATATGAATATATATATATGATACTTGTACCAAATATTCAATTTTAAAATTTCTTTTTCTGTCTGTGTGTTCCGGGTAATGTCCGGAATGGCTAGACCGACTTTGATCGGACTTTTTTTGGTAGATAGCTGAAATTACTCTGCATAATTTCCGCATGAAAAAACAATTAAGAGTCATAAAAATTCAATACACAGTTTTACGGGTAAGTGCTTGAATTTTTGAGAAATATTTTTACTGTATCTCAGTACTAAAAATTTCTTGGAGAATAATTAGGCTTCCGTATAAAAAAAATAATAGACGATTGAAGAACATATGAAACGCGGTCTCACAGCTAGTAATTAAATAATTGTTTGTTGGGTATATTCTCAACATATTATATTTTATTTTTGTTTTTAATAAAAAAAATTACTTGTTAGCGGAATTCAAATAAGAGGAGGTTATAAATTCGTCGATATGATAATTTTTTTATGTTTGTTAACTGATTTCTCCGTCAATTGTGAACCGATTTGTATTTTTTTTATTCATAGGAGTACGCTCCCGAGGTGTTCTCATTGTTATTAAGTCTGTATCTGATCAGTGGATCTCAAGGAAATCGAGAGAAGCTCTCTAATTCTATAGGTATTTTATACACCTGTTTCATAAATTTGTTGCCAGCTATTTGTGTATTGAAGTCACCATCTTTATTTTGCTGATCTGATAATGGAAGGTTAGTAGATAGGAAGGAAGTTTTAGGGGGGTGGAATGATACTTTTTCTTGTTGTACTTTATTTGTTTAGGTAAAATCAAAAACTGGCTTCAGAACTATACCTAAACGTACATATTTAATTAAAAAATAGTAAACCAAACCTTTTAAATTAAAAACAAAACCGACTTCAAAAGAATATACTACAAAAATATACCAAAAATTGAATAAATAATTACTTTATTAATCTACTTCTGCTAACTTCAATAAATCCTTTGCTTTAATACCATTAATAATATCAGAGTCGGTGTCATCTAGAGTTAACCAATGTACTCATTTATAAATGAAAATAACTACCTAAACTCCATCACAATTACATATGAGGTTAAATAAACTTATCCTAAAGACTAAGGTGGTTTTAAGGAGCGACGCGGTGCTTGCGAAAGCCACCCCGTGTCGCCCCCATCCCAAATGCAGCGGACGGCCCCGGGGGGTTTTAGTGGGTATTTCCGGGCGACTCTCGCCCGGGTGAGTCCCACACTGCACGGAGCTCGTCACTCCGTGCCCCTTATCTAGTGTACTGGGGGACCTTGATCCCCTAAGTACAATAGATAAGGGGAGTGCGTAAATGCATTTCCCCCCGTCAAAAAAAAAAAAAAAAGGTGGTTTTAAGGAACAATTAATTAAAATGGATTATAATTAACGACGTACTCGTACATTTACACCGCTTTGTTATTCGTAAGCTGGCACCGATATCAAAATTATTAATGTCATTAAAAGAATAGAACGAAGTTAGCAGAAGTGGCTTAATAAGGTAATTATCTATTTACTTTTTAGTGCGTTGTTATAGTTTTTATTCGTTTTGAAATCGGTTTTATATATAATTAAAAAAGTTTTGTTTGAATACAGCTCCCAAAAGACAACTGAAAAATCAATTGATTGATTGACGAGCGTAAACCATAAGCGACTTACATGCATAGTGTTTTTGATTTAATTTATTATCTCACTTTTTTAAAATGCTAGCGAGTACTCCACATGATAACTCAAGTAGTTAAGAATATATTATCACAGTTCTAGGAACACTGATGTCATCATTCTCATTTCGTGTCATCTCATGTCATCACGACATTTACTCCTTTTTCTTTGATATTACTCCTCACACATCCATCCACACTTTCTTTGCACTTCGTCTACTTTTTCATGCTTCCACTTTTATATTCACTATTATTTTATCCACATGCGCTTCCTCTCTCCTCATTATATATGGTATAATATGCTAATAAAATTCAATTTGCCGGTATTTAAGTCCTCGATAACAAACAGGGACAGCATGTCATCCTGTTTATTAATAACCTGCTTATTAGTAACTCGAAAACTTCACAAATGATTTGGTATACTTCTTTAAAATCAAAGAAATTCCCTAAGCATATTTTAATACATATTTTGCAGTTTACATTAGGTAAAATATGAAATAAGTTATAAGAATCGTATTATAACCCGTTATATTATTTAAATATAGTTATTTTATTTAAAAAAAAATCAATTTGTATGGAACCCTCTCTAAAATGGTTTTGAATGCGTCTCTGCCACTAGTACACCGGTTCAAATAGCAATAAACTGTTGGAAATATGAATAAGGGTGAACTACATGTTTCCCGGTACACTGAAACCTCATATCTTGCACAGATCTAATATGCAGGTAAGACTGAACTCATTTTACCTTTTTCAACAAATTAGTACACAATGGCGGGGCATTAGTATATTAAAAATACAAACAACATTTAGAAATCTTTTTAATAAGAAAAACGCTTATACAAAAAAAAGTAAAAAGTTATAAAGAAAAAAAAATAACACAACAGACAAAATGACAATATTGTCTTGATAAGGTGACGACAGCCCACGCATGATTGTCTGCTGTTGATTGATACACCGGTAACACAATTCATTGGTAACTTTATAAAGGTAAACAGATATTAAAGTTTTTAATTCAAACAATTGTGATAAAGAAAAAAACAATCGAGCTTGAATACCTTCAAACAATATAGATTCAAATTCTGCAGAATCTATCTGAGAATTTGGTTATAGTGGCACTTGCCTTGATACCACCCTCATTCGTGGGTCTCCGAGCAAACTATCCTCGAGAAAATTTTACTAAAAGCCAATGATTAGATTCATACCATACCATAACTTATGATTAGGTTAATTGCAATCAAACACTACGCGAAATAACTTATGCTATAAAAAAAAAAAGAAATAATCAGACACTATAAAACTTAAGTTTATATTTTGTTCTGGCTCCTGTGTATCCACAAAAGTTTTAAATTGCTTGTCCAGGTATCAAGTCTCAAAAAAATCGAAACAGCGTTAAACAAATACAAAACAAAATATTTTACGACCTTTCAATAAATAAATAAACATACGTTTGAGATCAAACTTCTACAGGACCTATGAAATGATTGTTCTTGTACGAGTATTAGCAAAGCTTTTGTATACACTGCTCGTTCTATTTAACAGACCTTGTATACACCGCTTATTCCAATTAGCAAATTTTGTATACACCGATCGGTCTAACTAACAAAACTTGTATACACTCCTTGTTCCAGTTAGCAATATTCGTTTACACTGAACGGTTTGATTAACAAAACTTTTATATGCCGCTTATTCCAATTAGCAAAGTTTGTATACACCACTTGTTACAATTAACAAAACTTGTATACACCGCTTGTTCCAGTTAGCAATATTCGTTTACACCGAACGGTTTGATTAACAAAACTTTTATATACCGCTTTTTCCAATTAGCAAAGTTTGTATACACCACTTGTTATAATTAACAAAATTTGCATTCACAACTCGTTCCAATAAGTTGTTGCTCTTATCGCTTATCACTTCTTTTTATGCTAGATATTTGTAATCTCGACTTTATTAACTATTATTTAGAGATGCTCGTCTCTTATATTCTGCTAATGATATCTTTCTTACGTTACTTATGTCATTACTATCTAAAACGTTTTCTGTGACAGTTTCACGTTTATTATTCTCTGTGTGAATATCGTCCTTATTAGGGTTATCGTTATCATCGTTGGGAATTTTTAAATATCTTCTAGACTGGTGTCTTGATTTCAATAGTGATAAAATGATGTCGTAACTTGGTATCGGTAAAATAGGTGGAGAATATTCATTAACTGATAACTCAGCTGGTTTTTTATTAAAATCTTTTGGCTCAATATCTGGTCGATTTTCTAATTTCAACTTTTTGGTTGGCAAATCCGTTCTCTGATTTATTGTATTAACATCAGTAACGCATGATCTCTTGTGTACTACAGATTTTTCTATTTTCAATTCTGTTGTTCTATTAGTTTTATTTTGTGTTTTGGTTACAACACCTTGAGTATGTGTTGTCATAGAGGAATTCACTCTATATGAATTAGCACTTTCAGTTTCTGTTAAATCCTTTAATTCACAAATATTATTAGTGGTTGGAATAACGTTTTTTATATTATCAATGTTACGTGTATTATTTATGGAATTGCATTCACCGGGGGCTAGAATTTCGTAGTATTGGGGTCTTATTTGATTTGTCGATGCGATTTGTGGTGTTGGAAACCGATTACGAGGCGGTACTGGTCGAGTAAATGCCGCATATGATGTGAACACTCTATTCAAAGTATAATCCATACGACTATTGGGCAGATTTTGCTGCCAGGAAAAAGTTTCCCTAACTTGCGGATACGACAGATTGTTTGAGAAATAAAGCCTGTTCGTAGCGGGTAAACGGTGAATAGGCAATCGGTGTCTTATCTGACTATTGAAATTGGTAAACGCCATAGGAAATTCACTATTTTGATTATTATAATTAGGTATTCGAGGTTGCAATTGATAATCAGAGTCCGTATTTATTTGCTCTCTTGAACTTGGTCTGACTACTTTTATCTTTGATGTTCCATTTAGAACTGCGTTGATTTCATTTTTTGTTTCATTCAAAGGTTTATTTATATTCGTACTGGCTGATACATGGTGAATGTTATGTATTTTAATCGTTTCGTCTGATATTTTTTCAGTACCCAGTTTTACTTCAGTTACCTGCGTTATTGCGGCAGGTTTAGTAAGTGCGACACTTTTGGAAGATTTATATATTTCAGGTGTATCTATACAAAGTTCACTTTGAGGTTCCAAATCTTTTTGCATTATTGAAGCTGTGGACTCGTTTTTATTGTTTGTTAACGGTTTAGATGTTGTTTTTTCCGGATCTCTTGTTGTGTCACATGTTAAATTCACTCTTGGTGAGTTTTTATCCCCACTATTTAATTCTGTCGTAGATATTTTTTTATACAGAAATCTTTCTATACCAAACTTTTGTTTACTGGAGCTGTTTATACATTTTACACTCTTTTTATTTTTTCCACTTAAGTTACGTTTACCTTCCCCTGATTTTTTACTTTTATATGTTGGGGATTCCTTAACGTTAGGTGTTACATTTTCTTCATTCGGCATTAATTTTTGTTTGACAGTTAAACCGACTAATCCTCTATTTTTTTTAAAATCAATCCCACTTACATTCTTTTGTCTTATAGCTTTTCTTAATTCCAGGTCATTTTTTTTCAATTCATTATCTTCTTTGTTTTTTACTACCCATTCTTTTTTATTATTATCATATATTATTTTTACAGAAATATTAGAATTCACCTTCGGAGTGTTATCATTCTGGTTATTATTTTGAGTAACACTGTCAGCAGGTATTATTTTTTTATGTTGCATATTGCTTATTTTAGCGTCTTTGCAATTAAAATATGGATCGTTAGTGAGTTCTTTTCTTTTCTTAAGAATTAAAGCGGTATATTTTGTAAAATACCAGGGGTATTTATTAAAATCAACTATTTTGATGACCGCTTGTTTAATTTGGCATATGCTATCAGAATTTGGAATTATCCTTGATGATGGTAATATATGAGATTCGCTTTTTTGCGTGAGATCAAACCTACGGTATTCTTCATAATTTAAAGTACATTCTGAGTAGTTTATTCCAGGATCTGAAAAAAAAAAAAGCATAGCATTAATTCCTTTTATATTTAAAATCCAAAAATCGAACTCTATCCAAACACCCTTTATTGTTAGACACAATTAGGCATCACTTAATCGAACTACTACATATTAGAAACGACAATGACAAACAATCGGATGCTATTAAAAAATACAATTTAAAAACTAAATATATCATGGCATTATTATATAAAACGCAACAACTATCTGTATGTCTGCCCGTTAGTTGACGTGTACCTTGAGAACCACTACGATTTACATGGTAGTTTTTTCAAAATCAAATCAAAATCAAAATTTATTTATTCAATTTAGGCCCTAAGAAGGCGCTTATGAACGTCTAAAACACTACCACCGGTTCGGAAAACAACCCAGTCGAGAAGAGCGCAGGCAAGAAACTCGATCTGGTTCTTTTTTTTCATAAATATAATATATATCATTTTTTTTGTCATATAAAAAACTATACAAATCGTAGTTTTAATAATGTTAGTGGAAGCACAGAGATGTGGGTTAATTCCAGACATCACTATCGTTCACGTAATGATCCACCCTGTAATAATCTTTTGAGATTAAAACTTGCTTGACATAATACTTGAACTTATTGTCAGGTAAATCGGTAATGTTACTTGGGATCTTATTGTAAAACCGAATACTATTACCTATAACGCTTTTATTACACTTACTTAACCTAAAGCGTGGTTCCGGACAACTTGTCTTTACTTCTAGTATTAAAATTATGACGATCATTCACTAGATCTAGATTTAGATAGATTTTAAAATCGTAGATACATTATCTGGTAATGTTTTAGTTTACTGTTACATTAAATAGTATGTAGGAGTGTAGAAATAATCTGAATAATAGAAATAAAAACTTGATATAAACCACTATTATCAAGTTTTTCTTATTTATTTATTTATTTATTTACATTAAAAAAGCACAATCCTGTCAAAAGTAAATGCGAAATGATGTATTTCCAGAAAGTTACCAGATGGTTGTTACAGGCTGGATAAAAAGCAAAAATAAAAACCATTCGATCACATGCTGTGAAGGAGACTAATCACTTCGATCATTGACAATGTAGACAACAAAGAATTGAATTATTTACATTTCACAGTAATAGTAATGTAACCTTTAATTTGTTTTATTATATACTAGCTGTTTGCCGCGGCTGCGCCTGCCTTCCAATTGTTCTTCAGTGCGTTTTAATTTTTTTATACGGAACCCTAATTATTTTCGAAAATCAAAAGTACTCTAAGTTACGCTAAGTAACTTCAGCTACGTACCAAAATTTTAAAAATTGCATTTTTGGTATAGGTATCATGTATACATTCAGTAAAAAAATTGTTATTTTGACATTACAAACAGACACTTAATTTTATATATTAAAAAGAACAAAAGATTATTTTCTTTGAACGAAACTATAGCGCGCTATAGTTGTGTTGTCTTTCATTATACATATATGTTTCGAAACAGTCTGTGTTTCAATGATGGACTTCCTTGTCTTGGGGAGCATAGAATATTTGCGGCGAGTGTCGTGGATAGTGAGATTATATCCCATTTTAGTACTGGCCATCATTAACGGGTATGTTACTGGCCATGTTTAAAACCCATTGTATAAAGTACTATCACTACTATTAGGAAAACCATATAACGTGTCTGTTATATAATATAATACTTTATATTACACTAATATTTTTATTATATTCAATCGACCGACAAAACATAATCCACAATAATTGGAGAATCTTTTTCTCTGTGTGGATGGTGAGTTTCTCCTTTTCTTCCCTCCACAAGTGCCTTCAGCACTCGCCCGCAAAGTTACGGTAAAGCTGTTAAAGCCCCTATGGTCAACAGCAACAGCTAGGTAAAAAAAAAAACTGCTTCAATTTTATTAATAGATATTTGTAACGTTTTCAACTTGATATAGTTTGCTTGCTATTATTTAAATATTACTTGTACTAAAAATAATAACATGGAACATGAATTCTTTCGTGCTACAAATACATTCATCATCATCTCCCTACCCTTTTCCCATTTTTATTTGGGGTCGGCGCAACATGTCTTCCTCTTCCATTCCTCTCTATTTATTGTCATCTCCGCATTCACTCCTTTCCTAAGCATATCATCTTTCACACAGTCCATCCATCTTTTCTTCGGTCTTCCCCTTCCCATGTAACCGTCCACATTCATATCCAATACCTTTCTTACAACATTCTCTTTCTCCCTGCGCATCACATGTCCATACCAGGATAAACGACCGCCTCTTAACTTGTCTGTTACTGGCGCCACTTTCAAACTTCCTCTAATATACTCATTCCTAATCCTATCCATTCTTGTTACCCCACACATCCATTACAAATACATTACGAAAGATAATTATACCGACAGAATATTGTCTATATAAATCACTCAAGAGCGTGTTTTGTCCAATGGGATAATATACTCACCATCTGATTGGTTATAGTCACTAAACGTGTCAGTATCGAAGATTATTTTAATGGGATCCTCCAATATATCCTCTTCAATTTCCGCGTTTTTCGCGTTCTCATAATATTAACAACTATAAAGAAAATTATTACATTACATTAATTATATTTGTCTTTCAAAAGAGGCGTGACGAGGTATTTTCAGCAGGCCAGCATGACAGCGGTGACTGGCCGTGAATTCTCTTCGGTGTCTGTTTTGGATTGTACTTAACACCAGGTCCAGTGCAGTCAATGTGCTGTGCATTATAAAAAAAAATAATCCGATTTTGACATTGACATATTGTATATGAGAATTACGCATACAACTCGAAAAAGTTACAAAATAAATGGTAAAAAATAAAGTAACTTAGCAGTTATCTATTGTAAATTAATTTTCTGTCATGTTCAAGAGCTTTCTAAATCAATAACGTATTGTCCGTTCACTATAACTTGTCCATTGTCTCCCTTTCCTTTATGTTGGCACTACAGACCGTCATTGGAAAGTCAAACGATTCTATCTAATCAAGCACTGTGATTTTAGAGTAGAAATTAGGGATTTTTATTGATTTAAAATCATGTAATGTAAGAGAAATTGTATGTCTTTTTGTGAAAGAAAAAAAGCAAACAAATCTCCGATTATTCCATTCAATCGAGGACGGTATTGGGTATTTACAGACAGGCTAGTCACAGAGGTAGTGATCGAGTTGCCATACCTTTATATTTAAACTCCGTATAATTTGAAAAATGTTTAATTTTTTTAGTATACATTTTGTATAACTGCCTCGGTAGCGCAGTTGTATTACATACGACTGCCGTTCTGAGGTCTCGGGTTCGATCCCCGGGTCGGGTCAGTGATATTGGGTTTTTTCTACTCAGTATCATCCCGGAGTTTGGAATTTGTGCCCGATATGGCGACAGGCTCGCCCCCTGTCACATCTGGGACGGAACTAAGCTCGGCGAAATGTGGGTGGGTGTAGTTCGCTACTTCACCTCTGCCTAACCCTTCGGGGATAACAGGCGAGAGCATATGTATGTATGTATATTTTGTATTAGGGATTTAAGTACCATAATACTATTTACTATTTATCCAAAGAGTAGTAAGAATAAAATAAATAGGGTCGGGAGGGAAAAAGAAACTTTAGAGGTGATTGTATTCCACCGGACAGTAATAACCATATTTCAAAATAATATGCTACTTCTCGCTATTTGTGCAATCATTATATTATGTAATTATTGTTACCTGCTAATGTTTATTTTTTTTTTTATTTTATATGTGGCAAATATTTCCGATAAAACCGTTATTAGAATCATGAATGTAGTGTTCGTTGCTGCAGCGACCCAAGAAAGTTATATCCCTGGGAAAAAAATAACATCAAGAGAAAGACTATAAAATTGGACGACTTCAAGAAACAAAATCTCCAGAAAGATTCATCGAGTTCTAATAGAAATAATGTAGTTCAAAATAGAAGTTATTAATGTAAAGACATGATATTGTACTTTGGAGACACAAAGACATATAACATACTTGACTAGTGACAGTGACGGTTCTTTAGATTATTATGATTCTAAGATTTTTTTATCGTAAAAATAAAGTATATTGAAGTTATACTTCTTTAGGCGCGTTATGAAAAAATGATGAGAGTGAAATTTTAAGAAGCGCGTGCATCTGTGACACAAAATTAACAGTATGAAGTTGTCTGCTTAACCGCTCATTAAGTCTCGAAAAAAAAGCTACCAACAAAATAGAAATTGAACCTCGATATTAGTCGCGCATGTTGGTACGCTCGTCACCTCTGATCACTGTTTTCATATTTATAATATTTATCAACATGTTTCTAGTTTATACATTCACAACACGTGTTTTAGTTTCATACAAGTGCGAATTATATATGTGCTAATAAATTATATTCAGTAGTGATTTAAATTGAATATTTTGATTGATATCACTTACTATTTGTGAATATTAGTGAAAAAAATTGTGCTTATATACTTTTTCAAGTGCTCCAATATAATTGAGGTTAACTATCCGTATGTATTTATTTATTGATATAAATTAAAATACTTTTATTTAATATGATTAACACTAAATTATTATTTTATTGTAATTAATAATTTGCATGCAATTAAAAACTATTTTTTAATGATGCCAAAGAAGTATAACTTCTCACGCGCGTACATAAGTACACGCACCCATTTTTATTTTTTTGAATAGATGCTTTTTTACGTGTTGCATTGTACTTTATTATAGCTACTGTGTTCGAATGAAATTTACCCTATTTAAATGTCAAGGTAAAATTTGCTCGCACAATTCATAGAAAATGTATTTCCATTTATGTTTCGTTTTAATACTCTAACATCAAACTAGAATTCACTTAAATTAAATGAGTAATTTTAATCACTCATAACTAATCTTTTGTCACTATTTATCCAACCTTCCCATCTACCCTAATTTTTGGGTAGCACAAAATGGGAAAATATGCACCCTGACTAGTCAAAGCTACCAACTCCTGAACGGGGGGACTTTTGTATAATAGTGAACGGACACTGTAGTCGACTAAACAATTATAATAAAAAAATATAATAAGTATTGTGAAAAACAAAATGTCATTCAGATAATAAAATTCTGAAATACTAGCACTTAAACTTTTTGGTAAATGAGATGATACTTCATAGAACATAACTATGGCGTACATAAAATCTGGATTTATAGTCGGCAATTAATGAGTTCACAGCATCGTGTTTCAGGTAAGATATAATAATAAGGAATAAAGCGAATTAATTAAAAACCCATTGTTTTAAATTCAAAAGGTTTGAGATTAATCATAAAGCAAGGAAGTTGTTCTCAAAAGAGATTCAACGCGACCTTAAAAAGAAAAATTACGTCAGTTCGTTTTTAAATTACGCGACTTTTTAAATGCAAACTTTTTATCTTTATCCCTGATTTTTTTTTGCTCAGGTGCCTATTTTTTTTAATCGCCCATCTCTCTGTCTGTAATATAAACGGTAGAATAATGGGTTTTTTAAAGCGATTTCTTATTTTAAATAGCCCTAGTAAAATTTATTGCATGTAAATTTGATACTTTAGGACGGGCTTGACTTGGATTATGATTCTTGCACTAATCCGAGAACGATGCTGACCGGCCGATCCAAAACCTCTAAGGAGGCCGCGAAACGTCCTCACCGACCCCGATGATGAAATCACCGCCGCGAATAGGATCTTTCCCCATCAACCGAAGAAACATGCGTTCCAATACACACGCCCGCGAAACCGCCGTTCCCGCCACCGGGGACAAGCGGCTAATTTTGCTCCCACACACATTCCGAGTCCCCTTCAGGCGGTGACCCAAGACGTGTATCTTTCCCCAACTAAGGAAACTCTTGACGTCGCCGCCAGCGCGATTCAGTGACATTACTCATGCAATGAGCATCACACGCACAACACGACATAAACACACACCCCTGCACACAACACGCAGGTACATATGTCCTGTTAGGAAACTTTTTGTAATTATTATTATTATTGAAGAAACAAAAAATGTAGGGATTAGCTAGAATTAAAATTCCGCGGGAATTTTTACTCTTAGATAATGGCCAAGCCGAGGTTCAAACCCTTGAGCTAGTTACCTTTTCCGGATGAGTGCCTTCAGCACTCGCCCACAAAGATTGGTGAAGCTGTAAAGGATCTTCTGGTCAACAGCATTAGATAGGTTAGAAAAAAAACCATGCTGACCCGAACCCGAACCCGAACGAACCGATACTGGAAAAAATCACGAAATATCACAAGCTAGCGCGCAGTTTAAACATCACGTGTATTTATTTTTTGTTTAATACGCGACATGTAAACCGAAAAGCGACGCGTGACCTTGACTCACCGTTACCAGGCAAAGATTTTGTAAAATATTTTTAGAATCAAATTGTATTTAATACATGTATTTAAAGATAATATTAAGTCCCTGCATAGGGAAGCCCTCAGTTAGTCAGGGGCCTTGTCAAAAAACAAGAATGCAGAGAGAAACGGAATGGGGGCTCGTTGATTAGCGTTTGGAGAGGAGAGCAGCTAGTAACAGGTTGTCCATCCTTGAACGAAAAACAAAGGTAGTGGCTCGGTTCTTGGGCCTGCCGCTGGGGCGGCTAGGGAGGATGCGTAAATGCATTTCCCACGTAAAAAGAAAAAGGGTCCCAAATTTTACGTGACAATGAACGCTCTACATATGAAATTTTGTTGAACTGGACACTTTGATCTCAAATATCTGGCGTTTGGTTAGAAATTCCAAATTCAAATTTAGGCTTGTGTATTTTTCTTTCGAATTTAGTGATTCATTTGTTTTCGCACCATTTGGTTTTTCGTTGAAATGGGTACCCCATGAATTGATTGAAGTACACCAACCTACAAACGTGCGGTACCGGCTAAGAATAGTACCACCCGATATCTTCCCGTGGGTGTTCACTTTACTCCGATCGGCAATCCGTCTGTGAAGCGAAGCGTTTATTGCCATTCCCCCCTCTATTGGAGTAGGCCTATGCCCAGCCGTGGACGTCTTGTGATTGGATAGATACACTGACACCAACTAACACGCATTTAGTGCTGCCTTACATTATTCAACCGTCACTATTGTAATTACGAGAGAATTGTGACGAAAATGAATCGATTACGACAATCAGAAACACTTATCACAGTGGTTGAGCCCAGGAGAACCGGTCAAATTCTGTTCCAAGCGAAAGTTGACTCAGAAAAAAAAACTGGTGAGTGTTTAGTAGACCTGTGCTGGTGTCATACACTACAGCTTCCTGAGATCTGGCCAGACTACTACGGCAGATCAGTATTTTCGTCCTTTGCAAATCATGATGAAAAAGCTAACCGTTAAATAACCGTGACTGGTTAATCTCTCTAACCCAATGCTACTTCAGGACAACGCTAAACCTCATACTACATAACAGACGGTCGCTAAATTAGAGGAACTACGGTTGGAATGTCTCTGACACCCATCATACACCCCGAACATTACTCCAACAGATTACAATTTTTTCAAAATTCTTGCAAAGAAAAAAGGCAATTCCAATTGTCGAAACGCCTTCAAAGATTTAATTGATTTTAGCTGCCACAGTTTTTTACACTGGAATCTATGAACTACCTATACAATGCCAAAAATGTATAGATAATAATGATAAATACTTCGATTGATTAAATTAAATATTTCATCTTTCTTTTTTCGTTTTACTTTTTCCGTATAAAACTCTAAATTCTTATGTTAAGATAAAGTAAAAATATATGTCAAAAATTTAATCTCTTGCCCGTAAAACTGTGCATTGAATCGGATTGTATTCAATTTTTTATTAATTTTAATTTTTTTTACGCGGAACCCAAATTATTTTCAAAACTTAAACGTAGCCTAAGTAACCCGGAGTAACTTCAGCTATCTTCCAAAAAAAGTTCCGTCAAAATCCGTCCAGCCCGGAGATTACCCGGAAGAAACAGAGAGACAAAATTTTTTAAAATTGCGTTTTCGCAATTTAGTAAAAAAAATGTAAGTATTGTGTATACATTCATATCTAATTAGTAACAAAAAAGTAATTTTGACATTACAAACAGACACTTCAATTTTATTTATTAGTGTAGATGAGGACTCACAAGACATTATAAACAAAACACGTATTGTAATTATTTCTTTTTGTTGTAGTTTTTACCATTGTATCATTACTTATTATTTACCAATGCGATTGAACCCGTTGTATCATCTATAGGGAAATTATCTAAGGAAAATGGGGTTACATTGACGCACAATCACCTCAAAACTACTAAACATATCGGTATGGGAACACTACCATTAGACACGGAATTTTTCGAAAATGGTTATAGGTTATTTCTCCTTCCTTCTACCCATTCTCATTTTTTTCAATTTACTATTATGTACAGATTTCCCTCAATTTACTCTTAAGTATTTTTAGCTAATAATAACATTCTCTAACTGTAATTTTTGTTCATTCATTTGTTTTTTAGGTTAGGTATAAATGAAATGTTTTATGCACAGAACATATGAAACGCGGGTGGAGCTAGTAAACATATAAAACCACAACGATAATAATAAAAAATGAGTAATTACCTACAATTTCAAATGTATATTAGTATTAATTTTCTGATTTTTTGTAATTGACATATGTCCATTAGGCCAATACTTAAACGGCCCCCACGTCGTAAATGTAAAGTTCACCTGGAAACACCCACGAAGAAATACGAAAGGCGGGAACGTTATCCGACTTTAGTCATGTCTGATGTATTCATAGATTCAAAAGATGAAGTACCTACTTCTCAAATAAACGAATATACGATACGATACATAAAGGTTCATAATACAAATCGAAAATATGGACATTTGTCATAAGCAATAGCATTTTGAAGGGAGTTAGTTGAAATAAAGCGAAAAGAAAGCTAAATAAGCACGACTCTTGTAGCATTAGCCCATTTAAAAATAGGATAACGCAAATGTATATTACGTGTCTTTTTTTTTATTCCATTTATTCCCTTTTTAAGAAAAATGCAAAGGTATTAGTAGACCATGCAGCCAAACCAAAGGTTAGGAACACTATTAATAAATGGCGGCCTTATGTTTCAACCACACCGGGAATGATTGAAACATTTCCGAATTCGTACTCCGTTTCATTATTTTCACTTCACTACACTTGTGCATCATAACTATACTATATCACGTAAAATGCCACCAAAATTACATAATATATTTTCAAATATTGCAAGATAATGAATGAAAAATAAGGACGACCACGTGGCAAACAAAACAAAAATACAAATAATTGCGGCAAATTTAAATGACCCGTTTTTAGTGCCAAGTCGCCATGGTACGCAGATAAAATAATATTGTTTTGAGAGTGCTACTGGGGCATAGAGTTACACTCTACTAAAGAGTACTTGAGACAGATATAAAAAGTATAGACTATCGCAATTATTACATACAATAAACATTATTAACTGCCTCGGTAGCGCAGTTGTATTACATACGACTGCCGTTCTGAGGTCTCGGGTTCGATCCCCGGGTCGGGTCAAGTGTTATTGGGTTTTTTCTACTCAGTATCATCCCGGAGTTTGGAATTTGTGCCCGATATGGCGACAGGCTCGCCCCCTGTCACATCTGGGACGGAACTAAGCTCGGCGAAATGTGGGTGGTTGTAGTTCGCTACTTCACCTCTGCCTAACCCTTCGGGGATACAGGCGTGAGAATATGTATGTATATGTATGTAATAAACATTATTTTGTATTAAAATGAACCAGTTGATATTATCCAAATCTTATATTTTTTTCAGCTAAGCACAAGCGATCAATATATAAATAATCTATGGTGAGAAATTCAATTTAATGTTCTAAAATAACGATAAATATTGAACCATAAATTACTTCCGTGCGAAATTCGTCAGGACTTATCAATAACTCAGAAACAATTTAACTCGATTCACAACAGTACAAACACGTTTAAAAATACAATTGCTTTTCTAATGCATTCTAAAACATTTCGTGAATTTAATTATAAAAGTGGTAATTAACTTAATATAGTATAAAATTCTCACCTGCCATTTTTCCTTATAACTTAATAGAGCTAGAATTAATTAAATATTTTGTAGACATTATTTTTTAAATATTGTACTCTTGCTTCCAAGTGGCAAATGTCAAAAAGACAAATTTTTGTATTTATTTGGTTACAATTCTTCCTTTTTAAGGAAAAGGCAAAGGTACTAGTAGACCATGCAGCCAAGTCAGACGTAAGGAACACTATCAATAAATAAATGGCGGTAACAAAATGATGGCCTTCTGTTACGACCACAACGGAAATGATTGGGACATTTCAGAATTCACACTTCGTGACATTATTTTCACTTCACTACACTTATGTTTTTATAACTACACTATATCACGTAAAATGGCATCAAAATTACATAATATATAGTCAAATACGGCAAAATATTTAATTAAAAACAAGGGTAACAACATAACAGACCAAAATCGGGCCGTGCACCCCCAAAAAGGGCAGAAAAGATATGTTCTCAACTCAAAATTCAAAAGTTGCTAGATAAAAAAAATGAGTTAACTAAAATTAGAAACAGATCATATACAAGTACCTATTGGGGCCATCTGTGATTGAGTGGGGTCTGAAATTATAGTGATGCTTATAGCATAAAATTGTTATCTTAATTCCTACATAATGCATTTATGACTTATTTTAATTTATTTCATTTTATCATAGTGACATTACAGAATGACATAATTTATGTATAAATGTATGGTGGCTATATCCTTTAGTAAATTGTAAACATTTTATACGTATCTATTACAATTACAATACAATAATTCTATTTATTGTTAATATGTATCCAGATTGTTTTATTAGCAAAAATCATTTTCTCCCTCGAAAAACAGTGAATTGAACATTTTTAAAAGCCACATAAAAGCTAAGTACAATGCAAATAGACGCCATTATTACGTTACAAAAAATGTTAGTATTAATTTAGTAGTAATTTAAGTTAGTAAATTCTCATTGCTACCGAGATTTCATATACCGCCGATGAATCAAAGAGTTAAACTGCCAAATGATTTCAAACTATTCACTACAACTATTCGGATCTACGATAAAAGGAAACTTAAAAATATCAGTATCAAACAATGTATATCGGAAGTAATCAATTATAGGTTATATATTATACATTTATAACGATCTCAAATTAAACATTTATGAAATTTCACTCAATCGGTACTATAATAACACTTTAAAAATTAATGACTTAAATTATATTATCGAAAATATACCGGGTATCGGCTAAAACTATTACAAAAGTGTATAAAAAGTCTAAACGAGCTCTAAGAATAACTGGGAATGTTCTATTTTATTGACCTTAATGGCCAAGGGCCTTAATACACAGACAAAGATTCATTAGCTTATGAATAATTGTGGATTCATAAATGCGACAAATCTGTACCTAGTATATTTATTTACAAGTTTTAATTTAGATTGGACGGGACTTTTTTGGTAGACATCTAAAGTTACTCCGGGTAACTTACGCTACCTTTATTTTTCGAAAATAATTAGGATACCGCGTAAAAAAAAATTAAAAATAAAATCCGAAACAATGCACAATTTTACTGAAAGGCATTCATTTTGTGAGAATTATCTTTATTTAATGTAAGCAGCAAAAGAAAAATAGGAAAATAATTAAGGTTCAGTTTAAACACATTAAGACATTACACAGTGAAAAATATATGAAACGCGGATGCAGTCGCTACCACGCAGCAAGTCAAAAATACAAAATTCAATTATATTTGAAACGAAATTAATAACTGACACTGGCGAATTGTTATGCGACAAAAAATACTAGGCAATTAAAAAACATGAACAACTCATTTCTTAGCATAGAAAAAAAAACTTTATAGTGACATCCGCAGGTTTTAAAAGGATGTTTACAAACAAACAAATGGGAGGTATTCCAGCGCACTCTGTCCCTTTTCACGTCACTCGCCGTGTTCCAAGCTATCGTGATTGCGATCTGGGTATCTCTGAAAGGCGCGCGCTTTCCGATCATGATGAGTCTATGTGAGTGAGATCAAGCCGTCCATATTCGGGGCGTTTCATCTATCAAGTAAACACCAAAAAGGGTTTGTGGGGGGGTTGTTTCTATGCCTTAATTATTTTAACCTAAGCAACGTTTACTTAATAGTTCTAGGTTTTTTTTTTACAAAATTATGCCAATCCATACGTAATAATGGGGGATAATAGTTTTGCTTATTATTGCTGGCAAGGGCAAAGGGGCGAGGAGGGGTTAAAATGGTCAAAATTTGATTTTTTGAGCCATTGGTAAAACTTCGCCAGTGTACGTTTCACATTAAAACTGAATTAGAATTACGCATAAGTCTATAAAAATAGCGCGCGGGCTTACTCGAAGTACCTCGATAAGGTTTATTAACACGGTTGTTTGCATACAAGTTTTATTTCGTAATTTGAGTTCTTTAAACCCTTATTCAAAATCTATACCAATAAATAAAATTGAAGTGTCTGTTTGTAATGTCAAAATACTTATTTTTTACTAAATTGATATGAATGTATATACAATAATTATACCAAAAACACAATTTTCATATGTCTGTTTGTCAGTCTGTTAGTTTGTCAGTAAGTCAGTCTGTCTGTCTCTTTATTTCGGGTAATCTCCGGAACGGCTCAATCGATTTTGACGGGTCTTTTTTGGTAGATAGCTGAAGTTACTCCGGGTAACTTGGGGTACTTTTAATTTTCAAAAATAATTAGGGTTCCGCATAAAAAAATTAAAACTCCTGAAAAATTTAACAAAATCCTATTCAATGCAAAGTTTTATGGACAAGTGCTTGAATTTACGAAAAATATCTTTACTTTACCTTAATACTACAAAAAAAAATAGGGTTCCGTATAAAAAGAAATAAAAAGAAGTAATGAATATATGAAACGCGGATGCAGCCGCGGGCATACAGCTAGTACTAAATACATAAAACATTATAATACAGGAGTGGCCAAGCTACTTGATAGTCCTGGCTATTTTTCAAAATTTAAATTTTTTTCGCAATTTAATACGTTTAAAAAAGATATGCAAAGAAGTTTACAAACTCGAAATCGGTCTGGACCTAGAGTCGGTCGATTACGCCACTGTTTATGTTGGTTCGCGCAGTTTTCGATGAGTCATTCTTACTTGGACGGAAATGAATTTTGTTACAACGATGCACTTAGTCTTTCATATTTGTTGTCAATAATTTAAAAGCCATATTGAAATACATACAGACGATAATATTTTTTTTATATAATATAAAAATAAAAAGGGATCTCGGGTAAATTTATCGAGAGCCACAAATAATCGTTCAAAGAGCCGCATGTGACTCGCAAGCCTCAGATTGGCCACCCCTGTTATAATATATCACATTAAATGAAAATAAATAAAAAAATCCAATTTTATCATTACCATCAAGTATAACGAAACTATAAAGATAAGTAAGTAATGAATATTATAATAAAAAAAGGTATCAGAAACATAAATTTTACAAGTTTTTAATCGTCCACCCTCAACGCGAAATTATTGACGGTCAATAAAAATTAATCTACCTATCTTCATCTATTTTTTATTTTTTTTATATATTATATCATCAACCAACGGATAGACGTCCACTATTGGACATTGGTCTCCCCCAATAAGGGGGGAATTACAATAATCGCTACGCTTGTTACGACACCCACGGGAAGATACGGAATGGTACTATTCTTAGCTGGTACAACACGGCTATATATCATATAAAATATTATATGTAATAAGAAAAATGGGGATCCTTTGACGCGCCATCACCTCAAAACTACTGGAATATTTCGTAGATGGTTATAGGCTATTTATTTTTTGGATTCCATCGACCCTTTCTCATTTTTTTGTCAATTTACTCCTATGTACATTGTTTCCGCTAACAAAAACAAAAGACTCGATTTTCTATATTCATTTGTTTTAGGTTAGGTATAAATTGTTTAAAAACTATAGTATGTGAGACGCTGTCGGAGCCGCGGGTACAACTAGTTTACCATATAAAAGAAAAAATACCTTAATATGTCGATTACCCATAAAAATGAGATAATAGGAATACAATTGAAAGCTAGCGTTAACGCCGGGTTAATGCTCAAGGGGTTAATATTATATTGAGATAAATATAAAACATATTTCAGATACTAACGTAAAACTGTTCCCTTACAGTGGATCGACTCAGATTTTGATCAGGTAACTTGAAGATAACACTTAAAATTAATTATAACGTCACATGATGCACTGCACAGAACGAATGTTCGTCACCGGCGCGCGTCTTGTAAAATACCCCCACTTAACCCTAAAATATACCGTATCAATTGATTCATTAAATAAATAATATTATTTACTATTGAGCGTATAATGAAACATTAATTGAAGTAAACGATATTGGTCCTTGATGTCACATTCTTTTATATATCTACATATAAATATTATAAAACAAAATCGCTTAATGTATGTCTTGTCGGTCTGTTTATCAAAAAATTAATCCACGTACCATATGATGCGGTTTTCATTATTAAATACTATTGACAAATGAATATTTTTCAATAAAAAATCTATTTTCATGGATTTAGAGACATTATTTACTGATACTTAATAATGTACTAGAAAATAATTGTGGAAATGTCCACTGTATCGCAACAAAGTTTTTTTTAATACTGTATAGGTCCAGTGACTACAATCTCACCTGATGTTAAATGAGGATTCGATACAAGATTATAGACACGCTAAGTCTAAAGATACTGGGTCCCAAGAAACATTTCATTGCGTTTTATATAATACTAGCGACCGGCCCGGCTTCGCATAAATACATACATAGAAAATTTAATAAAATAATAAAATATATCATATGTTACTAAGCGATTTTCTATAGAAGAAATATTTTTTAAATCGCTTTAAAAAGGTGTTTGAGTTTATCCCAAAATATTTTTTTAAATAAAATTAATAGTATATTTACTATTAAAATCTCTATTAGTAATCAGGTAATAAATTTTAACATTTAACACGTCAATTTTCAAGTTACAATTATAATCCATTATATAATACAAATAAATATTACCATTTTCCGAATCATTTATTATTTAGTAATGCATTTTAAGGGTTGAGTCGTATCACTTTCTTTAAAATCATCCATTTATTTTCACCTGTAACTGAAAGATTTAAAGTCGTTAATAGCTTAAACAAATACATTGCAAAACTGCGCGGTTAACAATATTTTTGACTACCCTGCAAATGTTACTATCGCGTCCTCAAATTACACCCACATTCAGTAATGTATTCATGTAATATTGTTCCGTTTGTTGTTAGATTTTTTTTTTTTGTCTAATTACGATTGGCTTTTTTTAGTATAAGCAGAGTATATTCGAGAGACTCCATCGGTGGCGCAGTTGTATTATAGTACGACTGTCGTTCCGAGGTCTCGGGTTTCAACCCTCGGGTACGGGTCAAATGTTTTTCTACTCGGTGTCAACCCGGAGTCTGGAATTTGTGCCCGATATAGCGATAAGTTCGCCCCCCTGTCACATCTGCGGCATGTGAATGGTGTAGTTCGCTATTTCACCTCTGCCTAACCCTACGGGGATAACAGGCGTGAGCTTATGTTATGTTATATTCAAGTATTGTAAGAAAAATATTGCTTGTAATTTTTGTAACGAATTATTTCACGATTACCCTCTTTTTTTTATACATTTTATATTATATGAAATATATACATGTGTGTGTGTGTTATCATACCAGTTTATATACCTGCTTTTCCCGCATGGAATTCATACAATTCAAATATGTTCTCCCCCTGGATGCAATATATGTCATTATCAAATTGTATTGATATTGGCTCAGTAATTATTACGTGATTGGCGAACAAATTAATAAGCAGACATACAAACAATTTTTTTTTAACTATCGAAATGTGTTCCGTATTCCGTTCTGAAGTCCCGCATTGTATTTTTTCATCAATATCTTCAACGTTCAGATTTCGTATCGTTAGCCTTTTTTTTATAAGTATAGATAGATAGATCGTATAGGGAAAAAATTATTAAAAAAATCATGGTGGTTTTCTAATAATGCCCGCCTGTGTAGCTATCACCCTCAAGTTTGAAAACCTGTCACCGAATACCAATAGGTGTGTTCAGACAACATCACTTGAGAACCAGTATATGTACTCAAAACACTGTATATATAATTTTTTTTTTTAATATTTATTTATTTATTTATTTATATGGAAAATCTACAGCAATAAAACGATATAGCACTAAGAATATACAATGATTAGCCAATTACAGATTTTCACGAATAGACATTAAATTTCTAGGAAATACACATGTGAAATAAAGTCACAACGTTATATCTAACTTATTTTATCCTAAATTTAACAAGAGAAAATTATATTAAACATTAAATAATAGATATTGTAAGATGACATGATTAACAAAAAAAGTCCAAGCTCAGCTGTCTTCTAGCAGATACTAAATTAGTGGAGAATATATCAAAGTCATGTAGCTTACAGATTTGGTTAAAGTTTCTACCTGCTCGCACTATAAAAGTATTTTGGCGATAGTTGGGGTAAGAACTGGGAACAAAAATTGGAGGGTTGAATCTAACGATTTTACCGGGACAGTTTAAAGAGAATTTGGATAGAAGGTCTGGGCAGTCAATACTATCAGAGAAGATTTTAAAAAGTAAAGTACAGTCCGCAATTTCTCGTCGACAAACAAGTTGAAGAAGGTGAAAGTTTTTACATAAATCTAAGTAATTTCTAGAGTCATATGGAACTCCAGTGCAATAGCACATGTATTTAATAAATTTCCTTTGTCAACTTTCAATACGATCTATGTATTTATTGTATTGGGGATTCCACACCTGCGAGGCATATTCAAGATGGCTTCTAACAAACGTACAATAAAGTTTATCATAATAAATTATGCAACAAGAAATGTAAATAAATAGTAATTACCAAACGGACATAATTTTATTCTTTATTTATTATTTTATACGAATACAAGAATTTTATAAATCCATAATCCATGATCAAGCAATAATTTAGTATTAGCATTTCGTAGAATTGAATTCGCCTGACTGTCACCACAAACAGATTGGAAATTTATCTGAATGTTTCTACATCTGCATACGAAATCCAAACACATACTTAAGCTCAATATATATATAAACAAGGAATATAAATAGAGATAGGTTTTTTTAATTATTTCATTCCTTTTTTTTCTCAAATGAAAAAAAATCACTCGTTTGTCTCCGTAGAGAATGTTCTATAGAATCACAACTGTTTTATTGTCAAAAATTTACGATTAAGACCCATATTTGGGTTCACGAAAAACGTTGTATTTGGTAAAAACCCAAAGAAATTTCACAACAAATAAAGATGACATTGCATTTTTGTTATTATAAAGTAGTGTAATTTAATAATTTAAGATTTTGTACGTATTTTAGCTTTGTTTAATATTATATTTTCTAGCTAGCTGAGTGCCAGCGGCTGCGCCCGCGTTTCGTATATTCTTCACTGCGTTTTAATTGCGTTTTTTACGGAACCCTAATTTTTTACTAAGATAAAGTAAGAATATGTCTCATAAATTCAAGCACTTCCTCGTAAAACTGTACATTGAATAGGATTGTATTAAGGTTTAAGGAGTTTTCATTTTTTTACGCGTAACCTTAATTATTTTCGAAAATCAAAAGTACCCTAAGACACACGGAGTAACTTTAGCTATCTACCAAAAATAGTCCCGTCAAAGTCTGTCCAGCCGTTGCAGAGATAACCCGGAACAAACAGACAGACTAACAAAAATTTAAAAAAAAAAATGTATTTTTGGTATGGGTATCGTCTATATATTCATATGTATTTATTTATAAAAATTATTTTGATATTACAAACAGACACTTCAATTTCATTTATTAGTATAGATTAATGCTATTTAGAGGTTACGGAGTCTAAATTTTACGAAACCAAATTTTGGTAATTTTTTAAACCCCTTCCTTATACCGTTGTCAACAATAGTGTCAACGATTATTAATAAGACAATATTGCATACGTTATCTCCATTCAAACCGTGCTCCATGTTAGCAAAAATAAATAAAAAACATAAATCCCCCATAAAGTAACATTTGGAAGGCCATTTAAAATGAGAACTACCTAATTGTTTGTAAAGTGATTTGTAATATTACCATTGATTGAAATAAAACACATGTAAAATTTTACACAGTATAATGTCTTTTACTATAATAATATTGTGTTTTATTAATATCTTGATAATACATAGCTTAACCCGTGTACGATTGTAATTATAAAAGCTTTATTAACACGATCATTATAATTTACTTACAAAAGTAACCCCAATAATCTGATTCTCAGAATTCAATGCACAGTTATTTACATAATTAATTGCGCGATTCAATTTCCTTCCTATTTTGAATTATTATAATTGCGTACGACGCCATATCTGAAACATTTTATTCAACTATTTTTATCATAATCCATCGATTAACCTTTTTAGATATTAGTCTAGTCAACAAGTTCAAAAACGTGAAAAATAGAGATAAAGGTCCTAAAAATATGAGCGATGGCTGATTCGATTCGGAATCACCTCTAGAAAAATGACATTTTATGTTAGAAAAAAATTATATCTTTTGATAAACTCTCTTTAGCGGCAGCGCGCGCACGCCGTAACTGCAGCGCGGAGCCCTATTTTCAACGTCAAATTAAAATTATAAATAATGGAGATAGAGTTTCGGGTGTCGAGACTTTTTTGTCGGAAATTTCCTCCTCTTTAACGAACTTCTTTCAAAATTGCTTAAATGTTAATAATTTTTGAGTTATTAACGAAAAACTAAATATCATTTTGTCATATTATTATTATTTTTTCATATTATTTTGTTAATAACAATTGCAATTTTTAACCTGCACCAAAATCCCTCAAAAACATTTTTCTAGAGGTGATTCCGAATCGAATGAGCCATCGCTCCTATTTTTAGGACCTTTATCTCTATTTTTCACGTTTTTGAACTTATTGACTAGACTATATACGTAAATCTAATATATCTAAGATATATGTACGTAATATTTCAACTGTTTAATAATTAATATTAATTATGTTATGTACAAAAACATTTTTGGTAACTCCTCGTAAACTCGTGAAAATCATAATAAACTTTGTCATAAAAGTCTGAGTTGCACTGATGAGTCAGCGGGGGTGGAGGGTGAGGGGAGAGCGCGGGTCAGCCGTGAACGGTCCGGCGCGCGGCTCGGCGTACCGCTCGCCGATTTGATTGGTTCGCGGCGCCGGCGTTATTCTGACATGCTGAAGCACGCTGACTAGGCAACACTTCATTTGTATCATTGCAAACCTTTTACCTGTAACATTAGACGGGAGTATTTAAATAATTACACGTGTTGCTTTTTTTAATTCGTGCGGCCTATCCTGTTAGCAACATTAAGCAATGGTCCTTGAAATAATTAACATAACCTAAAATTTGATTTTTGTATCTATTATTGGCACTTATTATGTACACTAGCTGGTGCCCGCGGCTCCGCCCGCGTTTCATATGTTCTGTGCATATGACGTTTCATTTATAGCAAATTAAAAAAAAAAAAAAACAAATGAATGAATAAAAGTAAGAGTATTTTGTTTTTATTAGCGGGAAAAATGTATATAAGCGTAAATTGAAGTGGAAAATGTACAAAAGAGTAAATCGGAAAAAAAATGAGAGAGGATCGGTGAAATCCAAAAATACCAGTCTAGGAAAAATACTGCGTTGAAAGGTATTAGTCCTATCCCGATATGTTCAGTAGTTTTGAGGTGATGGTGCGTCAAAGGAATAATAAAAGAACAAATTGAGAAAACATGGCAAAGGGCTCATAGAATTTGAAAAATATATAGCCTATAACCATCTACGATTAATTCCGCGTCGAATGGTTGTGGTTTCACGCTGATCGGTCCAGTAGTTTTCGAGTTTACCTCGAACAAAGAAAACAAACTTTGCTTATATATATATATATATAGATTTTCAAATAGTTTATTCATAATCAAAACATACGATATGCTGCGTGAGTACGCATTTATTATTTATCTGACGTCATAGCATTGGTAACGCGAATCCATAAGTTTTCCCCTACCGAAAATCGCTCAACACCGGTAAAGAAGATTTAACTTAAAAAAAAATAAACATTTTTTGAACGGCCCCGAATATTCTTAAAAAGACTACTGTCAAGTGATTGTCTATTAATCACGTGAGGTTCGAAAGGGTGTAAGGGTGCAGTGAGATATCACGTGCATTAATTTTTTAGCGGAAAACGAGATGTGTAAACTGAGAAATTGCGTGTGACCTTGAATAACGGTTACCAGGTCACGATTCTCAAAATTTGTCCACAGTTAAATTACTAGATAAGTTTTGTGTTTCAAAAAAACTACACGTGATCTTTGGTCATGTGGATATGTGGTGAACATATATCACCAAGGAGGAGGTGGGTTCAAAAAATATCAAAATAACATCACGTGATTAATGGACGACGCCCATTCTCGTATGAGCAAAATGACAACATACCGGACTGTGAGAAACATTAATAAAAACTAGCTCCAAGCAATATTTATTCAAACGAATGTTATCTGATACGAATATTTATACCTTCGTCGAACTTCTTAGAATAATTTGTAATCATACAGTAGAATTATGTGTTGATTGTAATTATGTAAGGACTGTTTTGAATATTTAATGGGCTATTTATTTATCTTTTATTATCATAACATTTTTTTGTAATGAATTCTAGACCACCGGGTAGCAAATTCCAAGGTAGGGTAGGGTACACTACGATTCACACTGGCGCGGAGCTCGTCACTCCGTGCCCCCTTATCTATTGTATTGGGGGACTTTGATCCCATAAATACAATAGATAAGGGTAGTGCGTAAATGCATTTCCCCCCGTCAAAAAAAAAAAAAAAAGGGTACACTACGATTGGCAACATTTTTTTATAACATTTTGATACAAATGATTATAATATTTTATTTAGAACAAACCAAAAATTGCAAAACAAAAGTGCATTTGAATTTGAATAGGATTTTATTCATTTTTTAGTGTTTTTTTTTTTTTACGCGGAACCTAATTATTTTCGAAAATTACAAGCACCCTAAGTTACCCAGAGTAACTTCAGCTATCTACCTAGAGAAGTTCCGCCAAAATCCGTCCAGCCGTTTCGAAAATTACCCGGAACAAACCGACAGAAAAACAGATAGATAAAAATTTAAAATAATGTTTTTTTGGTATTGGTATCGTATATATTCATATCTATTTAGTAAAAACATTTAATTTTGACATTACAAACAGACACACCAATTTTATTTATTAGTATAGATATGCATTGTAAAGGTAATTAACTAATGTATATAATCTTATGGAAGCGGATATTACCTATACAGTAACGGGGTCCGTCACCGAACGGCATGTAGACTCCCGGCGGCGGCGGCGGACTCCCCTCAGCCCAGCGCTCCGGGATAAACTCATTCGCAAGCTCAAAATACTGCAACCATTACATCAAAGAACATAAATGTAGCAGGCCAAAAGTTTAAGACCACCATAATTAAAATAGCAAAATTAAATAAAACTCCAACAAAATATTAAATGTTTAACAAAACTGTTAAATCATCCAATAAAAACACTTATTGACAATCAATACACTTGAATAGCGTAAAGAAATATTAACAGTCCATGCTAAAAACGGCTATAGTTAGCTAAACTGATTTTTCATCAAAAAATCATTGCATGACTTTCTTCACAAGTCTCGGCATACGGGCAATCAATTTGTTGATAGTGTCCTGTGATACATTGCTCCAACTGTCGCATGAAGCATTCCACATTTCTTCTCGCGAGGATGGACAACAATTACGGACGTTCCTATCAAGGTCTTCCCACAAAAGTTCAATGGGATTGAGATCCGGGCTCTGGGAGACCAAACCATGTTTTTAACACCCCTTTTTTTAAAGCCTCTTTTTCTACTAACTACCTCTGCATAATTTTGAGCTATGCTTGGATCATTGTCCTGTTGGAAAATGAACCCATCTGCAATTAATCACAATAACATAGAAACGGCATTTTGTTCTAAAAAAATTTGTATTGTTCATTTTTCATAATTCCGTCAATTGTGATTAAATCGCCAGTTGCTTGGCCAGAAAATCAACCCAGAACATAATTGAGCCACCGCCATGAGCTTGTTGTTGGGACTATACAGTTTGGCATCATCTTTTCTTGGGCACTGCACCGAACGTAAATTCTTCATTTTGAATAGCAAAAACATTTTTAAAATGTTCTTCAGTCCAATCTCGTTGGGCAAGGGTCTAATGCATCCGTTTTTTTTCTTATTTTGGGGTAATAATAAGTCGGAAACACGTGTTTTTAGAAGTTAAATAATCCTAATTATTGGTCAATGGGAAACAAAAGCAAAGCAATTAGTTATTAGCTCATCGTAAAAATATTATTACGACTCTACCATCTGGCTCTAACGCAGCGTTAGTCGGTATTTGAAAACAATACATGTTTATTGTCCAATAACTTGAAAGTAAATACAAGAATAACTTCTTTAGATATTCGATATTAACATTAGAATATAAAGGTGTACATTTATTTTATTTATCTTATGAGGTTTCGTTACAATTGACAGATAATTCTGTTATTTAAGTGTGGTCTTAAAATTTTGGCCAACAGTTTACGCGCCATGTATAGAAAATATTGACGCCTATGTCAATTAAATAGCAATCTAACTCTTGAAGTCTATTGCTATGTGATTTGTCACTCTCTGGTTACCTCAGCTCTCTTGCGTCTACGTTTTACGTGTGCTAACATTATATAGTAAATTATTTATATAATAAACTAGCTGTGTCTCTGTGGCTGCGCCCACGTTTCATATGTACTTCACTGTGTCCTTTTTTTTTTATACGGACCCTTATTTATTTTCCTAAAAATTTTTTCATACTAAGATAAAGCAAAAATATTTCTCATAAATTCAAGCACTCGCCGCCCGTAAAACTGTGCTTTGAATCGGAATTTATTCAAATCTTATTTTTTTTTTACAAGGAAATCTAAAGTACCCTAAGTTAGCCGGAGTAACTTCAGCTATCTACCAACCATCGAAATCGGTCTAGTCGTTCCGGAGGTTACCCAAATGATAGACAAACAAAAAAAAATTGTATAGGTATCGTGTATGCATTCATATCTATTTAGTAAGAAAATAATAATTTTGACATTACATACAGACACTTCAATTTTAGATCTATATAGTAAGTATAGATTAAGATAAAAAGTTATTTATTTTAGTTCTTTATTGTATCAACACAGTAAATTCACAGCAGTACATTCATCTACCATGTTCAATGGTTTATAGAACCGTGTTACGGCGCTCGTCTTAATGCCCTCACAAAATATAATGACATGGAAATCCACAGATTTAAAGATTGTTCGTTAACGTTGGTCGTCTCATTTTATGTCATTACTTTTTTCATGTTATGTTATCTAATTTAACAAAATATATACTAATTTTTTTAAAGCTTTTTTTGATATTTTATAGGCAGCTTTGGCCACAATCTCATCCGATGTTAAATTACGATGTGATCCAGGATATTAAAACACACTAAGCCTAGAGATACACCTATTGGCGGTCGGTGTCAGGTTTTTAAACATGTAGTAGCTACCCAGGCGAGGATTATTATGAAAATGCCCTAATACAATGTTATGAATGCGTCTATAAATTAGTAAAATGGTTCTGAAGTCTAAGCAAATGGACCAACAGAGAAATGCAGACTTTTATGATATGTTAAGAAAGAATATAATATTTCTGAGTAATTCTTGAATTACTTCGTAAATTTCGATTAGGTTGTAAAATTACTCTAGAAATTAATATTCATAACTTTTATTTGTTACTAGTTTTGTACCCGCGTATGCACCTGCGTTTCATGTATTCTTCACTGGATTTTAACTTTGTAATATGAAAAAACAAAAATACCCTAAGTTACACGGAGTAACTTCAGGTATCTACAATAAAATGTCGAATTAAAATTAGTCCAGCCGTTCCGGAGATTACCCGGAACAAACAGACATTTTTTTTTTTTAAATTGTGTTTTTGGTATAGGTGTCGTATATACATACATATATATTAAGAGAAAAAAAATTTGACACACTTCAATTTTATTTATTAGTTTATAAGAAAAATAAATGCGTGAGAATTCACCTGTTCGTCCCTCTGTATTCCCAGCGTTGGGAACAGCACGATGGTACCTCTCTCGACGACGGTGTCAGTGCCGGGGAGCGTGTAGTCTCTGGTGCACATGCGCTGTATGCTCGGAAACGGCGGATACAAACGCAGTGTCTCTGCAAACCGATTAAGTCATATGTATATTTATACGCGAAAATAATACTGATACAGGGGGTTAAATATGGTTAAATATATATATATATATATATATATATATATATATATATATATATATATATATATATATATATATATATATATATATATATCGGACGGAGAAATCGACCGCGAAATAAGGCATAGAATCAACTCAGGTTGGATGAAATGGCGACAGGTCTCTGGTGTGATTTGTGACTCCAGGTTGCCCTTTAAATTGATGGGGAGGATATATAAGTCCATCATAAGACCTGTCATATTGTATGGATCAGAATGCTGGGCTAGTAAGAAGATGGATGAGAAGCGACTGCATGTAGCTGAGATGCGAATGTTGAGATGGATGTGTGGTGTTACAAGAATGGATAAAATAAGGAATGAATATATTAGAGGGAGTTTGAAAGCTGCGTCAATGGTAGAAAAGTTGAAAGGTTCTCGTTTGTCGTGGTATGGACATGTTATGAGAAGAGAGGAAGCGCATGTGGGTAAAATAGTAATGAATATGAATGTGGAAGGATGGAAAAGTAGAGGAAGGCCAAAGAAAGTGTGGATGGAGTGTGTAAGAAATGATATGAAAGAAAAAGGAGTGAATGAAGAGATGACGGCTGATAGGGACGTATGGAAGAAGAAAACATACTGCGCCGACCCCAAGTGAGTTGGGAAAAGGCAGGAGAATGATGATATATAACGAAGAATATCTCTGCATTTTTGATCAATGAAAGCAAGATCGCAAGATAATTTCGAATGTTTTTTTTTTAAACATACCAGCAGAGATTTTTTATCTAAAGTCGTAATGTCCAGCTTGAAGTCGAAATTCTACCATAATCATTATTAAAAATTTGAAGAAAGAGACGCTGTTATTTATTTATTTATTACTATGGACGACTAACAGTAAAGAAATTTAACAGTAACAGTTGATAGTACAATAACATATTTACCAATAACAAGTCATCGCATATATAAATCAGTTACATTATAAAGAAAATGTGGGTATGTGTGACGTTGCTAACACTACTACAAAAATCAATGCGGACTCAAAAATTCACTATAGAATAAGAAAAGAGAACAATTTAAGTATTAAAAAAATTAAGACTTAAGCACCTTCTAGCCGAAGTAACACTTATTCGGAAAGGATCAAGGTTATACCGCTCACACAAATCATTGAAACTTTTACTGGCCCGAATTAGATAAGAGTTATTAATTTCATAATCCTAAAGCTTATTGAGTAGATACTATACAGAAAAAAAAAAAAAAGAAATTCAAAGAAACCAAACAGAGAAGGGAAATATTTTAAAACTGAATAATTTGTATTTAGGAGCATTGATAATTGAATATCCGCGTTCTCTCGTACACTACCTTGATTGATATAGGTTCGAGTTCTCAAAAATAAATTAAAAATTTCCCTCATTAGATTTAGAACCTCGGAAAACATCCTGATGAAGCAATAACGTCATAAGATGCACGTCTGTTAGTCTCGTGACTTAGTATTAAGGGAGGCTAGAACCCGCCTATAGATGTGTCTGCCATACAATATAAAAAAGGAAAGGGCAGTCACTATTTTGGAATAAACATTGACACCGCTATTTAGCGAATAATTTAAAGATGCCAGAAAAACACAAGTGCCAGACACGTCTATGCCATAGATTTTTAGCTAGAGGAAAGAAGATTATGCTTAAAATTACTATAGCTTCAATATTAATCAGGTTAGTTGACTTCATCAGAAGCCTCCGCTTACATTACTTTATTAGAACCAGTGTATTTTAACACGGGATCTAAAAATGTCATTAGCAATGCCTTACAATAAACCTCTACAACAATTTTTCCTTCTTCAAACTTCTTTCGAGAGTAATCGTGTACGATACCTTGAATGACCATCTCCATGTACTCCAACTCTTGAAGCATCTCATAGCTGATCTCCCCTTCGTGTCGGTTCAGCACTTCCAGGAGTTCTGCTCTCATCTTCTCCTGTACGCGAGGACTCGCCGCGAGCTCCAGGAACAAGAAAGCAAGTGTCGAAGATGTCGTCTCGAAACCACCCAAGAATATGATGAATGCATTCGCAGATATCACCATATCAGCTGACAGATTAGAATTAAGATAAAATATTTGATTCTATCTAACATCATCAAACGAGCTGATAATACAGAAAATACACTAAAGGTTTATATCTAATTCATTTTTAGAAAAACAAAACAATAAATCCTCCATCCATGGTCATCAGTTGATAAAAGAAAGATGAAATGGAAACAGAAGAGACGAACGGAACGGTCTTAGCAAAAATCAAAGACAAAACGGTTCATAAATGATTTAAACGTTCAATCTTATAAATAGTAATGCCAATGTAACTTATAAATAATTATGTTGATGTTCGCTTTATTGGTACAATAAATAAAAAATATTATGATAATACGTGGAGATTACTACAACGCGTCGTAAAAGAAATCAGGTGAGTACATAAAAAAAAAACAATTACTTTATAATGAAATATACATTGTGCAGCAAATTTGGAGTCCGACGTAAGCTACCAGATTACGAAGCGAGACTTAAGGAATTCTATATTAAAAGCCTTGAGCACAGAAGAGCTGTCGCTGACCTGTGTATACATCACAACATTTCAAATGGAATACTCGGAGGCGAGTTACTCAGCAAACTCAATGTTAAGGTGCCCACTCGCTCCGTAAGACTTCAACAATTGTTCAGTGTGGCAACTTGTAATAATAACGTGTCAGAGAATACCCGATTAATAGAATTTGTAGGCGCTATGAAGAAAGTCATGCTCAATACGACATATTTTTCAATAGTCTAATAGAATTCAAAAGTCTCATGACACAGTTGGATGGCTAATAATCTCAAATTCTTACTAGGGATTTTTTACTGGGGTTTTTAGTAGGGATACTCACTAAGGTTTTTATTATATTTATGTTTAAATTAAACTTAAAATGCTCAAAAAAAATATTATAATGTTTGTAAAAGATTTTATTTTTGATATTCTGTTCATCTTCATTCATAATAAAAGTTTTTAACTGTGTAAGTTGTGCACTAATGTAATAGGGTATGGGATTTAAAATGTTATCTAGAATTAAGTTGTTTTTGTATTTAATCTTATACCTGTATCAGTGCTTTTTACAAAATAAAATAAAATAAAAATATCAAAATTAAAAAATAAACACATTGTCGCAATTTCGATCTGCTTCCGTGAAATTCGGGACAGGGGTCTAGTAATGGAGTCCAAATGTGCACTAGATATTCGTTATAAAATAATTCTACTAAAGAGTAAGCCAGATACTAAAATATATGTGTATTTATTTATTTAATGTTGTTTTTAGAAGAAAACATGAAATAAAATAAATCAATTGCAAGAAGGCAAAAACTGAACTTTGAGCTGGCAAGTTTGTCAAAGATATTAAAGACTAATTTTAAACCCATCAATACTAATAAATAAAATTGAGGTGTCCGTTTGTAATGTCAAAATTATTTCTTTTACTAAATAGAATGTATATACGCTACTCATACCAAAAATACAATTGTTAAAATTTTTGCCTATCCGTCTGTCTGTCTGCTTGTAATGGATAATCTCCGGAACTGCTATACCGATTTTGACGGGACTGTTTTTGTTATATAGCTGAAGTTACTTCAGGTAACTTAGGGTACTTTAAATTTTTATTCAGGCCTCCCTTCGGGGGGGCGGGCGAAGAGGTGGGGTGGAGAAGTATTCTCCCCCATCCCCATTGGGCCATTGCACGGACGAGGCCCGGTGGGTTCGCCGCAGGGGGCGACACGGTGGCATGCAGTGCAATCCCGTATCGCCCCCATCCCAAATACGGCGGACGGCCCCGGGGGGTTTTAGTGGGTATTTCCGGGCGATTTTCGCCCGGGTGAGTCCCACACTGGCACGGAGTTCGTCCCTCCGTGCCCCCTTACCCATTGCATTGGGGGACTTCGGTGTCACTAATGCAATAGGTAAGGGTAGTGCGTAAATACATTACCCCAGGCAAAAAAAAAAAGGTACCTACTTTAAATTTTCCAAAATAATTAGAGTTCCACGTAAAAAATTTGAATGAAATCCGATTAAATGCACGGTTTTACGGGCAAGTGCTATCGTTTATGAGAAATATTTTTACTTTATTTTAGTACTATCAATTTTTTAGGAAAATAATTAGGGTTTCGTATAATAAAATCAAAACGCAGTGAAGAATATATGAAACGAGGGCGCGGCTGCGGGCAGACACCAAGTTCAGAATAAATCTTGACGATCCTTAATCTAACTTTTTATTGAAATCTACTAACTGATTTCAACATCTTCAGAGTCCAAAATCTTATTATTATTTTGCTCGTCGTTCCGCAGAGCCATCATCATGTCAATAAAATCACCGCGCTTTTCCTGGAGACCTGTGAATTTATTAAGATTAATAATTATTTGCACCGTTTAATATACCGTAAATCTCGTTTTGAATTCATCCCTTGAAAGGGAGAAATAATGTTTAACGTTATAAAATTTAATTACATTTATAATAACCCTTACAATATCCATAGGTAGTACAGTATTCTTAGCAGAAATCACTTCCTTCCAAGTGTAATTAGCACAATATTCAAAGAGCAATGGCATCATGCTTAGACACTGTGACGAAAGGTTTGCATCCTATAATAAGCGTTTTTTCATGAATAAAGATATTATAAACACAGAATGTGCTCGTATGTTAGATAATTCCTAGCTCACGTTTCGCTTTTTTAGCAATTTCTCATATAGTGCCAGAATATTATAAAATAACGTTGGATAGTTTCTGCAGCCAAAGTATACTTTTCCAGAACACAACTTACCAGTTTCACGAGCTCTCAGAACGCTGGTGACGATGTTATAGAAGAAGTCGTGCGTTTTCTTCGGTATTATTCTCATCCTGAAGAACAGTACAAAGGCTGGCCAGAACTGGCGCATCGTTCTGTAATTATAGACATTGGTAGACACATTATTTTACAATACAATCCTACTAATGCTAATTGCTCTATACGGGTTCAGCAGAAACATGTGAATCTATGGACAGTCGCCAACATCATACTGGACTTCATTTACGTATAGCCGTGACTGATCCCGGATACGTTACTATAACAGCGATATCAGCATGTAAATGATAGTTGTAACCCAGTTGGCTACAAAACCCCTATCACCATGCATGTGCACTACTTTTGCAGTCAACAACTACCTATAACCAAATTCAAATAGTATAGAATCCTTATCAAAGGTCATTAAATTAAAAGCCTCGTAAATAAGTACGTGTTACGAATAAGCCGGTAGATTTTTATGATTGTTAATTAGGATATAAAAAGACACATACAATATATAAAAGTTCGCCTATTTAATCTATTATTGCGGTTCAATTGATGGAAATAGTTATGGTCAACACCCTAGTTCGACTGACCATAAGGGACCAATATACCTATAAGGCTATAGAATTCTAGAATAAATTGCCAGGACAAATTCATTCCAAAGAGCTCATCAGAGCATTCACTCAGCGCAAAACTAAAGAAGCCCTGATGCTCAGTAGGAATCAGCTACGAGTATTAGTGAGAGCACCAACTGGGCACTGTTGTTTGGGCAAGCATATGCACAACATCGGTGTCCAGAACACAAGAGAGTGCAAGTTCTGTGAAATAGCAGACGAAACACCAAAGCACATCTTGTGTGAATGTGATCCATTAAGGTTACACGTAACCGAATTCGGGGTAAGCATGTGTTGCTCCCGGAGGAGATACAGACGCTCTCTGCCAAAAAGATCCTACAGTATATTCAGGTTGTAGGTCTAGGCAGTCAGGTTTGGCAATAAGGGCGATCACAATAGATCTGACTAGGTCACAGTGATACAAGACTGTTTAAGCCTGCATAGCCCCTTTTCGAATAATAATAATATGGTCAACACGGCACAAACATTCAAAAGGAAACAACACCATTTAAAACTAACCCCTTAAAGCTAGTCGATTCTTCTTTTTATTATACTTCAACAATTCTTCTGCGAGAATATTTGATAAATCAATTAAAATTGAAGGGAGTAATTAGTATGCATGAGCTTGACACAGTTCTTCAGAAGAATTTTTTTTAATCTAGAAATAAAATGTTTTTTTAACTAGGTTGTTAAAAAGCATTTTAGAATTAACGATTGGCATTTTACTTACTTTTCAAATATATTATAAACAGACATCTCGTAAAAAGCATTCAGAGCTACTGCAAACGGGTCTCTCTCGTTTTCCATCACGTTACTCTTGATACCAAATGCGCAGGGAACTATAGCATCTGCTGTATAACCTCCGACCAGCTTCTCAGAATCCACCGCTTTACTCTCAGACACGTTACTATGACCTTCAATTAGATCTTTTATTTTCACCACGAACTCATTCGCCGTCGCTTGTATTAATGGAAACATTCCTCTAAGCTTATTTGGTCTGTAATTAAAGAATATTATCCTTTATAATAACATTTTTGAGAACTAAGCATGGCGCAGTGGATAGTGCAGCCGGATTTCACGTCATTGGACGCGGTTTCAAAACCATCATGCCATCTATCCAACTGTAAAATCAGCCTGAGCTTTCGATGTAGGAAAAACATCGTGAGGAAACCATAGCATGATGGTAGGTCATTTTCTAACAATGCCCGTCTGGGTAGCTACCACCCTCAAACTGGAAAACCTGTCGCCAAATACCAATAGCACACCTATTTCCGGCAGCATCACTTGAGAACCCGTATCTAGGTTTAGTGTGTTTACTATCCTAGACCACATCGTCACTTAACATCGGGAAAGATTGTGGTAAAAGAACTGAACATATATCGTGTAAAAAAAAGCTTTATTATCTAAATACTTCAATGATATGCCCTATCAATTTCAAAATCAACAGACAAACTATCACGAAATGTAAGTTAGGTTTTAATTATTTATGAAAGGGACTGAGCTTAGTTCTAAAATATTTATTCGTTTATTCCTCCTGAGACGTGTTCCTATAAGATATTGTCTGACTCAGATTTACGAATCCCCTACATTGGGCATGAGGTTTTGGTTGGACAAAAACGTAAATCTGTAGCCAAACACCTTCAAGTGTATTCCAGGAACATTACCAGAAACCAGTTCATCTACATTTAATACATATGCCTTAATTACATCGTCACTTAAAAGATCATTCGATTCTGACCATATACTTAATCTATATCCAACAAAGCATAGTTATACTTGAGTCATTTCTTTAGGTTATTAAAATTAAATCACATAATTAGAACTGTATATTACAGACAATCATTCAGACAGATAGTTCCCCACTTTTTTCTTTTTTGTTACTAGCTTTTGTCGATGTTGTATCAATAAAAAGTTTTTGAAAATATACGTACATATTTCCCTCAAATTTTCAACAATAATTATGATCGATCTCTATTATAGATTAAATTGTTAAAATCTTACGAGAAAATAGGTGATATCTTTGCCCGAAGTCGTCTCCATTCGTTCCCCCTGAGGAAGAGTACGGAGCCAGCTAACGGGTCCACGTCCTTGTTAAAGAAGAACCCTCGATCAACGAAATGATGGAAGTCGTTGACGCATATTCTCTTGATCAGCTCAGGGTCGCGGACCACGAGCGTGCGTTGGTAGAATTGATGGGTTTCCTGGAATTTTTTGTATATTTCTCTAAGTTTTTTTTTAAATAATGTTTGCGTATGTATTAGCCTAACAAAATAACTGCACTTCTGAGAGGATAGGGTAAATTTCTATCTGGGTGCCCCCGTGAAGACGGCAGACGACACCGTGGAGTTTTATGGTTTCGCCACATAGTGGGCAGGTCGGGACATCTACGCGACTCTTGACAGACGGTGGCGACAGAAAAACCTGTGTGTAGAAACCATTGGTGGGTATTCCTAGCGCTTCACATCGAGCAAGACCCGTTGGGTGGGGATGTGTAAATGCATTTCCCCACGAAAAAACGGTCAGATTCCTATAGGCATTTATCATCATCGCAAATAACGCAAGCGAAAATAAATGTGAAGATTTGTAAGTTCGTTCCATAATAATTCAGGCTCACACTATTGATCCGTTTTAAATAAAACTCAAAATATGGTATATTTTATAACTCTAAAATATCTCCGCCCGAAACAAATCAACGTTTAACTCGGTCTCGGTTGGTACTATGGTAAATTTTTAAAACGAATGTTGTGACAATTCATAAAATCTGAATAGAATTTTGTAACATCTTGAGAGGTCGAAAAGACCTCATCTCTGTTTAAATTCCCTCACGTTAGGAATCGTTCCCTTATGACGTAGGCATCAATAGCAGCGGGCATTTTGTTTATTTTTGATAAAATGGAGGACGGGAGGATTTGAATTGTGATTACGTAAGCAATTTTTGTTTTTTATTAGCTTAACTTACTATTTCTGAAAAAGGGGGGATGGTCAAATTGTTCAAAAAATTTCTACGTAAAACTCGCACGGACCCTTAATTTTGAAAAACAAAAATTAATGCAGTATATTATGTCATCTATTAACAATCATATTTCGTAATGTGCATATTATGCTTGAGTACTCTCCACACTGACTGTAATAGACACGCATGAGGTCGTTTCGGCCTCCTCCAGCGACGAACGTGTTAAGCTAGTTGCACAATATAAAGTGATCGTGGATCAGTAGACACGAGTTTAATATAAAACGAAGTCAGTATAAATTTTACGTAATATCTCATTGTACAGTAGGTATTCAGGGAATTGACACTACAGCGGTGACCTTGATATTAATTTACTCGAAAGTTAAAGTGAACCGATGTTACTTAAAACCTACAAAGCGGACTGATTGTCAATTGGCAAAAGTTTGTCATTTTAGATAGCTTTAAATTTAGATAGCTCTCATCCCATTCTTATTTAAAGAAAATAACCAAATAGCCTGTATTATTTTATCAGATACTTACTTCAATATGTAATAATTATTTCAAAAAATATCTTAGTTACTTGATGTTTGTAAATATAGCTTCTCAATAAGGAGTCGTCCATTAGCTTACCGTATCTTTTTTGTTGTTGCTAATTTGTGATATTAAGTGACGATGTGGATACAGATGTGGATTTTAGAGGTTATGTTATGCTAGTAAAATAGTACACACTTAAATACGTACTTCAAAATAAACCTTAGCTTACAGTGAAGGGAAATGTTATTAAGAAACCATAGCATTTTCAAGTTTGAAAACCTGCCGCCAAAACACTTACAATTTTATTCCTTCAGCAAAATTTAAAAGTAAGTTTCTCTTAACGCTATACCACATTGCCACATTGTCAGTTAAGGTCATGTGAAATAGTGGTCGGTATATAACAAACACAATTTATTTATATAATAAAATTCCAAGGCAAACAAGAAATAAAAATAACAATGTGGTAGCAGAATTAAAACACAACATCATACACTATTTTCGTGCATAAAAAGTGTACAAGTCAATAAATTACAAAATGCACCTATGAAATTTTCTTAATTTTAAATAGAAATAGAAGATTTGAAAAAGGTCAGAGAACTAAAGAAGACGTCGAGACTTTGATGATAATAAATCACATTAACTATTTTACACATTTTACACTAAAAGACTGTTTCCTATTTGTGCGAAGAATGTTAGTAGCCAAAAGGTTATATATTCTAAAATTCCTCCCAAAAACTTCTCCGTAAACATAAATTAACAACAGATTTTTGTTTCTCCAATTGACTAAACGTTGTTGACCGGTAACAGAATAAAAAAAAACACAGAGGAACCACAGAAATATCGAATATTTTCTGGTCATAGAAACTACGGAGACGTTACTCACAAAAGCGACTCACAAATCTCGACGACAATAAACGAGCCTTCCGCTTAAATTTATATTTGAAATCCTTATTATTTAAACCATAGGATGTTGATAACCCGTTAGTATCCACCTGGATGAATATACTATGCATAGTTTAAAATTAACAAACAAAAGTATGATATATATGTCCCGAAGACAGGACAGTATTTATCTTTTAACCTTTAAGTGAAGTTATGAGCCTATGACTAAACAAGCGTCTACAACAATAGGATTATGTTTGACATTATTAAAGACTGCAAACGATAAAAATGCACATGTTGTAAATATAAAATATCCTCTAAACGACCATTAAAATTATACGCAATACCCAGCAAGTTTCATCACATCCAATTATCATCTTTATTTCGCAAAGAAAAAAAAACTTTTACATTCAAGGTCTTCTTAATCCTCGGTAACCACAATGCATTGAAATTGCGAAGTATACTTCGTTTTGTAGCAGAGTGTTGTGCAGATTGAATGCACTTATTGGACGGTAAATTTATATTTTACTTCATGAAGGTACTTATCATTACTTATTGTTGCAAATGGAATTATTGTAGTAATATCAACAAAATATTCCATCCATCCATTCAACCGAAAGATGCCCAATGCTGGACATAGGTTTTCCTCAAAGATTTCGGCAACGACCGGTCTTGTGTCACCCGCATTCAGCGGAGTTCCACGACCTCCATCAGGTCGTCGATCCGCCTTGGTCTACCCACGCTGCACCTTCCAGTACGCGTCAACTATTAGAGAACCCGTTGACCCCATCTTGCATTGTATCTACGAGCAATGTGCCCAGCCCGTTGCCCCTTCAATTTGGCAATTTTTCGGGCAATGTGTACATTGGTTCTTGTGTGGATCTCTTCATTTCTGAACCGATTAAATTATAATGTTTCAAGAATTACTTATAGCGAAAAATGAAAAACTTAATCATAAAAGTTTTATTATATTTATTTACGAATCATTTGTAAACGTCGAAACACTATAGTCCGTTCACAGTTCCGTTCAAATTGTTCGTCAACGATTTGCCGCCATGACTCGTACGTAAAATTGTGTTGCCTGTGGTTTAAATTTTTCTAAATGTAGGAATAAATATCGAAAAAGTCGTCTCGATTTATTATAACACTAGCTGTGTGCTTCCGGCTGCGTCCACGTTTCATATATTCTTCTCTGCATTACATTTTTTATACGGAACCCTAATTTTTGTTTAGTACTAAGATAAAGTAAAAATATTTCTCATAAATTCAAGTACTTGCCCGTAAAACTCGGCATCGAATCGGATTTTATTGAATTTTTTATGAGTTTTAATTTTTTTATGCGGAACCCTAATTATTTTTGAAAATTAAAAGTACCTCTTCGTTACCCGGAGTAACTTCAGCTATCTACTAAAAAAAAATCCCGTCAAAATCCGTGGACCCGTTTCGGAGATTACCCGGAACAAATAGACATACAGACAAAATTTTTAAAAATTGTATCTATTTAGTAGAACAAAATAATTTTAACATTATAAATTATTATATAAAAAATAGCCTTTTTTTCTATCACAATGCAATAAATAAATAACTATTATATTAATTTCTTCGCAACAAAAGATCTATGTCTTCAATATCCAGAACGACAACTTAACGGCTAGAGGTAAAATAACTGTGAACGGATTATACCCACAGGTTCTGACCCGCACACACTCTGGGTCGCCCTCCGGTGGCGGCCCAAGACGCGCTCCGTTCCCCAACTGGGGAGGCTCTTGACACCGGTACCAGCGCGATATAGCTTACCCCATAACCATGCATCAAGCATACACGCACAACACTGCATACACACTCCTGCACATACCACGCAGGTACAAAGGTCCTGTAAGGAACCTTTTTTTACTAATAAATAAAAAATGTAGTAATTAATTAGGATCAAAATTCCGCAGGAATTTTTACACATTGGTAACGGCCAAGCTGAGGTTCGTACCTCTTTGGTGCTTTTGCACTAGTCACCTTTTGCGGCGAGTGCCTTCAGCACTCACCCCCAAAATTACGGTGAAGCTCTAAAGGTCGTTCCAGCATTATCTAGGTTAGAAAAAAAACAAGAGCTTCTGAAAAAATACCGAGTTTTCAAAAAGAACCGACAAGAAACTCAAGCAAGTTTAATAGAAGGTATCCTTTTTACTGTACATATTACATTGACAAATAACTTAAAAACTTGAAACTTTACGCAAGAAGCATTCCTTGGGCTCACTGTCCCATAAATTAATAATGTGCTTTGGAGACATATTTTAGATTGTAACACTAATGTAACCTTATCATTACAAAAGAGAGCTGTTCGAGCAATTTACAATATGGGACCTCGCGAATCTCTAAAGAACAAGTTTCAAGAATATGATATCCTAACTTTGCCCTCCCAATACGTCGATAACTTAATGCATATTCGTAAGAATTTAAACAAGCTCGATCAAGTGAATGATCGTCATAATTTTAATAATAGAAGTAAAGACAAGTTGGCCGGAACCACGCTTTAGGTTAAGTAAGTGTAATAAAAGATTTATAGGTAATAGTATTCGGTTTTACAATAAGATCCCAAGTAACATTACCGATTTACCTGACAATAAGTTCAAGTATTATGTCAAGCAAGTTTTAATCTCAAAAGGTTATTACAGGGTGGATCATTACGTGAACGATAGTGATGTCTGGAATTAACCCACATCTCTATGCGCACCCGCTAACATTATTAAGACTATGATTTGTAAAGCTTTTTATATGAAAAAAAAATTATATATATTATATTTATTAAAAAAGAACCAGATCGAGTTTCTTGCCTGCGCTCTTCTCAACTGGGTTGTTTTCCGAACCGGTGGTAGTGTTTTAGACGTTCATAAACGCCTTCTTAGGGCCTAAATTGAATAAAGATTTTATTGATTTTGATCTTGATTTTTTGATTGCCTAACAAAATTATATTTGTCTTGCTAATTCTAAAAATTCTAAACATTCACCGTAATCAAACACATAACTAAATTACAACGTAAGTAGATTAATTTAGGAACAAAACGCGTTTATTTTAATTGAGACCTACTGATGGATTTTTCAATATAGGCATAGTGACTGCAATCCCTTGTCAATAATTATAGGCATAAATACATTCTATTTTTCTGGTTGTCCACGTAAATTAGCATGATTTTTAAAGTTGGCCTACTACATCAGACACTAAAATCACGCTATAATAAACTAATTAGGTAGGTACTTTATTTGTTTATGGTCGTCATACGGCCAAACTCTTGAGTTCAAGGTGTATTTTCTTATTCAAATATAAAAATATGTTCAAACATAACTCTACACATACGCATATTATTTGGTTCATATTCAGATTTTTTTAAAATACTTTTACCAGTGTGTAACTTTCAAATAGTTACAGACTTTACGCACAACCGTTTCATTTAGTCTAATAACCCAACCCACAATTTTTTTTTTTTGACGGGGGGAAATGCATTTACGCACTACCCTTACCCATTGCATTAGTGAGACCAAAGTCCCCCAATGCAATGGGTAAGGGGGTGCGGAGGGACGAACTCCGTGCCAGTATGGGACTCGCCCGGGCGTGAAGCGCCGGGAAATACCCACTCAAACCCCCCGGGGCCATCCGCCGCATTTGGGATGGGGGCGACACGGGGTGGCTTTCGCAGTCACCGCGTCGCCCCCTGCTTACTGCAACCCAACCCACCTAGCCTTTTATCATTGCAATAACCAAGTTACATCACACCCAATTATCATCTTCATTTTACGAGTCAAACAATTCAAGATCTCACCTAAAAAACCTTTCTTTTCTGTATGTGTCGTATATCCGTTTGAAGCACATCCCGCCTTGCTCCTTGAACGTTACAACTGAAAGGATATGCCCAACGAGGGGCCATGCTGGTGGTGAGAACACGCCTCTTAACATCCAATAGTCATGATCGTAGGTAGTAACACAAAGTATCACGGCTGTGGTCCACAAAATCGCGTATGTATACCACAGGAGTACACTCCCGAAAGTCCAATGGTCGAGGAGCCATGTCAGTATGACCACTTTTTCGAATATTGCCCTTTTGAATCCCAACATTTTCAGTTTCACCTCCACCACATTTTTCGATTTTATTATTCTAAGATATTATTTTATTAGAATAAAATACATAATATGCTTCTTTTACCTAATTAATTACTAAATTAAAGTTTGATCTGATAAACTTACTAATTGGATCGAGTTAATAGTAAAATTAAAACAAAAGACTTTTTTTAACCAGAAGTAAAAATAGAACATTCCCTAAAAAGTAAAGGGTTTAATAACCATAATAGTTTATAACTGAAATGAATTAACAGTTCGTTCCTATACGATGCTCATTCGAGAAAGTTCGCCAATAACTCGATTATATTCCCTTATCTTTCTATTTAAATTTAAGTAGATTTTTATAAAAACCGATTCCTACTGATCACTATTATTAACACTGAAATATGTACAAAAACTGCAATCCGAACACTGGCACAAAATAATAACGTTGGCAACACTCAAGGACTTATTACAATTTAAATTAATCGTTGAACATTGTGTGTGTGTAATTATTAATTAAAAAAAAAAAAAAATAATTTGGCAACCGTTCGCGTGTCATAGCGGCCGCGGTTCGCGCCTGCGCACAGACTGGCCGAATGCGTTAACATCATTCGCAATCTGTGATGCTGTAAGAGAGAAAGTTATGCCAGAGTCGGATTCGTGGATTTTATGTTCACACAGACATTATGTTTTTTTGTTTGATTTCTACGTAAATTTATTCTCATCAATTGCAATAATATTTCCATTAAAAAACTAACTAATTTTTGTATTATATAATTACGTTCCAATATTTAAATCAAATACAAATTGAGCACTCGCCTTAACGAGCTACCTTTGTTATCTGCGGCGTGCGGCATCGCCTGCTGCATTGAGGGGTTTTATATAATTATGGAGCGCGAAAATTGCAAAAACATACATTTAACTCAAAGTTTAACAACAACATATAAATATCACAATTTACTATTATAATAATCCTGTTTTTGTTTTAATCAGGAGCCGGCAAGTGTAGCATAATCATCACCTAAACCTCCCGTCTCCCATGCCATCAAAAATAAACAAAGCATAGATCCCCAACCCGGTTAATTATCATGTAATACTTGTACGGCCCCTAACATGTAAACCAAATATATTTATTAGTCTAATAGATGTATTCTTTGCCTGAATCTCTTCTAATCAATTAAGAATATTGCGCAATTTAATTATACTAACCGCAACATTGTTTACGCAATGTTTGTTTTTTATTCATTTTATAATTCTAATATAAAAAAAAAGATATATGATCTGTTATATATTTTCTAACACAATGGAAAACTTTTAACGCATAGAAATTTATTTATTTCATAGATTAATTTTATTGTCGAATACGAGTACATCCCTGTGTTCATCTTAGGTCCATATAATATTGCATCATTGTCCTCAAAGGTCCGGCCGTTGTCATAGAAACCCAGATTCGTGTTTACTCTACTTACACAATTAATACACATATTATTTAGCTTCAAAATAGATGAAAATGGCTGCCATTTTCTTTTATTTTAAGCGTGCGACTTGCACAATTAAAATACAAATATATATGTAATCATTTATGTATGTCATTGTACTTATTAGATTATTTGTAATGTATATAAAGACTATATATCCTTATTCAAACTAAACATATTAAACATAAAGACATAACTTTTTTATTGGATTTTTTATTTGACTAACGCCTAACCGGAACGGCCTTAACAGCTTCATCGAAGTTTAAGGCGAGCGCTTAAGACGCCTCAGCCTGGAAACGGTAGCGAGCAAAAGAGCTCCAAAATGGTACGAACCTCGCCTTGAGCTACTACCTGTGATAAAAATTCCACGGAACTTACCCTGTGCTAAATGAGCCGATAGTCAACCTGTAAAGTAAAAAAGGTCCCTTACAGAACCTGTGTACCTTACGTGTACTGTGCAATTATGTGTGTACAGTATGGCGCCTTTGATGCCAGTGCATGCGGTGTCTCTGTATCGCACTGGCAGCGATTACAAGAGTCAAGAGCTTCCCCTGATGGGGATCGGGACACGTCTTGTGCAACTGCCGGAGCGTGTCCGAGCTTTTTGTTGGGGTAAATCTTTATATCGACAGAACCGATTTCAATCGGATTTGTTTGTTTTTTATTTTATTTTATTTAATCGTATGGTCAAGTGAGAGAGAGAGAGGTAAAAGTGTACCATTATAAATCTATATCCAACTTATCTAGCCACTTTAGAGCGTCGTCAGTAAGATTGTCGCGAAAGCCTTTGTATTTTTCCAGCGGACACTTTTCCATGATATGGTTTACTGGTTGACCATTTTGTAATTTGACCACAACTTCACCTGTCATTAAATGCGACGATGTTGCCCTAAGATGGTAAACCCAAGAACGCATTGAATATCGAGTTATATTCGCGATAACATAAAATTGTAAAACATGAAAACAACACTTAAAATATTGCGACAAATTGATCTCCCTTTCAATTATTTACAATTATACTTTATCATGGCGAAGAATTGCCCATTAGCGAACTGTGTTTATGTCACCTAAAGAGCAGAAAGCAATAAGGAAAGACCTCGTGCCTATAAAATTAACGTTTTTGCTCGTATTATGAGCGAAATCAAGTATAGACCACAGCCGTCGCTAAAACATAACAATACGTGGCCACTCACTTATGCGAAATTATGTTGCCACCGCGCGAAACAAATGGAATATGAGATGCGGTCACTATTTCAGCGGAAAGCGTTATGAATCTGTACTGTTATATCTATACTAATAAATGAAATTAAAGAACAGATTTTTATTTTCTAATCTAGCTAATGTGTTGACCGGAAGGGCCTTTACAGCCTCATCGAACTTTGGGGCGAGTGCTGAAGGCACTCAGCCGCAATAGGTAACTAGCACAAGGGTTCGAATCTCGGCTTAGCCGCTCCCTATACCATAAAAATTCCCACGGAATTTGAACCTAGCTAAACCAAACATTTTTTTATTTATTAAAGAAAAAAAGGGTTCCTTACAGGACCTATGTACCTGCGTGTTATGCTTTATGCATGGACAGTGTCACTGTATCGCGCTGGTGGCGGCGTCAAGAGCCGCCCCAGTTTGTGAACGGAGCATGTCTTGGGCCGCCACCGGAGGGGGAGCCGGGGAGTGTGCGAGAGCAAAGTTAGCCGCCTGTCCCCGACGGCGGGAACGGCGGTTTCGCGGGCGTGGGCGCTGACACGCATATGTTCGGGGTAAGTGAGGAAATATCCTATACTGCGAGTGATGGTATCGTCGCGACTCTTTAATATGTTACGAGGACGTCGTCGCTTGCGGTCGGTGCGTCGGACTGGCAAGTACGAGACGGCTCGTACAATGAGGGGATTCGAGTGTGTCTCTGCGCGTTCGAAGTAGGCGCGACATTGGGTTTTGATGACGGACCTAACGCAGAGCAGGTTGACATCTCTGTATAAATCCACATTGAAGAGCAGACTGTTTCGAAACATACATGTATAATGGAAGACTGCAGAATCATTGTGCGATGTAGAATCGTTCAAATAATTTGATACCTATATAAAATTATTAATAATTGCTTTATAAACCATACATAGTTATTTGTTAGATATAATTACTCTATTAACCCCTTGAGCACTTACCTAGCGTTTACGCCAGCTTTCCATTGTTTTCCTATTGTCTTATTTTTATGGGTACTCGACACTTTAAGTAACAAATAGACCTGTAGCAAACCTTATGTATTCGTTACAAAGTAACGGGTACGCCATGTAGTAATGAGTACCAAAACGTTACTCACGAATGCATTTCGTTACTCGCATGTTTCGTATTTTTGCAGCGATGTTACTTCGATTAATTCTTTATACAAGCTTTACACTTTAAACCTCTAGTAATAAAGAATAAAATATCTTCAAAATTAACATCATTATTAATCGCGAGAAGCTTATAATAACAATTTTAAAATTATATTAGTATTATTAACCCCGTTAATACGTGAGCTATATCACGGGACTTTTCAAAAATAGCTTTTTCGGTAAAGGAAAACATTTAGTATCAATTTCATCGAATGCGTCCCACCCAATGCTGGTTGAGGTAGCGTTTGCTTGTTTAAAAATCAATCAGCGCCATCTGTTGAGTAATATGTGAATTATTTACATCACTGCGGCCTGTGTGTTGCAACTCTAGCGAGTAATGGTAATTGTGGTAATAATTATTAGTAGTACTTTTTTTATTATAATAACGGTCATTTTTAATCATCTTCTGAATAATCGTGTATTTTAGAAATTGATTTAGAAAAACTGTGTGTTTTTTTTTCGTATAAATTTAACTTTTATATGTCAACAGAACTTCGTACTTTTTTGTTATTTACACAATTCTTAACCATTTACTGAATTTAAGGCGGAATGTTAATTAAAACAGAAATTTAATGGTGAATATATGTTTTAATATTTATTATATATTACAATATATCTATATCAATACATATATATGTTCGTTTGTAATATGAAATTTAATTTATGTTACCTTGGTAAGTCGATGCGCCCGCGGTAGGGATTTTAATATTACGAAGCCGGATACAATTTGGTAAGAGATTTATTGGTTTCTGTTAAACTAAATCGGGTCGTAAACAGTCATTTTCTATTTATTCATGTCTTTTTATAACGTTTACCGTTCTTACACGGGAATTATGTTATTAGGCTTTTTGTTTTAAATTATCAATTATGATCGAATTTCGACGTACTTGAGAACATTAGTTGATATAAATTACATATTATTACATAGTAAGTATTATTGTACAATAGTGAATTTAGTTATGAAATTAAGATTAACGTTAAGTCCCTTTCGTCTGTGAAGTTTTGTTCAATCAGTCTCCCTCACCGTTCTCGTATACGAAGCAAGTACAACTCACAGAATAATATTACTCCTACAACTAACGTAACAATGGCTTTACCACTTTATTAATTCTGTTCAACGTTGGACAGGTGTGTCGAGTCACGGTATAAATATACGGAACAGTATGGCAACTAAGCCTAGTTGGTGAAATAATTACCTATACTCCATTGAAGCAGTAGGGATGTAACTTTTAATGTTTCGATGTTTGTCTTTGTCATTAAAACATTATTCTTCTGTGGTGATGAATCGCATTGAAATAACTAGCTTACAAATACAAATTAAATAGGTAATTGTCGTCGAATAGACGTCGGTTAATATCAGCAAAAGAGGATAATTTAAAACACGAAAAACAGTTTTTAATATTAACACACAACAACTTTCAGAACTATAGATCCTTTAACTTTGTCATTATGGTGTAACAAATGATATTTTTTATCTATATAATGTCATTGGCCGATGTAGGTAACCTTTTACACTTTTGTCATTCATACATACATACATCTTTGTAATTTTCATTATAGGGGGTGTAGGAGCTTGTTTAATAAACTAATAAATCATTCTTAACCTTTTATAATAAGCAGGAAGTTTAAAATACGATAACTGTGGTTTTGAAGACGCCGAGTACAAGCAGCTGTACACTACGCATTTTTAAAATGATCGCGGAGATAAACTTATACTTGACCATTTGTCTTGGCACTCTCTACCACAGATAATACTGAAACTCACTACTGACAGCACCGTGACAACTGACAACCGCTTAGGGGCTTCGTCGATGCGCATGTTTGTGTGAGTGTGCCGCTTCGAGCGTTTGTAGGTAGTTTCCATACTGTTCTGTACATTTATACTGTGGTCGAGTCTACGATAACCGCTTTTATGTATCAACTGTGTGCCCGCGGCTGCGTCATAATATATTTTTTAACTAAATGGATATGTTGTTTATATACGATACCTATACTAAAAACTACGATTTGTATAGTTTTTTATATGACAAAAAAAAATGATATATATTATATTTATGAAAAAAAAAGAACCAGATCGAGTTTCTTGCCGGCTCTTCTCGACTGGGTTGTTTTCCGAACCGGTGGTAGTGTTTTAGACGTTCATAAGCGCCTTCTTAGGGCCTAAATTGAATAAATAAATTTTGATTTGATTTGATTTGAAAAAAAATATATTTTTGTAATCTTTGTATTTATGTCTGTATATTTGTTCCAGGTAATCTCCGGGACGTCTGGACGGATTTGGACGGGACTTTCTTTTTGGTGGATAGTAAAGATACTCCGAGTAACTTAGGAAGCATTAATTTTTCTAACGTTAAATTCCGTGTAACACTCATGAAATTCTGAATAAAATCCGATTCAATGCACAGTTTTACTGGACAGATATTTGAATTTGTGAGAAATAATTTGGATTAACGTTAGTAGCAAAACATTTTTGAAAAATAAATATCATTCCGTATAAAAAAAATCCAGTGAAGAACATATAAAACGCGGGCACAAATCTAGGATTACAATAATACTTATGTAATATGTACAACTCTGTAAATACGTCTGCCTCGATGGCGCAGTTTTTATTACGGTGCGACTGCCGTTCTGAGGTCTCGGACTCGATCCCCGGGTCGGGTCCAGTGGTATTGGGTTTTTATACTCTGTATCATCCCGGAGTTTAGAATTTGTGCCCGACATGGCAACAGGCTCACCCCTGTCACATCTGGGACGGAACTAAGCTCGGCGAAATGTGGGCGGTGTAGTTCGCTCATTTCACCTCTGCCTAACCATTCGGGGATAACAGGCGTGAGCTTATGTTATGTAAATACATTTATATCAGCTAATGTTAGTCGAAATTTGATTACCATTGACAAATGTAATTTTGAAAATAGTTTTTGAATATTTTTTTTCTGCAGTCATAGCTTTAATACTATACATTTTAATTAATACGTTAATACCATAATTGCCGTGTAAGAACGGTAAATATTATAAAAATACATAAATAAAGAGAAAATTATTATTTGTGACCCAATTTAGTTTAACAGAAACCAATAAATCTCTTTTACGAAATTGTATCCGGTTTCGTAGTATTAAATCCCTTTTTTTTTTTTTTTTTAACGTGGGGAAATCCTCGTGGACGAACCCCTCTCCCGGGCACAGGGAAAGAACATCCTGTGCCCGGGAGAGAGGAACAGTGCCGGACTCTTACCGGCTAAAACCCCACGGCCGCATCGGCGCGCATTTGGGCAGGGTCTCGGGATAACGATTAGCATGCGCCGCTACCCTGTCCACGCGCCTGGGTCACCCGTGCACGGCGTGCGGGCAACCCTCGTCTCGGGGAGAGAGATTGTTATTTTCTTCCCATGCTTCTTTGTGTATGAAGCGGCGGCTGTTAACCCAGCTTCTCCTTCACGGGTTTGTTCTTCCTCGGTAACGGACACCCCTGTATCCGTTACCTAGACTATCGTCACGGAGGCATTTGGTGGAAGTCTGCTCTCCGCCTTCCCCGACCCGTGCTCCTGCGACTAACTGCCAGAGCTTCCCTCTCTCTTTGCCTTTCGGCCTCCTCTTTCTGCGTGAGGACGCTCTCGCAGAAAGAGACGACTGCGTTCCAACACCTCTCTCCACCGACCATTGAGCGAACGACAGCCGGCATGGAGAGATCACTACCGACCTCGGAGTATTAAATCCCTACCTCAACTTAGCAAGGTTTCATTTCGAAGTTATCTATGCTAATAAAAACAATTGAAGTGTCTGTTTGTAATGTCAAATTAATTTTTTTTTTTACAAAATTGTATGAATGTATAAACGACACCTATACCAAGAATATTTTTTTTATCTGCTGTCTGTCTGTTTTCTAGGTAATCTCCGGAACGGCGTGGGGGATTTTGACGTAACTTTTTTTGGTAGATATTTGAAGTTACCCCGCATATCTTAGGGATCTTTGAATTTTCAAAAATAAGTAGGGGTACGGCGTGAATAAATTAAACCTCATAAAAAATTGAATGAAATCCGATCGAATGCACAGTTTTTCGGCCAAGGGCTTGAATTTATGCCAAAAAAAAAAAACTTATTTTATTATCAAAAACAATTTTGGATAATAATTAGGGTTCCGTATGCATAAATTAAAATGCAGTGAAGAGAATATATGAAATGCGACAGCAGCCGCGGGCACACAACTATTTCATAATAATTTTACTTAATTTAAGCATCAAAATACTTTACTATCTCCCAACTACATCGAAACAAACTTTTGTGATTATAACAATTAATAATCTCATTTACATTTTTGTTTTATGGAATTATGTATTTGGTAAGTAAATGTAAGTAATTTAATTCCTGTAATAATATAATTTAATATTAAAACTCGTTCGATTAAATATTGTTTTATTATTATTTGATGACGCTTTCATGGTTTTAGTTGATAGATGAACTTTAGTTCATCTGAAATTTGAATGTACAGCTCCAGTCCAATTCAGTGTTGTATCCCGTAAATGTATTCAATTACATGCGAGAGTATTATGAAATAAAGAATCCCTCTCTTATATATAACAGTTTTCAATTGCGTTTAACAGTGCTACGTAAAATAAAATCGTAACAATTCCTTAATACATAACACACAGAATAATTAAAAAAGAATCAATAACAAAAATATTGACATATAAGATCCGTCGTATTTGAAAGTACACATAGAGCACATTTATAATTGTTAATAAAAACGAATATATAATTGTTAATAAAGCTAGATCTAGTGAATGATCGTCATCATTTTAATATTAGAAGTAAAGACAAGTTGGCCGGAACCACGCTTTAAGTTAAGTAAGTGTAAATAAAAGCTTTATAGGTAATAGTATTCGGTTTTACAATAAGATCCCAAGTAACATTACGGATTTACCTGACAATAAGTTCAAGTATTATGTCAAGCAAGTTTTAATCTCATAAGGTTATTACAGGGCGGATCATTACGTGAACGATAGTGATGTCTGGAATTAACCCACATCTCTGTGCGCACCCGCTAACATTATTAAGACTATGATTTGTATAGTTTTTTTATATGAAAAAAAAAATGATATGTATTATATTTATTTAAAAAAAAGAACCAGATCTAGTTTCTCGCCTGCGCTCTTCTCGACTGGGTTGTTTTCCGAACCGGTGGTAGTGTTTTAGACGTTCATAAGCGCCTTCTTAGGGCCTAAATTGAATAAAGATGTTTTTGATTTTGATTTTGTTACATTTATTAAGACTTTAAATGACGACCATCAAAACATTAGTGTTTGTGTAACTGTTTGTCGACAAATTTTCAGCCAATAGAAATTAAACGTCATTAATTTGGAGCTAAACGAACTCTAATATATTTTGTATAAAATATTAAATTTTAACGCTTTCAGGTTAAATTTAAAATTAAACAAGTTTGAGGTTTGAGTTGTACGTATTAGTTCGGCCTTGTTTAAATGTACTACTGCCTTCGCAATTTAATTAAATGCTTAATCGGGTCTGTATTTCGAGCGCCTAGAACTATCTTGCACCGTGGTTTGAACATTCGCGTTCTAACATCGCTTTGACGTTCGTTTTCTTTTTTTATTTGTTACAAAGAAAGTAGGTTTTGACACGCATCAAAAGATTTACCTATATAAATTAAAATTTCATGTGAAGTATGTCCCTTATGCGTTCACTATTCAACCGATTGTGATGAAACTATGTGAGTTGTTCTGCGTACGTCCGGGAAAGTTCCTCTTTTAACCAGTTTTCTAAAATATACAGCCTACTTTTCAGGGAAACGTACTAGATTCCGAGGATTTGGAGAAAAATAAAAAATGTAGATGGGAAAAAAAGGACAATAAATAACCAATAATATAAACTAACCCATCCATCCATCCATTCAACCGAAAGATGTCTACGCTGGACATATCCCTCCCCCAAAGCCACGACGACCGGTCTTACGCCACCGGCTTCCAGTAGATTCCCGCGACCTTCACCAGATCGGCGGTCCCCCTTGTGAGAGGCGTTTTCCGGTGCGTGGTACCCATTCGAGAACCCGTTGGCCCCATCGGGCATCGATTCTGCGAGCAATATACCCAGCCCACTGTCAGTTAAATTTAGCAATTTTTCGGGCAATGTCGGTTACTTTGGTTCTTCTGCGGATCTCCTCATTCCTGATTCGGTTACACACTGAAGCTCCAAGCATAGCCCTCTCCATTGCCCTATGAGCAACTTTGAGCTTCCTTATTAAGCCCGTTGTGAGCGAGCACGTCTCAGTGCCGTATGTCATCACTGGCAACACATACTGGTCGAAGACTTTCGTCTTGAGACGCTGCGGTATCTCGGACGAGAAGGTTTTGCGTAGTTTCCCGAAGGCGGCCCAGCCGAGTTGTATTCGAACTAACCCATATAGTTAAGAAAACGAATAATAACATATAAATACATAGTTATAAAACTCACGTTGATGTAAGTCGATTTTCTGTTTTATATCTCTATATTTTAAAAGAATTAATTGTAAAAACATATCAAATAAAGAGTGCGGACCAAGATACCGCAGTGTGTGAAAAAAAAACTATTCATTCGATTGTGATGAAAATTTGATGAGTACTTCACCGTAAGTTCTAAAAGGTTCCGTGACTCAACCAAAACCTCTTCGTTTTGCGTTATTGCAACGCGAGCCGGGTGTATAATAAAAACCTTTGGAAATACAATATAAGCCGAAACGCACTAATCATTTACACGTTTCCATTACACTACCTACTGAGATTAGATTTGAATGATCGATTGTCGCTAATCGTTAACTATATGACCGCAACTATATCATCGCGTTTGACGCCATCTTTATTGCGTACAAATAATCGACGGCAGACGTTGCGAAGTTTGTATAAATACATATTTTATCTTAAAAAAGTTTCCTAGAGTCTTAAAGTCGCATCAAGCGAGTATATAATACTCCTATTCCTTACGCTTCCTTTAACGTGACCTAAGTACTTATTTTTATACATAACCAAAAATGTCCATTATTTTCATGATATTACAACTCTTGTGTGTACTTATGGTAAACAAAACTTAAGTAAGCTCTAGAATTATTTAAATAGACGAAGGTATTAGTCTAGGATGTCATACTTTCACTCCATTTTAACTGATCATCTGATCAGATATAACGTAAAAATTAAAATAAATCAATTTAGTTAATATGTATGTATATATATACTAATAAATGAAATTGAAGTATATACACGATACCTATACCAAAAATGCAATTTTTTGTCTGTCAGTCTGTCTGTTTGTTCCGGATATTCTCCGTAACGGCTGGACGGATTTTGACGGGACTTGTTTTGGTAGATAGCGGAAGTTATTCCGAATAGCTTAGGATACATTTAATTTTCGAAAATAATTAGGGTACCGCGTTTCACTCGCAAGTGTTGGAATTTGTGAGAAATGGTTTTACTGTATCTTAGAACCGAAAAACATTAAGGAAAGTAATTAAAGTTCCTTATAAAAAAATTAAGTGAAGAACATATGAAACGCGGGCGCAGCTAATTCATCATGCATTGAATATTTGTCTATATATATATTTTTCTATATACCTATATCGACATTACCTTCCACTCACTCATCACCAGATCATAACTAGTTATACTCTCGCTTGATTTAAAATCTGACATAGTTACTCCTTTCGCGAAACTCGATAAGACTTGATATTACGTAAATCTCATAATTTCCTTGTAATTTTCCTTGTATCTTATAGGTGTGTAATGAAATGATATGCGATGTATTAACTAATGCTGTGATTAATTACTTCTTGGAAAAAAATCAGATAATTCAGATGACTCAGAAGATTTATACCTGGTCCTTTAAAACTAATAAATTTGATGGGCATAAATGTATTATTTTGCTTATGAGTAATTGAAATGCCGTCGCGCGTCAAGATAAAATAATTTATTCGTCACAAACACGATTATAACACACAATATACAGACAAGAAATTTTTAAATCAGTAATCTTTAATTTGACAGCACTGCCCACCATTTTCTCCTAGCATTTGCAGATCACTTGCGAGCCCGTTGTTGTTCGCTTCGATGTTCAATTCAAAGTGAACCAGTACCTCTAGGCTTAATGTGTTTATCATCCTAGACCACATCGTCACTTAACATCAGGTGAGATTGTGGTCAAAGCTCTGTGCCTATACTGTGTGAAAAAAGAAATGAGTGGGTCGACCCCGTGTCGTTGTCGTTGTCTCCATAAATAGATAAAAACAAAGAAGATACAGAATGGCCTAAGAACTTCAAAGGTCAATGACTCCATTAATGTCGATTGGATTGTTTTATAATAGTTTTGGTACGAGATCGGGCGTGCAAATAACCTGCGTTATCTCTTTCGTTCTTTCTTTTCTTTCACAGTGCATTACAATTAGTTTAAAAAAAATGTTTATACCATTTTTTTTACCTAGCTAACGTTGGTGACCGAAAGGGCCTTTACAGCTTCACCGAACTCCGAAAGATCCTATTTTCCCACTTGATTTTATCTTCGGGGTCGGTGAGGACATTTTGCGGTTTCCGAAACGATTTCGAAGCTAACGGGTCGGTGGAGTACGCGACGGCTGTCGCTATGAGCGGATTCGGGTGTGTCTTTACGCGATCGAAAAAGGCGCGACACTGGGACTTGATTACGCAATGGATGAAGGGCAAATTCAGATCTCTGTGTAAATCCACATCCCTCTGATACCATCCGTAAGTTACCGATACGATACCGTAAGTTACGTGGAGTAACTTCAGCTATCTAACAAAAGAAAACGATCAAAATCGGTTCAGGCCTTCCGGAGATTACCCGGAACAAACAGACAAAATTTTCCAAAATTGTATTTATGTATACATAATATACAACGCTCTGTGTGTACAATACAACAATGCATTCAGGGTGCTGATGGGGTTGCCGCGGTACTGCAGCGCTTCAGGGATGTTCGCGGAGGCGAGAATTGATGGCTTTCATGCCATCATGCGCAAGCGATGCGCCTCACTCATGAGCAGGGTACGCGCCAGCCCCAACAGCATCCTGAATACTTTAGCAGACAGATGGGACAGTCCCATACTGGGACATTGGGTACGCCTACATGCTACTGTGGCGTTATAACAATAATTACATACATACATATGCTCACGCCTGTTTTCCCCGAAGGGTTAGGCAGAGGTGAAGTAGCGAACTACACCACCCACATTTCGCCGAGATTAGTTCCGTCCCAGATGTGACAGGGGGCGAGCCTGTCGCCATATCGGGCACAAATTCCAAACTCCGGGATGATACTGAGTAGAAAAAACCCAATATCACTTGACCCGACCCGGGGATCGAACCCAAGACCTCAGAACGGCAGTCGTATGTAATACAACTGCGCTACCGAGGCAGTTAACAATAATTATTTGATGGAAATGTATATGTAAGTACTAACACTAGTTTCTAAGTTCTATGTACACTAACCAAATGGACTTATTTCTGAAATAAATATATATTATTATTATTATTATTATTATTATATTTATTAATATGTATTTAGTCAAAAAAACTGTTATTTTCACAGTATAAACAGACACTTCAATTTTATTTATTAGTATTGAATAAAACATAAGAACAAACATTTTATAATATAATAAAATATTTATTTACATAAATATTCACAGATATAATTTCACCACTTCTGTCATAAGACAATATTTCAATTTACTTTCGATGGCTGTCGTGTGCTTCCTTACTGCTTTTATTTGTTGCAATATATAATGTTTCATTTAGTTTTATATGGGATAAGCGGTGTAATCATTCACAGTTTGCTTCACGTTTAGTTGACGAAGTTAACAAGGCTATCTTCAGCCTCTTCAGGCGCTGCTGCGTCAGGGTTGAACTGCAAACCAGTTTCCTCTTCAATCCAGTCGATGTAGCCGCTGACTGCCACGAAGCCTGTGGGGCGAGTTAAATAAACAGATGTTTGTTAGTAAATATTTATACGGATAATAAAAACTGGCAACTTCATTAATTGCATGATTCTGTCATTTATATGATTAGTAGATAATAGGTAAAATCATATGTTTAAACGCCTAATATATCAATTGAAAGTATATATTTTCTAGTTACAGCATGATGAACCTCCACTATGGTCCGTGTAGTATAATTATTTTTTTAATATAATTTCCAATGCAAAATAACCAAAAAACATATAATATATGTCATTATTATATAGGTAAGTAGATTATAAATGAATAGTGTACATATTTTTCTCCTGTTTACCAAACGATTTTTATTTATGTTTAATGACTTTAAACAGTGTTCGCCGGGCATTGGCCCGGGCGCCAGAACTTAGTGACACCGCGGCGGCCGTTTGGTTGTAAAAATTGATATATCAAATTGATATTTATTGGTAAACAATGAAGTGATAAGTTCACATTATCTCTTCACATTCACATAATAAAATAATCTCTACGTTCGCTAAAAATTTCAAGAAATCGTTTCTTAATGGATTCTTACGTCATTACGAAAATGTCAAGTTTGTAAGTTCGGCGGTTTGGGATTTGCGTTGATAAATCAGTCAATCAGGACAACTAATTTTATAAACAAACTTTATAAAACATATTTAAATAACTTTAAACAAAAAGTTAAATTTTTTTTGTTGAAATAAAAAATATCTACCGGTACTTTAAAAATACATATATTTAAAGGGGCGGTAATTTGTATTTATGTCCGGGGTGACGTAACTGCTAGAGCGGACGCTTCTTTATTTGAAAGATGAAATTAACATTTATATGTTATTGATTTAAAAAAAATTAAATCAATTTTTTCCTCAAATATCCAATAATGTTGGAATAATAAAGCTTGAAGAGACACAGATTACTCAAAAGTGGTATTTTAGTAGTTTTGGCAATGAATTAAATGATGGCATTAATAACTAGACAACAATTAAGCAGACCTTGTTCGATTTATTTCTTTTGTTTCTTTGCATAGGTAATTAATAGATTAATCCGCACGCTTGAATATTACACGCATGGGTGGGTACATAGGCAACTTTGTCTATTTATGTTTTATTCAAAACGAGACATCAATTTATTTAAATATAACTAGCAGATTTTCATTTTAAAAAAAATTATATATATTTTTTTATAATTAATAAAAAGTTACGTCATTATTACTAACTAAAGTTATTATCTATATTTGCCAGAGGAACAAATTTGATTTAATACAGCATATATCAATTATTTCGATTAAGTAAGAGTAAATTAATAATTTCGTCCGCCTTATTGACTGTTTTTTTATTGACTGATTTTTATTTTATTGACTTATTGACTGATTGTGTGACTTCATTTTATTTTCGTAAAGAATAACTGGTCCGCCATTTTAGGTCGACCGCCATATTAGTTTTAGAATGACTGGATTAGGAACCATTTAAATATTTCTTAGCAGGGGTGAGGGTTCTCTTCTCTAAAAAACCTAAAATTCTGTTATTGGAATATTGTAATCCGTATTATTGGAATAGTCCCTAAGTAAAAGCTTGTAAAAAAACAAAACTAATGCACGAGACGGATTGATACTCACTGCCAGCGCTCTCGTCATCAGCACCGCTGACCAGCACACCAACTAGGACACCATCGCTGACCAATGACGCGCCGACATCAAACTAGGGACACAAAAGGTTTTTTTAAAACAACACTAACGATGATGGCGCAGTGGGTATTGCGGCTAGATTTCGCGTTCGTACGGAAAGGACGGGGCTTCGATCCCCACCTATACAACCGTAAAATCTGCCTGAGCTTTCGGTGAAGGAAAACGTCGTAAGGAAACCATAGCATGGTGGTAGTACATTTTCTAATAATGCCCGCCCGGGTAGCTACCACCCTCAAGTTTGAAAACGTGTCGCGAAATACCAACAGGTGTGTTCCGGGACCATCACTTGAGAACCAGTACCTCTAGGCTTAGTGTGTCCCGGACTCTGCAGAATACATGTATAATGTGCCTCCGGAGGCCCTGTCATATCTGCGTCGGTTAGAGACGTGGATTGTTTAGTCAGTCGGTTTCGGCCAACCTGGCACGCGGGTCACCACCACGAGAGGGGCCTTGTCTGTCGCGAGGATCAACGTATGTAAAAAACTGCGGTTTCGTGCATACGTCCGAGCGTTCAATGAGCAGATTTCAACCACGTAAATAAAAAAAGGCTTAGTGTGTCCTGGACCACATAATCACTTAACACCAGGTGAAATTGTGGTCAAAGTAAAGCCGTCCGTCAAAACCGTTTAAAAAAAAAGTTCATCAAAAATAAATATTGTTAGGATAAATAAATATACAGAATCTAGAATTCATATGTTTGTTTTTTATCTTTTTCACGTTGGTTTAAATATCGATTTACCAGTTTCTCAAGGTTACAATAAATGGTTTTAAGTTTCTAGATCAGCCTGTATCTATTGACTTCTATACATAGGCCTACAAAGATAGTATTACCACTGGACTCGATTTTTCGTTCTTCGTACATGTCGAGAGAGAACACGTTATTCCACGATAGAACTAATCCCCTCCATTGACTATTTTAAGCACATCAAGCCAGTACTCTGTCACTTAAGCGAGCTACTCCTTAGAATCATATCAAACATGGCGATTAAGGCAATCACCCCCCAAATGATCTTTGGGAAAGATCTATGTCCAGCAGTGGACGTCTTTCGGTCGAATGGAAGGATGGATGGAGAACACAAATGAAGTAGACAAAAATTACCACAAAGGAATCCGTTTTTCAATACTTCAAATAACTAAACTGTTGAATATTTACGAGAAAAAATGAAGTGAACAATGACCTCAAATTTTTTTTTACAGCTAATTAAATATTTTGCTAGGTTAAGGTAGCTTTGCTAAGGTAGGTTTGCTAGGTAGGTTAAGGTAACCCGGGCAACGCGGGGTAGGACACAGCTAGCTTAATAGTAGAATTAAATAACAAATCATTTAAAATACCTTGGACGCTTCCGCATCACCGGAGACTGCGATAGCGCCGTCTCCTTCACCCTCGAGAGAGAGCTCAGCGCAGCTCAGTTGTTCACCAGGACCTCGAAATCAAACATACTTTACTTAATTTAGGTCCTGATAAGGCGTTTCGTAATTTCAAAACAATTACCGCCGGTTCGCAAAACAATATCCCCGGATCTAGTGGGCAAAACAGGGGCCAAAATCATATATCTTTAAATTCCAATATTCAGTTCATTCAAATATATTACGTAAATTCGAAAATAAATTAACATTTCACGTATTTATTTGAATATGTCAAAACGGTCATCATAGCGTGTCGCTAATATAGTGGCAGAAATTTGTCACTAATCATTATTAAATAGAGGGGAAATAATACATTAGTGTATCGGTGAAATTTAGCATGTATATAATTACTATGCTATATTTTAAGTATTATATACCTAGAGACAATTATTATCTAAGTAACCGTTACTTTTGAAACATACCTCCTGCACCATCGTCTCCAAATCCGCAGAATTTAGCTGAATCTGGAAGCTCATCACTGAGCGCTAAATTCACTGGAGCGATGTTATCTGCTGCGGGAAAATACAAAATTAGTGATTTTATGTTTTATATTATAAGCATTAAGGTTCTATATATTAAAAACTAGATAATATTAGTAGAAATATTAGTCCTATGGGACAGACTAAAAGACGTTTTAGTCCATACCACCTATTCTGATGTTCAAACTTGTATCAACACCGTAGCAAGACGATTGCAATCCCTCTAGATTCTCATGACTCCTCAAAATCAACCCTCAAACGCTCCGTGCTGTTATTTTCAATTCGCTTCTCTTGTGCACGATAACCAAGAAAAAAAACTATACTACGTAACACGCAATTACAATCCCGCAATATAGGGAACTATAACACAAGTTATTGAATTAACTATAACAGCTACTACATGACAGACTGAGGTGCCGCCAAAAAGCCTAAATACTAGATAAATATGTCAAATATATATAACACGCTAGTAGAGCGTAGAGTTGCCGAAAATAACGATGCCGACAACGGATAAAGTTTTAACGATACGAATTAATGAGCTATACTATGGTCTATTAGAAACTCAGTATTATGAAGTAAATATCTGACGACATATTATGCGTTTCACATGCATAAATACATAACGTCACGCCTCTCTTCTTTAAGGGTAGGTACGCGGGTACTTTCGACGTGGCCTTTCTTTAGAACGTCCTCGATATGGTCGACATCACTATCACCTCAAAAAACTACTGAACGTATCGGGAAGGGACAACTAACATACAACGCTGAATTTCTCTTTATTTATTTATATTTTTTGAATCTCATGGACCCTTTCTCATCGTTTTTTTTTTTCGATATACTCTTATGTAATTTTTTCCGCTAATAAAAACAATAATTTGGTTTGGGCATGTAGAGAGGATGGAAGAGAGAGATTAACGAAATTAATTTATAAGGCGAGGGTGAATGGGCAAGTCGGTAAGGGTCGACCTAGGCGAATGTATCTAGACCAAATCAATCATGTCTTAAATAAAGGCCAGGTAAAAAGTACCCATAACCGACGAGCATGTATGAAAGCGCTCATGAAAGTAGAGGAAGCGAAAGAGGTATGGCAAGATCGTAGCAAGTGGAAGGACGTAATCTCTGCCTACCCCCACGGGAGAAAGGCGTGATGATATGTATGTATGTATGTAATAAAAACAAAAGCCTGATTTTTCTTCATTCATTTATTTTTTACGTTATGTGTAAATGTATTGTTATATTCACTTTTGTACTCACGCTTAAAGAACATATAAAACGCGGGCGGAGCAGCGGGCACGCTAATGTACACATATAGCAACGTTCGAGTACAGAGCCGAAACTACAGTGGTCCCTTCACCATCGTTATAGCCGAAATTAATTAGTTAGCCGAACCCTATTTATTTAAGTAGATATGGCATATTTATATAATTGTGTAAGTTGAATAATAGTGAGTGTCCCATCGGAATTTCGACGAAGTGATATTAGGCCACAGTAGAAAGCTCGACGCGTGGTCCCAATTACTCTGTAATTAATTGAGTGGTCTGGGCGACCGGTCCGGGGATAAATTTAATTGTCGCTACAGGGGATGATTCTATATTAAGTCGTGTAACAACCCTTTTATATTCTTTACGCTTTAGATCTGTTTTAATCGTATTCGCATTGGTAAAATATTGCGTGTAACTTGCAAGAAAGAAATTTTGAATGTGAGGTTGATGTTGAGAATGATTTTAGAAGCAGAAAATAGTGTCAATTGTATCTCTCTGTTGTATCTTAGGGGTAAATTTGTGGTTGGGTAGTGCGTAAAGTGTTTTAGTGCGTAAATGGGGGTAGTAAGTAAATTGGGTAGTGCGTAAATGCATTCACCTCGTCAAAAAAAAAAAAGAGGGGGGTAAATTTGTGGTCCTCTACTCCCTGTGTGATGCCCCATTTTTTTTTTTATTACAGGCGTTACATGTGTGATTAACTTATTTAACGCAAAATAAATATTAACTTTTTTTGGAAAATTTTTACCTGGTAACGGCGAGTCAAGGTTATGTGTCCCTTTGTTATAAACATCGCGCTTTGAAAGAATAATAAATACATGTGATATCTCTGTGTAATTTTTACGAAACAAACCCCCCTCCCCCTTCCAAACCTCAAGGGATTAATGGACGGTCCTTTAATGGCTGTATTTTTTGGAAATAAATTTTACTCTGTTTCTTATTTTCGGATATAGCGACGGAATTATAGTGGGTTCTTCAGTCAATGTAATTTTTGTAAGGTCTGTTCAAAGAGAGTTAAATAAGTTACCGGTGTTGTGAACGACTCGGTTGATGCTGATCAGACCGACGTTGTTGGCACCAGATGCCGCGTCGTAACCAGGGTGGATCCTCACGGCGCTGTTCTCGGTCACGAGAGATGGGTTGATCACGTTCACTACGCCATAACGTACCCAGATGAAGCGGACACTGCAAAACATTTGCTGTATTTTTTACAAACTCAGCCATACCAATTAGAAGTAACTCTGTGTATAAATTAAAACAAATTATCTACACTAATATTGTAAAGAGGAAAGATTTGTATTTTTGTATGTAACGAATAATACTAAAAACTACTGGACCGATTTGGATGAAATTTGGTATGGAGATAGTTTGAAATCCAGGTAGTGACATTATTTTGAAAATCTTACGGGAACGGAAACTACGCTGGTAAAACCGCGTAGAGCAGCTAGTAATTAATAGTTGGACTTTATACTCGCATAGTTTTGAAAAATATGTGTTTAAATTAAAATAATAAGTTACGACACTGTTATGAATTCGTAGGTTCAGATTAACAGATGGGGGGCAGGAAATATATCCTGCCCCCCGGTATGTTTGACCGTTGGGTCAGGCCTCCCTTCGGGGGGCGGGCGAAGAGATGGGGTTGAGAAATATTCTCCCCCATCCCCATTGGGCCATTGCACGACGAGGCCCGGTGGGTTCGCTGCAGGGGGCGACGCGGTGCCTGCGAAAGCCATCCCGTGTCGCCCTCATTCCAAATGCAGCGGACGGCCCCGGGGGGTTTTAGTGGGTATTTCCGGGCGACTCTCGCCCGGGTGAGTCCCACACTGGCACGGAGCTCGTCACTCCGTACCCCCTTACCTATTGTATTGGGAGACTTCGGTCTCACTAATACAATAGGTAAGGGTAGTGCGTAAATGCATTTCCCACCGTCAAAAAAAAAAAAAAGGTTTAGATTAACAGTCTATTCCTGGTGAATTATCCCTTCAAATATATCCCGATAGTGCTCACGAAAACAAAATTGTATTCACAGACTGAGCATATATTAAATTTACAACCTGATAAGGCACCTGTGAACGTCGAAACCGGCTCGGAAAACAACTCAGTCGAGAAGAGCCGGCAAGAATGTTGATCTGATTTTTTATATATATGTTTTAAGTGGGACTTTGACAGTGGCGATAGCGGTTGAAAAGTTAAAAGGGAATCCTTTGTCGTGGCTATATTATGAGAAGAGAGGATGCGCATGTTGGTAAAATAGCAATGAATATGAATGTGGAAGGATGGAAAAATAGAGGAAGGCCAAAGATGGCGACTGGTAGGGAAGTATGGAAGAAGAAATCATACTGCATCGATCCTAAGTGAGCTAGGAGCAGAGCATGAGAATTATATGAGTTTTTTATGAAACTTTACAACTAATAGTACCAAAGTTTTAACTAGACAAATAGAAAAGGGTGTTATTTTCAAACAACACCAATCAATTCCTAAGCCATAAAATTATAGAACGTACTTGGTGAGGCAGCTAGCGGCGGTGAGAACCCAGCTGTTGCCAATCAGAGAACCGGTGCAAGTGTTGAGGAGTCCACTAGTGGAGACGGCAATACGGAGGTGTACCACCCATGGGTTCTCACCCAAAGCAGCCAAGGACCTCGTGCCTGCAAACATACAATGGAAAGTCTTGTAACAAGAATGATAAGGTTAGTAAAAAGTCCATTGTCTAATATGAAACTATTTAGAAGGTATCTTAAACATTTTTATTCATTATACTTTTTAAACCGTTTACTTATAACAATTGAATTATTGGATTTTTTTGAGATGGCAATTTATGTCTTGTTCTCTCCCTCATTTCTATGTAACCGTACATAATCTCCAAGTGAATATTGTGACGCAAAAGAGTACACAAATATAAAATTAATTAATTAGATTAGTGTTTCCTGGATTATGTTTCCATTGTTATCTTTATCACAGTATTAAATTAATAATACTCACTCTGAACAACGGCACTGCGTCCCTGGAAAGAGAAAATAAAAATTTAAAAAACTATTTATTGACAAAAATATATTTTTACATCTAATTTATTATTTAAATGTAATTTGTATCGAAATAATCTTTACAATATTAAAAAAAAAATTAATAGATAATATATTTATCACATTAATAAGTATTAACATGATGAATGAACTAGAGATAAGGATATTTATAACAAGAATACAGTAGCCGATTTATGTGTACCAATAGAATTATTGATTATTACAAATTAATACCTAATGCCTACCGCAATAATCTGAGATTGAGTATATCCATCAATCCTTGTAGATAATTTTTGTTATTTTAAATGCGTATTTGCCACAATTAGGCTTAGATTTTTTTCAATGTAACAATACGCTGTTTCAAGGAAAATAAGTTTAATGTATAGTGAAATTTTAATTCTAAAATCTGGGTTTTACCACGCACGTAAAAACGCAAATCAATGCAGCAATAAGGAAAAAGTTGTGTCGAGAGTAACCTTTGAATATAAATACATCTTTGTAAGCTTAATAAAAATTTACAGAAAGGTAATAGAGAGTTCAACGCCCGGACTCTCACATACAAAGGAGGCCCTTTGTATACATAAGTTCACATTTACAAAGCACCTTTTTTGACATTTATTAAGTATATTCAAAAGTTTAAATTTGGCCCTATGTTTTTATAAGAATATATATATATATATATTATATATATATACATAGTAGTTATGACTGAGAACGCAGAAGACCTAAGTACGATGCTCGATGACCTCTGTAGAGCCTCCGAACGAGTTGGTCTTCAAATTAACATGGTCAAGACGAAAGCCTAATATCCATGTTGTGCCAACTCCTATAAAAATCGGTGACTCTACGCTCGAAGTTGTAAACAGTTATGTATACCTGGGACAAACCATCCAGTTAGGTAGATTCAACAACGAAAAAGACGTTAATCGTCGAATCCCACTCGGCTGGGACGCGTGTGGGAAACTACGCAGAATACTCTCGTCCGAGATACCGCAGTGTCTCAACACAAAAGTCTTCGTCCAGTTTGTATCGCAAGTGATGACTTATGGCATTGAGACGTGGTCGCTTACAATGGGCCTAATTATAAAGCTCAAAGTTACCCTAAGGGCAATGGAGAGGGCTATGCTTGGAGTTTCCCTGTGTGATCGAATCTGTAATAAGGAGATCCGCAGAAGAATCAAAGAAGAATTGCCCGAAGAATTGGCGAGCTGAAGCGGCAATGGACTGGACTCATTGCTCATAAAACCGATGCCCGATGGTGTTAACGGGTCGTCGAATGTCTGCCGCGTACTGGAAGACACAGCATGGGGAGCCCCCCCTTCCCACAAGGTGGATCGATGCGCTGGATGCGGTTGGTGCAAGAACGGTCGTCGTGGAGATTTTTGGGGGAAACTTATGTGCAACAGTAGACGTCTTTCGGTTGAATGGATGAATGGATGTTCATTAAATCATTACTCTTTACTGGCTATTAGGAGCCATTTAGGTATTACTTAAGCAAGATTTTAGACTTTCTGTCCCCCTTCCCTCTTCCCATATGTCAATGCAAAGTGCTCCATGATATCTTTCACTTAATTTTAAAGAAAAAAACTAAAGTTTTACACTCAGGTGACGGCCAAGCCGAGGTTCATACCATTTGGTAGCCCTTGTGCTAGTCACATTTTGCGGCTGAGTGCCTTCAGCACTCGCCCCCAAAGTCACGGTGAAGCTGTAAAGGCCCTTCCGGTCAACAGCGTTAGCTAGGTTCGAAAAAAAAAAAAAAAAAAGAAATAAGCAATAATTGCTTATAAAGACTTTTTGCAATGATACCGCAGCAGTCACCTTAGTGGTACGGTATTTCTTAACATCAGCCTGGATACCTACCACTCTCCAGTTTCAAAATCTACCTGTAAACACCTGTATATGTATTCTAATAACATCACGCAAGAATCAGTACCCAAAATAGGTTAAACGCATTTACAATAAAGAGAAAGGTTCAAAACCGTAGGTCAGATATTTCATAATCCTCAGTTACCATTCTTAAATCTGTCCCTAACCTGTTAGTATCTTTTTTACACGAAATAGGCATTGACCACAATCTCACCTGATGTTAAGTGACTCAAGTGTTTCTCAAGTGGTTCTGCCGGAACACACCTATTACAGGTGTGTTCAAAGTTGAGGGTGGTAGGTACCCAGGTGGGTATTATTAGAAAATACCCTGCTATGCTATGGTTTCCTGACAATGCTTTCCTTCGAAAGCTCAGGCTTATTTTAGAGGATAAGTGAGCTCGAACCCGCGTCCAATGACACGAAATCCAATCGCACTGTCAACTGCGCCATAATCTGGGAGCTATTCTTGATAACCATTTCTAGCCCTAAAGTACCTTCGAACACTTTATCAGCAAAAGTCTACAGTTGAGAATGTTACGTTTTCTATATAATTTACAAATTTTACGTCCTCTAAAGAATGTGCTAAGTCCGTTTGCATTCAAAAATATAGAAAAATCTTATTTTACACCCAGTAATGTTATCGAGTCATACGCATACCCATAATATACATTTAATTAACATAAAAAGTGCTAATGAAAACCATAAATACATGATTACAATCTAAAATGATTGCAAGTATCCATTCCGTCTTCGAAAACAAGAAAAATCCTCAATCATTCTTTTATATTAGTTATTTACCTAATCAAATGAAAACTGAAATCAAACCAAAAATACCGTATTAAATTTATGCCCTGATAAGTGCCTACTTATGAGCGTTTCTGAACATCTAGCGTAGACTATAGCAGTTATCTCGTTAGCGTTCGATGTCAAAGGATGTCGTCAACTGAAATTAATTACGTAATTACGTAACTGAAAACTGCGTTCAGATTTACGAATACAAGCGCACTGCGTCGTTGTAATTATATTTTACTTGATATTCTGAAACGCAGTACGGCCTAATAGGGTAGAAAGATACGTAATTTATAAATAAGTGTTTCTTTATATTGCAAATATTTACATATTGACCACAATCTTGTAAAGTGACGAATTAACCGGTTAAATCTAGTACCTACTAACTCTCGAACGGTAGTTTCAAATCAATATTTTGAGTTATAAAAAATAATACAAAAGCTCGTAAAAAAAAATCGTTTTTAATGTATCGGAGAACATTTTATCAATTCAAATTCTTTCTTACACGCATCCATCAAAACTAAATTGAAAATAGTTTTTTTTTTTCCTAATGTCACATAAATTCGAATGCAAGATCATGATGACAAGTTTACCTGGATTGTTCGATAAATTATTCACACTTTTACATGTTTTATTAAAATAAAAAAGTACATAAATTTATGCACAAACATTTATAATTAAATTAAAATAAAATACTATAAATAAGGAATGCCGTCCAGCTCGCCGCCAGACGGGAAGGTTCCCAGGAGGCTGGCCATATTGCCACGTTGGATGGCAACGCTAATTCGCTGTGCCAAATATTGGCCAGCCCTCTGGTCGCGAGACGTGTCGACTAGACGACCTGCGAGATCCTTAAAAAGGCTATGACCACTTTTACATTAATTCAATGTCTTCCGATAGATTTTTATCTTACGTTTTTCAACCGATTCTTTTTTATTAATAGCTATTGATCAACTTTAATACTTTTGGTGCCAGTTTTTTTGTCTTCAAGTTTTCAATATAATGTTTATGGTCAAATAATAAATATATATATAAATATGTAAAAGAATGTACCTGGACTGCGGCGAAAGCGCACAATAATACGAGAGCGATGACCTTCATCTTTCAACAGTCCGAGTCGAACTAACGAATGTGAAATATTAATTACCAAACTAGATATTATAATAATTGAATTATCAGTAATTATATACGTGTACGTTATATCATAATCCCATGATAACATACATGATTAATTTCAATCGCTTCACGGCAGAGTGCGAAGCTGGTTTTTTTAATCCCTCGATAAATAATAACATACCGCGTGTTTTTTTAAATTAAATTAATATTATTATTCTATTTTAATCGTAGGTGAGATTAAACAAAGAGATCGGCGGTTTAGATATTGCTTTATATAAAAAACGTCATTTTCATCTTCTCTAACAATCTGTTCTTCTTTGCTCTTCTAGTCTGAATGGTATTCTTTATGTAGCTATCTTATATTCAATCTAGAGCTGTGTGCCAGCGACTGCACCCCCCTTTCTTATATTCTTCACTGCGTTCTAATTTTCATATACGGAACCCTAATCATTTTAAAACTAAGTAAAAATATTTCTCATAAATTATAGCTCTTGCCCGTAAAACTGCATTGAATCGGATTTCATTCAAAAATTTTTTTACGTGGAACCCTATTTATTTTGGAAAACTAAAAGCGCCGTAAGTTACGTGGAATAACTTCAGCTATCTACCAAAAAACGTCACGCCAAAATCGGTCCAGCCATCTGGAGATTACCCATTTCAAACAGACAGTCCGTCGGACAGACAGATAAAATTTATAAAAATAAATTCATATCTATTTAGTTACAAAACAGAGAATTAATTTTGACATTAAAAACAGACACTTCAATTTTATTTATTAGTATAGATATGGATTCCATTGTTTTCATGTCCCATTTTAATGTTCTAATTCAACTGGAAGGCGCGATCACATCCTCTTCGAGGGATTTCTATATCCATGTTGTATGATTATGGTCATTCTTAGGTCACTAACGATTTCCGCTGCATAGTCAGTTTTAGCCAATGTCTATCGAAGCGAATATATGAAACACGTGTGTCTATAATATTCGAGGGCTTTTCTCGATTTCTCTGAGTTCCGCTGGTCAGATTCTGATTTGGTGGAGATGGGACCACCTTGGGAGTGTACTCCTTCGATAAATACTTTTACAAATCGGTCCGCAATTGAAGATGAAATCGCGTAACAAACAAAAAAAAATACAGACGAATTGATAACCACCTCTTTTTTCAAGTCGGTTAAAATAGTACATTATTGCGAAGGTTGTGAAATAGGCAATTGCAGGTCGAGTATGAGTTTGAAGGCCGAGACGTAGGCGAGTACTTCATTAATAGGAGACGGGCAATTTCCATTTCCGCCGAGGCAAATATAGTGCTTTTCTGAAAAGAATGCAGGGAAATAAACCATATTTTTAAATAGAAAACATTTAATTTAATTAATATTAAAAGTTACATGAGTCATATCGGGGCAATTACTAAACGAAAATGTTATTGATTTGCCCGGTACATTTGTTTGTTGATGGCTTTTTAGTTTTAGCAATCTTATTATAATATACGCTAAAAATACTGTTTTTGGAGATAATGTTCACTTTTTTCTCGGTTTTCCAACTCATAAAATTTTCATATACATTTATGTATTTTTCTTTTGACTTTGCTGGAAGCAGGTTTTTCATTGCCAATTTGGCTTCCGATCTTAAATCTGGTGGAGTACAATCAATCTCCATTTCACTCTCTGAACTGTTGGAATCATTTTAATGATTAAATGTATACTTATTAAGTACTAGCTGTGCCATCGACTTCGCTCACGTGGAATTCAGGCGTCCCGTCCTGCTACGCCCCGCCCATTTTGTCTCGTGTTTAATTATCTATCTTTAGTCCCTTGTGATAATTCATAATAGATGTAAATAACAAATCAAGATGTATTTTCAGCTTTGCCACCAATTTTCTATTTATTTCGCCGAAAGGCAAGCACATTTATGGCTATACAGCCACGTGAAAGCAATTTGTACTAAGCCAAGAGACTTACTTTGATATGCCAAGAATGACAAACGAGATCCAATCAAAGAATATTTAATAACCCCAGCACGCCGTTTCATACTACATTACTGGAGCGTTTTAGTGTTCCAAATTCAAAAAACGCTCCTGCAATGGATTTGATTTTCCTTTTCCGTAAATTCGATACTTCTCATGTTCTTTTATCGAAAAAATTACAATATTTCCATGCATATGAAATATCGATAAGATTACATACAACCCTGATATATTTTTTATTATCTGTGTAATCGATCGTAAAATAAGATTTAACGAAACCGTAAAATTCTCGCGTCATTAATTATATATCTATCTATGATGATAGCTTTAGATTGTATTTTCGTTTCCATATTGGTTCTCGATATAGACTCACAATTACACTAACCGCACCCACAGCTTTGCTCGAATATGAAAATTCATTTTCTGCCATTTGCATTCACAATGCAAGAAAACGTTCTTAAAGACAAAAATATTTATATCGATTTAATTTAATAATATCGTGTATAAGCAAATGTAACAAAATATATTTATAAAACATTACCAGAAAATATATCACCCAAAAAAATAATGTGTAGGTCGATCAGAAATTCTTAAGTTACAACTAATGGACAGAAGAAAGACGGTACATATCTGTTATAACATGTAAAGATACTGTGTTATAAATCTTGTACTAATAGGTACTTTCGCAATACTAATTTATGCCTAACTGCCACGTTGGCGCAGTTGTATTACGGTGCGACTGCCGTTCTGAGGTCTCGGGTTCAATCCCCGGGTCGGGTCAAGTGGTATTGAGTTTTTCTACTCAGTATCATCCCGGAGTTTGGAATTTGTGCCCGATATGGCGACAGACTCGCCCGGAACTAAGCTCGGCGAAATGTGGGTGGTGTAGTTCGCTATTTCACCTCTGCCTAACCCTTCGGGGATAACAGGCGTGAGCTTACGTTATGTTATGTTACTAATTTAACGTGATGTATTCATAAATCACACATATTTAGAATCGCAAAAAAAAAACTGAACTCACTTCGCAATTCGAACTCATAATTAATAAATGTTTTCCTTTGAATCTCCTAAAACGTATAACATGGTATGTCTTTTCAAAAGATTAGGCGAGGGAAAGAAAAAAAAAACTTTATTTTTTAAATATATATATATTACATTTAATAATCATTTCATATCTCGACGAATAATTTAACTCTTCTGTACGTTGTTAGGACTTCTCGACCAAGATTTTCTATCGCAGTCCTTCGGGAGGGACCAGCTCTTCGACCTTCGTTTTCTCGGAGATTCCACTTTTCCGTTATCCACCACGTCCGGTCTAGGTGGACTCTGTCCCTTTTTATCTGTTCGCGCCGGTGAACGTTGCTTCGTCTTATCCGGTGTCCTTGCCCTGCGGCTGCGTGACCTTGACCTCTTCCTCGAGCGCGACCTTGAGCGGTTCTGATAAGACCTGTGAACAAATGTTTGTTTTTAGTCCTGCCTATTTCAGCAGTGGTTGTCTGAGTATAGTGCAAGAAATGTATGCAACGGAAGTAGCGTTACGTCACACGTTGCGTTACGGAAGTTATATTAATCGTATAAAATGCCTACGTAAAGTTCGAAATCACATGTTCGAACAAAACAGTTCTGTGTCAGTTTTTTGTCTTAGTAGGTTTTTTTTTATAACCTAGCTAATGCTGTTGACCGAAAGGGCCTTAACAGCTTCACCGAACTTTGGGGGCGAATGCTGAAGGCACTCAGCCGCAAAAAGGTAACTAACACAAGGGTTCGAACCTTGGCTTGGCCGCTACCTATACATAAAAATTCCCGCGGAATTTGAACCTAGCTAAACCCTACATTTTTTTATCTTAAATAATAAAAAAAAAGGTTACTTACAAGACCTATGTAACTTTCTTTTTTTTTGTCGAGGGGGAATGCATTTACGCACTACCCTTACCTATTGCATTAGTGAGACCGGAGTCCCCCAATGCAATAAGTAAGGGGGCACGGAGGGACGAACTCCGTGCCAGTGTGGGACTCACCCGGGAAGACCTATGTACCTTTTTTTTTTTTCGAGGGGAATGCATTTACGCAGTTGCTGTCCAGCCAGACCTTTTTTTTTTTTTTTCGAGGGGAATGCATTTACGCACTAGTTGTCCAGCCAGATCTGATAGGGACCCCCCCTTCCAGATCTGGTTGAAACACGTCTGAAGATGTGTGACAATCTGTCACACAGGATTAGTGTGGGACTCGCGGCGAGAAGCGCCGTTGACCACTACCCACTAAACCCCCCGGTACCTCCCGCCACCTAGTTGGAGCAAACACGGGATCGGACTATGCATTCACCGCGAGTGTCCAGCCAGACCTAAAAGGGACGTACCCTTTCAGGTCTGGCTGAAGCGCGACTGAAGATGTGTGACAGTCTCTCGCACGTAAGTGCAAGGGGCTGACACACAGGATTAGTGAGGGACTCGCGGCGAGAAGCGCCTTTGACCACTACCCACTAAACCCCCCGGTACCACCCGCCACCAAGTTGGAGCAACACGGGATCGCCAAAGCATGCACCGCGAATACTCCGGTGGAACAAGACCTATGTACCTGCGTGTTATATGCAGGAGTGTGTTTGCAGTGTTGTGCGTGTAATGCTTATTGCATGGACAGTGTTACTGTATTGCGCTAGTAGTGGCGTCAAGAGCCTCCCCAGTTGGGGAACGAGACACGTCTTGGGTCGCCGCCTGAGGGGTCTGGTTAAACGTCCATTTTTTTATTTATAGTCCCCGTCACATTTATTTTACCTCTAACCGTTAAGTTGGCGTTCTGAATGATCCGATTCAATATACAATTTAAATGAGGTTTGAAACGTGTCAGATTGAAAACAGACAGACCGGAAACATTCGCTATAACAGCAAAATAAATTCCGTAGCTACCGGCCATTTTAGTATATCGATGAGCCGGATATATGTACATCACTTGTAAGATATGTATATGTTTCGCTAATAACCTATAGCTGTACCTACATCAATAATAACAACACAGTCTACGTGTATTTTATTTCTGATCACATTTCAATTAAAATCCTCTTCTTTGGATGCGTCTTTTTATGGGATTACTTATTATAGAGAAGAAGAAATGAGACATCAAAAACGTAAAATGGGTTTAAAAAAACACCACAGACTTACATATAAAAATGTAAATTACGCGTCACGTTATTATATCAATTAATGAAAGTTTGCTAATCAAAATTATTAATTTCACTTGCAATGAAAATAGAAAGGGAAAAAAATGTTATAAAATTCAAAACTTAATATTTTTGAAAAAAAAAACAAAAAACACAGTTCCTGAAAGTGTTTCAGGGTATTTTAATAATGATCCGTGGTATTCAAAATTAGGCAAAAAAAATTGATGTTCATCGTCTATTTTGAGGATTTTCAAAAATTTAAAATTTTTACAAATTAGAAATTTTTCAATATTTTTTTATCAAAAGACATTTTTTTTTTCTTAGCCCAAGTATCCTCTTTAAAATTAACGTCTGTATCTGACTCGGAGGGCGGCGGGGAGGCCGGCGCCTTCCTTTTATTCTTTCGCTTGGGGGTGACGAAGTCACCACCCCCTAGCGGGGGGTACGCGACGTCCATTTCGTCCGAGTCTGACCCGGACGACGAATGGACTGCGGGAGCGGCGAACCTAGGCATCAGGCTCGGATGCCTGTCAGCCTGGCTCTGGGGGGACAGTGGGGAAAAACTATTTCCCGTACTAATATTGATTTGTTCCGCAGAGTGCGGACGCTAAAGGGGATCGCGAACGGGATCTAGACCGCGATCTACAATCTGAATATGACGAATTACGTCGCGATCTAATTACGGGGGGTGTGGGTGCGCGAGAATGCTCCGGAGCGTTGATATTGGGCACCGGTTTACGAACTCTAAGCTGGGCCGCGGTGGCTGAGGAATCATCGTCACTGAAGTTTTGAAATTCCCTGGCGAGGACCGGGGATTTATCTAACAATAGCTTCGCGAATCTAAGAAGCTTACGCTCCAAAATGCGAGATTCGGCCATCGCGCGATGGCAAGAGGGCAGGGGGGGGTGAACTACCTCCCTGCCTGAGGGGCAGGGGGGCGCGCCAAAAATCTATGAGACTACGCGAGTCTCGCAAGTGACCGTTGAGTCAAAGTGCAATGACTCAAGGTAAATGGGAGCCTACGGAGCCTAGGGGGAGGCCCTAACAAGCCCTAGGGCCGAGGACGTGGATCAGACGCCCAAACAGCACCCAGGAGATGGATCTGTAGCAGGAGCGGAAATCGGGTAAGAAAGAGGGAAACCCGGTGTGATCACACACCAGATTCCGGTATTCGGTGACCCCAGAAGGGGGTCCCCTGGGAACCTGCTGAACCCTGCACCACCTTACGTTGGCACCGTTAGGTCTCCGGTGATGACCACAATCAAGAGAGAGAGTGGGTTTCAGCAACGTCGTGAAGCGACACGTATCCTCACCTTAAGGGTGAGTATACGTTAAACGCGCGCGTACTGAAAAGTACGTTTTTTACGAGAATACTCGAAGTTATAAATAAATTATAAGAACGAGTATTCGAAAACTCGCTACAATTCGACACGCGAAGCAAGTCTTCGTGACCCCGACTTCTGGAATCCAGTAACCGACGTCACGGAGACACACAACTACGGTACGTAACGTAAGCGAAAACAAGTACGACTTGGAGCGAGCGACCCAGGCATGCGTGCACACACCTCGGCTTACCAGATACTCAACCTACTCAACCATCAACCAACAACTCAACCTGATTAATTCTGAGGACATATAGTGAAACTTAAATTCTAAAAGATCCCTCGTTAGTCGTAGGGCTTACAAAGATTACGGTGGTCAATCAGAAACATGCAGAGTGCGAGCGAGACGGGACACACGGACTACTCTCATACGAGGTATTAAATATATGTAACCCGTGCGCCCGCGGCTTGCGCTAGTGTGCCGTTAGATGTTGATGAGGTCTCTACAATAGTGTTCCTAGCGTCTGACTTGGCTGCATTGTCTACTACCTTTGCCTTTTCCTTAAAAAGGAATAAACGGAACCAAATAAAAAGATAAGTAAGATACAATCTTTGTCGTATTTCAGGCAAATAAATAAATAAAATAAGAACATAAACTTATTAGGATTATTTTATTTCAGTTCTTATATATTTTTGCTTACTAGAATTTTTTTCTAATAAAAGTGTAATTTTATTGTAGCGCCATATACGGGCTGGATAAATTAATGAAAAGTAACTTACGTACCAAATTTATGAATAAAAAAAAAGTGTGTGTGTGTACTTATGTACGCACGTAAGAAGTTATATTTCTTTGACGTAATAATAGAAAAAAAATTGAATTTAAGGTTGGTCATTTTTTAAATATTTTTATTGATTTCTTAATTTAATATTCACTTTTCATTTTTTATCAAAAAAAATTCATTAAATTTATTTAGTTATTTTTATAAATATTTATTATTTATTCAATTTAATAGCAAATATTAAAAATTAATATTATAATTTGATGTTCAATTTTAATTTTTTATCACAAACTTTTTATTAAATTTATTTCTTTATTTTGTAAATATTAAATAACCAATGATAAGTAATTAACATTAATAATTTAATAATATTTAATGTTAATTATATTAAATAAAAGTATTTTAATTTATATCAATAAATAAATACATACGGATAGTTAACCTCAATTATATTGGAGCACTTGAAAAAGTATATAAGCACAATGTTTTTTTCACTAATATTCACAAATAGTGAGTGATATCAATCAAAATATTCAATTTAAATCACTACTGAAACTAAAACACGTGTTGTGAATGTATAAACTAGAAACATGTTGATGGTGACGAGCGTACCAACATGCGCGACTAACGAGACTTAATGAGCGGTTAAGCAGACAACTTCATACTGTTAACTTTGTGTCACAGATGCCCGCGCACTTCATACTGTTCATTTTGTGTCACAGATGCCCGCGCACTTCATACTGTTCATTTTGTGTCACAGATGCGCGCGCATCTTCAACATTTCACTCTCATCATTTTTTCACAACGCGCCTAAAGAAGTATAACTTCAAAAAGAAATTTCTTTTAAAAACAAATTGAATTAAATTTCATTTTTGTAATAAAAATTTTAATTGTAGAAAAAATTGTTTCTGGTTTTTCTAAAAATATTTTCATAAGCAAACAATTATGTCTTTCTTTGTTTACATTATCTATGGATTTCACTTCTGTGAATTTCGCTGTCCGTATTTCGACGTAATGGACATTGTGTTGTCTTATATGTTTGTGTTGCCCCTTTTTCAGGTTGATCACCTAGGTCAAAGGATTTTTGTTTTCATTTCATCAGCCATAATCCTGTTTACCAGTTTCCACTCCTCGGTTCATGACTCTACCTTACGGACACTGGCAGAATTGTGGCCAATAGCTACAAAGGCCAAAAACTAAGAAGTGAAGTGAAGTAACGTAATGGAGCACCGTTTTATCGGAAATAATTGTTGTATCAGTGTAGGGTTGTGCGTTATGAAGATAAGTTTCAAGTGCTGCGTATAAAAACAAAGTGTCAAGTGCCATTTGTCAAGAAATTGAGCGCCAAAAGGTAAATGTCTGTACGTGGTATTTTGCAATCTGTCATTTGCAAAAAAGTTGCCCAATTGGGCAAGGTCAATACCCAACGGGTTAATTAAAAAAAAAACCATTATTATAAACCATTGTTTAGTCTGAATTAAGTTTGTGACATTCACTTTTGCGTGTAACTGTGATGAACAAATTATTTTATCTTATCAAAGGCCTTTACAGTTAGATTCCGTACAATATTAAAAAAAATTGAATTATATTAAAATTTATTTTTAAAAGTCAGCAAGTCTCCCTTTAATTCAGATCACGTTATAAATATAATACTATAGAACCCATTTAAGTACAGTAATACCCCGCTTAGCGCGACCCCGTTACGCGCGGTTTCACTGTAACGCGAATGTCAAATTTCGCGCTCAAATGCCTCGCATTACGCGAAAGAGTGCGTATAAACATAATGTGAAGACAATAGATGTATTTTTCCGTAAAAAATAAGAGTATGTATTGCATAAAGTGTTCTTAGAATTAAAGTGATTGATTAAAATGATTTGTATTTTTTTGAAGTTATACTTCTTTAGGCGCGTTGTGAAAAAAATGATGAGAGTGAAATGTTGAAGATGCGCGCGCATCTGTGACACGAAATGAACAGTATGAAGTGCGCGCGCATCTGTGACACGAAATGAACAATATGAAGTTGTCTGCTTAACCGCTCATTGAGTCTCGTTAGTCGCGCATGTTGGTACGCTCGTCACCATCAACATGTTTCTAGTTTATACATTCACAACACGTGTTTTAGTTTCAGTAGTGATTTAAATTGAATATTTTCATTGATATCACTCACTATTTGTGAATATTAGTGACAAAAAATTGTGCTTATATACTTTTTCAAGTGCTCCAATATAATTGAGGTTAACTATCCGTATGTATTATTTATTGATATAAATTAAAATACTTTTGTTTAATATAATTAACACTAAATATTATTAATTTATTAATGTTAAATACTTATTATTATTTGCATGCAATTAAAAACTATTTTTTAATGATGCCAAAGAAGTATAACTTCTCACGCGCGTACATAAGTACACGCACCCATTTTTTTTGTATTAAATTTTGACGTATGTTTAATCATAAACCTCGATATACGCGAATATCAGTTAACGCGATTTTTTTTGGAACGTATCCCTCGCGTAAAGCGGGGTATTACTGTATTGCATTTATGATGGCGGGGAGGTTTATTTTGCTTATTTATGATGACGTGAGATACGGGGTTTCTGAATGGTGATTACGTAAGCAATGTTTACGTTATTATAATAAAGATCTTTGCTTACATTTAGTAATTAGAAGGGTGTCAAAATTGACTCAATTTTTATTTACATAATACTAGTACTCTCTAAGGTAAGTTACCTAGAGCGTCTACTTCTAGAACTAGATCTTCTGGTTCTAGAACGGCGACTCCTGCTCCTGTCCCGCCGGGCTCGGGACCGCGACCGCGAACGAGTGTACGAGCGGCGCCGAGACCGGGACCGGGACCGAGACCGCGAGTACGACCGGCGCCGCGTCCGGGAACGAGACCGGGACCGGGACCGGGACCGAGAGTGCGAACGAGAACGGATACGGTCGTCGTGCTCGTTACGACTCTCGGTCTCTGTCAGTTTCTTGAAGTATCTGTAAAGTAATTATACAATTGTAGATATTTTAATTTGCTTAAAAATGAATAGTCAAATATATATACGAGGTGTGTTCAAAACTGTGTGTGACTTTTCAAATTTCGCGGGCAACGTACTTTCGATTATCGATTTTGTTTTGTTATGTTGGTACACTCTTTGCGAACATCTGTACCGAGTTTCAAGTGTATAACATTTTTTGTTTGGTTGTGAGAGGCGTAAAGGTTATATAAGTGTTTTGCGTGCTCGGCGATGTCTTGCTAACGAAAAATATGGATCAAAGGATTTGCATCAAATTTTGTGTAAAAAATAAAATAAAGTGCTCCGAAACACTTGAAATGTTGACAGTAGCATATGGTGAAACTGTTCTGAGTAAAAAAATTGTTTACAAGTGGTACAAACTCTTCCAAGATGGCCGGGAAGATGCCAATGACGAGCCTCGCTCTGGACGCCCGAGCACGTCAACAACAGATGAAAACGTTCAAGCAGTGAAGAAAATTGTTTTGGAAAATCGTCGAATCACTATCAGAGAAGTTGCTGAGGATGTTAGCATATCGCTTGGCTCATGCCATAAAATTTTTTCTAACGTTTTGGGTATAAGACGTGTGTAAGCGAAGTTTGTTCCGAAATTGCTAAATTTTGACCAAAAGAACCGTCGCATGAGCATCGCTCAAGAACTGTTGACGTCAACGACGATCCAGATTTACTCAAAAGGGTCATAACTGGTGACGAATCATGGGTATATGGTTATGATATCGAAACCAAAGTCCAATCGTCCCAATGGAAGAGCCCAGATGAGTCAAGACCGAAAAAAGCACGCCAAGTTCGATCAAATGTCAAAGTTTTGCTCACTGTTTTTCTTCGATTACCATGGCGTGGTGCATCAGGAGTTCTCACCATATGGTCGTACGGTCAATAAACAGTATTATCTAGAAGTCATGCGCCGTTTGCGAGAAGCAATACGAAGAAAACGTCCAGAATTGTGGAAAAGCAATTCATGGCTTTTGCATCACGATAATACCCCTGCTCACTGATCTTTGCTTGTGAGAGATTCTTTGGCCAAAAACAACACCACACTCATGCCTCAGCCACCATATTCACCGGATTTTGCCCCACGTGACTTTTTCTTGTTCCCAAAACTAAAGAGACCTATGAAAGGACGGAGATGTGCAACGATTGAAGAGATTTAAAGGCCGCATCGCTGGAAGAGCTGAAGGTTATACCGAAAAGTGCTTTGAGGATTGGAAAAACCGTTGGCATAAGTGTATTGTATCTGAGGGGGATTACTTTGAAGGGGACAACATAAATATTGATAAATAAATAAATGTTTTTTTTTTTTAAATACAAAGTCACCTTATTTTTTGAACACACCTCGTATTTTATGTGTTTTGTGTTTACCATAAAACCCTATTCAATTGCTTTCATATGCCCTTTTTGCTTTTGGCACGCCATATATTGGCCATTGGTAGATAGATTTTCCAAATAAAAAAAAATTAATAACACATTACTACAGTTAATTGTGATATATATATATATACGTGTTAAGGGAGATATTTATATGATAATACGTATAGTTATATTGTAAAAAAACACATAGATATAAAATAGACCATTATTTTATATAGATAGTTTTTTTTTTATTTGAAACTATGTCGATAAATAAATAAATGTATGGATTCATCAGGATAAATATAGTATTACCTCACATTGCTTCAAATAGAGTTCAAAATACAATTACAGGTACAGTATAATTGTTAATATGAATTTGTAACGTTAGCGACTGACTTGTAGTACTGGTGTGAGGGCGTCGGGCCCATCGAAGTAGGGCATCCTGGGCCCCCGGCCTCTGCCTCTCCCCCGGCCCCGGAAGCCTCTCCGCGGCGCGAACGTATCCGCCGGGTAGTACGCACCTCTCATCGGATAATACATAGACGCCGCTGGACAATATCCGACAGTACGGTTACAGAACCATCAAGGGGCTTGGGGGAGGGGGGGGGGGGGGGGTCGTTTATACTTCATTTATTTTTAATAACACGGTGAATGTAGACATTTGTAGATTACTTAAGCAATATCTTTTTTACTTTTCGTTGTATATGTTCAAACTAATGCTTAAGTAATCATGGGCGATAAGTCGTTTGGAAAAGAGATAATCAAAAATGACCAAATTTCCCTTACGGTATTACTTGGCTAGGAAGAATATTGCTGAGAAAAAACTATTCCATGTAGCTGAGACGCAGATGTTGCAGAGTTGTTGCACAGGAATTAATATACTAGGGGAAGTTTGAAAGAGAGCGTGGTTAGCTCGGGAGAGCGTGGTTAGCTCGGGAGAGCGTGGTTAGCTCGGGAGAGCGTGGTTAGCTCGGGAGAGCGTGGTTAGCTCGGGAGAGCGTGGTTAGCTCGGGAGAGCGTGGTTAGCTCGGGAGAGCGTGGTTAGCTCGGGAGAGCGTCGTTAGCTCGGTGGATTAATCCAAATGTCTTATAGATGGTAAGACAGAAAGGTTGGAGGTTCGAACCCAGGGTGGATAACACATTTTATAAGGGTAGTGCGTAAATGCATTTCCCCCCGTCAAAAAAAAGGGGGTAGTTTGAAAACAGCGCCATATTTAAAGGGAGTTTTTTGCCGCGGTACAGACTTGTTATGAGAAGAGAGGAAGCGCATGCGAATATGAATGTGGAAGGATAGATAGTATGAAAGAGAAAGGAGTAAATGATAGGGACGTATGGAAGAAGAGATGGAGAAGAAGGACCCCCAAGTAAGTTGGGAACAAGGGATGAGAATAATAATGACGGTAATCGTTTTTCAAGCCATTTATAAATCCTCGCAAATCGCTAATGCGCTGAAACTTTTCAAGGTTAACATCGCACATGACGCCATCCGCAACTGTCATGTGGAAGTAACAAGAATTCCATCCCATTCACACAGATACGATTCTAGTGTAGAGTGAACGAGATATATATATATATATATGTGGGAATAAGGTGGGAAATAATCACTTTCAAACACAAATCTTTTATTTATACTCTTACGTCGTAAACAAGGAACATAGTCGTCACACATCTTATTGACAAGTCATTTTGTTAATCTATTACAGTAGTGAATACAAGTGTATTAGGCTTTAAAAAATCTAAACACTTCCCACATATATATATATATATAGTGTTTTGAATGTAAGTTTGAAGTGATGAGAATAAAATTTCAAAGTCGTGTTACACTAATAATAATAATAATAAATAATAACACAAATGCATGTAAAGAAAACCATTGTAATCTAGTTTACTATTGTTATCTATGTTTTTCTTTATTTTTGTCTATGCCTTGTCATTCAGTAAAGATGACATTTAAATGACATATAAGAGTGAGTTGTGAAAGAAAATAAAGGGCTTTAAATGTTGTTTCTTTCGTCTTACAGAAAAACCTAATTAAGTCGTTTTATTTTTGCCCAAAGTTACACTGAGAGAAAAACCTTATTATATGCATATTAAAGGACAAATAAAAGTACATAGTGAGAGAAAAAGAGACAAATTTAATAAGAATACTTTTCGACCGTAGAATTAATATTTTCTCCATCTTGCTGTATATTCATTCAAAATTGATTTACATATTATTTATCTCTTTCTCGCTCTCTAATGTTTATCCCATAAAGGATTAAACCAAGAGTTGCCAAAGAAGTTTCACTTCTGACACGTGTAAAAAATAAAAAAAAACATGGCATGAATTACTAGAACTCAAAATTAATACAAAACATGCTGAAAGAGAAAATATAATATAGTTCCAGAATAGATACTCATACTTTGATGCGGATATGGGTAAGCGGGCGGCGCCACGGCTCCGAACGGGTATCCGAACCCGTATGGACCTGCGACGCTGTATAGTCCTGTAATAGGAGATACAACTATTGTACCCAACACTCGTGGGGACTGGACGTGTTCCGGTCCCCAACTGGGGAGCTTTCTGTCCCCGTCGACAGCGTGATACAATGACACTACCACAACACGCATGTTATACCCAGGTACAGGGTTCTATAAGAAACATTGAATTCCGCTTAAAAGGGAAATGGGGACGACGTTTAATCCATATAAACTTATCACCTTATTACCTCTCTAGATAAATGATATTATAGTAAATACTTTATAAATCTATATATATATTGTTTTGTTTTCTTTGTCCGAGGTAAACTCGAAAACTACTGGACCGATCAGCGTGAAACCACAACCATTCGACGCGGAATTAATCGTAGATAGTTATAGGCTATATATTCTATGAGCCCTTTGCCATGTTTTCTCAATTTGTTTGTTTATTATTCCTTTGACGCACCATCACCTCAAAACTACTGAACATATCGGGATAGGACTAACACCTTTCAACGCAGTATTTTTCGTAGACAGGTATTTTTTGGATTCCACCGATCCTCTCTCATTTTTTTTTCGATTTACTCTTTTGTACATTTTCCATTTCAATTTACGCTTATATACATTTTTCCGCTAATAAAAACAAAATACTCTTACTTTTATTCATTCGTTTTTTTTTTTCAATTAGCCATAAATGACACGTCATATACACAGAACATATGAAACGCGGGCGGAGCCGCGGGCACCAGTTAGTATTTATATAAACATAACGTCACGTCTCTTTCCCATAAGAGTAAGACAGAAATTACGTCCTTCCACTTTTCCAACTTTTTTTACACAATATAGGCTCAATGCTTTGACCACAATCTCACCTGGTGTTAAGTGGCGATGTGGTCTAGGATGGTAAACACACTAAACCTAGAAGTACTGGTTCTGCAATGATGCTGCCGCAACACACCTATTGGTATTTGGCTATAGGTTTTCAAACTTGAAGGTGGTAGCTACCGAGGCGGACATGCCTACCTATGCCTACCACCATGCGCTATGGTTTCCTCACGATGTTTTCCTTCAGCGAAAGCTCAAGCCGATTTTAGTGTCGGGTAGGCGGGGATCGAACCCGCGTCGGTTGACGCGGAATCCAACCCCCCCCCCCCCCCCCCCCCCCCCCCCCCCCCCCCCCCCCCCCCCCCCCCCCCCCGTTGCGCCATCACCGCTTTAAACTCCGAAGTCCATAGTACTTGGGTACCCTTGTCTCCTGGCCGAGTCTCTCAACACAGTTAAGTTCGATAAAGCCATCAAGGATCGAACAACAGTATTTAGTCAGAATGAAAAGAAGAAAAAAAAACAGCGCTAATCCTTGAATATTCTAGTATTCAATCTATATTATGCAGCTTTCGTTATTATATTGCATTTCACTTGGTAGTCACTGTGCACAAATATATTGAAAATAATGACGTAGAGTGCAAATTTTGACAAGTCACAAAAACTCCGAGGAAAGTTTTAACAAAGGGACACTTCAGAAAGACGAGAAAAATAATATTAATTTGTGCACAAAAAGCTCGTACTCATGGCCGTATTCAATTAATGTCCGAGTGTAATGTACTGAGATACTGTATTAAGAGGACATGCGATTGGAAAAGTAAGTACAGTAATACCCCGCTTAGCGCGACCCCGTTACGCGCGGTTTCACTATAACGCGAATTTCAAATTTCGCGCTCAAATGCCTCGCATAACACGAAAGAGTGCGTATAAACGTAATGTAAAGACAATAGATGTATTTTTCCGTAAAAAAAAATAAGAGTATGTATCGCATAAAGTGTTCTTAGAATTAAAGTGATTGATTAAAATGATTTGTATTTTTTTTGTATTAAATTATGACTATGTTTAATCATAAATAAACCTCGATATACGCGAGTTTCAGTTAACGCGATTTTTTTCGGAACGAATCCCTCGCGTAAAGCGGGGTATTACTGTATTGCTATCGCGTTACGCCCCGAAGAAAGAATTATAAAACACGAAAGGGACAACTGCAGCTCGGGCTGATATTACCGTATGCGAAATATATTCACCTGCCGTCTTGTTATATTCCATCTCACGTTCAGGCGTGGTCATCTTCTCCGATTTAATTCTCTTGAAGTCTGCATCTTCCTCGCTCGATATCGAGCTTATCGACGATTCGCGTTTCGGTTTCTTCGTTTCGAGAGCGGAACGAATTACTATTCGTCCTGAAAATTTACAATATTTTTTCTCTACTACAAGACTGACATATTATTAAATAATAGTATTTTTGAGGACAAGTGAACCTCTTTCCTTCTTTAACATTAAACATTCAATTACGAGAATAACATCGCGATTCATAAGCCTTACAACACACACCTAGAAACACGAGAGAGAGAGAGAGAGAGAGAGATATAACATACGTACCTCATGTGTGTAAATGAGATAAATAATAAGTTTGTAGACTAAGGTTAACTTTGTGCTAGTTGTAAGTATTAAAAATGTACAAGAGAACCCGTGCCGACCGCCGGCAAAGTTGTACCGGTAAGATATAGATTCTAAGTACGTGTAATTCCAAGATAAATAAATACAGTCCACATTATATAGAGAAGTTGGGGTTTCATTGGTGAAGAAAGCGTCCCCTTCAAGTGTAATTATGGAGAACTCAAATTAAAAAAAAAATCAAAAATCGTTTATTAAATTTAGGCCCCGATAAGGCGCTTATGAACGTCAAAACACTACCACCGATTCCGAACAACAACCCAGTCATCGTGATGAGCCGGAAAGAAACTCGATGTGGTGTTTTTTCTGCATGTTTTTTTTAGAATTTCACAAATAATAGTTACAAAGTTTATTAGTAGATCCGCAGAGAAACCTCACCAACTAGTCTAGCCCAGAGCTTTACTAGTCATTAGATGGGTCCTTCAAGTATCACGTTTGTATCAATAGGGGGGGTTTATGACTTAAGGACCGGTGGAGTGTCAATGGTGATCATGTAAGAAATATTTACTTGTTAATAATATGGTTGATGTTACTTTGCTAATTCCGAAATTAGAAAAAGGAAAATTGTTTCAAAATTATGCTAATGCTTACATAACCTACTACTGTTGACAAGAGGCAATGGGGATAGGGGGGGGGGGGGGGTGTAGGTAAAATTACTAAAATGTTGAGTCCATAATACATCTGTTATACCTCTGAATGGAAATAGAAAAGTTATAACCCATACCACAGCCCTAATATTCGTGACAAGAACAGACCAGAGAACTATATTATAGACACTAATAGACTAATAAGTGTCTAGATAAACCTAGCAGCCATTTAATGCAATATTTTTTTTTTTCAATGTTTTGAAATCATTTGAGGTAAGAAGACATTTTTTTATGGAATACTGCATTTCTGCAGTTGTTTTATAAGCTGAGGATTAAGTACCAAGACTCAAATACATTTAGTTATATGCATGTCATATATATATCTTGCATTCCACATGTATATAAACAGTCCAACTCTTATATTTCTGAATAAGGCTTGAAAGACTGACATAAATTAATGACTTTTTGAAGAGATGAAGGCGCAACAGGTAGTGTGTCCGGATTCCTTGTCAATCGACACAGGTTCCATTCCAACCTATCTGACTCTAAAATCGGCCTGAGCTTTCTATGAAGGAAAACATCGTGAAGAAACCATAGCATGGTGGTAGTCCCTGGGTAGCTACCACCCTCAAGTTTGAAAACCAGTTGCCAAGTACCAATAGGTGTGTTGCGGCAGCATCATTTGAAAACCAGTACCTATAAGCTTAGTGTGTTTACCATCCTGGACCACATCGTCACTTAACATCAGGTGAGTTTGTGATCAAAGCACTGAGCAAAATCAAAATCAAAAACATCTTTATTCAATTTATGCCCTAAGAAGGCGCTTACGAACGTCTAAAACACTACCACCGGTTCGGAAAAACAACCCAGTCGAGAAGAGCTGGCAAGAAACTCGATTTGATTCTTTTTTTTTTTCATAAATATAATATATATCATTTTTTTTGTCATATAAAAACTATACAAATCGTAGTTTTAATAATGTTAGTGGAAGCACAGAGATGTAGGTTATTTCCAGACATCACTATCGTTCACGTAATGATCCACCCTGTAATAACCTTTTGAGATTAAAACTCACTCGACATAATACTTGAACTTATTGTCAGGTAAATCGGTAATGTTACTTGGGATCTTATTGTAAAACCGAATACTATTACCTATAAAGCTTTTATTACACTTACTTAACCTAAAGTGTGGGACGGACAACTTGTCTTTATTTCTAATATTCAAATTATGACGATCGTTCACTAGATCACGCTTGTCTAAATTTTTACAAATATCCATTAAGTTATGGAACATGTATATAGTGCCTATACCATGTAAAAAAAAATGACTTACCATCGAGGGCACTTTGCAAATGGTTCCTTTGCTCTTCAACTGCCTCTTCCTGTTTCCGTTTGAATTTGTCGACACAACGCGCCCGAGCAGTTCTCTCACCGGCACCATAGTAACGCTCTTCACGTAACCCGTTACGTTGTAACTCCGGACGTAACTATAATAAAAAATTTACCTCTAATAAATCAATCTAAAGGAGGTTTTCCTTGATATTTTACAATCACTTAAAACAAGTCTACAAGTTTGATAAAACTGTAGATAATGATGATATTACATTGGAGATTTTGAACTTATGCGCTCAAAACACTTGACACCAGTCAGGAATCAGAAATCTGCCTATTTAATTATTAAATTTTTATCTACGCACAGAAATTCAGGTTTATTTTGGTATTTTTTCAACAGTAATTTGTGTATTATATATATTTCAAAACTTATTTATGTTATTACCTAATAAAATAAAATATAATTTATCCAAACCTTTGAAGATATCATCACTACAAATTTAAAGATAACATTTAAAATGGTCTGAAATATAGCATAGGATAGAATCATTATATCTATAGAAGAATACTAGCAATTGTGTCTTTTGGTTGTTAAAACAACTTTAGTAGCAACTGTTACTATTTAAAAGTAAATTTTAAATCAACACTATTCACCTCTATCCTTTTAAAAAGTTCCTCAATCAGTCTTATTGCTTGCAACTTCTTTTGAGCCCTCAGTAACTTCTTTTGTTCCTCAGCAACTTTGCTATTAAGATCCATATTTTCATTCTCCATTAATTTAGCAAGCTGCTTCTTTTTTCTCCTTTCTTCTCTTTCCCTCATCTTTTGCAATTTTTCACGTTCATAATTTTCATATTTTTGTCTGAAAAATTTGTTGTTTGATTGATTTCTTTTTTATTATTACAGTAATAATATTTTTTAACAATGTTTAAAATATATTGGACTTCATAAAATTCTCAATTCAATCTTTATGTATTCTCTCAATCACAAACTTTGAAGTTAAAATTTTAAAAATCCTAAACCACCAATACTTTGGGCAATAAAAGAAATACTTTATTAAGCTTTATATGTGAGTACCTTTCTTTTGCCTCTTTTTTGGCTATTTTCTCTTTCTCAGCCTTTTCCTCTTCTTCCTTAGCTCTCTGCCTAGCAACCAATCTCTCACGTACAATAGCTCTACGTTTCACAGCTGCATCAGTCATATGTTTTGTTTTATCAAAATCAACTTTAATGCCACACCACTCAGCTACATCATCTTGTCTTCTTAATAATTTCTTTCCTCTTAGTGAATCCATACAACGAACAAAGCTCACATATTCATTAAATTGAATATAACCTTCAAAATAAAGTAGAGACTCTTGAGGAGGTATAGTAATACCTCGTATTGATGCTTTCATCTGCATTCTAAATGGATCCGATGCTGGTACATCGACTTGACGTATAGAACCAAACTTCTCAAACGCTTTCTTGAATATACTCTCAGATGGAGGTGCATTTTCATCACGTTCTTGGTCATGAACAAACCAACGGATTGGCAGGTTTATTATGTGAATTGTATCTGGACGTTCACCGGGTTTCATCTCGTCCATGTCAGTCGCATCGCGAAAGAACGAATCCCATGAATGGTGTGTGGGAAAATCACATTTATTTTCTGTCACTCTCACTTTCAACGCATCTGGGTAATCGTTTAATTGTACGACACGACCGTCGAGCTTCGCTAACACCCTTGCGAGTTTATCCCGACATTCGAGTTCCGCTTCAAATCTAATCACTTCAAAACTTTGCTTCGACACTTTGAGAACAGAAAAGTTGTCAGGTTGGGCCATTTTTCGTAGTTTCTCCATAAGTTCCCAATTGGAGATAGATTTTCCGTGTACCTTGTGTGTTGGAAGCTGAACAGAAATGTTTAGTTTGGCAAATGGTTTCAAATACAAACGCTGTGGCAAATATAAAGCCACAGCGTCTGATATGTCCCTACATACTTGAATATTCATTTTAACACCTAACTTTATACTAACTTACAAAGTAATAAGATAAAATAATTGGAAAACATTAAAATTATACAATACTATACTAAATATTACTAATTATACAAATACAAATAAAACAAGCTTTTATAATATGAAACTAAGTAATTATGTGAAATGACCGAAATATATTTCAAAGTAAGCTTCCATTTCCTCGTCGAAATAATCTACAAAGTAAATTATATATCAAAATTTCACAGAAAGTTATAGTCTTATAGAAAAATCACGTATAAGTTTTGGCACTGTGAATAAATTATGAAAACCAAACGTCAGTTTGTCTATAAGCAATACTTTTATTATTCATTTCTGAGCAATACTCCATCTTTTTTGTATCTAACGTTTAAGGATGGCAATCTGAGATCGATTAATCGAAGAATCGATATTTATTAGGGAATCGATTCAGTAAATCAACCTTTTCTAATTTATCCTATAAAATCGAGATTCATTTTTCTGCTTCGATTAAAATCAGATATATGTATAATTAGAAATGTTCCAAAACAAATACAAAGGCACGCAAATCTTCAGTTAAATAATATCCTTCTTCTTCTTAGTTAATGGCTATCTGTGTAAACAATTTGTACCAATGTCATGTGGGTAAGATGTATTTTTAATCTTGTATCAGCGTTATCAAACTCCAGCAAAACGGTGGCCCATTCCGCTTGAACTTTCCATGGAGCCTTGTCGGCACCTCAGAATACATGCTACGCGTTATATACGCGTCTGTATCAAGGCAAGAACTCTGAAGAACTGTGTAACCTGATCCCTTCCTCTCCCTTCCATTGTAGAACCAAACGCACTGAACTTTGAAACCACAGTTTTACAGTAACTTTCATTCAGGCAAGAACTAAACATTTCGAATCGTCATACCTTTACCGTACCGTAAAGCTGTATTCAGTAAACAGTATTCTAGCAGACGTATTTCCACCGTCCTATAACATCATGTCCTTCCAACGTAGAGTGATGAGATAGATATCTGTGTAGGCTGGCATGACAGGGGACGACTGAAAATGGATAACCGAACTCTTGACAGTCGCTACTGTTTATAGATTTCATTCTGGTTGCCATCAGGCACTTTACCGACACTTTGTAGAGCTACTATAGAAAAATCTCCCAACAACTTCTTTGGAATGCTTAATAAATGGCCGTGACATGTTGGGCATTGAAAATTAGTAAAATAATACAAAATTAAGCCAAATGACTTGTATTCAAGGCATTAATCAATTATATACGACAATAGGACACGCGATTTTGGTTTATAGCCCGTTTACAGCAAAGTTCACAGTTATAATAGTTTACCTCTAAAGTCTCATTGTTGTATGTCGTCATTAGCTATCACGTAGTCAAAATATTTTGTCAATCGTTTTGGATTTTAGCTTTTTATAGCAAATCGTAAAACATTCCAAAACGAATTCAAAGTAGTGCTACAAATATTTTTCTAACTATACGTATATTCTCTGAAAGAGAAATATCAAATAATACTCCGTTTATTCCATTCGTTAAAGATTTTCCGCCATGACTCGTGCGTAAAATAGTGATGTCTGTGTATTATTATTTTTTTTAATTTTATATGAGTAAATATGAAAAGGGTCCTCTCGTTTTATTATAAAATAAATAAAAAAGCATTGATATGCATCATAAAGCAATAAATAAATATTATATTAATTTATCCGCCAAGAAGGAGAATTTGCAGCAGAGATGAATAGTATGATGAATGTTGTATAGATGTATGAGTTGCAACTTCTATGTCTCAATACTAAGTACTCCAAGAAAAAATACATACCTATTCAATGCAAAGGATTTTGATTGATATGTGATCAGAAATAGTATACATGTTTACTATATTGTTTTTTATTGATGTACAGCTCTAGGTTTTTATAGCGAAACATATATCTGACAACTGATGTATATCCAGCTTATCGACATACCAAAGTGGACAGTAGCTACGAAGTTTCTTTAGCTGTGATAACTCATGTTTCCGGTCGGTCTATTTTGATTCTGACAGGTTTCAAACCTCATTCAAATTGCATAATCAATCAAATCATGACGAATAATAAATATCTTACATGGTAACACAATATTCAAAACGACAATTTAACCGCTAAAGTTAAAATAACTGTGAACAGACTATAAACTAACACCAGAGGAACATCTCGAACACAAGAGAAAGCCTTGACTATATCCATCGAATGATATGGTATAGGTAAGCTGAAAAGAAAACGGGCAGAGTATTGGAGTTTTGATCTAAATATTAGGTTTCTGTAACTTACACTTTCTTCAAAGGCAAAATAATGCGGAATGACTCCATGAAGCATCCCAGGTCGAAACTCTGGCACCAGCTAGACCTTGTCCTCATTAGAAAGAGAGTTGTTGGAAATCCTCCGTAAGTGAACTTTTCACAGCCCTCATAGTGACACGCCTCAATCCGAGACGAAAGTTCGATTTATCATTGGGAAAATCCACTCTTTTCCGAAAAATATGAAACTTTGAATGACACGGAACAAGGAAGCATTGGATATCTCGGCACCAGCGCAAGTCAAGTAAAAAATCTGAAATCTATTCTAACTGACACCGCAGGGAAATTTTTTAGATACCAAAAAGTAAAGACGCACGGCTGTTTTATCGAAAACAAGGATCATCTACTTCTCTTAATTGATTCTAAACGCCAGGCTGCACTATATTCCTGTCTTCACCCATGCAGCGAAACGCGCGAAAAACTCACTAAGGCAAAAGCTTCTCTCCAGCGGACCACTTGCTTTTTGTCACACAGGCTAGTCTTTGAAACCTCTGAAGACGAGCTATCATGATGCTTTGTTCTGTCCTGGGCCACCAGACAACTGCACCATAGGTATGCATTGCAGGCAGACAACTGCACCATGTGTATACCATCTTGAACCACACCGTCACTTAATATCGAGCGAGAATGTGGTCAAAGCACAGCCTAAACAGTGTAAAATAAAAAAAAACTGTCTGTATGTCTCTTTGTAATATCAAAATAATATTTTTTTACTAAATATGTACAAACAAAGAAACAATTTTAAAATTATTTGTTTGTTACGACTAATCTCCAGAACGGGTGGACCGATTATGACGGGCAGATAGATATAGCTGAAGTTACTCCGTGTAATTTTTATTTTTCGAAAATAATTAGGTACTGCGTAAAATCATTAAAACTCATGAAGTTGTGAATAAAATACGATTCAATACACAATTTTACTAGCAGATGTGTTAAAATATCATTGATTTCTGTTAGTACCAAAAATAATTTCATAAAAATTATTACGGTTAAAAAAAAATCAAACCACAAGAAATTATGAAATAATACGTTTCATTGGACGGCATCCTGAAAACATTTTCCAAAGATTATTTAAAAAATATATTACGCAATTAATATATGCAACCAGAGCGGAGCCGTAGGCACTTACCTATTTAATAAATATTTATTTAAATTAATTTTTTTTACGCCTCTAGATCGCACTTGACGGTTATGCCGGCGAAGTTACCGAAAATAACGATCTCAACAACAGATGACGAAACACATCGATAACAAAATTTTCAAGAAAACGTCTATGTTCATCATTAGATGTCATCATATAGTATTAACTATAATTATTATACCGTCGCGTACTCCACCGATCCGTTAGCCCGTAGCGTACCCCGCCGATCCGTTACCTCCGAAATCGCGTCGGAGACCGCGAAACGTCCTTACCGACCCCGACGATAAAATTACCGCCGCAAATATGATATTTTCCCATCACCCGAGGAAATATGCGTCCCAGCGCCCACGCCCGCTAAACCGCCGTTCCCGCCGCAGGGGGAACGGAAAAATGTATTCTAAATGTTACTACAGAGTATATACTACAATCATACCTGATTTCATCCAGTTCGGTCCATTAGTTTTTGCGTGATTGGCAAACAAATTAATAAACAGACAAAAACTCTAAAAACCATCGAAATGTATTTTGTTGGTCGGTTATGAACCCCTTCATGGTATTTTTTTTCTGAAATATCTTCAATGTACAGATTTCGTCACTCTAGCGTTTAATTATAAGTATAGATATTATACTATAATTATTAATGTGGTGTTTTCTTACTAACCCTAATCATATTGCTATTGGTTGTAGATTTATTTACAAATCAACGAGTATCTTTTAGTACACATTTTCTGAAACAATTCTGGTTATTTAATACAGTGGTGGGGCAAGACTATAACTTGATGTTGGCGAAGTACATTTTGCGAGCAAGGAGCAAGAAACAGCCCCCCCCCCCCCCCCCGCCCTTTTAGGACAGCAACGGAAATATCAAATGTAATATTTACAACGCGGGGGGAGCCGCGGGCGCTCGTCTAGTAATATGTACATATATATTTGAGCCCAGGCGCGAGGCACCTCCTCAGGAATGAAGTGCTTAAGCTTCTTCCACCTCGTCTCATCGCGTTACTGGTCTGCATCTTCAATGCGGCCATTAAAAATCACCACTTTCCAGCCGCCTGGAAAGAAAGAAGCGATAGTCATAGGTATTCACAAGCCTGGAAAAGACACCAGGTTACCAGATAGTTACCGTCCAATCAGCTTATTAAGCACAATAGGCAAACTCTACGAGCGGATCCTTCTGAACCGTCTCCTAGTTGTGATAGAGGATAGTTGTGATAAAATCTTTTGCCCCCCGAACAGTTTGGTTTCAGAGCCAGACACTCTTGCGCGCACCAAGTGCAACGCCTCACGGAGCACATCCTGTCAAATTTTCATCGAACCCTAAACACACCCTGGCATACGCTCGCTGTCTTCTTCGACGTTGCCAAGGCATTCGACAAGGTCTGGCATGCCGGCCTTGTATTCAAATTAGTAAAGTTAGGTATCCCTGACACGCTAGTTCACATCTTACCAGATTACATTTCAAATCGTAGTTTTCGCTTTAGAGTAGAGTCTACTCTCTCTTCAGCCCATCCGATCCGCGAAGGAGTTCCCCAGGGTTCCATTCTGGCGCCTGTCCTCTCAATCTTTACATAGCAGATCTACCCGACCTAAACCCGAACCTGAAAGAACACCCGGTCCCAGGCAGAGAGTGCAGTAAGGTTCATTTAGGTCTGTACGCCGATGACACGGTCGTTTATTTTTCTTATAGGCATAGAGTTATTCTTAGAGCCCACGTCCAAAAGGCTGTCAACACCTTAAGTCTTTGGTACAAAAAGAGGCGCATAGCGATAAGCCCGGGAAAGAGCACCGCGATCATGTTTTTTCCGCAAAAAACGACACCTCCCATTAAATACCTAGGTGTAGAGATCCCCTGGGCTACCGAAGTCAAGTACCTCGGTGTCCGATTAGACGTCGAAATGACTTTCAAACCTCACTTTAATAAAGTCAAGCACCAGACCACCATGGTGCTAGGACTGCTTTTCCCCCTATATAACTCCCAGAGTAAGATGGCCCTCCGCCATACAGTTACTCTGTATAAAACCGTCGTCAGACCGATCATGACGTATTGTGCCTCCGCCTTCGCCCATAAAGACCTGGCTTCCTTTCAAGTGATTCAGGATCGCTTCGTAAGGAAAGCTGTAGGTGCCCGAGGGTATCAGAGAAATGTGGACTTACACCGAGATCTGAACCTACCCTCCATCCATTCCGTAATCAAGTCTCAGTGTCGCGCCTTCTTTGATCGCGCAGAGACACCCAAACCCGCTCATATCGAGAGCCGTAGCTTACCCAACCGATCCGTTAGCTCCGAATTCGCTTCGGAGACCGCGAAACGTCCTTACCGACCCCGACGATAAAATCACCGCCGCAAATAGGATCTTTCCCCATCACCCGAGGAAATATGCGTGCCAGCGCCCACGCCTGCGAAACCGCCGTTCCCGCCGCCGGGGACTGGCGGCTAACTTTGCTCCCGCACACTCTCCGGGTCCTCCTCAGGCGGCGACCCAAGACGTCTCGTTCCCCGACTGGGGAGGCTCTCGACGTCGCCGCCAGCGCGATACAGTGACACTGACCATGCATTAAGCATTACACGCACAACATTGCACACACACTCCTGCACATAACACGCAGGTACATAGGTCCTGTAAGGAACCTTTTTTTTTATGTTAAATAAAAAATGTAGGGATTAGATAGGATCCAACTCGCGAGTGAGTTTGCATACTCAGGTAACGGCCAAGCCGAGGTTCGAACCCTTGTGCTTGTTACCTTTTGCGGCTGAGTGCCTTCAGTACTCGCCCCCAAAGTTCAGTGAAGCTGTAAAGGCCCCTCCGGTCAACAGCATTAGCTAGGTTAGAAAAAAAAAAAAAAAAGCGAGGCACCTCGGTTCGCGATGTCGTAGGCAGTCGCCTACGACTTACGCCACCTTTGATTTAATACTCCTCCGGACTTACTTATTACACAACACTAGCTGAATTGTAGAATCATTCACAAACGCCATAAGCCCAAAAAAACACTTATATTATAAAGTATATTTTATTTTCTTTATAAATACATACAATCAGTAAAACTGAACAAGACACTATTGATGCATAGAGCCTGTTCAAATATAACTTTTATTTCACTGAAGATATCAAATAGATCTTACACTTGTCACTTATAACTTATATATAAATAAATTAGCGTAAAATTTACACAATTATCTATTATTATTTTTTGTCTATACAATATTACAAAAGTTAGCCTTTTTATTAACAATAGTGCTTATTAATATTTTAAAATTTACTAGTTGTGTGTTTCTATAAATTAAATTTATTAATAGCTATATTTAAAAAAAAACACACCCAAAGATATCCCATCAAATATGCATAGGTCTCTAAGATTTATCTCAAAGGTTTAATTGGTTTTAAAGAAATTCATCAGAATTTAGTACTCAGCAAACACTGAGAGTTGAAAATTTATGATAAACTGACTTAAAATAAAATGGTTTAAAATAAAAGTTTAAAAATTCTTTGTTCATTAAATATACAATCAACCAAACTAAATGTTGTTTGAACGTGTGAGAGGATATCCATTAATTACTCCACATGTTAAGGGGAGTAGGTTGACAAACTATAACATTGTGTGACAAGAAGTAGCAGAAGTCATAAGTTTCCTATCAAAACCTATATCAAAGTACTCATGTAATAATTAGGTTTTTGGTTTTATTTCAATATTTGATTTGACGTTAATTTCATTTAAAAATATTTTTTATTAATACAAAACTAATTTCAAGGGTCACACTCGGGGGTCCACAAGTGTTACCAGCCTGTGACAAAGAGGATGGGATCGAATAGTCGTGAAATTGTGACATAATTTATAGATAGCCCCTTTAATATCAAGAACTACCAAGAACATAAGTTTAATTACAAAACAAAATAAGATTGCATGATAATTCATTTAGTTTCATAAGATTGTAGGTGATACAATTTTACGCTAAAACCCTTGAAGGAATGCTGGCGAAATTTAATTGAGTGAAACCACAAGCCAAAGCTAGTTTGAGTGGTTTAGAATGTTTCTAAATAATCAGTTTAGGCTAGTCTTGATCTATACTAGAGTTCTCAAGGCATACAGCAGCCAGTGTTATTTTAACCAGGCTGAAGGAAAATTAGTTAAATATTCAGGCTGTTTACGTTTTTAGCCCTTTTTTTTTTTTTTTTTTTTTGTCGGGGGGAAATGCATTTACGCACTACCCTTACCTATACGCTTTTAGCCCTGCAGTTACTGTCTTTTTTTGATAGTGTATGGTCGTTGATTTACGAGAAAATAAATTTAATCTTTCTTTCTAAAAATCTTGCTCTTAATAGACACACTGTTTTTGTGATATATGGTTGTCTATACCAATAAATAAACTTGAAGTGTCTGTTTGCGATGCCAAATTATTTTTTTTTTACCAGTTAAGTAGTTCTAAATGTATACATATGCCAAAAATACAATTTTTCATATTTTTTGTCCATCTTTCTGTTTGTTACGGGTAAACTCCGGAACGGCTTGACCGATTTTGATGGGACTTTTATTGGTAGACAGCTGAAGTTACTCAAGGTAAGAGGTAATTGCTTTTCGAAAATTATTAGGGTACCGGGATCCGCATAAACTAAAACTCATGAAATTGTTATTTCCCAATGATTATTTAAAAACTATAATATGCAGTGAAGAGTGTATATAAAACGCGGGCGGAGCCGCAGCCACACAGCTAGGTGAAAATAAATATAAATTGTTGTAGTGAAATCACCAAAATTTAATAAACATCCTACTGTTACAATAAGAATGTATGTTTTTATTTATAGTTCATATTATATGACTTGCCGTTAAAAAAATAAATCTACTAAATATAGTTCAGCCATTAAATTCTAAGGACTCCATAGAACAAGATGACTTCCACTTCTAGTGCGTAAATGTTTATTCAATAAACAAATTTTTCTTTTAAAATGTGTACATTTAAACTATAGGAAAAAAATCATATCTCATCATTATGATGAAATGTAAATAAATAAGAAAGAGCAATTAATATGAGACATGTATCTTCATAGTATTTCTATTATATATTATTGAAGCAGGGTTTTGTCTTTGCGTTTGTTTGTATGCACAAACGTTAAATAAATTAAACAGAGGATCACAACAAATTCATTAAAATAAAAACCAAAAACTCTCACAAAAAATAAAACGAAAATCAATAAATTATTTACTCAAAGTACTTACAATGCGAAACATTAAAAAATAAAATGTTCAGTCTTCTTCTATTTAGTACAAGTAATAGATCAATTTTTAAACTAAACCATCCGATATACAATACATTCAATATACAATTTGTACAGGATAATAAGAAAAAAATTGACGATAACTCTATTAAATATATTTTCAACTCACTGGCACTGGATCTTTATTGCTTCAAAAACTTCAGTTCAGTTCATCCTTGATCTTTGAACAATCGTAATCCGACTGAAAAACACACGCGAGTATAAATCCATAGTGTCAACTTCACTTCACAGTTCACTCGCACTAAAACCCTTGTGACGTTACATTAACAATTACTTCTTCGTTTCTTGATTTACCGCAAAATATTATACCGTTCCGCACATTTAATACACTTCACAAAATCACTGATATGAGTACCCTTCCCGTATACCCTAACACATAACTAACACTATAGTATTGCTTGTTGTAACTCTTAATTTATAATACTGACAGCGCGTCATTCCTTCTAGAACGAACAATATTCTTTATTGCAGTACAAAGCATCCAGACGTGGCGTATCCTTAATCCGTAAAGAGTTCACATACACTAAACTGACACGTTATCGTTTCTTATAAAAACACTGTTGTGGTATCACTGATAGAGAATATTCATGTCCTCGATTCCAACACGACACAATAGTGATGCGGTGTTATTGTAATCATTGCGAAGGTTGCACGTAGAGATGTGAGGCTCAGTTGGCACGCGCGCGTTTTGGTTGGGAAGGTTGCGCGCCGGTGGCGGAGGTGGCCGGCTGCTGCGCGTGCGCTGGCCGCGGCGCGTGGTGCGGCTCCTCGCGCAACCCCGACCGCAGCATGTACTTGAACTGCAGCATGTGCTGCATCACGTCGCGCACCTGCACGAGCGCCATGCTGTTGTCACCGGCCGCAGCCGACTTGCACTTGCCCGAGTTGCGCAGGACCTGCAGCTGAATCCTGTACGTGTACAAACGATTATCAATTACTTTGGGGGCCCTTGCTTATCTTTAATTTACTTGACACGTTAAGGGGAAATAAAAAAGTAAGCAGCCATGGGGATTGCTGACAGATGAGGAAACTCCAAACTTTGGAAAAACTGTTCTTTTTTTTTTTTTTTTTTTTATTTTAACATTTTTCTAGTTTTGTATTTATTGGAGCTCCAAGCAACAATTATGTACATTTTTATATATTTGGCCACAGTCACACTTGACGTTATGTGACTATATTGTCCAGGACGGTAAGCACAATAAGTACTAGTTCTCAAGTGATGATGCCGGAACACGCCTCTTGGTATTTGGAGACAGTTTTTAAACTTGAGGAATGTTTTCCTTCACCGAAAGCTCAGGATTATTTTAAGAGTTGATTGTGGGCTCAAACCCGCGTCCGTTGACGTGGAACCCGATCGCACTACCGACTACGCTATCATCGCATCGCATAGTATCATTATGTTTGTTATAGATAAACATATCCGTGACATAATCAAAGTCAATAATTCTATATTCTATTTAGGCATTAAGGCGCTTGTGAACGTCAAAACACTACAACTGGTTGGTAAGACAACCCCCAGTCGAAAAGAGCGCAGGCAACAAACCTGATCTGGTTCCTTTTTTTATAAATTGGAATCTATATATATATAAAAGCAAAATGTGGGTCCACACACGCCACACGAACATATCGGGATGTGACCATTAGACGCGGAATTTTTCGTAGATGGTTATAGGCTAATAATTTTTTTTGATTCATCGACCCTTTCTCATTTTCTTTTCGATTTACTCGTTATGTACATTTTTTCCGTTTCGATTTTCCGCTAATAAAACAAAAGACTCATTTTTCTTCATTTGTATTGTTTTAGATTAGGTATACGTGAGATGTAATATGCACTTTTTCATTCGCACTTAAAGAACATATGAAACGCAGGCAGAGTCGCAGGCACCAGTTAGTATAGGTACAATTGTCATTTAAAATCTATACAAATCATAGTGGTTATGGTATAGTGTTGTGGTGGGCGTGTTATGTGGTCTAATATTTGAATACTAGATTATGTATAAGTTTTAGATTTTACTCGAGGGTAGGATGAATGGAAACACAATATTTGTTGAACGGTATAATGAGCTACTATTTACAATGAGAAATGCGTAATGAATGTGTAGTCGCAGTTACCAAGTATTTATAAAAATTAGTTGTTAATAATATTTATCAATCATGGACGAGCATCGATGCGCCGGAGTTGACATATGATTGGTCGTCGCATGCAGCCATGTTAAAAGGGGCGTACATAAGTTCTTTGTTCGTTTAATGAGCCTTATCTTTCAAGGAGCGTTTAAGCTATCCTTGTTACTGAGGATAGTAGATCCACTAGTAGCGCGACTTAGTGGATCCCTACAGTGTGATAAGGTATAGTGTGGTATATCGTATGGTATGGTATAGTATGGTATGGTATAGTGTGACGAGGTATAGTATAGTGTGATGAGGTATAGTGTGGTATGGTATAGTGTGATGAGATATAGTGTTGTATGGTATGGTATAGTGTGATGAGATATAGTGTTGTATGGTATGGTATAGTGTGATGAGATATAGTGTTGTATGGTATGGTATAGTGTGATGAGATATAGTGTTGTATGGTATGGTATAGTGTGACGAGGTATAGTATGGTATGGTATAGTGTGATGAGGTATAGTGTTGTATGGTATGGTACGATAAGTGTGATTACTAACGAGTTGGGCCTGTAAAGCGTGAGGCCGAGCGCGTCGAGCATGGCGCGGCAGGTGGTCAGCGAGACGCCCGGGAAGAACTGGCTGGCGAGGTCCGGCAGCGTCATCAGCAGCTCCGTGTACTGGTACGGCTTCGCGTTTTATACACGGCACCATTATGTTCTCCACCAGCGCCTTCTGTACCTGAACCATCCACAACGCACAACATACATTCATATTATCCATACTATAACTGTCTCTACTACCTATTATCAACTATATTACGCAGTGAAGAATATATAAAACGCAGGCAAAGCCGCGGACGCACAACTAGTTAAATGTAAATTGTCTAAAAAGCTACCGTTGTATGCGTATCACGCAAAAGTTACTTTATAGATATGATTTAAACACACTTGTATTCATCTAATAAAAAATTGATTTTTTAACTGGAGCAAATTTTTAAGATTATCGATTTTCAATTTATTTTTTTTACTTCTTATAATATTCTGAAAGGATAATATTAATACTGGCCGTGTCGCGCCGGCTAAGAATAGTACCGCCTTCTCTGAGCACCACAAACATCTACTGCGATCGACAAGCCGCCTACCAAGCGTGGCGATTATGGCAATCCCCCCCCCCCTATGTCCAGTAGTGGACGTCTTTTACGGTTGGAATGGATGGACGGAATACTAATACCATTAAAATTTTTATAAACACCATAAAAAACATACAAAAAAATATTAAGTTGTAGTGACATCTAGTTTGTTTATTTTGTACACTAACAAACAAATGTGTTGCATATTAGGCATATTATTTAGTCTCAACTATTGGTCAATGATGAAATGGTTGCCCCTTACGTTACACATTTTCGTTTCATAAAATCCGATTCACACCGTGGGACAGTGTGGAAGTTTCAATAACTATATTTACTATGATCGCTAGTGAATTAATCATATAGGTAATTATATGTTTTTTTTCTGTCTGTACACAATTTAATTACTCATTAATTCGCTTATTCATTCAAAAATTATTGAGTACAGTTTACAATATTGCTTCATTTCAAAGTAATTAAGGGGTTTGTACTCTCTTGCTTTGTAATTTAAAGAGATTTTTTTTTAATGTATACAACTAGTTATCGAGAAAACATATAGCTTACCTTATACGTGTATGGTTGCCAGTGATGCTGATGTCCGGGATAGGAGTGAGCCTCTTGCGATTGTCCGTGGAGTGAGAGGTTGAGTGCCCATTCATTGTCCCACTCACTTGTGGAGGTACACTGTAACAATAAACATTTTATTTATTAACATTGCACATCTTTAAGAAAAATTGAGCAGAATTTAAATGTCGATCAGTCTCAGCACGATAGATAAATCCTGTCATACTACCTTTCTAGATGGGTCTAGCGTCTTATTCATGATGTATAAAAAATCGTGAGGTTATTATGACAAACTCGAATAAGTAATGCATCTACAACAATATAATTTCGAAACAATATTTACAGTGACAAGACAATGGCGACGGGGAGTTCACAAAGTGCAATGAAATATTATAGACATAAAGAAAATCAAATTAATCAGTATTAATGTATATCAGAAAAAACATCGATTACTCAGAATCTTACTTAATCCACCATAAATTAGTTTTACCATGAATACAGAGAATAAAGAACAAGAGAACCAGCTGACTACTTTGATGGACAAATATCCAAAAGGCTGTGTAGCAGCTTGGCCTGACTGAAACGGATAAAGAAAGCTAATCCTGTATAATGAGAAGAGGTAGATTACTAAATAGGATCAATTGTAGGTCTCAACAAAAGATCTTTGGTCGTGACGCCTCTTTAGATTACCAAGGCAACGCTTGATTAGTAACGTCAAAAGAGTCTTTAAACTAGCATTTTTGGGGAGATCATGAATATAGAACAAAAATGTATTAGGTAATTGGTCAGCTTCAAGAATATCACATTTTGAACAGTACAAACTTCAAGGATCTGGCTGTGAAACTGTATTCGTGTCAGTGTTCCTTAGGAAGTGTTCGTGTATGATAATTGTGTGCTCACTTCATAGTGGAGGTGTTGGCCGAACTCCTCACGAGAGGCGGAGGAGCCTGCTGACCCATCGCCATTGTTATTGCACTGTTCGAAAACTGGAACCAACGAAAACAACACGGTATTTCTCATGATGATAACAAACAAAGCATCATTTCAACAGGCCCATTTATTGTACGCAATTACATTGTTGGGTTTATAAACTGGCAACACACACGGTCTCACAAAAAAAACACCTTGCGCGCCATCTACCTTGGCGCCATCTTACACCGGTAGCATCTATATCGTGCGCTTATAAATATATAAATTAAATACGGATTTGTGTAACAATATTGGAGGCAGCTACGTCCCGGGACACAGGAACGGTTAAAGGAGGTTCAGGTGAGTACCCGTGTGGCCAGTCAATTTTATGATGCATTAATTTCAAACTGAATTCAAACTCTTAACGAGCTATCGAATCACACATACATTTTAAACAGAAATTCAATAAACTGCTTCGAAAATATAATATTCCTTTAAATCTTTAATTAACTTGTATACTGTTATAATAAACACAAGTCCCAAGTAATACTAAACAGTTATCATTTTACAATATGAGAGATGAAAGTTAAGTTAACATTTCATTTCATATATTTTAAAAAGTAAAATTGCATTTGTCATCCAGTGTATTTTATTCTCTCACTAGCTGGTGTCCGCGGCTCTGCCCGCGTTTCATATGTTCCGTGCATATGAAGTTTCATTTATAGGTAATTTAAAAAACCAAATGAATGAATAAAAGTAAGAGTATTTTGTTTTTATTAGCGTAAATTGAAGTGGAAAATTTACAAAAGAGTAAATCGAAAAAAAAAAAAAAAATGATAGAGGATCGGTGGAATCCAAAAAATACCTGTCTACGAAAAATACTGCGTTGAAAGGTATTAGTCCTATCCCGATATGTTCAGTAATTTTGAGGTGATGGTGCGTCAAAGGAGTAATAAACAAACAAATTGAGAAAACGAGGCAAAGGGCTCATAGAGTTTGAAAAATATATAGCCTATAACCATCTACGATTAATTCCACGTCGAATGGTTGTGGTTTCACGCTGATCGGTCCAGTAGTTTTCGAGTTTACCTCGGACAAAGAAAAAAAACTTTGCTTATATATATATAGATCAGTCTGTCACAGAACACATGAGTCTATGCCATACTTGAATTTACTAAAGTAATTCATAGATTAAGTACATTAAGTAGGATCAGCAAATAGTTTTCTTCTTCCACTCTTCTCTGTCAATCTCAATATTCACACATTTTATACCACATATCATTCTTCATACAATCCATCCAAACCTTCTTCAGTTCCGCTCTACCTATATCCATTGACCTTCTAGTTACGTGACTTTCATCTCTTCTCCTGATTTGTCCATACCATGCGAATCTATTACTCTGTTAACTCTTCTCTTATGGATGCTACTTTCAAACTTCCTTTGATAAACTAATATCTAATGTTATCCACTGTAATCATTAGTATCTACTTATGTATGTAAATATGATAAATAAACGATATGATAATAAAGAAATGTGTGTTACCTGAACGTTCCTCTGGTGCTGTGAGCGATGCTGCGGAAGCGCCGCGGCCGCTGCCGCTATGCGGCGGTGTTGTACCGCGCAGCGACCTGCGCTTGCGCAGCCGCTTGCGCCTACCAATACAATGCAAACCGTTGCTATACCCAAACACTACCTTACACCGTGCCACTCTTAACGAAAACTCTTACAAATATTTATCTACTTTCAAATTTCATAGCAACATTTGACTGTATTCTGTATTCATTGACCATGCAGTCAAAACTGACGTTAGAAACACTACTTGTAAGCGCGGTAACAAAATGGCGGTCTTTTGTTACAGCTACTTCAACGGGAGTGTTTAGAAGGTCTCAGAATTCGTGCTCCGTATCATTTCTATTTGACTTCACTTGCAACTACAATTACATAATATATAGTTAGTGAGTTAAAAATAGGACGACCATATGATAAACCAAAATTGCGGCAAGCACTCCGTATTCTCATACTGTTCCTACTGAGAGAATATAGCGTATATTATATTCGATTTTTAAATCTTCGATACGTGTTCACTTAGCATTGGTAAAATTTAATCTGTGCTATACTTCAGGAAGAGGTGATAGCCATTTAGAGTGTACACACCTGCGCAAGCCTAAGCACTTGCTGCGTTTGCGCCTGTGTCAATGTGCCTGGTAGACTCCACCCATTGGCGAGGGCCTGAACTGCCGCTGCAGAGATTCCCGCGTGGGGCATCTGCATCGTGGCAGTAGCCGGCGAGTGCCTCTGGGCGGCCCCCCGACGTCCTCTATTGGACTGGGTACTGACTCCGCTCAGGCTGACGCCGGTCGCCGAACCAACTCCAACACCACCAACGATGCCCGGCGGAGGTGCTGGTGGTGCCCGCGTCCATTGGCCACCGCCTGGGACTGATCCTATTTGCAATAATAACCTTCATTAAAGAAACACCAAATCGATCGCAATCGTGTGAGAGAAACTGATTTTATGACCATCACAACTATTAAGAAATCCATCTTTAGTGCAGTTAAAATTACTGGGTTCGAGACCTTGAAATTTTGACGAGTTACTCAGTTACGTAGACATCTGCCAAGGATTTCTAGTAGGTCTAAGAATTGAGACAACTTATTAATTCTATTTAGACACGTTAATTACTTAATATTTATACTCTACTTTTTTAAATATATAAATAAACAAAATAGAGGACTAGTTTTTATATCAGAGCGGTAATTACCTTTTAAGACCTTTGAGCAAACAATATACTACAACGATATATAAAAATCTACACCTACAGTTAATATTAAAATTATACAAAAAAAAAACCAGCAAATTTAAAATTCTGTCAAGTGAGCAAATATAATGACAAATAAAAATATTGTGTATATTTTTCATTAGCGTCTTATTTGGTTATTAGGGAGAATGGGTGAATGCCCTTGGAAGTCACCTACTTAGAGTTAGGATACCAAGAAAGGTCAAAGAAGTAATTATAGACAATAAGAAAAACAATAATATCTGTGTTATTTTTAAAGCGTTTTTCTTTTATTTATAAACAAAAAAACAATATTGAAGCTGATAAAAATAGGTATTAAAATTGTTTTTACTAAAACGTAGTCACGGCCACTGCTAGTCTATGCTAATAAATAAATATAATTGAAGCGTCTGTTTGTAATGTTAATATTCTTTTACTAAATTCTATATACGATAACTACTTATACCAAAAATACAATTTTTGTCTGGTGTTTGTTTTGACGAGACTTTTTTGGTAGGTAGCTGAAGTTACTCTGCGGAACTTAGGACAATTTTGATTTTCGAAAATAAATACATAATTAGGGTTTCGCGTAAAAAAATTGAATAAAACCCGATCCAATGTACAGTTTTACGAGCGAGTATTTGACCATATGTGAAATATTTTTACTTTACATTAGTAGCAAAAAAAAATGGAAAATAATAAGCGTCCTGTAAAAAAAAAACTATATTACGAAGAGAAAAATATATGAAACGCGGTCGGAGCCGCGGGCACACAGTTAGTTATTAAATATTTTTGTAGTGGTAATGAATTAGGACAAAATAATAACTCTCTATTACTCTAACTAATACTCTCTAACTAAATAAAAACTCAGAAAATTGTGAAACAATAAAAAAACGTTCCAATGATATAGGTGAAATTGTAGGCGCTTAGTCTTTCAAGAATTCCTAACGTGATTTAGGTAATATAAGCCTCATCGAATCCAGAGCAAGCCGCTACTCGAAAGTAATCTTTATTCCGTTTTAACCGTTGTTCTCAACAAACTGTTCAATCTCTTTGAATATTGTAATTTATCGCAGTATTGTGTGAATTATTATCACCTATAAATCCGACCTCTACGGGGGATAAAATGTTGCCCTTTTACTAGATTTTTTTAAATTATCTGCCAATCTTAATATACACCAATCGTGACACACCGATGCGAATCACTATGAAGGATATATCACCACTTATTTGGTGATAGAAACTATTGCCTAACTGCATGAAAACCTCACAGCTCGTTGAATTCGAACTTCGAACCCACGCCGATCGAAACGAACTACCGTTCAACCAAAACATCACGACCTGATGGCGGCGGGAATCCACTAAATACGGGTGGAGCATCACCGGTCGTAATGGAAGATCTTGGGAAAGTAGTCTGTCTGAAAGTAGACGACTTTCGGCTCAAATGATATCTGAATCGCAATAGATTTGGAGTACTTTGACAAGGATTATCAGTCGTTAACATTTTGAAAATTCATATTTCTATATTGATAAAGCAAGATACTAAAAATTAAAACCATGCAGCATGGAACACTTATATTCGATTAATATGTCGATTACCCATAAAAATGAAGCAATAGGAAAACAATGGAAAGCTGGCGTAAACGCTAGGTTAATGCTCAAGAGTCTAATGAAGGCGTTACTTTGCGAAAACCATTGTAAATAATGTTTCTTATTACTTTGCCAATACCATTTCAAGGAACAGAAACATTTTTCATAAAACGCTCTAACAAAATGGCGGCACTTTGTAAAAGCTTTTCTTCCAAAGGAATTTTTGGGAGACCTTAGAATTCACACTCCACATTATTATTTTTTAAGACACTTCACTTGTGCACACTAAACTATATCACCTAAAATGCCACCAAAATACCGTAATTAAGGACAACTGCAAGTCAAACTAAAATCACACCGAGATCTACCCCTTCTGATCAACAGTGTCTTAGTCAGTTCGACAAAATAGTATAGACAGACAGAAAAAGAAACGTTACCGTCTACAATAATGTATAGTAACTAACTGTGTGACCACGGCTCTTCCCGCATTTTTATATATTCTTCCCTGCGTAATTTTTAAAATAATTATTGGAAAATAATGTGTTGATGATGATGCTGTTTCCTAAATCGTATTTTGTTCACAATTTCCATGAGTTTTAATTTTTTTATGTGGTACCCTAATACTTTTCCTGAAATTATTTTTGATACTACCAAAAAGCTAAGATACTTCTCACAAATTCAAACACATGCCAGTGAAACTGTGTTAAATCGGATTTTATTCGAAATTCCAAGAGTTTTAATTTTTTTTTACGTGGAACCCTAATTATTTTCGAAATGCAAAAGTGCCCTAAGTTACGCGGAGGAAAATAGGTCTAGCCGTGCCGGAGATTATACGGAACAAACAGACAGACAGACAAAAAAAATTAAAAATTGTATTTTGCTATAGGTATCGTGCATACATTCAAATGTATTTAGTGAATAAATGTTATTTTGACATTACAAACAGACACTTCAATTTTATTTAGTAGTATAGATGTATAGGATACTGGGATTGGAATTACAACAAATACTGTAAAAATAAATGTGGATAATTTCATTCACACATGAGATCACTTGTGTTGTGATAATCCCCAATCAAGATAATGTCAAATCGATTTTCGTGGAACAAATGGTACCTAAATAGAAAAGCGTATTTATTATATTGTATAATTTTGTAGGTTTATCCTTAGATATTATAAAAATAATGTCTCTGTTCGTCTGTCCGTTATAACACTTCTAACTCAAAAACTATTTGAACCAATTTATATGATTCCTTTTTTAATTATAGATTCACTGGTCCGATCTTATCATGTATTTGTTCTATTATGTAATATTGAATAAGGTTATAAGGAATAAATATAAATAACATTTATCTAGCATTCTAAGGATTTAAAAATACGTTTTTATACACTAAAAAGTTTTGAAATCTATGCTCTAAATAACTGAATTATTTCAGGAAATATTTGTTTATAAATTTAAAAAAATATTCATGACACAGACTACCACTTAATAATCAGGATCCTAGGCAAAAGTTATGATATTTTTTTTTTCTATATATAGATTGCTCAGTACTGTTTTATAAAAAAAGGCAATATACATTGAATGGATATTCTAAAAAAAAAATAAATAAATCCTTAGCGATTATAAATTCATTAAAATACCTAAAGAAATAAACTTATTATTCCACACTGGCAACCATCATGCAAATTATTATTCCATGTCAAGGTTACTTTGAAGGTACAACCTCCATATTGCATTTTTGTAAAGGCGGTTACAGATAACTGTAGCAAATAACTGCTTAATATTTTATTAAGTAAAAGTCATTTTTCAATTATTATCGACATTCGTACCAAACTCCATATATGTTACTTAAAGGGATATTGTGTCTCATTTGTTTGGATACCCAGCCACTGTGGTATCAAAGGCAATGAAAAAGCGGATGAACTAGCTAATCAAGCGGTGGATTGCGGTGATTTATTCCCATACAAAATTGATTATAATGATCTAGTTAAACTGCCTCGGCTTCATCTCTGGGAATCCTGGAATGAAGCCTGGGCAGTTAGTAGCAAAGTAAAAGGGAAATTCTATTATAATATTCAACAATCTATACCAAAAAAACCGTGGTTCTATAAATTCAAACTTAATAAGACTGCTACATCGATTTTAATACGCATGCGGCTAGGACATGTTTGTACTCCTGCACATCTTTTTAAACTTGGGATTATAGAAAATTCCACTTGCAGTTGTGATTGCGAAGTTGCAGATTTAAACCACCATATATTCTTTTCTTGTACCAATTATGATACTTGTTCATTTTACAATAAATTGATAGCTCTCCATATACCTTTGCCTATTAACATAACCACCTTACTTCATACTTTAAATATAAATGTATATAATTTATTAGCTCTGTATATAAATACTAACAATATTAGAATCTAGCTTTCCTTTTTTTTCTGTTAATTATATATACTACTGATCTTATCAAAATATTCCTTTTTCTTTAATATCCTATGTTTCCCTAACTTCGTTACTCGTACACTCCATTAAAACAAGACACTGGCATATGCGTCATTAACGCCTTGCCAAACAAGAAAGAAAAAAAAAAAATATTTTATTAAAAATGATATTTTAAAATGATACTACTACAGTTTAAAATTTTAAAATGATGCTATAATCTGAGAAAAAAATCATAATTTCTAAAATAAAATAGAATAAATATTTGAAGCTTCACACAAACAAATCCAACAATAACTAAAGTGTACCTGTAATTCTAGATTGTAATTTATTTTTAATTATCCATTTCACATGTGTTATTTTAAAATTTATATTACCAGTTATGGCTAGGTACTGAAACTTCAGTTATTTGTAGCACAAATTACAGAAGAAAAAAATAGATGGGAGTTTGAAACAAATAGTTCTGTTGAAAACACTGTATTATGAATATTTAACTATTTTATACTAAGTTTTTATCCATGTTTTTTACTGATGACTAGGATTACGAAACTTATCAATTTTATTGTACCAAAATGCAAAACATTAATCTCCATCGACCGATCTATTCAACCATAACACATCTACTGCTGGACATAGATCTCCCCAAGAAGGAGTGCCGTAATCACCACACTTGGAATACTGGTTGGTGATTGCAGTAAGGTGTTATTGGTACTCAGACGATACTGCTGTTCATCCATTAGTCGCCTTGAAGAACACTCACGAGAAGATATGGGGTGGTTACTGTTCTTGGCCAGCAACAGACATAATAAATCTATATAATCATAAATACATAAATAGATAACATATTAAACTATACTAAATATATATGAATGTACATCTGGTATAGGTACCAAAAGCACAATTTTTAACATTTTCGTGTCTTTTTGTTTGGGCTAATCTCTGGAACAGCTGGAGCGATTTTGACAGGACTTTTGGCAGATAGCTAAAGTTATTCGGCGTAACTTGGAACTTTTATTTTTCTAAAATAATTAGGGTTCTATGTAAAAAAAAAAAAATGAAATTGTGAACAAAACACTATTCAATAAACAGTTTGACTGGCAAGTCTTTGCTTTTAGTTAGTATTAAAAATAATTTAAGTGCAAAAAATAATGACTGTCTATAATTATTTTAAAATTAAACTATATTAAAAAATAATGAATAGTTGGGTATGTATACTAAGAAATATGTAGTGTCTGTCTGTAAAAATTCTTTTTTTTGTTAGTAAGTAAAGAGATATGACATACTAATATATACTAACATACATAATATACTGCATATTATATAACATATATAACATGCATATTATATATATAACATACATAACTGCACAGCTGCTTGAATTGCTATTATAGGCAATTTTTTCCGACGCAAGTCGATTTAAATCTCCAAACTAAAAAAAGGTGCGGACCCAGAGCCTGCAGATAGTTTAATTTAAATAATAAAAAAATAAAAAAAACATACATAATATAGACACCTATAGCAAAAATACAATATTAAAATTTGTTGTGTATGTCTGTTTATTCTGGGTAATCTCTGGAAAGGCTGGACAGATTTTTAGGGGATTTTTTGGTAGATAGCTGAAGTAACTCGGGGTAACTTAGGGTACTTTTAATTTTCGAAAATAATTAGGGTTTCATGTCAAAAAAAAAGCTCATAAAAAAATTTAATAAAATCCGATTCAATGCACAGTTTTACAAGCAAGTGCTTAAATTGATGAGAAATATATTTACTTACTTTATCTTAGTACTAAAATTTCGTTAGGAAAATAATTAGGGTTCCATATAAAAAAAATAAAGTGCAGTGAAGAACATATGAAACATGGGCGCAGCCACAGGCACACAGATAGTATAAAATATGAAATGTGGGCAGAGTCGCGGTCACAGAGCTATAAACTTTCTATGCCTAAAAATACTGTATACTGTGCTTGTCTTTAATTAAATTAGGGTACCACATTGTTTTATTTTATTTGTCATTTTCTTTTGTGCATTCATTTGTATATAGTCTGTTGGCGTGCAATTTAAATAAAAGTAGGTATATGATCCGCCTGATTGTAAGTGTTCACTGTAGCCTACTGACGCATAGGACATCAATGGGGGCATCATATGCGCATATCCTTTCTTTAAACTTTAACAATGTTGCTATGGGCTACAATAATCCTGATTCAACTACCATGTTTGATCAATGTTTTTATAACTGAATTCTATAATAAAAATACATTCAGTACATAACATATCTTTAAATAATAAATGCTTATTTATAAATCTTTAGTGACATCTAATTAGACTGCAAATTTACTGTACCATTTTTAGTACATTATCACTTTCTATATAATTTACAATGTAAATATAGAGTCCTATAGTTGGGTTAAAGGTTAAAATTTCAGAAGTAAATACTTATTATTGCTTATGGGTAGTGTAAACAGACACTGTGTTGGTCCAAGTAAGTTCAAATACTAACCCACAATGAGGATTTTAATCTTCTTAAGTATCTGGGATACATATTGTTAATAAACATTGAGGGTACCAGAAGTGTACCATAAAAAAATATTTTCTTTATAAAGAAAATATTCTAATATTATAAATTAAACTATACTAAATTTAAGGAAATCAGTTTCTCTACAATAAGCAGTACTTAAAATAAGTAAGTTCTTTAATTTAGTAGCTATGATCTACAATCAAAAACATTGTTCTCATCTTATATGTGCATTTCAAAGTCAAAATCAAAATTTTAGCTAGTAAAATGTATGAATTATGTTTCCCAGTCTTGAATTATTTTTCAATATGTTCAACAGCTTAAAAAAAAAACTTTCTAAAGCATATCAAAACACATACTTGATATTAAATTAAGATAAACATATACTACACTCACCTTTAGCTGATATCAAGAGCTGGGAATCAACAACTTTGTTTGGCCAATACTCTTCAAACTCTGTACCAGGTGGAAAATAACTTTTAATGTCTGACAAACTTATCACTGAGCATGTCTCACTGGCGAACAGTTCATTTCTTATTCCTTGAACTTTACAACAGAACTTCAAGTATGACAAGTCCCAACCTTTCAACTGGTCCGCTTTCAATTTCAAATTGTCCGTTTCACCTTCAAAATAAAACAATGGGACAAATTTTTGGTTATCACGCACCGTATATGGTACCACAGACTCCTTGTTTATCCTAATAAATCCACATTTGTCTTTGCTATTTGTTGTACCTCTTAAAAGCTTATAATAGCATACATCTAAGAAGTTATAAAATTCATAAGCATCTGATAGTCTCACCACAAGGTCCTCTCTGTTTTCTGTGTAAATGGCTCGCGACCAAATTGTCCATCACAATGTCTGTTGTTTATTTCATTCAATAAACGTGCCTCTATCTCTGTGATGTAGTAACTCCTGATACAAGTGCAAGAGTATATATCTGCATGTAGGTAGTTCAGGTACTTGTTCAGCAGTTTGATTTCCACCATCCTCACTGCTACATACTTCTCACTTGAACGATAGATATAAGGAATATGACATTTGCCAAGCATATCCCAGCCGAAGTGACCCTTCCAACTGGCTTCATCTGGAGCTGGTGTCTTTTTCTCAGCGTCAGGCGCGGGACGTTGGTCCGTTCCGCCTGCTCCAGGTTTTCGCGTAAGGAAATTTAGGATGCCTAATTGGCCGCCTGGATTTACGACTGGACCGCCCACTATGCCTCCTGGCGGAACCCGCGCCGCCGCTACCGATGCTGCTAAAGCCTTCGCCTTATTAGCTTCCACCATCTTCGCGGCTAACTCCCTTATTTCGGCCTCGTCTGGCCGTTCAGTTTTTACCTTGACCCCTGGTTCCGTCATGTTTTTGCGTCTTTTAAAACTGTATAAATAAAACACCGATCACCTGACCAGTTGTCCACGGCTTAACCTCAGCTGAGGCTACATTCTGCTTTGCACTATTACACGGGTTTCACTCATAAACCAATAAACAAACGCATTTGATGCGTTATGTCTTGTTTTTCACTTCACTATTTTGACAGATCGCTACACTCGGTACACGCCACAAATAAACCACATATACACCTAGAATGTTTCTGAACACTACTTATTTACAACAAAATTCCACTCTGTGATTTGTAGAAATTAGTCTGTCCATGTGCCGAGGATCGACACGGTCAAGTTGGAAAATAAGTTTCCGCAGTTCGCCGATGTAACTTTTGAAAATTGATTTTCGCGGCAATTTCTGACGTCTCGTAAATAACGTATCAAAATAATTCGTGTCATCAAAAACTGGAAAATATATTTTTCTGAAATATTTTACCCACGCTGTGTTAGATGAAGGAACATGAAACCCAAATTTTGTGTTCAGGGAAATGCCCAATACCGTTGTGTAGTCTCGTGGGGAGTGCGCATCAATTCTTGTACATTTTTCACCTTTTGGTGACTCAGCAGCGAGCAAAATGGCCGCTGGCAAGGCTTTGTTGGCCAATCGAGCGGCTTCTCACGATCATACATAACCACAAAAGTCCCGTCGATGACGTAACCGCACTCCCCACGAGACTAGTTCTCAAGGACTTTTATTTTGTTCTATTTCCATACGATCTGTTTTAGAAGGAAAAACCAGCTGTAACTAGCATGTAGTATAAAAAACGCTTCACTTTTCTGTGTTATCAAATTTACTACTAATTTAGTCTCTGAAGATTTCGCGGGAGTACTAAGTTTAATTTATGAATGTACTTTTACAAAGTAGACTACGGTAGTCTCGTGTTGGACTTTCCACTACGCCTTAGACGAGTCTAATAAAACTGCCATACGAACATAAACCTTATCTTTACTAAGATAAAGTGTACACAAATATTCTATTTAGAAGATTTGAGACGTAATAACTGGAAGTAGCGAGACTAGCCGACGCGCGCATTCCATGAACAGTAATCCCTGTACAAGTGAAAGAGACAGCGATATCTAAAAAGTAGATGTCAAATGTTTAGGTATTTTACTATGGACGTAAAGAGAACGTAGGTAGGTATATAATGCAATTACAAGCTTACGTAAGCACTTCTAACCTACTTCGTAGCGCTAAAGTAGGTAGGTATATACAGTTAGCGGTTTTTGTTGAATTTATCTTAATTCGGTTAATTGCTTTCAGGCCAAACTATTTCTAAATTATTTTAATTTATTATCAAAATACTTTTTTCTGTGGGGCTATATACTTCATTGCTATAGAAGACAGAATTAGTTATACTGCTGAATGCTTTTATATATATATATATATATAAAATAGTAATATTATTTGGCACTTTCATACTAATTATCACAAGTCGCATAAAATATCATACCGTACCACTTTAGGCTGGGTACACACAATAGCAATATGTTTAACCTTTAACTTAGTCAACAGTCACAATAAACTTATTGAATTTAAAAAAAAAATACTAGATACTTACGCCAGCCTAATTGTTTTTTATAATAAGTGAAGAGATGGTTCACAAACAATGGTGTAACGCAATAGAGACCAATCTTTAATCTATGATTCAAATATGCTGCTAACTTTATTGATGTCATCCTACATGGTTTGCGCAACTATTGGTTTATGCAACTTAGTGTAACTTCAATTTAATTTCAATGAATATGTTATTGGATCGATTTTGGCGTTTCTATTTTTCCGAATATTTCTCTATAGTCTTAACTCTGTACATAATGGTTGTAACCTTATTAGATTTTTGGTTATTCTCCTACATTTCAATCTCACTCTAGGTACTTGGAATGTATAGTCAATAATGAAATAGGAATAGACATGGATTTGGTTAAGACTTTAACTTTAAAGATTTTTTTTCCCAATCTACGGCCGTTTCAGACTACATGAAGACTACATATGTCAATGGTTTAGAAAACTTTTCAGACATTGGACAGAGCCAATGAGAATCATGAATGCGTTCATAAATCTTATTGTTTCGCTCAGCGTTTTGACAGCAAGTTCGCATGATGTTGAATAAAAATGTAGCACAATATGGTAACGTAGACCTTCAAGTGATGCTGCCGTAACATACTATAGATCCTAGGTGACAGATATTTAAAAATGTGGTTGGTAACTAGCCAGGCTAGTAGTAGTAAATGCTCTATAACAGTGCTATGGTTTCATTACGATGTTTTTCTTCACCTAAAGCTCATCACCACATTATCAGCGAGCCATCATAGAAGAGTTTTTTTTTTCAAGTATTAATATAATTTAAATAATGAAATCTTATCCCTATTTTTTATTGCTCTTAAAATCTTTGTAGGACCAAACACGTAATCATGTTTTAGAAATTAAATACATTTATTTACAAAGGCAACTACATCATTAATGTTCATTGATTGATTTTTTTTATTTAATCCTCCTATATCTCAGACATAATCCGAGTTTTTTTTTACTTTTTTGTGGCTTGTCAATTGTTTTGAATTTGATAATTCTGAAGTTAAGTAATTTGGATAATATAAATCTCATTTTAATTTAATAAATTCATTGTAATTTCTGTAATTGATATTCATTGATTATCATCATTCATCTATTTTTCTTGGTAAGTAAAACACTCACCAATGATGATATTCGTCACTGATACGTGGTCACTCATAATGGGCTAAATAATAAAGCTAAGAGTCAGAGCAATAAAGAAGGCCATGCTAGGAGTTTCATTGCGTGATCGAATTAGGAATGAGGATATTCGCAGAAGAATCAAAATAACTGTCGTTGACCGAAGATTTGCCAACTAAAGTGGCAATGGGCTGACCCGATTGCTTGTAGAATCGATGCCCAATCTGACCAACGGATCCCGAATAGCTGCCATGTACCCAAAAACGCAAACTGGATAGTCACTCAAGGTGAACTGAAGACTTGGTGAAGGTCTCGGAAAACACTGTATGTGGGTGGCGTAAGACCCGTCGTTGTGGAAACCTTTGGGGTAGTTCTAAGTCCAACAGCGGAAGTTTTTTTCATTGACATGATGAATACACACTATAATAAGATATTTTGCATTATTTTGTAGTGTACACAAATCACTTAAGTTGCGTCACAGAAACACTTTCATAGTTTTAGAAATCGAAAACATGAATAAATGTGAACGTCACACTGCAGAGCATGGCGTTGTCAATGCCAATATTGCTTTTGCGGATTAGTGTCGCACTGTATGAATATAGCCTTATATTTAATCTGAGAGAAGACATGTTTGAAATGAAGTTAAGTCTTATATCTTTTTTTCTATAATCAACTTGTCGTAAATTCTTCACATGTATAAAAGAAATGATTATTTTAATTAAAATGACATTGTTAAATACAAGTCGAGCAGCGTTAGCATAAATGAACACTTTGAAAATTTTTCGTGATGGTAATCTTCAAACGGGGTATTTTTTTGGATTTCTTTTGTTAAAATACTCTCCAGAAACTAATAATTTTGTGCAGAGTTGTTGGAATTTTGTTTCTTTTCAATTCACTGAATAATGCTTAATAACAGCCGGGATCGAATTCGGTGAAGCTAAAATCGCAAACATACATGTAGGTACTTTGATAACTGTACCAGTTATGTGTAGGACATAGGTATAAATGTTCTTTAAAAAATAAGAAGAAAATATTACCAATAATGTATAGAATAGATTTTTTTTAAATATATGATTGAAATCCTTCACTTCCGAAGATAATACACACTCGTATCAAATATAAGAATTTACTCAAATCTACCCAAGAACGGCTGGCCGGCATTATAATGACCCTGAGCTTTCGGTGAAGAAAAACATCGTAAGCAAACCATAGCATAGCAAAGGTATTTTCTAACAATGCCTGCCTGGGCAACTAACTACTCAAGTTTGAAAACCTGTCTCCAAATACATAAATAAATAGGTGTGTTCCGGCAGCATCACTTGAGAACAAGTAGGTACATCTAGGCTAAGTGTGTTTACCATTCTGGACGACATCGTCAGTTAACATCCGTTGAGAGTGTGGTCTGTGGATGGTACAGAGCAAAATAAAATAAGCTTTGATTTGTTTCCGCAGCAAATAATTAAACAACGGTATAATTTATGAAAATACATTTAGGAAGAAAATTTACCATTCCATAGAAACTCTATAAAACGATTTTTTTTATCATATCTCGAGAACCAATTTATTGATTTCGATGAACGTTTTCGGTTGTCTCGAACTCGGAAAGTTTCTTCGATCGTTTGAAGAAAGACTAAATTGAATTCAACTAATAACACAACATTAATTTATCGATACTGAGGTGGTACGAAATTCGCCGGGACACCTAGTAATTAATAAATACTTACAAAACTCAAACAAATAAAATAATTTTCTTGGAACACGTATGACAAATGGCTTGGGGCAACTTACAAAGTGCGTAAATAGTATAAGGAGCACCGAAATAAAAGGGTGTATATCATTGTTTATTTTTAAACTAACTCTGTTCACATGAAGGACCTTGACAGCATCATCGAGATTTGTAGCAAGCGCTTAGTCGGAAAGTGGTAACTAGCACGAGGTCAGCAAAGTACTACGAACCTTGTGCTCAACCTTAACCTTTATGTTAATTCTACGGAACTGATCCTAGCTACAATACAATAAAAACGAAAACAAAAACGTTTTTCAGGGCCTACCTTACGTGTACCTAGGGTGAAAGCAAGTTAGGAGCACATATGACTTGCATATCAAGGTGCTTTGGAAGGTTTATGGTTTGCTTATTTTTGATGGCATGCGGTAGATGGCCACTGAATGGTGAGTGCGTAACAACTTATAAATTATCTTTAGAAAAGTATGTGGTTGAATGTGAATGAAAATGGATCCTTTACGACCATCGGTAACGCTCTCATCACAGTGGTTGAACCCAAGTGAATCGACGAGATCCTGTTCCAAACGAAAGTTAACCCAGAAAAAGGTACTGGTGAGTGTTGGTGCTGTTGTCAGCGGCGAAACTATAGAGTATCAGAACTGGACAAATGCCCCTGTCCTCGGTCCGATGGGACCTCGGCCAGCGAAGACGCGAGCTCAGAAGTATCCTAAAATTTTAACAACATTTAGTAAAAGTTATCTATATAGTATAAAGTTTGACATGACTAAATATTTAGTTTAGACGGTTTAGTGATTACTTTCATCCATCAATCCATTCAACCAAAAGACGTCCACTGCTAGACATAGGTCTCCCCCAAAGATCTCCACGACGACCGGTCTTGCGCCACCCGCATCCAACGGACCCCCGCGACCATCACCAAGTCGTCGTTCCACCTTGTGGGGGGCCTACCCACGCTACGTCTTCCAGTACGCGCCAGCCACTCGAGAACCCGTTGGCCCCATCGGGCATCGGTTCTACGAGCAATGTGGCCAGCCCATTACCATTTCAGTTTGGCAATTCTTCGGGCAATATGATATGATAGAATCACATTACAATGTGACAATTTTTACTGAAGCCCCATCCAATAAATTTTGCCTTGGGCCTCAGATGGTATAGTAACACCCACTGGCTGTTATCTTACATTACACCTTTCTAAGATCTGCACAGACGATTACGGCAGATTTGTATTATCAACAATTGCAAACCATGACGGAAAAGCTAGCCGTTAAACAATCGCAAGTAGTTAATCTCTCTAGCCCACTGCTGGTTCAGGATAACGCTACACCTCATACTTCACGACAGACGGTCGCTAAATTAGAGGAACTGCGGTTGGATTGTCTCCTATGCCCAACATACTCCTTGGACCTTGCTTAAACAGATCACCACGTTTTTCGGAATTTGCTCGAGCAGTCCAAACCGCTTTCAAACATTTTATTGATTCTAGCTCCCACAATTTTTTCCGCAATGGAAACAATGAACTACCCACAAAATGGCGAAAATCCATCCATTGGAGATGTGGGTTAATTCCAGACATCACTATCGTTCACATAATGATCCGCCCTGTAATAACCTTTTCAGATTATGACTTGCTTGACATAATACTTGAACGTATTGTCAGGTAAATCGGTAATGTTACTTGGGATCTTATTGTAAAACCGAATACTATTACCTATAAAACTTTTATTACACTTACTTAACCTAAAGCGTGGGACGAACAACTTGTCTTTATTTCTAATATTAAAATTATGACGATCATTCACTAGATCGAGTTTGTCTAAATTTTTACGAATATGCATTAAGTTATCGAAGATGTATTGGGAGGGCAAAGATAAGATATCATTCTTAATCATCTGATTCTAGAAACTTGTTCTTTAGAGATTAAATATGTATTCCATAATATTTTTCATTTTACTTTTTTTCACATACAACGTTAATGTCATATGCAAGGACCTAATTAATATAAAGGTCATTCACTGGCTATGATTTATCTCCATTTATAAAACAAACAACTGTTTTTATCTTTGTGTGTACCTATAGGTTAAATATTAAAAAATTATATATCCGGTTTGCATCATATCTTTGTAGATAAGTATTTTTACATACGAATAGACACTAAATTTACTTGCTCACTAATGATTATGATTAATATAATGACTAAGTGCAAATATAAATACCTATTCATTGTAATTAATATGTTTTTCTAAAACTAAAGCGGATACCATAAGTACCTAACAAAAACTTTTTGCTATAAAATCTTTATATAAGATTTTGCATAAATTAATTATTTTATTAAAGACTGTTTATTGAAACGTAAAGGTAATTAGGTAATAACCTATTACTAATTTTTTTTACTGTGCTGCATTTGACGTAACACAGATTTATAGCGCGTTATATAAAAACAGATTATTAAATCCATAATTAAAACACTTGAATGATATTCCACATTTTGAAAATTTAAATAAATCATTACGCGCATACTTTTTACATTAACATTTAAGTAATATTTAAAAGAGATAACAAAGGGATCGATATAAGGACCGCAAACGGCTTCTTAAAATTCTATCTAAGAAAAAAAAACAAGGACTAATGTTACTAGTAAAAACTGAATTTACTGATATGACGTTACAGATACTTAATTGATAATAAAACATTACTTTTATATTATCATCAACCTTTTGTTGTCATCATTATAATTTCAATATTTTAATAATCATTCATATTTTTAATCAGTTAAAAAACGATTTGTAATGACTGGTAATTAATTAACCAAGTATTATTACATTTAATAAAAAGTAAAGTTCCACTCCACTGTTACATTGGCGGGGGGTGGAATATAGGGCAACGACCCGGGCTTGTAAAACCGAAAACGTTTTTTTTTCGACAAGACTAACCTTGATGCCGGAAGGGTTTTGACAGCTTTACCGGACTTAAGCCGCTCAAGCGAGAATGCTAACTAACACAAGGGCAACAAAATGGTATGAACCACGTACAAATAAAATTTCCTCGAAATTTGATCTAGCTAAATCATACGATTTGTAAAAACAAATAAGAAGCTCTTACAGCGAATCAGGTCCTCTTACAGAAATAATATTTTATCTTACAAAAGACAATGTAACAAATTAGACGAAAACGTGTGGATATAATTTTTAAACCGTGCAGGATCAGCGCTTTAACTCGAATCTCACCTGATGTTAAGTGACGATGTGATCCACTATGGTAACCACACTAAGCCTTAAGGTACTAGCTCTCAAGTGATCTCGCCGAAATACACACCTTTTTGGTAAGCAGCTAGAGGTGGAAATGTCAATAACCGAAAATTTATTAGGCCCTAGAGTAGGAACTGTTTTTGCATATTCTCTACACCTAGTTGTGTTTGGCGTCAGGTTTTCAAACTTGAGATTGTGGTAGCTGCTACCCATCCATCCATCCATTCAACCGAAAGACGTCTACTGCTGGACATAGGTATCCCCGAGAGATCTCCACGACGATCGGTCTTGCGCCACCCGCGTCCAACATATTTCCGCAAACTTTACCAGGTCTCGGTTACTCGAACGGCTGCGGATACCGTTTTTAATAGAACTAGTATACATAGATATCTGAGGGTAAAGACCACCTCCCTCTGGAACTCAAGTTAGATGAGATGTGCATTATTCTCTATCTATGGCTTCTAGCATCCATAATTTATCTGGTGTGTCTATGATGTCTTCCGCCCATCTGATTTTAGGTATTTACCCTCAACTGAGAGAGGTTCACGCTCTAAATATGTTAATTATAACCACTATTTAGTAACATTTCTAGTTATATAAATAATGTTTAACCGTTATTCTTCTATTTCTGTAAATGTGTATTCTATTTGAGTTTAATTCAGCGTGATATAAAAACAGTATTATTATTATTTATTTATATAAATAGATTTATATTAGAACTTTTGTTACAGCCTAATATCACCATTAATAAATTTCTATGCTTGCAATCCTTCATTTTGAGACGCGTCAAAACATAACATCAGTTTATTTTTGAGTTACCCTTTTTGAGATCAATTTTCAACACCGAGTACCATGTATCCTGTGAGAGACGCTTTGTTCCTTTATGCCTTTGCAGACGTATTAAAAAACCAAATAATAACATGTAGTCGATTCAACTTACGTAATAGTTACCAAACTATATATTTTCTGAGTTTCATTATGATGTAGGAGATATTTACCAAAAAATATTAAAAGCTTTGTTTTATATGATAGCTCGGCAAAGTGACTGCATATAATCTGATGGTAAGTGCGGTGTACTCTAGAAATGGTGGACGACTGTCCGTAACAGGTTTCATGGGCGGGCTTGATAAACCGCTTCTTCAGAAGGACCCAATGTCATAGGAAGCAGAGAACACACTGACAGTCTATTCTAATAACATCGACGCTTGGTTTAGATACTTTCGAAATTAAATTTCAAAAAGTTTATTTTAGACTGTATCTGCGACTACACTCTCGTGGAATTCAGACGTATATTCAGGAATATATTTATGTAATGTATGAATAATAATGAGGTGTATGCGTAAGAACATCTATACTATTATTATAAAGGGGTAAAGTTTGTGAGTTTGGATGTTCGGGGTAATCTTCGGTACCACTGATCGGTCTGGACCCGTCCCGACGGGACACCTGAATTCCTCGCGAACGAAGTCGCGGGTATAGCTAGTAGATAAGAAAAAATTAAGCATAAAATACGAATAAAACGTAGTAAATTTATTTCAAAAATTAATACAGATTGATTAACTTGGTAATGTGTATATGATACAAAATTACAGTTCTAAGTAAATCTAATATTTAAATATTAATTATTTTAATATATTTCTAACTATTTAAATCTATGTACGATGTGATTCATAAGATTTTTTATTTTACATCGCATAACTAAACGCAGTAAACGTCAACAATAAAAATGGCTGCAAGTTGGCGTCCTTTGTATTACTAGACATTCTTGATGAATATAGAAGTTAATTAATAAAAATCATTTATTTAACTATTTATTAAAAATTACAGATGACCGTAATATTATATGATTTAAAAAAATATTACATTAAATAACTTTCATAAAGAGCTAATTACAATTAATAAAGTTGTTGAGTTTCAATAGAAGTTCTAATATTTTATAACTCTATCGTGAACCGCGAATCTACGAAATTCAATTTGTTTACTAAAATATTATTTTGTAATAAACAATATCTAACAATGGAAATAGTAAAAGTGTGTAGAATATGTCTCATTATGGACGTAAACATGTATAATTTGCAGACACAGCCCTTGGAAACTTATTTCGAACCAATCATCGGAAATGTAAGTAAAAATACCATACATAAAAAAATTACTTTTTATTTACTTTATAAATTCCGAATTTTGTATTTGATTTATAATAAAATGAATTGATGTATTTTTTACTATATACACATTTTTTAAAATAACTTCTGGGTTTTTACAATCTAGTTTAAATGGAAGATAGTTTTAATTTAAAATATAAGAAAAAACACTCAAAGTATAAAAATATTTACTAGGTACTCTGTTTGTTTAGTACAAAAGTTGATAGAATATTACTCATTAATTAATGTGCATACTTTAATACTAATTTTTAAGTTGATTATTCAGATTATATTTTAATCCTCAAAATCATTTAAAAAATGTAAACTTGTTAATATGTTGAATACCCATAAAAATGAGACAATAGGAAAACAAGGGAAAGTTGATATAAACGCCAGGTTAGTGCTCAAGAGTTTAAGTTGGTTTGGATGTTTTTAATACCATGTTTGATAAATAAATTGAATTTATCATTTGTATTTTGATGATTTTAGTCAAAAATTTATTATTTCTTTACCTATTTATAGATAGGCAAAAATAAAACAGGTTAAATTATATACACAATAAACAAACACTGTCAACATTAAACCAATATTAATAATGATAAATGCATTTCTTAATGTGTCGAATACCCATAAAAATAAGACAATAGAAAAACAATGGAAATCTGGCATAAACGCCAGGTAAGTGCTCAAGGGGTTAAAAACAAATATTCCACATTTTAACCTGTCAAGTTAACCTGGTGTTTAAGCAAGCTTTCAATTGTTTTTCTATTGTTAAAGTTTTATTGGTATTCCATTTACAAATACAGCACAGAACTATTGAATGTATAGAACTGGCAATTGTTTCTTTCCAGCCTTTGAGTGCAATGGAGTTGCCACCTTTTGCATGTTTTGAATGTGCTGCTCTGGTGAAGAAGTATTATTACTTCAGAGATAGATGTTTAAAAGGACAAGCAATATTATATGGGATTCTGCATGCGAGTGGAAAGGTAATTCTTTAATGTCATGGTAAGGTTCTATAGTTTAAGTGGTCTTTTGAGATGAAAAATCTGTCTTTTACTTATTAGCGTGGTCTAGCATCATAACTTGTATGTTAGTCTCCTTTCTAGATAAACTTTTTAATATTTATTATGTGTGATTGAAAAGCATACATTAACAATAAAAATTGCCAGCTAGAACAAAAATGGTAAAGAGTAAATTTGAAAGATTTGTTGTATTTTGCTAGTAGGAAATTTAAATAATATTAATGAATTAATACATTGTATAATATGTCATTTTTTTACAGATTACCAAACAGGAAATAGAAGAAATAAATAGGCCAAGTTTTCAACTGGCCTCAAATTTTACAATTCATGAAATACCACAAGAGAACATAATTTGCCATGCTTATGACGATGACAATATTTTTGAAATAAAAAAGGAACCTGCTGTGGAGAATGACAATTTTAAGTTTAATATAGAAGAAAAAGTCAAAGAAGAAGAAGAAGAGTGTTTTGATGATCTTCCATTACTGCTCTCAACAGATGACGATGAACCATTATCAATACATAAAAATAATAAGGAGAAAAAAGCTAAAAAGAAAGAGAAAAGGAAAGGCAAGAGAGAGAAGAAAAAGAAATTTGATGTTAATGCAGATGAAACTGAGCCAGTTGATGAAATTGAAGTGAGTAAATTAAAACAAAAAATCTTATAAACATATTGTTGTATTTTATAAACAATGTTTTGCCTTTATAGTGTTACAAATGTACTGTTATTACCTATAGTCATATATTAATAATCTGCAATAATTACAAATATATTCATTATTCAATACATTGTTACCTCCAGGTGAAACATAGAAAAAACTACCTATGTTAAGCAGAAATGTAAAATTTATAAACACTACACTAAAAACATAGAAAGCATTTCGTTATTCGTTTAAGTTATTCCCGCCAATTTAGTCAAATATAATACAATTTTAATTGGTATATTCTGATTCAAACTTTTTGGCAATTTGGAGGTTACTTTGAACCCAATTATAAGTATTTGCCAGGCATGTCTCACCCGCAGTCGCCTCACGCGTCGTGCAGTATACTCGCTCACGTTCCTATTTACATAGACGCGCGGACCTGACCGCGTTAATGGTACGGTGAACGACGGAAATGACGAAGTTATCAGTCCTCTTGTGGGCACAGGCAGGCACGGACGTCATTATCAAAGCGCAAAAAAATAACTACTACTGTAGTGACAACTTTAGCGTTGCAATAAAAATCCTATCTGTAAATATGGATGTTACTTGAATAAATAGCAATTTCTATTTTTTTCGAGATTTGATGATGTCCGTATCTCAATGTGTCCACAAGCCAACTGATAATTTCAGTCGTCCGCCGGACCCTGTACGCGGTATTCCACGTGCGTCTGTTAGGGTTTTAGTAATTTTGAAAAAAAAAATGTACAGTCAACCTCTTAATATAATTACTATTAATTATATAAAATTCGTTAAGTTTTAATTATTATTGACTATTTTGTTTCATCCGTTTATTATTTACGTTAAGTTTTTTTGTTGTTTGACTTCATGAGGAAAGAATTTTATATACAACTTTAGTGAATAATAAAGTATTTATTACTTCATAAAATTTATTACATTTTTCTTTAATTCTCCAGTCAAATTATCATACATACGATTTAGTCTTTAAACGAATATTCTAGACTCAAACCTGTAAAAACGAATAAATTTACAATAAAAAACTTCATGTAATATGATTTCATAATGAAACCTACTTTCGAAAGTTAAAAATATCAAACGGAGCCTAAATACTTTCGACTTAAACACACCATCTCGTACCAGCGCTTGCGGCTAACTTCTGAGCCGCCATAAAGTTTGCATCGTAATATAACTTCTAACGTAATTACACAGTAGCAAGTAAATCATCATTCTTCTGCTTTTTCCCAACTCACTTGGGGTCGGCGCAGTATGTTTTCTTCTTCCATACATTCCTATCAGCCGTCATCTCTTCATTTACTCCTTTTTCTTTCATATCATTTCTTACAACTTCAACTGCCTCGGTGGCGCAGTTGTATTACATACGACTGCCGTTCTGAGGTCTCGGGTTCGATCCCCGGGTCGGGTCAAGTGATATAGGGTTTTTTCTACTCAGTATCATCCCGGAGTTTGGAATTTGTGCCCGATATGGCGACAGGCTCGCCCCCTGTCGCATCTGGGACGGAACTAAGCTCGGCGAAATGTGGGTGGTGTAGTTCGCTATTTCACCTCTGCCTAACCCTTCGGGGATAACAGGCGTGAGCATATGTATGTATGTATCATTTCTTACAAACTCCATCCACACTTTCTTTGATCTTCCTCTACTTTTCCATCCTTCCACATCTCCATCTCACATGTCCATACCACGACAAACGAGAACCTTTCAACTTTTCTACCGTTGACGCAACTTTCAACAGTTGCAAGTAAATATCCACATTACTTTGAATATTTATTGTATTACAGGCTAAGGATTTTATAACAGGTATTGGAACAGAGTTACAGGAGATAGTTCCCCCGAAACCGAAGCGAGGTCGGCCTAGGAAATCAGACGTGCAGCCGAGCAGAACTAAACAGAAACCGCGAAGAACAACCAACACCGGTGGAGTTCTCGTCGACGATATAGACCTAGAGGAATACGTTATTGTTGTGAAATTGTCTGTAAGTGATTCCCCCATATATTTCTAACACTTTGTGGTTTTCAGTTCATTTCCTTTTTTTTTACCTTGCGAGCGAGTGGTCTTTCAACTAAAGGTGGATTCTTTTCGAAAGCTTTAAGATTTGATTGAGCAACTTTTAATTTTTTTTTTTTCACTAATCGTGATCATGTAGAGTCGAAATTAATTGAATAAATTTATTCAATTAAAAATTAAAAGAATATTTTTCATCTTCCAATTTAAAGATGTATCTGACAAATCAACGATGTTAAGAGTATATCCTAGCGGCATTTATTCCATACGAACGCAGTTCCCTGTTTCCTCTTTGGTTTTTACAATCATTTTCACACGTTCGTCAAACAAATTTGATTGATAAAATTAAAAAAAAGCAAAACGTACAGGCATAGCCAAAGTCTTTATTACTCTAAAACTTAAAGAAAATTAAAAATCGGTTCAGTTTTAGAGGAGGAGGAAACAGGGTACTACGAAATGATGTTTTCGTGTATTTTACATACGGTAAAATCAGCCCGAGCTGCAGTTGTCCCTATTATTTCTTTGGGACGCAACGCGATAACAATATATATCTAGAATACGCACTTTTCCGACCGCATGTCCTCTTAAAGTTGTATTAATGATTTTTTTTTTTACCATTTTTAGTACTAAAGAAATCCATTCTAATTATGTTTGGAATATACACAATTATGTACTTTCTTCTTGTTAAAATTCAATCCTATATTATCATTGTAATCTGTCTTCCATCTTAATTGGAAATGACACTGTTTTATTTATCTTAAAAAAAGAATTAAAAAAAAATAATGGTTCAAACAGTTCAATGTTTGATTAAAGATCGAAGAACAAATGGAGGAGATAAATAAGAGGCAACAATCCTCAAACTATCTGAACGCACCGTTTCAGTGCAAACTCTGTTATAAAGGATTCATAGATACTCACGCTTGGAAACATCACGTCGGTAAACATGATCCGGTAAGATAATAACAATTACGATACAATAAAGGGGGCGGCGGGGGCGGTCCGCCCCTTTGCGGGCGGCACCTTAACATCTTAACACTTCAAAATCAAAATGAAAATTTATTTATTCAGTTTATGCCCTAAGAAGGCGCTTATGAACGTCTAAAACGCTACCACCGAATCGGAAAACATCCAGTCGAGAAGAGCGCAGGCAAGAAACTCGTTCTGGTTCTTTTTTTTTTTCATAAATATAATATATATCATTTTTTTTGTCATATAAAAAAAACTATACAAATCGTAGTTTTAATAATGTTAGCGGGTGCGCACAGAGACGTGGGTTAATTCCAGACATCACTATCGTTCACGTAATGCTCCACCCTGTAATAACCTTTTGAGATTAAAACTCACTCGACATAATACTTGAACTTATTGTCAGGTAAATCGGTAATGTTACTTGGGATCTTATTGTAAAACCGAATACTATTACCTATAAAGCTTTTATTACACTTACTTAACCTAAAGCGTGGTTCCGGACAACTTGTCTTTACTTCTAATATTAAAATTATGACGATCATTCACTAGATCTAGTTTGTCTAAATGTTTACGAATATGCATTAAGTTATCGAAGATGTATTGGGAGGGTAAAGTTAAGATATCATATTCTTGAAACTTGTTCTTTAGAGATTCGCGAGGTCCCATATTATATATTGCTCGAACAGCTCTCTTTTGTAACATCAGCTCTCTTAACATCAGTACTGCAATCTACAATAATTTGGTAGACTGCACAAATATTTTATTTAGACTATTAGTCTTAGACTCTCCAATGTGTAATTTTTTTTAACCATATTTGGAATATCACTATTCATTATAATAGTTTTTGATTCATGAAGTGACACCGCAATAACCGTCAAACGTTTGTAAAACACGATTTTTATAATTATTTACCGTATTAATCTCTTAAATATTCCTTATTTTATTTAAAATATTGCAAAAGATACAATGTCGGAAAAAATTTTATCTCGATTTCCTTCATTATTCCGCACAACCTTTCTTATATACTACCTAATCGTTATTTCCCTACCCTTATCCTATTTTCATTTAGGGCCGGTGCAACATATCTTCCCCTACCCCTATACCCATTCATATCCAATACGTTTCTCACAACATCCTCTTCCTCCCTGCGCATTACATTCCCACACCAGTGCAGACGACTGCTCCATAGCTTTTCTGTGCTTTGCTATATAATATAACTAAGTATATATCTATGATTTAAAAGGAACCATGTAAGTTATTTTAGTGGTTCTCGAGGTTTAAGCTAACTACTAATAGACAGACAGAGACATTGCCAAGGCTAATATTATTGCTCAAAGATATTCCACCGGCGCCTGCGTTCTTTTCCCAACCAAACTCACCATTTGGCGCACAGTAAAATACACCTCCCGCAAAGTTTCCTGCGGACACGTGTCTATGGTAAATCACAAGTCTATGGTAGTTTAATAACTGTCATCTATTAAAATGATTTCCTTTTAATTGTAAAGAGTAAACACACTGTTATTATAACAGAGCGCAGGCGAAATAGAATGTCCGATCTGCAAGTTTCGGTTTAAAACGAAACGGACATTACAGAAGCACGCCGCTAACCACGAGAAGAAATACGCTTGTAAATCATGCCCTTACGTTTCTAAAACTGCGTAAGTATTCATTACCTTACTAGCTGTCTGCCCGCGGCTGCGTTTTACTTTTTTTTTTAATACGGAACCCTAATTTTTGTTTAGGACTAAGATAAAGTAAAAAATAGTTCTCATTTGAGCAAAAATTTGAGCACTTCCCGTAAAACTGTGCATTGATTGAATCGGATTTTATTCAGTTTTTTGTGAGTTTAAATTTTTTTTTATGCGGAACCCTAATTATTTTCGAAAATTTAAAAGTACCCTATGTTACCCGGAGTAACTTCAGCTATCTACCAAAAAAAGTCCTTCTAAATCCGACAAGCCGTTCTGGAGATTACCCGGAAAGAACAGAAAGACATAAAAATTTTAAAAATTCCATTTTTGGCGTATATGTAAAAAAATAAATATTTATTAGTATAGATTCAGTTTAATATATTTTGAGTGAATTCTGTAGTGAAGACTACAATGGGCTGTGATGTGAAACTTCACGAAAAAGAGACAAACGTATACATTTGTATGCGTGGGAATGAGATAGATATAGTAGGTTAAAAAGAGTTTATTATATTCGCAATCTTTGCGAGTTTTCTACAGTCCCTACTAATTGTAGACCAATAGAAAAGGTCTCGTATAATTGATAGTAGTACCTAGAGGTTTTCTTATTGTTACCATTACGGTACGGTAATAGAACTTCTGGAAGTTTCGATTGCGGAGGCATCATTTCAAAGCTACTTCTGTGTCGCTTCTGAAATATCTGGTCGCCAGTAAGATGTTGCATTGAATATGTACCATAGTTGTCCCTTTTTTTTTGTTTTTGACGGGGGCAAATGCATTTACGCACTGCCCTTACCCATTGCATTAGTGAGACCGAAGTCCCCCAATGCAATGGGTGAGGGGGTGCGGAGGGACGTCTCAAATACCCACTAAAACCCCCCGGGGCCGTCCGCCGCATTTGGGATGGGGGCGACACGGGGTGGCTTTCGCAGGCACCGCGTCACCCCCTGCACCATAGTTGTCCCTGGATTTACAAGTGATGCAAGTTTTTTCGAAATGTAAAAAAATATATTCCAAGGGGGAAATTGAAACACGATATTCATTCTCGATATCAAAACATGTTGATGTTACTATCATAGGCTAAATTGTCACTTAAGAACAGATGAGATTGTGGTCAATGGCTAAACATTGTTTAAGAAATGGCATAGGTACATTTTTAGCTGACTTTCGGTTCGGAGAAAGATAATTCATTATTCACTTAATTCGATCTTTGCCTTCGCTTGAAGGAAACTTATGCTCGGGAATTAATTACTTAATTCCCGATTTCAGCACTCAAGCCAAACAGCATCAGAGATGGCATAAAGGAGTCACATATAAATGTCAGTATTGTGATGAAGTTTCCACGTAAGTATGTGGTTTTTTTTAGTATCATATTCATGTTTTATGGTTTTTATGTGTCGAATACCCATAAAAATAAGACAATAGGAAAAGAATGGTAAGTTGGCGTAAACGCCAGGTGAGTGCTCAAGGGGTTAAAATACATATTATGACATGTTTTCCAGAAGGTCCTTTTGTTGTTTGGTAATTAAATTACGCATGTGGGTAAATAAAATATCATGTTACATGATTTAAAAAAATTCTATCACAGTAATACACGCTTTTTATACACTACACTAGTGTTTAATCGTGTGAAAGTTTAAACTATTTATTCGTGGCATTCTTAGAACGCTTGTTAAAACTGAAACAGGACTGACTGGGTCGACCCGCGGTCACCTCATTAGGTCCTTCAGTTATTACCTAAGCATCAACGAGGACGGGGGGTTTATGCTTTGCTTATTTTTGATGACGTGGGATGTCTGAATAGTGATTACGTAAGCATTTATAATAGCAAAACTATAACAATACAAACATAAACATAAGATCAGTGAAAAAAAAATGATGCAATATATTAATGGTCCCTATTACCATATACCAGAATGACCTACAAAGGTTAATAGACTTGTTATTATATATCAATTAGGTCATTGTTATTTCGACAGTTTATTTTATAGCTATTTCGGCTCCTATTGTTCCATTCCATTCCGTTCAACCGAGAGACGTCCACTGCTGGACATAGGTCTCCACAACCGCCGGTCTAGCGGCACCCGCATCTAGCGGACTCCCGCGACCTTTGCCGGGTCGGCTTCTTCCTATTGTTACAACAATGATTTTTTTTACATAAGTGTCGACTCTTTCAGATAGTCGTTTAGGGGGCGTCCATAAATTACGTGAGGTGTTTTTTTTTAATTTTTCTGCCCCTCCCTCCCCCACTGGTGAGATGTCGTCAGATTTTATTCAACCTCCTTCCTCATCCCCCAATCACACGTGAGATTTTTCAAAATGTGAGTTTCTTACGTAAACGCGTTGGATTGTTATTATAAAAAGAAAAAAACAAATTTGCTTCGTGCTTTTATTTATGACTAGTTAAGACTAGCAATCAATATTGCTGAGAGTTTAATTATAAGTGTAATAAAAATTTAACAATAGAATACTTAAATCGTAACTACTGTGATTAACAAATATGGTGGTTTGACAGTCAGTAAATGTATAACGTTGAAGTATGAATGAAATTACTTTCTTTCGAAAGAATTAGTTAATGATCTTAATCGTATTACGATTACGCTTAAGATTTAATCTTAACCATGTACAATCTGGATTAAATGGACAAAATTTTTTTTTTGTATCAATCAGAAAAAAAATTGCGTGATATTTGCCGAGACATAGTTGTTACGATAAATACCACATTTATTGCAGTAAATGGACTTCATACCTTAGCCATGTTCGTATCAAACACCCGTCAGAGTTTATTTGCGGTGTTTGCGGTTATTCGTTTGTGAGCAAACTCGGTCTTACTATGCATAGAACTATGATGCACAAAGATGTTGCAGTAAGTCTTTACAGTTTGAAACTTTTTATTTATCAGGGGATGTAAGAAGAGAGAGAGAGAGCGAATCAATTAAATGGTTCTTAATGTGTTACCGCAATTATGGTTGATAACGATATAATACGCCAAGCGATGATGGCGCAGTGGATAGTGCGGCCGGGTTCGAGCGCACCTATTCAACTCTATAAATCGGCCTGAGTTTTCGGTGAAGGAAACCATGATAGCATGGTGGTAGCGCCTGGACCTGGTTAGCTACCTCCCTCAAGTTTGAAAACCTGTCGCCAAATACCAATAGGTGTGTGCTGGCAGCAGCATCACCACTATCTAGCCTTAATGTGTTTACCATCCTGAACCACATCGCCACTTAACATCAGGTGAGATTGTGGTCAAAGCACTGAGCCTATGCCGTGTAAAAAAACTACTTCTAATAATAATCGTTGGTAAAAATCGGATTATAAGGAATACTGACAATGACATCCAATTGAAATTCTAACTTAATCAAGTGTCATACTAAGGAAGAGTCGGGGGTCCAGCCTCCCAATTGCACTGGTTTAGGTTTTTAGCACCCCCTTTTTGTCTGGGTGAATTGGCGGTATGAGACGGCCCGTATTTTTGGCGATCCCATGTCCTGAAACCTTGAGTGATTGGTACATCGCTTGGGTTTTACTTCGTAGGGGCCTGACATACCCTATTCATCACGCCCTAGCTGCTCTCCTCGGTTTTACCCCCGTAATTCCTGTTCGCGTGGGATTTTCGGAATAACAACTACCCTATGTCATACCCTAGATTTCAAACTATCTCCATGCGAAATTTCATGCAAATCGTTCCTGAAATTTTCAGGTTAATTTGTTACATACAACAATACAAATATTTCCTCTTTATAATATTAGTATAGAAGACAAGATTGGATCCATTTAAGATTTCCCAGTGTTTAAAAAGTTTATGTAATCAGTGCCTTTAGTAAATTTAACATTCGTGATACTTGAAATGATGACCTTCATCTAATTTTAAACTGTCCGTTACAGAAAAAAATCGAATCGGATGATGTTAATGATGCTGGCCCATACTGTGAAGAGTGTGATGTTAAATTCATATCCGTGGAGGCCTTCAAGAGGCATATGGTCACGTCTGTTAAACATACGCAGACCACACACTTTAAGTACGTTTTATTTACTGAGATATACATTTTGGTCCTTCGAGCCGAACTGATTGTATTCTTGTAAATCGTAAACGTTATTTGGAATGTCTCGTTTTGGCATTTTAATGAATAAAATATTCTAAATCGATATGATAAAACTTTAAGAGATTTTCGTAGGGACATGGTTGATGTTAATTAAACTTCTTAGGGTGAAAATATGATTGCAGTAACGGATGTCGAGTCTGCGGTGAGACATTTAAAAATTCTGAAGAACTAAGAATCCACCATCGTAAAGAACACGCGAGGAAACGTCCCAAAAATTACGGCAAGAAACCAACTAACATGACTTGGCCGGCTAAATGTGAACATGTAAGAGAAATACAATAGTTCTGATTAAGGAAATTCGTGTAAAATTGTACATCATTGTTTAGGTATAAAAGTGTATGTAGGTGGGCGCTGAAATTAACGACGGCAAATACCATCGTTGTTCTTTTATATGTCATCTCTTTTCTTACACCTTCCCCCCTCACCGCTGCATAAATCATTTGAGTGTTTTTGAATTTGAACAACGGATCTAGAATACGCATCGTCGAATCTAAGTCGGCTGGGCCGCGTTCAAGAAGTTACGCAGAATCTTCTCGTCCGAAATACCACAGTGTCTCAAATCGAAAGTCCTCGACCAGTGTTTGTTGCCAGTGGTGGCATACGGCACTGAGACGTGCTCGCTTACAATGGGCCTTATAACAAAGCTCAAAGTTGCTCAAAAGGCAATGGAGAGGGCTATGCTTGGAGTTTCACTGCGTGATCGAATCAGGAATGAGGAGATCTGCAGAAGAACCAAAGTAACCGACATTGCCCGAAGAATTGCTAAACTTAAGTGGCAGTGGGCTGGGCACACTGCTCGCAGAACTGATACCCGATGGGGCCAACGGGTTCTCGAATTGCTACCATGCACCGGAAAACGTAGCATGGGTAAGCCCTTCACGAAGTGGACCGACAACCTGATGAAGGTCGCGAGAATCCGCTGGATGCGGGTGGCGCAAGACCGGTTGCGTGGAGATCTTTGGGGGAGACTTATGTCCAGCAGTGGACGTCTTTCGGTTGAATGGACGGATGGCTCTAGAGAACAAAAACTTAATTGACATTGTTGGATAATATATAACTAAATAAGAGTTTTTCAGTGACATCAAGTGTGTACGCTATATATACATAAATAGGTCTCCTAAAGACATACCACTACAGACCAGTGAGTCCCATTTTCCATAATCCTTCATTGTCGCCGTGCAGTGTTTTCGGGCCCAACCAACACATAATTAAACTAATATTATGAATATTAAAGAAGTAGCGCGAACAATTTTTTTTCATACCCATAAAACATTCTGGTTCTTCTGGTTTAAGTGTTCAGAAGAGATTCCGAACGCGCGCGACTACTGGACTCATTTCCGTCGAGTTCACCCCGATAAGAATTACCCAATACAGAAGAATCACATATGTGACATCTGCGGCAAGAGTTTCAGGGTAATTCCCTATAATATTATTTTTAATAATCTTTGAATAATTTCGTAGTTACTTTCATCGAATTTCCAAAAGCTTTTGATACCATTGCTGACATTTACTTTTATATTATAAGTCACGTTGCTATTGTCTATAATACTAACCTGTACTACACATTAATATAATCTGAAATAATAGTACTACCTACACCAAAAATCACTACGATATGGTTCAAGGTATACAATTTACTTTAGGTGTACCTCAAGGGATATTCATGGGTCCACCTATACCGTCATATTTTTTTTCCTAGTAAAAAAATATATATACTAATATTGTAAAGAGGAAAGATTTGTATGTAACGAATAAACTTAAAAACTAATGGACCGATTTGGATGATATTTTGTATGGAGGTGTTTGAAATCCAGGTAGCTTTTATTCCGAAAATCCCATGGGAACGGGAACTACGGGGATAAGACCGCGGAGAGCAGCTAATTATTTATAAAGTCAATATAGCTTTTAACTGATCATTTTATTGACTCTTTAAAAACAGATTATAAAAAAAATGACTACTAAAAAGAGAGAATTAAAAAATATACTAAAATATGACGTCACAGTTTACGTGTTCCCACAGATTCTGTACTTTCTTTTTGTGGGAAAGGGATAGAGCATTCCCTCACCAAGAATGCTTGTATTTCAATTTTTTTTTTTTTACTACACTTTTGCACACACATACATATATATATATATATATCTGTTCAGTGATTTATTTTAAGTGGTCTTTTATTTTATTGTTTCCAGGGCAACGCTTTCCTGGTATATCACAAACGTACACATTCAGAGGAGAGAGCGTTCAAGTGTCCCACTTGTGGGAAGGCGTTCCACAACAGGACAAACCTACACATGCACGAGAAGACTCACTCAGACGTGAGGCCGTACCCGTGCACGGTTTGCTTCAAAGCCTTCAAATGTAAAGGAGCACTCGACAGACATTTCAGGGTTTGTATATATTTATTTTCTAGGTTTTTAATGCATTGACTACAATCATAATTTATGTTAAGTGACAACCTGTTTAAATATAGTAAGCCTATTGTTCCCAAAATGTATTTATGTTTTTAGATTGTAAAGCATTTACCATCAAATACTGTACAGTCACTTTACCGAGCTTATAAATATATAAAAAAAAACGGAAATAAAAAAAAAATGATAACTAAATTATAGGCATGATATTGTTGTTTTAACATGATGTTCTGCTTCTCCGAAAGCTTTGATACTTGAATCTCTATGGAATTTTCATTGACATAGTGCCTGAACATAGTTTTAATTGGTTTTGGAATTAGACTACCATTGATTCAAATTGAACCAATATTTTAGAAAAAAAAAAAGTAATTTATTTTCAATGTGTGATTAGAGATGATTAGATAACTGAAAATAAGCGGTCTGAGAACTGCTGGAGTTAATATAATCGACAAAGTAAGGAATAGTTTGCTAAGGACAAGTGGCGAACTGGTGGAAGATGTAGTGACAAAGATAGGAATCTGTTTGTGTATTACGTCATCATAATTTTGTACTGCTCTCTTGCAGCAAATCTTTTACCCTTTGTCTCCTCATGATAACATAAGCATTGACATAGTGTTGTAAGAAAAAAAACAAGAATTATAAGTACGTACGTGATCACCATTTAGACTCCGCCATCCCAATATGTCATCAAAAAATAATCAATGCACATTGATGCTTGGTTGGTTTGTACACATGGAGACGATGATTGGTAGAAGACTGACAAATCTATTAGGGAAGGGTGATTGATTGGGTAAATCGGAAAGAAACGACCTGGGTGAATGTGTCTCGACTAAATTAAAGACGTTATTAGGCCAAGCTAAAAGTAGCCGTAACTGATGAGATTCCAAAAAAGTAATAAGTTCAAAAGATACATAATATCACGTTTCTCCCCCATAAGGATGGGCAGAGACTACATCCTTCCACTTGTTACGATTCTGACACACGTCTTTCGCTTATTCTACTGTCTTATACGCTTTTCGGTTACGGGCATTTTTGACTTGGTCGTTCTCCAGAACGTCTTCGATCTGGTCGAGATACGTTCGCGTTCTTTTTTTTTTGTTTGGGAAATGTTTTGACGCATTTCCTCGCGTATCTCTTATCCGGGAGAGAAGAGAATCTCGCGGATTAAAAATGCCAAAGGGGTATGTTGTACTCGCTCGGCATGAAGCACCGGGAATACCCACTAAAATCCTACCGCCGCCTTCTTGGGGCGACACGGGACTGCCAAAGCATGCTCCGTGTCGTCCTGGCGGCAGGCTCGAAATGGCCACTGCCATTATCTTCCCCCTGGGAAGGAGAGTTCCTTCTTGCCCGCCAGCCATGTAGGACCCGGGAGAGGGCTCCCGGGGCATGCGGAATAGGTAGCTGGCTCAGGAATGTGGGAGAGCACGGTTGAACCGTGTCCTCCTACTCCCCACCCTCCTTCGGCGTAGAAGATTCGGCCAAAGGATTCTCTTCCCGCTCCCTCTCGCTGCCAATCATGGCTCTCACCACACTAGATCTGGTCCCGTCTCTGCCACCAAACAGCGACGCACCTCGACCCACGCAGCACACTCAGTTACGCAGTCACTCTCATCTTGTAAATATCTTCCATCCATCCTCTCCTCGTGCCTAAACCAATTAAGCATTAATTTGTCTATCTTCAGCCTACTTCTATGTTCCCTTATAACACTATTAAATTGACAACAAACGATGTGGATAGAAACTGGAAGGATACAGTCTTTGTCTACTCTCATAGGAGATAGGTGTGATGTTATTTATGGCATACATTGGAGTAAATAGTCTAAAAATAGTACATTACCTAGTCCTGTATAGTATTTATATGAGAAAATTAATGTTCTCCCGGCTCAATAAAAATTTCCCTACGGCAGTGTCACACGGGAGTGAAGCCGTACGAATGCGAGGTGTGCGGTAAGGCATTCGGACAGTCGAACAGTCGGAAACTGCACGTACGCACGGTGCACTTAAAACAACCGGCGCCTTACATCAGTCGGTCTCGTCTCCAACGGAAGAACAACCCTCAGTTGCAGAAGGAGCACGCGCAACACTTCCTATATTAGTTTACAACGAAACTTTAACTTTGTGTAGGAGCAAATAAAGTTCAATGTTCGTCGAATGTTTATCGACTATAGGATACAATATAATTCAACATTGATATAAAATACTTGGGCATTTTGACGTTTAAAGTAATCTTACTTCTATGCAAAATTATGCACTTACGAGAGAGAGTTTCTGAATGGCTTGAAGGATACGACAGTTAACTTATGGAGGACAGCAAGGTTCATAACCTCGATAAACTCAGTGACTCAGGTAACGCGATAACTTCAGTCACTGGCTATCGTGTTTTATGATCAGTCGCACGTCTATAGATTTTGCACTGTCCTTTTACCTGTTAAATAAAAAAAAAACTACGATGTTCTTTTTATTTTTTGTATACGTAAGATGAAGTCATAAACCAAGGTGTGGAAATTAGTAAGCAAGACTATGGCTGATGAAATGAAAAAAAACTTTTTTTTGACCTAGGTAATCAAACTGAAAAAAGGACATATGGTTGGATTACATGACAGCTGTCAAACGTAACGTCACTAGTGATGAGAAGTACTGATCAAATCGATTTACATATGTAATTAAAAGTACATCTATATATTAAAAAAAAAAATACAGATATTTATGACTTTTGTCGATCGTAAAATATAACAATAGAAACAACCTTTTTACAAGATCGTTATTATTATTATACTCTATGGTTAAAGTATGATGTTGTGTTGCTATATTCTATGGAAAGTAGAAAACTCAATTGCTATCATTACAATGACACAAAATCATTTCCACATCATTCCTCTTTAGTTAGTTCTAAAATAACGGATGTGGCATTCGATAACGAAGAATTAAAACCAGAGTACTAGAAGCACGGTTTTACTCTTGTTTCCTAGGAGTGGTTAGAGTCGCTTATGGTCCAAGATCCCAGAGCGATCAGACGATAACTTATTTTCATATAGATGAAGCCTTAGGTTCTCAGTAGCGTCTCATGTTCTTTGAATACTTGCGTGCTTGTAGAGCTTGCGCTTGTGACAACACAGATAACAGGTAAGAAATGTAACCAAAAATTGCTGATTTTTATACAAATTTTTTGGATAATATTATTCTAAAATAATATCATAAGTGTCAGATACTTTAAAGCTCCACAAAAAATAAATAAACTTTACTTATTATTACGTGGTTGAAAACTCGTCATTTTAAACATTTTAACAATGTCTATGATAACCACTGTCATACACATCATTCGGTAAATATGCGTCATTGAATTTTAGGTTATGTTATGTTACTTCGGAATATTTTTGAACTTTTTGAATGTCTCTACAGAGAATAATATAAATTTATCATGAGTATTTTTGCAAAATGTACATTTATGTACATTTTTTTTATTCTTCCGTGACTTTCACTATTGCAAATAACTTAATATCACTCAAAAATTATACGATGTAAACAACAAAAACATGTTCTCTAACAGACTAATGAAAAAGATTGTGAGTTAAAGCTATAGGAACCTAGTTACTATGGACGTCTCACCCGCTCTGAAACGCATGCGTATAGTGCTCTCGCGCTCACTCTCTCGGCTGAATAATTTTTGTGTTTAGGGGATTTAGTTTGGTCACTACAATTTGTCTGACTAATAAAATATAACTTTGTAATAGTTACCTTAATAACATTTATATAACATATATATAATAACATAAGCGTCTGACAAAAGTTTTGGCGTATGGAAGTGTCTGAAATTTATGATACTAGTTTAGAATATTCAACGTAACATGTATTAAAATCAGCCATATAAATGTAAGTGAAGTAACTCTTATTTTTAGTTACCTTCCTTACATGATACCTATCCAGATGTCAAGCGCGAACTCCACAAGCACGCAGGTATTCAAAGAACGTGGGACGCTACTGAGAACCTAATGGTTCATCTATGCGAAAATAAGTTATGTCTGATCGATATAGGATCTTACTCTATTAGTGTTGGTTGAGTCCACACATACCTTTCTCATTCTTTTTTTACACGATATAGGCAAGTTAAGATGTGGTCTAGAATAGTAAACACACTAAGCCTAGTGATCCTGATTTTCGAGTGATGCTGCCGGAACACATCTATTGGTATTAGGTGACAGGTTTTCAGACTCGAGGGTGATACCCAGGCAGATATTAACAACAAATCCCCTACCACCATGCTATGGTTTCCTCGCGATGTTTCCTTCACCGAAAGCTCACGCTGATTTTGGGATCGAACCATTAATCGGAATCCGGCCGCACTATCCACCATGATTCTGTGGTGAGTGTGGATGCTTAAATGCATTGGCCCATGTATAAAAAAAGATTGCCAAAGATCCTGTTTCCTGTTTGTAATATCCTAGATTAATTTAATGTTAAATTTTCTGAAGCGTCTTGTCAGGTTTAAAGATCACGTGTATACCTTACTGAACCTAGTTCCTTTATCGCTTTCTATTGTTAAACTAGACTATCCAGTATTTTCATTTAAAATTGTGTTTCTAAAAATGAACATATGGCAACACTATTTTAAAAAGTCATTGGTAGAAAATAATAGGAATGTATAAGTACTTGAGGTTTTCAATTAGAAGTAGTCGTTACCGGTGTTACCCTGTCATAGTGTCTCGATATTGGTGTTCAAACAAGTTATCTTAAAAGCAATCAATTTCGGGTGCCTTCGTTTACAAGGTTAGTGTGTTAAGCGTATGAAATTATTTTTTGTCTGTGAATATTTTATATTTTTATAAAACAAACTAGATTTTAATATTTAAGATTTTAGCGTAAGCTTATTTTTAAGGTTAATTATCATCCCGGTTCATCGCGTTTAGTAAATTTTTGATAGAGTAGAGAGTAATCGTCTTTCGGCGCCATTTGGTTGACGTGTTTATAGTCCATGTTACACTAATAATATAAACACAAATATTTACAATAACCTACTTTAACTTTCCTATTTGGTATTTTGGCACCCTTTGCTTCCTGGCGCCTTACATAGATATCCAGTTAGAATTTTCCTTCAAAAAACTCAGGAGTTGCTGCTGTTGTAATTAGAGTGAGAAAATATTTATTTCATTAACGAAGAATGAATTTGTTTTTATTATTTTTTATATATCGAGATTGTAATTATGTCTATGTTTGAAATATACACTGATTTAGTAAACAGGAATGTTTTTTTTATAATCCCTAACAGACTAAAATTGCTTGTACAATATTGGCGAAATATTATTTGTCTGTTAAAGAGACCCAGCTAAGGAAGGAGGAACATGAAAAAAACTAGTGTAAATGACAATGTGAATGCCTATTACATAATAGCACTTTACCATTAACTGAAATTACTAATTAATTATTAAAATTAATCATGTTTGAATCAGGGTTTTGTCGTCAACTTACATAAATCTGTAATTTGGTGACCATGTAGATTTACATCTTTATAACAGGCCTTGTGGCGTAGTGATTATGGTAAATTTAACGCTGCAGATTCCTAGGACTTCCGTTAAGTAATTTAATTAATTAATTTTTGAAGTGATTACTTCTTTAGAGGCATTGAGCGAGTAACTGTAGGGAAAAACTTATAAATTCGCGTTACCAATGCTGGACGTCAACATGCTACAGTATGTTAAATATAAGATGGCGTTTAATTACTGGCGCTCAGAGATAAATAATAAAATGTATAGGTACTTGCGCAGCCTATCGTATGTTTTTGATTATGAATAAATTATATGAAAATATTATGACATGATTATTGCTTGGAGCGCCAATAGATGTGAGAAACAGACAAATGTAACATGTTAGATTATGTTAATAATTTAAATATGAAAAAAAAAATGGTTTTTCCAAAGTTTCGAGTTTTCACTTCTGTCGGCAGTTCGCATGCCTGCCTAGTTTTTTAATCTGTCTGTGATATATGAAGTGTTTTATAAATGTGTAGATTTTTTATCACTGGTGCCATTTTTATTAAAATCCCTCTTAAATACTGTTTCTGACCCAGGTTATTGTCTATAATATACTTGTACACAATAACCAAACACTATCACAAAAACGCCATAAGAATACATAATATAGAGACAAATTAAGGATTAAAGAGAATAACTTACAGACTGAGATCTCTTTGGTTCTTTCGGAGTGCTTGGTGCCATTTTGATTTGCCATGTAGTCGTCCTTATATTCATTTCATTAATTTAATTGTAATTTCGGCAGTTATTTTCAAGATTTGGACAAAAATGTTTTTGTTACATCGACTTACTTACCCACTTTAATGCAAATTTATTTTTACTGACAACATCAAATACGATAAACAGCGACGCTCTTATCGGGCCAGATAAGTTTGTAGCACTATACATTGAAAATAATGATACGGAGTGAGAATTTTGAAATGTCTCAACTACTCACGTTAAAATATTTGCAACAAGATCACAATTTTTTTTTTTACAACATTTATGTATATTTTTCTTAACATCAGATTTGGTTGCATGGTCTTGTACCTTTGCGTTTTTTTTTTCTTAAAAACGCGTAAATGGTTTTTATTAACTTGTTTACAGAGCCTGGCACGATTTTGGTTTGTCATGTTGTCGTCCTTATTTTTAATTCATTATCTTGCAGTATTTGACTAGGTATATATTATGTAGTTTTGGTTTAATTTTACATTATATAGTCTCGTTATGATACACAAGTGTAGTGAAGTGAAAATAATCACAAGGAGTGTGAATTATGAAATGTCTCAATCATTCCCGTTATGGTTATAACAGAAGGCCGCCATTTTGTTATCGCTATTTATTAATAGTGTTCCTAACGTCTGACTTGGCTACAAAGTCTACTAGTACCTTTGCCTTTAAAACGAATAAATCAGTTATCGTCAAACTGCGGGCAGCTTACGGCCCTTGTACGGTATTTGCGCAGCCCGCGACGTAGTATATTTTGGTAGACAATGACTCAAAACCGAGTTTACAAATACTGAATTACTGTAACCAAAACAACTTATATCCAGTTAGAATTTTCCTTCAAAAAAAACTGAAGAGTTCTAGCTGTTGTAATTAGAGTGAAAATATATGTATATCGAGATTGTGAATATGTCTACGTATGAAATATACACAGATTTAGTAAACAGATGTGTTTTTTTATATACCCTGACTATAATTGCTTATACAGTTTTGACGAGATCTTACATATTTGTAAAAGAGATTCAGCTTAGGATTACGTACATCACGTCACCATTAACTAAGAATTGCTAATTAATTATTAATATAAAAATCATGATTGAATCAAGGTTTTGACGACATTTTTATACAAATCTATAATTTGAAACCCTGTATATTTAGACCTTATAACAGGCCCCTGTGATGTAGTAATTTTAAAGCTGAAAAGTAGATTTGTTAATTTTTTTATCTGTTTCTGATGTGTTAAGAACTGTGTAAATGTATAGCTATTTATCTCTTATGTGAAGGTTTTCCGTCAAAGGTTTATTAAACTCGCTCTAACATACTCCTGACACAGGTTGTTGTTTATAATAAACTTGTACACAATAACCAACCTATATCACACAATATGCCACCTAGATTACATGATATCAAGACAAAAACACAACTTTGTGAAATAAAGAAAATAACTGCTACTTGACAGACTGAGATCCCACCAAAAACTATTTATTTATCTCTTATGGTTCCTTCGGAGTTCTTGGTGTCATTTTGATTTGTCACGTAGTCCTCTCCATTTTTTAATTCGTTACTAGTATTTGACAATTTGTTATGGAATTTCGGTGGTGTTTTGAGTGACATAGCTTAATTATAGTGCACAGAATTGAAAATAATGCCACGGAGCGTGACTTATGAAATGTCTCAAAATATTCCCGTTGAAATAGTTTTTAACAGAAGATCGGCTGAAAGGTCTAGTATCTTTGCCTTTTTCTTAAAAAGGAGAATTTTTTATTAATTTGTTTAACAGTCCTGGGTTATAGCTCTTTTGAGCCTATTAAATGGAAAAAAGGGTGACAACTTTAGTAGCTTTCTACTTTTTAGTAGATTATGAGCTTAAATTATGAACATTTAGTAGTTCTAAATTATTTAGTACAGTTATGAAAACACAAACATTAATCGGAGATCTATTGTGTTCAATGAACACCTGAGAAGCTATTACTGATGCTAAAGGGTTGTGAGCATCCGTCAGTACATTATTTCAAATTGATAAAAAGCCTAGATTTGAGAACTTGAGTACAATTTGTTTGAACTGTATGTAAAGCTTAGTACTTTGACTACAATCTCACCTGATGTTAAGTGACTCTCTAGTCCAGGATGGTAAACACACTAAGCCTAGTGGTACTGGTTCTCAAGTGATGCTGCCCGAACACATCTGTATTTGGCAACAGGTTTTCAAACTAAAGGGTGGTAGCTGCCCAGGAGGGCATTATTAGAAAATGCACTCCAGCCATCCATTCAACCATAAAACGTCCACTGTTGGTCATAGGTCTCCCCCAATAAGGGGGAAAATCGCATAATCGCCACGCTTGGCAGGAGGGTTGGCGATCGCAGTAGGTGTTTGTTAAACTTTGAAGATACTGCTGCCGATCCTCTAATCTCTCTATAGAAAATGCCCAACCACCATACTATGGTTTCCTTACGCTGTTTTCCTTCACCGAAACCTTTAGCCGATTTAGAGTCGGATATTAGGACATTTGCAAACAAAAACTTTTCCTGTATCGAATGAAAAAGTGATAGCGAATGTACAGATTACATGCGTCAGACAAGAAACTCCTTTAACAATATATAATTAAATCAGTAAGAAAAATTAGACCGAGACAAATTATGTCCGTCTATAAAGTAAAATAATATACCGGAAAATGCTGTCTCATAGGTAGAAATTAAGTAGATTTGTAAAACGTGTTTAGCTGTTTTTAGCGGAACTTTTAGTAATTTCACAGAAAAAAAACTGGTCACGTAGAAAGCTACAATAAATATTTTTATTTCTTCGTATGTGTTTATCTTAGTGAATTTGTGCTAATGGCAGTAATAAAAGTCTGTAGAATATGTCTTGTTATGGATGTGAACATGTATGACGTGAAGAAACAACCTTTGGAATCTTATTTAGAAACATTATTAGGAAATGTAAGAATTTTTATATACAAATCTGCTTTTTATAAAAACGGATTTCCATATACTGTATGTTAAATTCGCAATATTTGTAAAATCTATTTTAATTTTGATTACTTTTTTTTAGAATACAATAGTATTTAGTATTTACAATTGTATATGTTGTGCTCCTAAATAATGGTTAGGGTGCAGGTAATCAGAATAAAGAAATTGATATTGTTGAATGTTTCAACTTTTATTATTTATCTCTGGTTTGAACAGTATAACCCTTGAACACATCAAATAAAATAGTATTTGTTCTTAAGACTTCTGCTTACAACAAAAGGTCTAGAGATATTATTAAGAAATAGAGATGTACAAAGTTCATGTTGTTCATGAAATAAACACAAAAATCAACACATTTAAGTGAATTTATAGAATAAAAAGAACAAAACTAATTTGAAAGATGTTATAGTAAACTAGAATTAACATGGACTATGTTGAACTGTAGAAAAAATGTCAGCTATTATTATACCTCTTTCAGCCTCTAAGTTCAACGGAAATACCATCATTTGCATGTTTTGAATGTGCCACACTAGTGCAGAAGTATTATCACTTCAAAGATAAATGTTTAAGAGGACAAGCAACATTATATGGTATTCTGCAATCAAGTGGAAAGGTAAATAAATTCTTGACAAGTTTATTATAGTTAGTGATAAATATACACACACATAATTTGTCTTCACGCATTACTTGGTGTCTGTTGGAAGTTAACTAATCCTATTTTAAAAGGTTTGGCATATGAAGTTCTCCTGCTACATCTTAGGCGAATAAAAGTTAAACTCCACTGTCCATTTTTTATATATAACGAATTAGACGTTTTTTAGATCTTTTTAAAGTTTCAATTTTGTTATCATGATTTACAAGAAATATTAGACCTGTCTCATAAAAAAATCTATTTATAAAACCCCGCATCCAGTAAATTCCCGCAACCTTCACAATCATAATTAATGTCATGATATGCTTAGATGCAACAAAGCCATATTGTGGCTTAATATAAAATATTTTGCAGACATAAAAAAATAAAGGAAAACAAACTCTATTGTATTATTATCTTATGACACAAGATGATAAGCAACTAAATATCATTTGATTGGGGCACTTCTATTCCAGAGATATTTGCGCTTTTGCTTTTCTAAACCCTAACATTGTTTAAAAAGTAAGTTTCTATTTACTTACATTTACTATAACATTCCTTTTTCCAGATAACAAGACCAGACATTGAGAAAATAAACAGGTCAAGCATTCAACTGGCTTCCAACTTAAGTATACAAAAAATAGCAAAAGACAATGTAATTTACCATGTTCACGATAAAGATAGTACTTGCTTAATAAAAAAGGAACTAGCTACAGATGAAGATAGAGACAAGCTTAAAATAGAAGATGGTATCAAAGAAGAAGATTATTTCGATAATCTTTCGTTTCTCCTTTCTTCAGAAGATGATGATGAATTTGAAAATAGTACCGAAGAAGAGAGTTTTGATGATTTCCCACTGCTTTCTACTGATGATGATGAATCATTGTCATTGCAAATGATTAGTAAAGTAAAAAAAGCTAAAGTGAAGGATAAAAAGAAAGGCAAGGAAGTGAATAAAAAAGATACTGTTGATCCTTTGAAGAATATTAATGTGAGTTGAATTGAAAATCTTACATATCTTACTGTATTATTAAGGATGGTCACAGCTAGATTTTACACTTAAATTTATGCATTATTTTATAGTAAAATCATCCAGATAAATAGCTTGAATTGAATGACATTATGCTGCAGACATTCTCATAGTATTGATCTAATGTTGGCAAAGGTTTACTTTGGAAGTCTGTATAATTAGTAGTGATTTCCTCTCAGATTTTTATTTTGTAGGGCTTTTATTGTTAATTGTATAATAGCTTCGTGCCTGCAGCTGCGCCCGCGTTTCGTATGTTCTTCACTGTGTTTTAAAACTTTTATATGGAACCCTAATTGTTTTGCTAAAAATTATTTGATACTAAGATAAAGTAAATATATTTCTCATAAATTCAAACACTTGCCTGTAAAACCGCATTAGTTAATTTTTTTTATGCGGAACCCCATATAATCTCGAAAATTAAAGTTACCCAGAGTAACATCAGCTACCAAAAAAAATTCCCGTCAATATCTGTCCAGCCGTTCCGGAGATTACACACAGACACAAAAATTTTAAAAATTGTATTTTTGGTATAGATATCGTAAATACATTCATATTTTTTAGTAAAAAAAAAAAAAAAACAATTAATTTTGACATTACAAACAGACACTCCAATTTTATTTATTAGTATAGACACAATATTTCAAGTATCCACACAGGAAAAGTTGCATGTTGTTAAATTTGGTTATCTTGAAGACCAGTGGATATCACCACATAAGTTTATTAATTTTCCTTGGAAAATCTTTTGCTGTAGAAACATCTACAATGATAAGTTGGTAATTTGTATAAAATGTCAAACAAAACATGAGATGTTACTGAATAATGCACGGGGAAAGAAATATCATAAATCGATTTTCTAAACATCAATGTGTTTGTATGACACAGGCTAAAAGTTACAATCAACGTATTCCTATAGAGGTGTCGGAAATACTTTCAAAAAAACGAAAGAAAGAAAGCTCTAGCAAGGACCTCAAAGAAACTTAAGGGAGATAGTCAGTCCGATGGTGGGGATAACATTGGTGATGATCTGAAGGAGTATGTAACTGTTGTTAAATTGTCTGTAAGTGTCTCCTCTCTTTACATTAATAAATACCGTGTTTTTAGAGCAATAAAGGCAGGGTCTAAATAATAATATTTACTCATTATTTTAATTTGTTTCCCAATATTATGCCAATGGTTACATAATCATAGGATTTGTTGATTATTGCTGACGAAGGGCAGGAGAGTTACAATGTTAAAATAACTGCGCCGCGACATCCATGCACAAGGAGCAAAGCCCACCATAATACATCTTTAGGCTCATCAGGTTCCGTGATTAGCCAGTGTAAATTCATCACTTGTAGTAGTGGTAGGGCATTTGATTCCGACTGGACCACAACCAGTGTACGCTTGTGAGAAACTCGTTACATTGACACATTTCAGCGTGTCGCCTTCCGGGACCAGTGCACCACAGCTACCTTATAAAAAAAGAAATCGAATGTCCACATTTGAAAAGTCTTCTTTACATAAAATGGAAATATAAAAAATAAAATCACCACTATATCATATTTTCTATTCTAAAAAAATTCTTAAAATACTACGTTACTATAATGTCTGAATAATCATTGTAAAATAATGGGCCCTACTTTTTGCACAGGATTTTTAAACTATTTATAACGTATAAAGAAAGTAAAGATATAATTTTCTTAGAAATTCAAATACTTGCCAGTAACATTGACCATGGAATCAGATTTTTTTTTTAATGCATAACCCTTATTATGTCCTAAAATAGAATGATTAAGCTACTTCTTATAACTTCAGCTATCTGAGACAATAAGTCCCGTCAAAATTGGTCTCGACGTTTCGAAGAGAACTTTAAAAAATTGTTAATTTGACACATTGTTGTCAGTAATAAACTGTTATTTTGATATTTTTTACAAGGTATATTCAATGTTTTGACTACAATCTCACCTGATGTTAAGTGAATATGTGGTCCAGGATGGTATTTGGCGCCAGGTTTCCTAACTTTAGAGTGGTAGCTACCCAGACAGGCATTATTAAGAAATACCCTACCACCATGCTATGGTTTCCTCACGATGCTTTCCTTCAACGGAAGCTCAGGCTGATTTTAGAGTTGGATTTGAACCCGCGTCCACTGATGCGGAATTCTGCCGCAATATCCATTGCGCCATCATCGCTTAAAACAATATTAGAAACAGACACATCAATTTTATTTACTTGTATAGATAAAATTAAATGGTAATATGATTTAGGTTGAAGAGCAAATGGAGGAGATAAATAAGAGGCAACAATCCTCAAACTATTTAAATGCACCGTTTCAGTGCAAACTCTGTTATAAAGGATTCTTAAATACGCAATCCTGGAAACATCATATTAGCAAACATGACCCGGTGAGAACTCTAATCACATAATAATTCTCTTCTGATCAATATTGATGTTACTTTATTTATTTTTTATTCTCTTGACTATTAATAGGCCATAAATAAAGCTAACCTCTGAAAACTAAACTAAAATCTGATCATAAATAAGGAATTTATAACTGTTTTATGAGTAGTGTAGCTCAGAAAACTCGATGGAAAGTTCGAGCAAGATGAGCCATCATTTTGCTGGAGCTTGTTAATGCTGATACAAGTATAAAAATACATCTTACCCACATGACACCGGCACAAATTGTGTGTACACAATTTTGTTGCCATTCTCTAAAAAAAGAAGTAATAGAAAATATATCACTGTGCTACTATAAAAAGGCTTTTTTTATTTTGTAATTTAAAATTTGTTCTGAATCTAGGAAATTATTATTATATTTACATTAAACATACATATAAGGTTTTCAAACAAAAATACACTCTTTTGCATAGGTTAGAAATGAGAATCGTTTTATTAATTAAATTGATACCTACGTTGGGAGTATGGATAATAAAGAAAAGGTTCACCAAAGTCCTAGGTAGTAATCGTTCTTCAAAAAGAGTACTTCTCTTCACTCTACAGCCTGGAATCTCGACATTCCTCTCGGGAGTCGAATTTCCAACGAGAACAAAGGCACATCATAAATACCGCCAAGGCGTAGCCAAACAGGGCAATCCATAAGATTAAAACTCATAACAGAAACGAAGACTAAAATCCAAATTAAAACCGAAACTATAAAAAACCTAAAAAAAAACCGGCAGCGAGAGCTGAAACAAATACAACTAGTTAGTTCTGCGTCTCGAAACTGACAACAACTGAATTCCTCGTCACTCAATACGTAACCGCCGGTTAAATCATAGAAATTTACAATTATTATGTCGGTGTAACGAACCATTTGCAATAAATTATAATATTTTGTAGCGAGATGACGAGCACACGTTTCCGAAAAGAATTTTTGAGGTTGCTTTTTTACAATTATTTAGAAGATCAAAAACTGCCTAAAATAAAGGACGCGCATTATTCACGATTATAAAAAAGATATAATTTGACCATAAAAGCCTTCTTCAGCCAGGATGGCTGAGGTTTTAAACGTATTATATTTTTTTTTCTAACCTAGCTTATTTGCCAACTGTTGACCGGGAGGGCCTTTACAGTAACTTCGGGGGCGAGTGCTGAAGGCACTCACCGCAATAGGTAACTAGCACAACGGTTCGAAAACTCACCCTGGACCTCTACACTTTCATAAAATTCCCACGGAATTTGAACCTAGCTAAACCTTTAAACACATTACATTTTCCGCAACGTTGTATAACGGCGCCGAGAGTGAAAGTGTCAATCCGAAATTGCCACATCTATTTTTTTAATTTTTACTGTGACGTAATTGACACGTTATAATTTGTTGTCGCAGAGCGCAGGCGATATCGAATGTCCTATCTGTAAATTTCGGTTTAAATCGAATCGTCCGTTGCGCAGTCACGAGTCGCGTCACTCGACGAAGTATGTATGTAAGAAGTGCCCGTACGTCTCGAGATGCACGTACGTATTAGCTACTCGGTTATAAACTTACTTATACTGTCAACTTGTCGTCATTTAGGGGCCGTCAAGTATTACGTACGCATTAATGGCGTTGCTTATATTTGTTGAAAGGTCAAAATGTAGATTACGCAAGCAAAATTTACTTAATAATTTTCGTTTTTCTTACTTTAATCATAGGGATAACGGGTAAGAGCTTTAGTTACTTTTGGAGACAAGGGGAAGAGAGGGTAGAAAATTGTGCTTACGTAATATTTTGACGACCCCTTTTGAGCGATACAGTGTGTAATCGATGGAGGTAATTTGAAAATCACATATCCTATTTCATAATATGCCTGAGCTTTCGACATAGAAAGATATCGTGATGAAACTATAGAATGGTCATTTATCTCGTTACCAGCCGACACTAAGGTTTGGAAATCTCCTGCCATGTTTCTATATTGTCTAGGTTTAGTTTACATGATGGTAAGTGATAATGTGGTCCAGGATAGTAAACACACTAAGCCTTGAGGTACTGGTTCTCAAATGATTCTGCGGGAACACACATATTGGTCTTTGGCAACAGGTTTTCAAGCTTCAAGGGGAGAGCTATCCAGGCGGGGATTGTTAAAAAATGACCTACTACCATACTATGGTTTCCTCACCATGTTTTCTTTCATTGAATCCTCAGGCAGGCTTATTATAAATTTGCATTGGTGGGTTCGAACCTATAAACACGGAATCCAACCGCACTACCAACTGCGTCATCATCGCTTTGGCAAACTTATTAAGGAACTAATCACTTTATCCTTGATTATTACTGAGTCACTATTTATGTTCGACACCTTCGTAGAGCATACACTTTTATAATAGCAGCTCAGACGATCGATATCAACTGTTGGCAATACATATTATACTTCGAAATAAATCTGTCATAATGCTGACTTCTACTTTCTAGTTTCTTCCATCATACTTTTGCCTTCGGCTTACTATAGTTTGCTATAATATTTCTTAACAACTTAAGCACTATTTAAATAAAAATTACATAACTATCTAATACTAATTATGGTCTGAGAAGATCGACATTTCTGGATAATGTCGCAATCAAAACACAGTGTTAGGGTATTTTCTAATACCCGTCTGGCTAGTATCTACAATCAGGTTTGAATATCTGTTGCCAAGAACATTGATTTATAAGTTTAAACCGGCAATGTCACTTTTACTTTTATAGCGCGTTACCACTATTTTATGACATAGATTTAGATGTAGACCGTTTTAATGCCCTAAACACACACGGACCGGACATGGTATGGCGGTCGACCGAGGTCATCAGTCGTATAAGTAGGGATGGGGATCTTTTACGAAAAAGCTCGATTTTTGAGTCGAAACTAAACACGATGAGTCGATTCACAAAGCGACGAGGTAAAAATAATGTAGCAGTGAAATAACTATAGATAAATTAATAATTAAATCGTTTAAATTATGATTGTAGCCTAAGTTCGACCACTTGAATAATACTATTTACGAATTAAAAAAGCCAAATAAAACAACTCTAAATAAAACTGATCTCTTGGATGTTTTGTGAATCGATACAAAGGTCGATATTTTTGAGAAATATTTTTCGCGTCCCTACATGTCGACCGATGACCTCGGCCGCCCGCCATACAACGTCCGCGGACCGGCCCGTACGTGTGTTAATAGCTTTAGACCGAACCAAGTAAAGAAAATCCGTAAACAAAGGAGTAAAATATTTCTGTATTGTTTTATATTTGCCAAATTGTATAATATATAGAGAATGTAGTAAAATTGTAATGCATAAAATAAAGCAAAATATTAAATTTTAACTTGAATTTTAAATTTCCAATTAATGCTATTTATGTAACAATTACGTTAAAATTCCAGTAATCAAGCTAGACGTCATGAAAATTGGCATAAAGGCGTCACATATGAGTGTCAGTATTGCGGTGAAGTCTCAACGTGAGTATGTCTATTTCATACTATATTAATTATTGCTGTGTTTATTTTGATTGATAAAATAGGAGATGAATATATTAGAGGGAGTTTGAAAGTTGCGTCAATGGTAGAAAAGTTGAAAGGTTCTCGTTTGTCGTGGTATGGACATGTTATGAGAAGTGGAAGCGCATGTGGAAGGATGGAAAAGTAGAGGAAGGCCAAAGAAAGTGTGGATGGAGTTTGTAAGAAATGATATGAAAGAAAAAGGAGTGAATGAAGAGGAGATGACGGCTGATAGGGACGTATAGAAGAAGAAAACATACTGCGCCGACCCCAAGTGAGTTGGGAAAAGGCAGGTGAATGATGATGTTTATTTTGATTATGTGAAACTTCTTTTTTTTGTGAAATTGTTATGCATATTAATAAAATTGTTGCATATTAATTTTACAAAATAATGTCGAAGTTTCACATCTGCCAGGCGTCCCGTGACGACTCACATTTTTTTTGTATATTGATTTATAAAGTGTATTGTTAAAGTTACATCAATTTGAATAATATCGTTATATAGAAGGTTAAGCTGCAACTCCAGCTTTTACACAAGAATCCCTATCTCATTCTGTCAGAACTCTATTCTCTATTCTCTATTCACTTATAGTTTCTTTTTTAATTTTAATATAAGTTGAATCAGCTTATTTGTCATATTTCTTTGCAGTTTTGTAACAGCAAATATCTAAGGTTTAAGAATAGCTAAAAACAAAACATGAGTTTATGGCTTCTCAATTCTTCCATATTGTAATTGTGTGATTCGATAGTTCGTTAGAAGTTTGAATTTAGTTTGAAATTAATGCATCATAAAACTGACTGGCCACACAGGTACTCACCTGAACCTCCTTTAACCGTTCCTGTGTCCCGGGACGTAGCTGGCTCCAATATTGTTACACAAATCCGTATCTAATTTATATATTTTTACGCGCACGATATTGCTGCTACCGGTGTAAAATGGCGACAACGGTAGATGGCGCGCAAGGTGTTTTTTTTGTGAGACACGGGTTGCCAGTTTATAAACCCAACAGTAATAATATATAATATTTATATGGTCAACCCTCTATAGTCGTTTTAAACAGATGTTTTACTAAGCTTGTAACTTCAAGTTACAAACAAAATCGGACCCTATAATATCATGTGTATTACAGGATATGGACATCACATTTAAGTCATGTCCGTATAAAACATCCGTCACAGTTTATTTGTGATTTATGCGGGTACTCGTTCGTGAGTAAACTCGGACTCGCCACTCACAAGACTAGGATGCATAAAGATATTACTGTAAGTCGTAATTTTAAATGACGTATGTAAGACACGACCGACTATTTGATATTTTACAAGTACTCTATACTATATTTAAGGTGAACCATGCACAATGTAGGTGACATTAAAAATCAGGAAAATTTAAATAATAACATCTTCTCTTTGTAATGGCAACAATAGCTAAATGTGTATTTCGATACAATCATTTTAAATCGATTCCATAATGAACAGTCTGTGATCGGGTAAATTTCAACTAGCCCAACTTTATTTCGCAATTTTTTGCATATTAAATTAGCCATCTTTAATTCTAGAAGGTTCTACGTCGTTATCGTTATTCGGGTTATGTTTGTTAATAATGTCAAAATTCAACGACTAGCGTTCACAAATGCGTTATCACTAAACAGTAATTGATTATTTATTTAGTATATGTTCCATAACAGGATGAAATAAAAACCGATAACGATAAGGAAACTGAGCTGTACTGTAAGGAGTGTGATGTTAAGTTCAAATCGAGTGAGGCCTTTCAGAGGCATATGATCACTTCTGTTAAACACTCGCATACCACCAATATCAAGTAAGCAATCTTTGAAAATATTTAAATTTATTTCGGTCCTTCGAGCCGGGATATCGGTGTTTAGTCGTAATTAACATAAATTAAATAAGTAAAATCGCTATAATTTCTTTGTTTGCATAGTTTTCAATTTTCTTTTCATACCTTTCTATGCTATCCTAATATTTTATTATAAAATGTAAAATGCCTCTGTTTTCGTCTATCCGATATATCATTTTTAACAAGAGAACAAGTCAGCCGAATTGTTTCCTTTAAAAAGTTCTTGTCTTTTGAATTTTTTGGTTTTGACAGATTTTTCTTGGTCATAGTAATTTTTCGATAGCTATTATTCGCAAACGACGTTTCACTTCAAAAATCTTATATTTTGTTATAGTAAAGGATGTAGATTGTGCGGTGAAACATTTAAAACTTCAAAGGAATTGAGGGTACATCGTAAAGTACACGCTAGGAAACTGCCCAAATTCTATAGGACGAAACCATCAAACACAAATTGGCCTGTTAAATGTGAACAGGTGAGATGATTTCTTTTATTGTTTTCCCAAATAATCCTGCAAATATGATAATTATGCGTTGTTTTAGAAACTTCTTACATTCCAGTGTAGGTAGGTTAATTGAAAAGGTTATTGTTGGTTGCCAGACAGAGTTAACTGAGTGGTGAGTGGTGAGCTTTAAACGAGGAGTCAGACACTGACCAGCTCAGTGCTGGAGTCCAATGTGTAACTAAAGAGAGGCCTATGGGTGATGATCATTTGAAAATAACGATCATACGTCTTATAAAGTGATGACGGCGCAGTCGGTAGTGCGGCCGGATTCCGCGTCAATGGACGCGGGTTCGAACCCAACTATCCAACTCTAAAATTAGCGCCTCGTGGTAGGACATTCTCTAATAATCCCTGCTTGAGTAGCTACCACCTTGAAGTTTTTAAACCTATCGCCAAATACCAATTCAGCATCTCTAGTCTTAGTGTGTTTACCATCCTGAATCACATCGTCACCTAACATCAGGTGAGATGGCGGTCAAGGCCTATACAGTATTTAAAAAAAAAAAAAAAAAAACATTAATTTTTGTAATTTACGCTGCCTTTTTCTAATCCGATTCTTATGTATTCATAATTGGTCCCTATTCTTACGACCTGATGTTATTAAAGTGGTTTTATTTTCTCTTTTGTTACACTGTAAGTGCTCAGAAGTAAGTAATCGCGAATGCTCGCGATTACTGGAACCACTTCCGTCGGTCGCATCCCGACAAGGACTATCCCATTCAGAAGGATAACGTTTGTGATATCTGCGGGAAGAGTTTCAAGGTATTTTCCAATTTTAAAATTTTTTGGAAGGCTTTTGATACCATCGAGCTAAATTATATGTAAATATTTATATGTCGTAGTTTTTTTTTCTTGCAACATTACTTCTATGAGGTTATAGTAGCTCAGTGGTAATGTGATCCGACACCAATTCAATGAATTTACTTCAAAGTTTACAATAACATAGGGGGGGGGGGGGGGGCTAGTCTGTTTAGGCCGACCCGTTAATGTTCGTTAATCAAATTAAATACACAACCGAAAAAAACACTGTACAATGAATTTAAGATTTATGTAAAAGAACTCATCAGTCATCACTCATCAAATTCATCATTAAATAGTAAAAGAATTCATTATGATGAGATGATAGCATTATGAGAGGGCGTTTTGTTACTGTGTAGATAGCTGCCACCGACGAGTGGGAAAACTTGATTTGTTCTTGTAGTTTATAAATGAGGATGGACCAGCCACTAAGACAGTCCTAGGTTCTCAACGGGGTAGAGTTCTCAACCGTCCTTTTGTGGAAGTACAAGACCCAAAGAACATTGGGCGGCATTGAGATAGCGCAGAGGGGGCGGCATCCGGGAGACTAGGTATCTTGAACAGGGTGCGACGGTTATCCATGTCCGGCCATCTTTACCTTTTATATAAGACACAAGTTCGCATCTCGCTTGTTTAAACTAAATAAGTTTATAGTAAAGTGCCGAGTTCTCTTTCCGTAACCCTATCCTATATATAATTATTAAAATGTATTTTGATTATAATTGTCGCAACTAAAACACGAATTAGGTGTTCCTCAAGGGTCGTACTAGGGCCCGTAAAATATAGCTGCCTTTAAGTTTATATAAAAAAAAGATATTTATAAATTTAACTATCCAGAACAGCTCCTACATGGTATATCACAAGAGTACACATTCAGAGGAGAGGGCATACAAATGTTCTACATGTGGGAAAGCGTTCCGTAATACAATAAACTTACATAACCATGAACGGATACACTCAGACGTGAGGCCGTACCCGTGCACGGTTTGCTTCAAAGCCTTCAAATGTAAAGGAGCACTCGACAGACATTTCAGGGTTTGTGTTAAATGTGTATTCTACTTTAGAAATAGCAAACTGCTTTATTCTTTTAAAGAAAAATTACTTGCAGACAGGTGAAAATGAAAATGTTATTTTGAAATTCGTTAAAAATGACATTGTTTTTATGGTAGACTCCATACTACTCAATGTCACTCTTGGAGTATTTACCGATTTCCTTGACAAAATTACAATTATTTGTTTCTCTACTTAACGTTCTTACAAAAACTCAAAAATTACTCAAACGATTATAAGTGACATAGGTTATAATTTTTAAATTAACAAAATTCTTGGTGGCCGTTGCAAAAGCCGGGCCGTTTCGCTAGCATTACATAGTGTAATTGAAATGTATTTATGATGTAACGAAGGAATCATGTAAATTAGTCTAAGGGTTTTCAAGTTATAAGTGTACACATGAACGGAAAGACGTACAGAGAGATAGACATTATTTTTTAATTCTGTATATGATAGCTGAAGGAGCCTAAAGTCTATCTTTTGTCGTTTTTATAGATTCTCATTCAGAAAACATGTATTTGAAACATAGTGCGGCCGGATTCCGCGTTAATGGACGCGGGTTCGATCCCCACCTGTCCGACTCTAAAATCGACCTCAGTTATCGGTCAAGGACAACATCGTGAGGAAACCATAGAATGGTGGTAGCGTCTGGGTAGCTACCATCCTCAACTTTGAAAACCTGTTGCCAAATACCAATGTTCCGGCAGCAGGTTTAGTGTATGTTACCATCCTAAACCACATCGTCACTTAACATCAGGTGAGATTGTGGTCTAAGCACTAAGCCGTATACCGCTTAAAAAACCTGTAAATTGGCACCGATCGTGGTTTTAGTGGTTGTTCTATTATTACATGAGCAATATTTACTTATCGTTATCGTTTTTTTTTTTTCCACTTGTGTACCAATGTTTACAAAATCATGGCAGGAGAGATAAGAGCTTTGCTTACTATTGCTGACATGAGGAGGGGGGGGGGGGGGGGGGGGGGAGAAAGATTAAAAATGTACAAAATATTGCTCACGTAGTACTTGAACGATCCTTTATTGTCTCTTGTACGGAATTAAAGGGATTTGGTGTTTATTATGACAATTTTGTACTACAGTGTCACACAGGCGCAAAGCCGTACGTGTGTCAGGTATGTGGGAAGGGATTCAGTCAGTCGAACGGTCGGAAGCTGCACATCAGTACGGTGCATATGAAGCAACCGGCACCGCCTCGGACGCGTGTGCCGAGGAAGAACAAGTCCTAGTTCACGAGGATTATATATGGTTACATTACTATTAAAACAGTCAACTATCTATAACTTAACCCCTTGAGCACTATTCTGGCGTTTACACCAGCTTTCAATTGTTTTCCTATTGTCTCATTTTTATGGGTAAATCGATATATAAATAATAAAGGGTAATGGAGAGGGCTATGCTCGGTGTTTCCCTGCGTGGTCGTATCAGAAATGTAGAGATCCGCAGAAGAACCAAAGTAACCGACATTGCCCGAAGAATTGCTAAACTTAAGTAGCTGGGGGCTGGGCACATTGCTCGCAGAACCGATTCCCGATGTGGTCAACGGGTTCAAAACAGCATGGGTAGGCAAGGTGGACCGACGACCTGGTGAAGGTCGCAGGAATCGGATGGATGCGGGGTGGCGCAACACCGGTCGTCATGAAGATCATTGGGCCTATGCCCAGTAGTGGACATCTTTCGGATGAATGGATGGATCGATAATTTGAATTGTTTTCCCAGTTAATGGGTTAAATACAAACACTGCTACATGACAGACGGAGATCATCATCATCATCTCCCTACCCTTTTCCCATTTTTATTTGGGGTCGGCGCAACATGTCTTCCTCTTCCATTCCTCTCTATTTGTTGTCATCTCCGCATTCACTCCTTTCCTAAGCATATCATCTTCCGCACAGTCCATTCATCTTTTCTTTGGTCTTCCCCTTCCCATGTAACCGTCCACATTCATATCCAACACCTTTCTTACAACATTCTCTTTCTCCCTGCGCATCACATGTCCATACCAGGATAAACGACCGCCTCTTAACTTGTCTGTTATTGGCGCCACTTTCAAACTTCCTCTAATATACTCATTCCTAATCCTGTCCATTCTTGATCCCCCACACGGCACACATCCCCCTCAACATTCGCATCTCAGCTGCATGTAATCTTCTTTCGTCCGTCACCTTTATGGGGTAACATTCTGATCCATACAAGACGACAGGTCGTATTATGTTCTTGTAAATCTTCCCCTTTAATTTAATTTAATGACAGACGGAGATACCGACAAAAAATCTTTCTCCAAAAATTTGTTTATTTCTCGGATCTCGGTCATGAAGCCCATTATATTTCCAATTTAAAATTAAATATAAATAATAAATGTATTTTAAATTTTTACTTATATATGCTGACTTTAATGACTGATGCTGAGTAATAACTTTCATCACCATTGATCGGAATCCCCTCTCGGGTAAAGGCCAGCTCCTCCAGCTTATTCCAGACCTCTCTATCTTTTGCTTTGCTTACCCATTCATCTCGGTCGTTATGGTCGTGGTAAGAACGTCACTGAAGACGTTATTATTGTCGCTCACACCAACCCATGTGGAGAGTTGGCTCGAAGGGAACGTTGAGAAATTTGGCGCCGTTTTTAAAAATTAAAGATGTGGACAGAAAAGATCTCTCTAGATCAGTGATTCTCAACCTTTTTTTTGTTGCGGAACATATTTAACGATTTCAAAATTTGGCGGCACACAAAGAAAAAGATAAAAAATATTTACTTACTACAACACACTGCATAAATATTTTTCTTTTCAAATGATATAATTTAGTAATATTAACATTATTGCAAAATTTGGCGGCACACTTTTGAAATTTGGCGGCACACAAAAGTGCCGCGGCACAGTGGCTGAGAATCACTGCTCTAGATCATACATGATTCGGAAAGAGATATTGCAGTAGAAACTTACGGTTTTCCTTCATTTTGATTATATTTTAAAACGTACATATTTACGTCCAAAAACTTCTAATTACTACATCGTCCGTGTAATCCGCAAGAGCAGTGGTTCTCAACCTTTTCCTGACCACTTATTTTTTATTGATAGAGGCATTATTTTTATATCAAGAACAACAATTTATCTAAATAAATAACATGTTTAGAATTATTTTAACATTTGGAAATTGGTGTTATATGTATGCCGTTATATACTTGCATGGAAAGATGTAAATATATCAGGAATATAAGATATATTTTATTTAGTGGGCTCTTTATGTTATAAGGATACGAGTATGATCATGTCGGTTCTGAATTTTACGAAGTTTATAGAATGTAATAGGATTGTTATGTAATTATAACTTTAAAATGAATAAATAATTAATGAAATAGTTTTTTTTATGTATTTTTTTTTATCCCTAATACATTAATATATGGCTAACATTTCATGTATTTTTTTATGACAATGTTATCATGTACAAAAAATTGAATTTTAAATTCAATGATATTTATTTTTTGTAAGTTAAACAAAGAGTTTTGAATGTCGCTTATTAAAGACACAAGGAACATACCATTATAAAGTAAGCCCCGCTTTCAAGTGTCCGCCCGAAAAATTTACCAACTTTTACTTTTTTATAAAATATTTTCTCCAATTCATCTTATCTGGACAATATATTTAGCAAATATTGACCAATCTAATTGTTTTATTTTATTTAGTAGCTCTTTAACAAAATGCATTTTCATTGAAATCAAGCGCAATGAATCCTGCTAGACTATTTTCAGTCTCCCTAACTTCTAACAGCCGTTTCGAGTCTTTAAGAATTAGAGTTCCAGTTAATCAACATTAACACTAGCAGAATTTTATCAGTACTTAAATATCTCGAATATAGTTTCGGTTTTGTTTTGTTCTTTTATTCGAAATAATAGTTTGAGCGATGGTGGCGCAGTACGGCCGGATTACGCGTCAATTAACGCATGTTCGATCCCCACCGATCCGACTCTAAAATCGGCCTGAGCTTTCGGTGAAGGAAAACATCGTGAGGAAACTATAGCATGGTGGTAAAGCATAATGCCCGCTTGGGTAGCTACCACCCTTAAGTTTGAAAACCCATCGCCAAATACTAATAGGTGTGTTCCGACAGCGTCACTTGAGAACCAGTACTTCTAGGCATAGTGTGTTTACTATCTTGGACCACATCGTCACTTAACATCGGGTGAGATTGTGAACAGAGCACTGAGTCTATTCCATAAAAAAAATAAACGGTTTTGTATTCTAGTAATACATTCCAGCTTATAAGAGATTTTTTCCTAAATACGATAATTTGATCTTCAAGAGTTGGCAACACTGCCTAACGCCTACCTTAATTTAAATTTGTGCTAATTTGAAAATATGTGCACGATATATCTGTTTGTCCCTAGCCAGTAATTCGTAAATAACATAACCTATCACAGTATCCGTTCACAGTTAGTTATGAAGTTTTATTTTCGCATTACTAGCTGTCACGTTGTCAAAATGTTTGGTCAATCATTTTGTTTTTTCTAACCTAGCTAATGCTGTTGACCGGAAGGGCCTTTACAGCTTCATCGAACTTTGTGGGTGAGTGTTGAAGGCACTCAGACGCAAAAGGTAACTAGCACAAGGCTACGAACCTCGGCTTGGTTGTCTAATCACAGCGATAGCGGGTTTGCAATGCTACCATATTATGAAAATTACTAGTGATGTACCGATCAGATTATTTTAGTAATCGATTACGCATCAGAACAAAATCGATTACGCCATCAGAAATAAAATCTATTATCAATCGATGGTGCCTATTTATTATATTTGGCAATGTAGTGATCATGAAACAACTATGACCCAACTCGCTTAAAAACTTTTGAGCTAGCCTGGGTATATCATTCTAAAGACGTATGTCATAGACACAACAGTCAAGATGTAATTAGTGTGTAAGAAGAAACATGGAACTCGCGTTTTTTTTTTCATAATTTTGATTTTTTTCTAATAATAACAATTAATTCTACTTTGTTATATTTTTCGTGTAAATATTAGATTATTATCTAACTTCATGAATTGTTTCAGATTTTTTGGCTTATAAACTTCAGAGATAGTGTAGAAAGTATGACCTGGTATACTTTTTCTGAAATTACAAAATAACAAATCTGTTACATATTATAAAAATTGTAAAAAGTAGTTTTGTAATGCTTGAATCAAGACCTTTCCCCACTTTTCCAAAGATACCCCACATAACACATAGGTTTATTTTTTTTTGTTGTATTATTGGTAATCGCCTCTGTGGCCCAGTTGTATTACAGTACGACTGTCGTTCTGAGGTCTCGGGTCCGATAAGTGATATTGGGTTTTTTTTCTACTCAGTATCATCCCGGAGTTTGGAATTTGTGCCCGATATGGCGACAGGCTCGCCCGCTGTCACATGTGGGATGGAACTAAGCTCGGCGAAATGTGGGTGGTGGTGTAGTTCGCTATTTCACCTCTGCCTAACCCTTCGGAGATAACAGGCGTGAGCTTATGTTATGTTATGTTTTACGATTAAGCACATCATTAATAATTACATCTTATAGTCGTGATTTGTTCTCATTACCAATAATTCATATTTATTCATTTAGTCAGCATATAACCTGCTACTCAAAATAAATAGTTTCATTTGACACGTGAAACATGTATAATCTGAAGCGATAAATAGTTTCAGAATCTAGTTATTGTATAAAACGTCCACTACTAGTGCTGGTGTAATACAAAGAATGAAGATAAGGAAACATCAAATACAGTAATACCCCCGCTTTACGCGAGGGATGCGTTCCGAAAAGAAACGCGTTAACTGAAATTCGCGTATATCGAGGTTTATGATTAAACATACGTCAAAAAATAGAAATCATTTTAATCAATCACTTTAATTCTAAGAACACTTTATGCGATACGTACTCTTATTTTTTACGGAAAAATACATCTATTTTCTTTACGTTACGTTTATACGCACTCTTTCAAGTAATGCGAGGCATTTGAGCGCGAAATTTGCAATTTGCGTTATAGTGAAACCGCGCGTAACGGGGTCGCGCTAAGCGGGGTATTACTGTACTCTCTAAGAAGCTTTAGTTATTTTACTCGCTAACGAAAAATACGATTCAGCACCGGTTGAAGATGTTTTGTTTAAATTAAATTTTAGATTTTTATTACCTTTTTTTTTTGTTAAAGAGAATGTGTTGTCAGGCGAAAATGTAAAAACCTTCGCGCTAAGCGGGGGGTATTACTGTATTGTGGAAAAAGAGAGTTTTAGTAAGATCAGTGGGAAAAGAAAAAAATAGGAGCTAGATTCTAATAAATGACAAACAGACACTTCAAATGTATTTATTAGTATAGATATAATAGTGGTTATGTGTCGTCCTCCCGTTGGGGGCGCTGGGGGCGCGGGCGGCGCGCTACGGGCTGCTTGAGGTGCACAGAGCGAATGTGCAGCTTCTGGTTGCTCGAGTCGTTGAACGCTTTCCCGCACACCTGACACACGTACGGCTTCTCGCCCGTGTGACACTGTCGATAACACTTTGCACTATGGGAAATCTATCTTTTTTTTTTTACACGATATAGGCTTTGACCACAATCTCAACTGATGTTAAGTGACGATATGGCCCTGGATTTCAAGCGAAGCTACCGAAACAGACCTATTGATAGGTTTTCAAACTTGAAGGTTTCCTCATCAAATCAAATTACAAATTTAGACCAGTATGTCTATGGTCAGTTTTTTTACCTACCATCCTGGACCACATCGTCACTTGACATCAGGTGAAATTCTAGTCAAAGCACTGAGCCTATACTGTGTAAAAAAAACTGTTTAAGATTCTTAAAGATAGATGGCGCGCTGTAATAAATTTGAATTTTTTATCACGCGGTGTCAAGATGTACGCCAAAAATATGACATCAATTTGTATATTGTTCTAATGTATGGAAAATAAATACTACAAAAAGTACTATGGAGTTTTAACGGAAACAGTGTGAAAGTGTATACTAGTGACCTCACCGGGAAGGGCTCATGGTAAAATTAAGCAAAAACAAATTAATAAAGGGACAGACAAACAAAAAATTACATGTATATATTTCGCCTCGTTAACCTTTCTTTATAAATATATAAATGATTTATTCGTTGTTTCTGCAGAACTAGTATGAGGAAGTATGCTAACCCTGAGGTGTTTGGTGAGAGCCCCCTTGCACTTGAATGCCTTCGTGCATACCGTGCACGGGTGCGGGCGCGCCTCCGAGTGAGTCTTCTGGTGCAGCTGGAGGTTCCCGTTGTTGTGGAACGCTTTCCCACAAGTGGGACACTTGAACGCTCGCACCTCTGAATGCGTACGTTTGTGATACACCAGGAAGGTGTTACTCTGAATGATAAATTCAGTTCATCAATCATCATCTCCCTACCCTTTTCCCATTTTTATTTGGAGTCGGCGCAACATGTCTTCCTCTTCCATTCCTCTCTATTTGTTGTCATCTCCGCATTCACTCCTTTCCTAAACATATCATCTTTCACACAGTCCATCCATCTTCTCTTTGGTCTTCCCCTTCCCATGTAACCGTCCACATTCATATCCAATACCTTTCTTACAACATTCTCTTTCTCCCTGCGCATCACATGTCCACGCCAGGATAAACGACCGGTCTTAACTTGTCTGTTATTTCACTTTCAAACTTCCTCTAATATATTCATTCCTAATCCTGTCCATTCTTGTTACCCCACACATCCCTCTCAACATTCGCATCTCAGCCGCATGTAATCTTCTTTCGTCCATCACCTTTATGGGGTAACATTCTGATCCATACAAGACGACAGGTCGTATTATGTTCCTTTAAATCTTCCCCTTTAATTTAAAGGGGATTTGCGGATCACACGTAGTAGCCGTAACCTGCCACCATCTCATCCACGCTGCGTTAATTCTATGCTTTACCGTTCGGTTCATCAATGGACACTGATAACAAGCAATCTAGTGTCAACCCTCAAAATAATATCCAAACGCAAAAGATCACATAATAACGCACAGTTTGCAAAATTGTGTTGTACGACATAATTTAATATTTCTATTCAAAAGAAGCAATAAAATTAAACCCGTTTTCCAATCAAAATAATTACACAATGCCTTCATATTTAAATAAAATCACTGTCATTAAAAATCTAAAAAAGTTGAAATATCTATATAATAACTTATAAGTTTCTTTATTGTTTACAAAGATATTCTAAATGCTTAATTGCTATTTCCGCAGAATCGCTTAAATTGACACTGTATTGCTTATCAGAGTCCAAAGATATAATTTAGTTAACATAAACAACCACACGCTAACGGACCCAAGTTGACCCTTGACGGACACCTAAGTTTGACTTATACTTGACTCCTGTTATTTATCTATAATGATTACATACAAATTTATTTGAGTATCTATATAGGATTATATGGTATATTTAAAAATAACTTATTATGTGGTAGCTGTTACCTAATAATAAATATGGAAATATTTACATAGACACGGAATCGAAAGCTTCAGGGAAGTTCACAGACAAAAAATACTTAAATTATATACTGTTATTTATATTATCGTTATAATCGCTAATATTATTACCTTGAAACCTTTACCGCAGATGTCGCAGACGTGATTCTTCTGAACCGGGTACTTCTTATCCGGGTGTACTCGGCGAAAATGTGTCCAATGATCCCACGCGTTTGATATTTCCTCTGGACACTATAAGTATTCAATACTATTTTAAAGTAAGCAGTCATGAGTAATGCAGACAGATGTGAAAACTCAAAACGTTTACAATTTGTTGATTGAGATTATTAACATAACCTAACTTTTAACATATAACACTTGTCTGGTTTTTACATGTATTGGTACTCCGATTAACAATTATTTACATTTACATATAGTTTATACATAATCAAAACGTACTGTTAGGATCCTCCAGTGTACCTAAAAGGGATGACAGCGCTACCGCTCCGCGTCAGCCCCTTTGCTTAGTAAGCATTATAACGCTTTATATACTAAGTCGCGACAACAAGAAGTCAGTCTAATTACACATCTCTCGCGCGATACGGTTGCTTTCGGGTCCCTATCATTATTGTAGAAGTTTAATTGTGTTTATTAATAAACATTCTTTTGTGAAGTTTAGAGAACCTTTTTTTTTAAAAGCCTCTTGAAAGGGACCCCGTAACAGTACGATAGGTTGCGTATGTGTAAATTGTATCGTTAATCTCTGAGCACCAGAACTTAAAAACTCTTTATACGTTGACATACTGTAGTATGTTGTCGGCCGACGTCATAGTATTGGTAACGCAAATCTCTAAGTTTTTACCCTAGTGACAATCGCCAGGGAAGTTGTCATTTAAAAAAAAAAAAACTAACGACTTTAATGAACTATGGTCGTATATGTATATGTAAGGATTATATCGATTTGATTCGATCAATTTTGTCTGTTTGTTTATCATGAAACATTAAGCTATATACGTATATATTTCAAGGAAAATGGGGTTACTTTGACGGACCATCACCGTTCCTCATTTTTGTTAATTCATTTGATGTTTTTTTTTTTTTAAGTTAAGTATAAATGCAATGTTATATGCGCTTTTTCACTCACACCTAAACGAAATGAGAAATGCAGACGGAGCCGCGGATACCAGCTAGTAACATATATATATATATATAACTAGCTGTCCCTCAAAATCCGTCTAGCCGTTCCGGAGATTACCCGGAACAAACAGACAGACAAAAAAAGTGAGCCGTCACGGGACGCCTGGCAGATGTGAAACATCGACATTATTTTGTAAAAGTAATATGCACCGTACACACCACTGCATATAGACTGTATATATATACCATCATATAGCGTGGCGACGCGTCGCCACGGCATGCGTCGCCACGCTAGAATTTTTTACGTTTACGCGGTTTTACGTGCGACTATAGATGTTTCACATCAAAATTTTAAAAATTGTATTTAGGGTATAGGTAATGTATTATACATTCTATTTAGTAAAAAAAAATGAAATTTGATTTATTAATATAGATTTTCATATAAATGTAAATGAATGTTATTTACGCTTTATATAAATGTATTCTAAATGGATTTAACGTATGAAAATCTATCTGTTCTGGTAACAGTTAATAAAAATAAGCATAAATATTTTCAAATATGGATTTAGAGACTCGATAACGTCGGCAACGGTGAAGCGGCAACGTCGCATGCATCGAACCGTGAGCTGGCAACGTGGCTATAATAATTTAGCTCAATAGTGAAATTGGGGAATAGCGCCATCTGGTTATTTTTTGCGCATTATTAAGATTCTGACGTCATTATAGATATATAGACCTAAATTCAATTTTAATATTAGAAGTAAAGACAAGTTGCCCGTCCCACGCTTTAGGTTAAGTAAGTGTAATAACAGCTTTATAGGTAATAGTATTCGGTTTTACAATAAGATCCCAAGTAACATTACCGATTTACCTGACAATAAGTTCAAGTATTATGTCAAGCAAGTTTTAATCTCAAAAGGTTATTACAGGGTGGAGCATTACGTGAACGATAGTGATGTCTGGAATTAACCCACATCTCTGCGCTTCCGCTAACATTAGTTAAGACTATGATTTGTATAGTTTTTTCATATGAAAAAAAAAAAAATGATATATATTAGAACCAGATCGAGTTTCTCGCCTGCGTTTTTCTCGACTGGGTTGTTTTCCGAACCGGTGGTAGTGTTTTAGACGTTCATAAGCGCCTTCTTAGGGTCTAAATTGAATAAAGATTTTTTTATTTTGATTTTAGACTTATTGGTGGTTTGAAACTCGATGAAACGGCGATGCTTCATGACAAACAGTCAAACACATGCATTAATAGGATTTAGTCTATTTATGCTTCTTAGTCAGATTTTATGCTTCTAATTTAACCGATTGATAATTTAGTAACAAAACGCTAAGTTGTACTGGTTAAAGACGTCGGTTCAAAACCTAACAATGGAGTTTTTTTATGTTTTCCTTTTCTTTTGGAAGAATAGAGATATGAAATATAGCTTAAATTTTTGCTAATTTGTTTGCTGTAGCACAAATAAAATTTCATCAAAACCCGTCATGAATTTCATTTACCACAAATTTTTTACTCTTGTCCGTCGTCCTCGAGAACCCCTAACGGTTTATGGGACAAAAAGTATCCTAGATGTTACTCTATAATATTACTTATCTCTGTGTCAAGTTTCATCGAAATCGGTTCAGTACTTTCTGAGTGATACGCGTACACAGAAAACGACAGACAGACGGACAAAAATTCTAAATAAAATATTTTTGGTTGCTATATCGATAACAAAGTCCATAGCGATTATAATTTTCAAAAAAAAAAAAAATGTATGTACAGATGTGTGTAATAATAATTTTACATGTTGACATTTAATCGGCCAGGTCGTGTCTGTCGGTCTGTTGCGGTAGTTCTTGGGCAGTTTCCTCGCGTGCAGTTTCCGATGGACCCGCAGTTCCTCTGGGGTTTTAAACGTTCCCCGCAAAACCCGGCATCCGTTACTGGAATCGAAACCAAAAATGCCATATTCTGTTTAATCCCGGAAAATGCACTTCTTCCCCTCCTTCGATACTGGCAATATGCGTACACGCAATTTGTGCCAGCGTCACTTGAGTAAACTGAATCAGATTTTATTCACAATTGCCAGTTTTAATTTTTTGTTATTTTTCGCGCAACCCTAATTATTTTCGAAAAATAAAAGTAGCCTCAGTCACGCAGAGTAACTTCGTCGAAAAAGTCCCGTCAAAATCGATCCAGCCGCCAGGAGATAAGCCGGAACAAATAGACAGACAACAAATAAAAATTGCGTTTTCAGTATATGTACTGTATACACATTCGTATGTATTTAGTAAAAAAAGAAGTTATTTTGATATTACAAACAGACAATACAATTTTATTTATTAGTATACATTAAGTAATTACACTTTGTAACTTATTATTCTTATTAACTTAACTTTCTGTTCTACCATGTGTGAACTTCACACAAACACACCCACACCCTCACACACACACGCACACATACATGCACTCACACACACACACATACACCCACACACACACACACACACACACCCACACCCTCACACACACACGCACATACACGCACACACACACCCACACCCTCACACACACACACACATACACCCACACACACACACCCACACCCTCACACACACACGCACATTTACGCACACACACACCCACACCCTCACACACACACGCACATCTACCTGCACACATGCACGCACACGCACGAAACACACACCCTCGCACACACACGCACGAACACACGCACACACCTACACATGCACGAACACACACACGGACACACGCACACACACCCACACACGCACGAACACACACACCCACACACACACACACACACACCTACACGCACACATCCATACATGCACACGCACACATACATACACGCACACGCACAGATACACACGCGCACACAGTCACTTCATTTTTTATTTACATGTAAAATTAATATCACATATTACAATAATAACACAGTAATAAAAGAGAAAATCCTGTATAAATGATTAAAGAATCATATAAAAAAAAATAAATCGAAAACGTACCTGCGAGTGATGTGTTTGTGTTTCAGAGATATGACCAAGTGCTTCTTGAACGCTTCCACCGACACGAACTTGACATCGCACTCCTCGCAGTACAACTCTGCTCCTTTGTCATCTCCTGGAGAACGCATTCTCTCCTGTTTCGAACAAACCGAGACACCTTTTAAACCTTCAAATCAAATTAAAATCAAAATCAAAATTTATTTATTCAATTTATGCCCTAAGAAGGCGCTTATGAACGTCTAAAAAAACACTACCACCGGTTCGGAAAACAACCCAGTCGAGAAGAGCGCAGGCGAGAAACTCGATTTGGTTCTTTTTTTTTCATAAATATAATATATATCATTTTTTTTTGTCATATAAAAAACTATACAAATCGCAGTTTTAATAATGTTAGCGGATGTACAGAGATGTGGGTTAATTCCAGACATCACCATCGTTCACGTAATGATCCGCCCTGTAATAACCTTTTGAGATTAAAACTCACTCGACATAATACTTGAACGTTATTGTCAGGTAAATCGGTAATGTTACTTGGGATCTTATTGTAAAACCGAATACTATTACCTATAAAACTTTTATTACACTTACTTAACCTAAAGCGTGGTTCCGGACAACTTGTCTTTACTTCTAATATTAAAATTATGACGATCATTCACTAGATCTAGTTTGTCTAAATGTTTACGAATATGCATTAAGTTATCAAAGATGTATTGGGAGGGGAAAGTTAAGATATCATATTCTTGAAACTTGTTCTTTAGAGATTCGCGAGCTCCCATATTGTATATTGCTCGAACAAGCTCTCTTTTGTAACTTCACGTTGTGGTCCTTATATTTTATTAACGTTTCAGGGTCTAGAACGAACAAACTAGGTGCTTTGTGTCATTTTCCACGAAATAGAAATGAAGACATAATTAACTCAATCGCTTAGATGAGTAATTGCAGCGTATTCTGTCTACACCCTTTTTTTTTTTTTTTTTTTGACGGGGGGAAATGCATTTACGCACTACCCTTATCTATTGTACTTAGGGGATCTAAGTCCCCCAGTACACTAGATAAGGGGCACGGAGTGACGAGCTCCGTGCAGTGTGGGACTCACCCGGGCGAGAGTCGCCCGGAAATACCCACTAAAACCCCCCGGGGCCGTCCGCTGCATTTGGGATGGGGGTGACACGGGGTGGCTTTCGCAAGCACCGCGTCACTTCTGTCTACACCCTGCAATATTTCATACAATAAAAATAATTAATAACCTTATTACAAAGATTTATCATCATTATTGATGTGAAACATCTATAGCCGTACGTAAAACCGATTTCTGGCGTGGCGACGCATGCCGTGGCGACGCGTCGCGACAACATCGAACATAACTATTACCGAAGTCACTGATTAAACGAATTAAGTAGTCACGATTTGAAATCAATTCGTAAATTTTTGTATTGAATGAAAATAAATGTTTATCCAGTCATCGTTATCTGGAAAAAAAATCGTAATATTTTATTTTATCATTACGACATATTCAGTTCCTATCACAATCTGTTCTTTTCTGCGTATTACTTTTACAAAATAATGTCCATGTTTCACATCTGCCAGGCGTCCCGTGACAGCTCACATTTTTTTTACCTATTATTTAAAATTTCAACTCTTACTTTGTAAAGGTTATTATAGGGGGGGGGGGGGGAGGGGGGTAATTATGTGGACGATGGTGGTGTCTGGAAATGACAGCTTTCTCTGTGCATCTACTAATAACATTGTAACTGTTGGTTGTAAAGTTCAAAAAAAAAAAAAAAACATGCAGAAAAAAAGCAGATCGAGTTTCTTGCCGGTTCTTCTCGATGATTGTGTGTTTTTTTTTCGGAACCGGTGGTAGTGTCTGAATAAAGAGTTTTTGAATTAAAAAAATATATATATTTTGACGACCGTGCCGAGCCAAAAACTAAGGAATTAGTGAAACTCACAGGCACATCTTTATGCATCCTGCTTCTGTGCATAGTTAGACCGAGTTTACTCAGGAAGGAGCATCCGCAAGCATCGCAGATGAACTCCGACGGATGCTTGATGCGGACGTGGCTTAGGTACGAGGTCCATTTCCTGCATAACATACGGCATAGTGAAGATGCCCGTGATTAAACTATTCAATCGACTGAGAATCAATTGAAAAACATTTGCCAGAGATCTTTACGTTAATCAAACTTAAATATCACAAATCTCGCGATAAAAAACAAAAGTGGATTCGTATTGAAACTGTCTAATTTTATGTAAACTTTGTCTCTAAATGTCTGAATTCGATATCCCGCAAATACAGAGAGTATTCTATAGACCACAGTTTCTCAACCTTTATTCTCACGGCCCACTTTGAGAATATGATTTCTCTAGAGCCCCCATTTTATTTTTTTTTGTCTTTTTTTTAGACTACATTTTTAATCTGCCGACGCTGCCCCCTCTGCGCTATCTCAATGCCCCCTAATTTTCTCTGGTGTTTTTATTTCCACAAGGGGACGTTGTCGACCCCGTTGAGAACCTACACTATAGAGGGTAATATGTTGAGAATAATGTAAGAATAGTAATCGATTGTGACTAAATTATTCAGAATATTCGATGAAAAATAATTTACAGAAAGCGCTATCTACTATAGTATGGAGAGTAATGTATATGGATCACAGACAATAAATATTGCATCTATTAAAAGTATGAAACAATGTACAGACATACAATATACTCACGCGGAGACTTCACCGCAATACTGACATTCATATGTGATACCTTTATGCCAGTTTTCATGGCGTCTCGCTTGAAACCTACAATTAAAAGCATACATAGCATAAGCTCACGCCTGTTATCCCCGAAGGGTTAGAAAGAGGTGATGTAGCGAACTACACCACCCACATTACCGAGCTTAGTTTTCTCCCATTTGTGAGAAGGGGGGGAGGGAGAGAGCCTGTCGCCATATCGGCTACAAAATCTAGACTCTGGGATGATACTGAGTAGAAAAACTCAATATCACTTGACCCGACCCGGGGATCGAACCCGAGTCCACAGAACAACAGTCGTACCGTAATACAATTGCACCACCCAGGCAGTCTAGAATTAAAATTAAAAGCAATGTTTATAATAATATTATAACAAAAGAATCAACAAGCTGCCGAGGGAAAAACTGCCAATTTATTTTTCATTACTTATGTGATCAAATTCCCCAAAATAAGAAACGAAATATTCTTTTGCGAAAAATATTAATAATACACAATTCAAATCAAAGAAATCAAGAAAAGCTATGAAAGTTAAAGCAACATTTAAAATGAATTAATTTGTTATTACGAAATTTATATAGAAAACAGTCATATAGTTCACTTGATGTTAAGTGCTTCCCGAAGCCATTTATAATCTATCTTAAATAAAACTGCACTTCCCTATTCAAATCACTCAGTAACATCATGATATGCCTAAACACGAAATTGGGATGACCAAATCCTACTATTTTGTACAGAAACAGTTTATATTTCACCTATCAACCCCCCCCCCCCCCCAACAACATGCGCTTCATGTAATATTGAATCAAGAGGCCATTCCGCGAAATTTGTACACTTTAGACCCCTCCCTGCTTGTAAGCAATAGTAAGTTAAGCACTTGTCCCCCTAATAATGTAATTTGGAAAAAAAGAAATATAATGTGTAAACATTGCTTACATAATAAGCATTGAGACATCCCCATCCCCCATGTGATTAAAAATAAACAAACCATAGACCCCTTAACCTGTTGATGGTTAGATAACCTAATATTAATATTAACTAAACTAATATTATAAAGAGGAAAGATTTGTATTTTTGTATGTGACCGATAAACTTCAAACTACTGGACCGATTTGGATGAAATTTGGTATAGAGATAGTTTCAAATACAGAGAGTGACATAGTTTATATTAAGAAATTCATACAGAAACTACGCGGGTAAAATCGCAGAGAGCAGCTAGTGTAATATACTTCAAAACGAAACGGTGGATAATAGAATAAGTGATACATACTTAGACGTTGAGACATAGGAGCATGATTTGCATATATATTTCATCTTATGGCTAACGGAGTGCTTGTGGAGTAAATATCTTGATTTGAATCGAAACTTGCAGATTGGACATTCCAGATCACCTGTGCTCTGTAAAAACGACATATAGGACCTTCAGAAAATCAAACGGACTTAAGTAAAAAACCGAGATAATTAAAGGTGTAGACCCCTAGGTTCTCAACATTAGGTGAGCGGTAACGCCCCCTTGTGGGCGCTTGAGACTTTCGCGGGGACAGTAGAAGACCAAGACATTAGTGAGACCGAAATCCCCCAATGCAATGGGTAAGGGGGTGCGGAAGGACGTCACCGCGCCAATGTGGGACTCACCCGGACGTGAAGCGTCCGGAAATACCCACTAAACTCCCGGAACCGCCCGCCGCATTTTGGATGGGGGCGATACGGGATGGCTCTCGCAGGCACCGCGTCGTCCCCTGCGGCAGACCCAACAGGGCCACGTCCATAACTTAGCCCGTTGGGGATGGGGGGGAGAATGCCGATGCCTGACCCACAGGCTCTCTCCCCACCCACCTCTCGGAAGAGAGGCATGACCAAAGGTCAACAGTTAACTAGTTAACTAACAGTCAACAAACTTATGACAAGCAAAAGAACACGCAAAAATAAAATATAGACAAAAGAGCACATAAAAAATTATTAAACTAAATTAAATTATTAAGTTTAAATTTAAATTTAGTTAAATTAATCTCGATATGAATTGTGGCCTAATAGTAGGATTGTAGAAGCATGATGTAAACTTATGACAAGCAAAAGAACATGCTAAAATAAAATAAAATACAGACAAAAGAGCACAAAAAATCATAAAGCAGTATCAAGGGCCCTGGTTACGCCAGGGGAGATGACGGAGCTATTAAAAAAAAAGGTCAACAGTCCAGGGGGCAAGGGATTTTACCCCTGCCACCCATGGGACAGTAGAAGACCTACCGAAAATTAGGGGGACAAAAATACTACGCAAAAGGAGGATGGGCAAATTTAAAAATATAGTCTAAAAAAAGGAGGAGAAAATTAAGATGGAGACATTATCAAAAAAACATTATCTCAAACTGGGCATTGAGCGAAATAAGATTGAGAAACTGTGGTGTAGACTTTTAAAACTTGAATCACCATTTAGTCAAAACTGGCGGTTTTTTTTTTTTTTTTGTTAGTTTAACAAAAACCATTCTTACCGTGTCATGTTTGCTGAGGTGATGATTCCAAGCGTTCGTATCTATGAAGCCCTTGTAGCAGAGATTGCATTTAAACGACGCCCTCAGGTAATTAGAAGACTGTTGCCTTTTCTTTATCTCCTCCATTTGCTCTTCAACCTAAGTTATGGTACAATTGTAATTTCTATTTACACGAGACAGATTTCGCTTGACCAACGAAAGTTAGTTACATTAAATATATATGTTACTAGCTGGTGCCCGCGGCTCCGCCCGCGTTTCATATGTTCTGTGCATATGACATTTCATTTATAGCTAATTTAAAAAAAAAAAAACAAATTAATGAATAAAAGTAAGAGTATTTTGTTTTTATTAGCGGAAAAAATGTATATAAGCGTAAATTGAAGTGGAAAATGTATAAAAGAGTAAATAGAAAATAAAATGAGAGAGGATCGGTGAAATCCAAAAAATACCTGTCTACGAAAAATACAGCGTTGAAAGGTATTAGTCCTATCCCGATATGTTCAGTAGTTTTGAGGTGATGGTGCGTCAAAGGAGTAATAAACAAACAAATTGAGAAAACATGGCAAAGGACTCATAGAATATATAGCACATAACCATCTACGATTAATTCCGCGTCGAATGGTTGTGGTTTCACGCTGATCGGTCCAGTAGTTTTCGAGTTTACCTCGGACAAACAAAACAAACTTTGCTTATATATATAGATAACATTTGATGTTATAATATCTGACTAAGGATGAAGACCGCATCAAAATCCGTTATGTAATTTAGGAGGAACTAGTTGACAGACAAATAAACTGGAATAACAATTTTATTTGATACTATATAATACATATACATATGCTCACGCCTGTTTTCCCCGAAGGGTTAGGCAGAGGTGAAGTAGCGAACTACACCACCCACATTTCGCCGAGCTTAGTTCCGTCCCAGATGTGACAGGGGGCGAGCCTGTCGCCATATCGGGCACAAATTCCAAACTCCGGGATGATACTGAGTAGAAAAAACCCAATATCACTTGACCCGACCCGGGGATCGAACCCGAGACCTCAGAACGGCAGTCGTATGTAATACAACTGCGCTACCGAGGCAGTTGTACTATACCGCATACTATATAATATGTGTATAAATAGATAAAAATGGTGGTGATAATACAAGGTGGACCGATGAACTGGGTGAAAGTCGCGGGAGTCTTTGGGGGAGACCTATGTCCAGCAGTGGACGTCTTTCTGTTGAATGGATGGATAGATAAAAATCGGAAGGAAGATAGTTTTTATCTTCAAATGATCCATAACTCACAGATAATTTAACAACAGTAACATACTCCTCAAGATCATCAACAACACATTCACCGGTGTCAGTACTCCTTCTCTCTTTCTTAACATGAGACTTTCTAGGCTGACTTCTTTTTCGTTTTGAAGGGACTTCTTTTGTTAATTCTATAGGAATCTCTGTTATGCAACTCATAGTCTGTAAACAAATAGACATTCATGATTTTCATCCCTATATATTATTTAATTAAGTTTTTTTTTTTTCGAAATTTATATCTTAAGCTTTTCATTATATGTAACTCAAAAAAATGTTTTTTGTTTTAAATTATTTTGTTTACTTTAACTCACTTCAACATCCTTTAAAGGGTCGAGAGTATCTTTTTTCTTCTCCCCTTTACTTTTATTTTTTTTTCTTTCTCTTTAACTTTATTGCTTGTCAGCAAAGATAATGATTCAACATTAACTGTGGAAATCAGTGGACGATCATCAGCACAATCTTCATCTTTGATACGGTTATGAGCCATTAAATTGTCTTTATTATTTTCTATTGCAGGTTCCTCTTTGATTATAAAAGAACCATTTTCATCATAAACATGGTAAATTGTTTTGTCTTGTGGTATTTCATGGACACTTAAATTGGAAGCCAACTGAAGACTTGGCCTGTTTATTTGCTCTACTTCTTGTTTTTGTTAGCTATGAAAAGAAATGTATATCAAATCAAAATCAAAATTTATTTATTCAATTTAGGCCCTAAGAAGGCGCTTATGAACGTCTAAAAACACTACCACCGGTTTGGAAAACAACCCAGCCAAGAAGAGCGCAGGCAAGAAACTCGTTATTATATGTATATTACACTAAGGAAGTTATTCTGTGCATAGAATACCGTAATTGTAAAACAATTATTTCAATAAAATATAGATAAAAATTCTAGCTTCCCCTTTTCTTTCCATTCCCTTTTTCTCAAACTTTGGAGAGAATTTTGAATTTTTTTTTTAAACCCATACGTCACTCTGAGATATAGACTAATTCTTTCAAAAATAAAAGATTACAAATACTAAATTGTCCTTACTCAAAAATTAATTTAACTTCCATAGAAATTTGTATTCCCTTTTACTCCCACATTAAGCTCTTAATTTTTTTTCCAATTATTATATGTTACTCCTAGATTAAGAATACTTCCTTTATAACTAAGATCTTACATACTAAGTTTTGTGACTTTAAAATTTACTAAATTGGTATTCAAATTTGCATCACCCTTTTTATCTACTTTTGGAATGTGAATTAGAAAAATGTTTAATCATATCTTACTCTAAAATTTAAACTAGTTCCATACAGAATTTCATCAAAATCTATGTGGTAGTTTGTACTTAATGTGTGCATAGGGAGATAGATAAAAAAATCATAGAAATGAGTTCTGTGATTGGTTTAGAAGTTCCACAAGTGCTTTTCTCAAATATACTCAATGCACAGTTTTTTTTGTTTCTTTACATTTTATTAAAACCATATAAACATATTCAAATTGCAATTCACACCACATTAATCCACTACTTGTTCTAAAAATTTACCCATTAATTGATTATGTATCCTTCTCATATAATATATTTATTCAATTTTCTAACTATATAAGCAGATTATTTTAGTAAAAAAAAAGAAGTATTTTAATAAGGATACCAATAGGTAACAAAAAGACACAATAGTTATTGAAATTGAAAATTACCTGAAATTCACCTATAATGAGATTGGCATTTGATTATAATTATTAGAACATATCAATGAATGCATTGAGATTTCTTAATAAAGTTATTTTACCCTAATATTTACCTTTCCATTTGATTGTAGGATTCCATGTAATGTTTCTTGGCCTTTTAAACATTTTTCTCTAAAATTAAAATACTTCTTAATCAGAGCAGCACATTCAAAACATGCAAATTGTGGCAACTCCATACCACTAAGCGGCTGAAAGGTTGCAATAACAAATTTTATTATCTTTTAACTTTTTTTGTATTTATCTTTATGAGACAACCACTTAATAAGATTCCATTAATTTACTATGAAAAAAATTGTAGAATAATTTAGTGTTGTGTGGAGATGCAAATAAATAGAACATTTTCTTTCTTGATGTAAAAATTCCAATTTCTACATTAATCACTGTAGGGTTACACTTGATTATTTTCTGTATAATATCTGATCACTATAAAGAATATTACGGTATATAAATAGGTGTTATATATTCGGCGTTACAATTTAGCAAATAAATTCCACTTGCTGAAAAATATTTTAAAACTTGTGTTATATTATGAATAAAATAAGTTTTATTACATTATTCCGTTGATAATTTTTCAAGTAAAACATACTTACGTTTCCGATTATTAGTTCGAAATATGTATCAAAAGGCTGTTTTTGCAAATTATACATGTTCACGTCCATAACAAGACATATTCTACAAACTTTTACAAACTCCATTGTGTTTATAAAATTGTAATTACTAATACCGTATAATTTATTGTATTTTCTTTACTTCTTGTATCTCATTAGCGCTGAAGTTCATGAACATTTTTGTCTATAATTATGAAATTATTCTTCTTTTTGTTTTAGACATAACATGACCACAGACATGCCACCACAGAATAATAATACTCGTACCGGAGCATGCCACAGATGTTAACGAGGACGAACTTGTGTGTTGACATAACAGGTTAGCAAAATCAAGTTGCCAAACAATTATATTTAAACTCCGTATAATTTGACAAATATATTTTATTTTCTTAGTATTTGTCTTGTATTAGTACGATAATTACTATCTATCCAGAAATGAGTAAGAAGAAAGCAGTAGAGGCGGAAGGAGAAAATAAACTTTAGAGATGATTGCATTACACTAGACAATACTTACCATATTTCAAATTAAAATGCTACTTTTCTTACACATGTATAGTAAACTTTGACAGATTTTCTTAGTTTAAGACTGTGTGAAATGTCCGTCAATAGTATTATTATTTATATTTGAGATTCATTTCAGTAACTAACCAGTTAATTTACTTTCGTTAATTATAAATCCGTTTACTTAAATTAACATTGATAATTTTAGTCACACAAATAATTATTAGTCATTGATAATTCAACCTTTTCGTATACCCTAATCTTTAGCAGGCACTAAATGGGTATACTTGCAACCCTCTTTGTCAGAGCTACTATCGCCTGAACTAATTTTATTATTTATCTCACAGAACAATATTACTCCTAGCGGAGATTTATCTCTAGTACAGGCTCCATCTAAAGAGTGCCTCTATTTATCTACCCTTAAAATACATAATGGAGATTTTAAAAGTGTGTAGAATATGTCTGGTTATGGACGTAAACATGTATAATTTGCAGAAACAGCCTTTGCACACTTATTTTGAACTAATAATTGGACACGTAAGTTTATTATTATAATAAATTGTTTTATAAACGAAATTATTTATTATTGTATAAAATTTTATTATGAGATGTATTAAAAAAATTATAGGTTACTAAAGTAGGATAGGAAAAATTAAGTAAAATAAACAAGTATAAGAAAACACATAACCACAAAATGTGATTTTTTAAAACTAATACGACTAAATATTAGTATAATTCTTGGTCTAAAATATTGATTAATTCAAAATTGATTTTTGTGATATTTTCAGCCTACGGATCTAATGGACCTACCACCATTTGCATGTTTTGAATGTACTGCATTTGTTACGAAGTATTATCAGTTTAGAAATAAATGTCTAAGGGGACAAGAAACATTACATACAATTCTGCAATCAAATGGAAAAGTAAAAATACTTCATATGTTTATTTTGCTTTATGGTAGTGCATTATTAATATTTTACTTACAAGCTACTAATTTTGATATCAGTTGTGATTGCTCAGTGAAGCATTGTTAATAAACATCTATTGGAATAAAATGTTTGTCTACTACACATTCTTAAATAAATCACCTGGTTAACATAGATAAGTTGTTCTGCATATGCATGCAAAGGTTTTTGGCCCAAAAACATCCATATTTAGCACAGATAATATTTTATATGAAAAGAAGAAAGTTTTTTGTAAAGTTGTTATTACGAATGTTAGAAGTGTGTTCTATTTAGCAAGTTCTGTTTAAAGTTAACTCATTTGTAAGATAAACTTCTTTTTCTTAGTTAACAAAGCAAGAGATACATAAATTAAACAGGCCAAGCTTACAATTGACTTCAAATTTAGATATACATGAAATAGCACAGGACAAAGTGATTTATCATGTTTATGACAAAGACAGTGCTCTTAAAATCAAGAAGGAAACTGCTACAGAATATAAAATGCACAATTTGAAAGTTGAAAATAATATCAAAGTAGAAGATTGTTTTGACTGTGTTCCATTACACCTCTCAACAAATGATGATGAAGATGATAACAAAAAACAGGAGCATTTATGGGTTTCTACAAATGAAGAGGAATCATTGCCTCTCCATAAAAGCAGCAATAAAAGAAAAAAAACTAATGATATAAAGAAAAAGAAATTCAAGAGTGATAAAGAAATATTTACTATGAATGACTTAGAGGGAAATGAAGTGAGTAAAGTTAAAATGTACAATTTTGAAAGTAGAAAATTTCCCTAGCTAACACTTGTGGCTTTTTTAAAATAAACTTTGTTTTTTTAAAACAGTGTATCAATAATACAACTTGTTAATAATTATTTTTTTATTTAGTATAGTACTAAATACCAAAACAATAGGACACCTACTGCTTACCAGTACTAAAAGACATTTGCCTCTACTCTCCTTTTGATAGAACAATAACTACTTTCGATCACTCACTATTAAAGACAGAATTCAAAGTGTAATTACAGCTTACAAGGAAATATGAGAATAATAAAGTTCATGGGTTAATTTGGATATGAAAATTAAATTAGTATTGTAAACTTGAATGTTTTACGTTATACAGGTGACAGATTACGGAACAGAGTGTTCTATAGAATTAACTAAAATATTGCCCTCGAAATCGCAGAGTGTTATACGTAAAAAATGTAAAATTAAGAAACAGGCAAGAACTACTAATACCAGTGAGCTTCATGAGGATGATGCTCTTATTGGTGACTTTGAAGAATATGTTACCATTGTTAAATTATCTGTAAGTAGTATTATGTATCCTTATATAATAGTTTATGTTCTCCCCTATATTCTCAAAAGGTTTTAAAAACAAATGAAATTCAAAGGTGTCCCAATTCACTTATAAATTTGACCCTAATCATTATTGGAAATTTGAAATAAAAAACTATCCAGTTTTCTTTGTTCATAACACTAAAGCTAAAGCATCTAATCCTAAAATAATTTCATTTAATGTGCATGTTTGTTTCACATTGAAAATACCACAATGTTTAATAATTAGTTTTATAATTAGGAAGGCAATTTGTGAATAAATATTTTCAGTTTTTGTTAAATATAAAACGAAACTCACCAATAGCTACTAAACTAAAGAAAATCATTTGATAAATAGAGGAGAAAATGTCTGAACTGTTATTTGTTTTCCTATTTAAATATAGATATTTAACCTCGGTGGCACAGTTGTATTTCGGTGCGACTGCCGTTCTGAGATCTCGGGTTCGATCCCCGGGTCGGGACAAGTGGTATTGGGTTTTTCTACTCAGTATCATCCGGGAGTTTGGAATTTGTGCCGGATATGGCGACAGACTCGCCCCTGTCACATCTGGAATGGAACTAAGCTCAGCGAACTGTGGGTGGTGTAGTTTTGCTATTTCACCTCTGTCTAACCCTTCGGTGACAACAGGCGTGAGCTTATGTTTATGTTTATTTAAGCTCGGACATGGATTTATATGATAAAAAAATTCAGTACCTTTTTGTTAACTGATTTTGTTTTTCACTTCTTATGCATGAGGAATTTGTTTTTTGTTTAGGTATCTATTCATATACTTTAAAGTTGTCAGTAATGAAAATTTGTAAAAAAAATATCCCTTCAAATTTTCAATAATGCTTGATGTTAATTCAACCACTAAGCAAATAAGTAAATAATAATACCTATGTTATAGGTTGAAGAGCAAATGGAGGAGATAAATAAAAGGCAACAGTCTTCAAACTACCTGAATGCACCGTTTCAGTGCAAACTCTGTTATAAGGGATTTGTATACACTCATGCTTGGAAACATCACATTAGCAAACACGATCCCGTAAGAGTAGTTTTTTTTCTACATTATTGCTTCAACAAATTCAGTAAAAACTTAAAACTAATAAAAATGATATTCATATGCCACTGTATAGAAAATGAAGTAGTAGAAGTATTTTGTGTATCTACCAACAACCCTTATTAGTCCACTACTGGGCTAATTCAAATCACATCACTGTATGAAATTCTTGTAGCTTTAAGTATCTAATCACTTTCGATTATTCTCAAAATGCATAAAATATTTATTTATATTGTAATATCATTTACTGCTCAGTACTATATGATTTAATCAACGATACATTGACATACTAAAGACAATAAAAATTACAAAGTAGATCTTTATTTCTAATGGTGTTAACACATGTATGGACCGGACCCTGCACATAGTACGGCGGGCTGCCGGTGTTATTAGCCCCTAAGTAGGGATGGAGTCCTTCCTGAAAAATATCGATTTTTGAATCGGTTCAAATTTAAGTTTGATAAATCGATTCACAAAAGATCGATCTTTCAAAGTAATAAAGTATGTATTATTAGAGTGTGTTTTCTTTTTTATGGTATGAGGATCATCTGTAAATAAGCAAAAATAAAACAGTTCAGTGTCATTTTTCCTTTCTAGGTTAGGCATTCTTCTTTATTTGTTTATTTGCTATTGATGACATTTAATGCTGTTAATCTAAAAAAACGGAAACAATTTTTACAATAAATGATAATTATAGTCTAATTTCGACCTCTGGATAAATACTATTTACGAATAAACAGTAAAATAAAACAAATAGAAAAAAATATTGATCTCTTGGGCATCGATGTTTTGTGAATCGATTAAAAAAAAAGAGTTTTTGAAAAATCTTATCCCCCTTCCTTACTTAGGCGACTGATGAGCTCAGCCGCTTGACATGCTATATCCGCGGTCCGGTCCGTACGTGTATTAACACCATAAAGAGAAGTAAGGTAAAATGACTTTGATAAGGTTAACTGGTTTTTCCTGTCCGACTTATTCTGTCGAAATTAAATGAAATTTTGTATATGCAAGAGACAATCGCATGTTATGTGTAAAATATTTCCAAAAATGTTAGCGTTAGCATTGTTATCTCCAATATTACAGAGCACTGGAGATATGGAATGTCCTATCTGCAAGGTTCGCTTCAAATCAAAGTGCTCTCTGTACAAACATTCCGCTAACCATGAGACTAAATATGTTTGTAAATCCTGCTCTTACGTGTCAACGTCTATGTATGTATCATTACTCATTTCAAATATAAACCTATTTTAAAAGCGAAATGTTCATCGCCGGAACGAATTTATAAGTAACTAGCTGGTGCCCGCGGCTCCACCCGCGTTTCATATGTTCTGTGCATATGACGTTTCTTTTAAAAATAGCAAAACAAATGAATGAATAATGTAATGTAGAGTATTTTGTTTTTATTAGCGGAAAAAAAATGTATATAAGTGGAAAATGTACAAAAGAGTAAATCGAAAAAAAAATGAGAGAGGATCGGTGGAATCCAAAAAATACCTGTCTAGGAAAAATACTGCGTTGAAAGGTATTAGTCCTATCCCGATATGTTCAGTAGTTCTGAGGTGATGGTGCGTCAAAGGAATAATAAACAAACAAATTGAGAAAAACATGGCAAAGGGCTCATAGAATATATAGCCTATAACCATCTACGATTAATTCCGCGTCGAATGGTTGTGGTTTCACGCTGATCGGTCCAGTAGTTTTCGAGTTTACCTCGGACAAACAAAACAAACTTTGCTTATATATATATAGATTAATGTTAACACTAGATTTACCAGACCAGTCATTTAGACTGGTCGTGCAATTTCAATTCAAAATTCCTACAAAATAAAACTTTTTTTTTTAACAAATGAATTTATGACTTTTGTTGCTATAATTAGAGAACACGTTTTATAAAGTAAATGTTATTTTTTATACATTAGTAACAAATATAATTTTTGTTATTGACATTTATACCAGTACCAGTCAAAATGACAGGTTGTGTTTTTATTAAAAAATGTATGATTTTGGGAGAATCATGAGACCGTTGCAGTACATATAGCACAGAAGCGTCTTTTGTATCTTTCTTTATCGTCTTTTGTTTTCTTTCACTATCGTCATTGTGTTGATGACTTCATTTTGATAAGCATATTTAGAAAATGCAACTAACATACCTCAGGAATGTTCAGACGTAAAGAGTGAATTATGTAATAGTGATGGTGATAATAGTAGTGCTATTATCGAAAGTGACGATGAGGAAATTCCTGATGAAGACAATATAGATCAGTCAATTTCGAAAATATTCTAAACAAACGCACACGACGATGTATGCGATTTCCTTCCAGTTCTGAAGATGAATGTGGAAGTAACATACCAAATCAGCAAACTGAAATTGCTTCCGACGGAACTATTTGGACGAGAATTGAAGGAGGTATTGCTGGTAGATTACCACTTCATAGTGCTTTCAAAGATGTACACGGGCCAACAGCACATGCTAAAAGAAACATTATGAACGGGAATCTAAGTAGTGCGTTCCTATTACTGATTGACAACCACATTTTGGAACATATTCGAATTTGTACTGAGTTAGAAGCCTCTCGAGTTTTGGGGAAAAAAACTGGACAATTACGCAAGAAAAGTTGAAGGCATATCTAGCAATATTATATGCACGTGGAGCGTACGAAGGAAATAATTTGAGGCTTCAATATTTGTGGAATAACAAGTGGGGACCATCATTTTTCTCTAACACTATGAGTAGATGTGATTTTACAGAGATTCTGCGATACATTCGTTTCGACAAAAAAAAATCAGTGGAGTCAACGTTTGCAGACAGACAAGTTCGCTTTAGTCTCAGCAGTTTGGGATAAATTTATTGAAAACAGTAAAAATTGCTTCAAACCGGGAGCTTATTTTACCGTGGATGAGCAACTATTTCCATCAAAGGCCAGATGCAGGTTTACTCAATATATGCCAAACAAACCTCAAAAATTTGGTATCAAATTTTGGTTAGCGTCCGATGTAGAGACGAAATATGTGGCAAATTGGTTTCCGTATTTAGGAAAAGACGAGACACGAAATGCATCAACCCCCCTAAGTGAATTTGTCGTGATTAAACTTCTTGAACCATATACCATGAAAGGTAGAACTGAAAGGTAGAAAACTACAAATATTTGCAATAAATGCAAAAAAAGTCTATGCGGAAAGTGTACACGCAGCAAAATCTACACATGTAGAAATTGTGAGCAATAAAATAACAATTAAATGTTTTGTTATTTGACAATGTCTATAAATCCATTTATCTATTATACTTAATACTGTTCAACTTTATTTTTATCCTTTTTAAGAGTAAATATAGACTGGAAACCACAATAAGCCTTATTTCTAATGCACCTGTCATTTTGACTGGTTTGGTACAAATAGGTATACGTAAACAGCTGGTATATCTAGTGTTAAAGAAGGCATAAATTATTAGAGCTGGCAATTTTAACCTTAAATTCCATGTTAATATTTGATAGACCAAATAAATAATCTGTTTTTTAATTAATAAACCAAAGTCAAAAAACTTTGTAATTCTTACCGGAGTTACTATTTTTCACACAGTATATTTATATTCTTCAAAATATTCTACTATTCGATTTTTCACAACTACTGATTTGTGAATGAAAGTAATATTTGATGAGGGGTTTCTAGAATCTAGCAAGTGTATGATAGTTGTGATCCAGTTTGGTACAAAAGTTCTACCACTCGGTGGTGTGTGGTGATTCTCAGCCACTGTGCCGCGGCACTTTTGTGTGCCGCCAAATTTTGCAAATATATAATAATGTTAATATTATTAAATTATATCATTTAAAAAGAAAAATATTTATGCAGTGTGTTGTAGTAAATAAATAATTTTTATCTTTTTCTTTGTGTGCCGCCAAATTTTGAAATCGTTAATTATGTTCCGCAACAAGAAAAAGGTTGAGAATCACTGTCTTAGAGAGTATTCTCTGCATTTCCAGTACTCAAGCTAAACGTCACCAGAGATGGCATAAAGGAATCACGTACAAATGTCAATATTGTGATGAGGTTTCCACGTGAGTACGGCTGGTCTTAGTTGTGCTAGAATTGTTGTCTATACCTAAATCGTTTGCCTGTGTGTCAGTTCCTACAAAGATCGTACATTTCGTAGGAAATGGACGTCATATTTAAGTCACATTCGGATCAAACACCCGTCGGAGTTTATTTGCGATGTTTGCGGTGACTCGTTCGTCAGCGAACTCGGGCTCGCTCTTCACAAAACCAGAATGCATAAAGATGTAGTTGTGAGTTTTTTTTTTTTTTTTGTGACAAATTTTTGACATCTTTGATGACAACAGACTAACTGAATGGTATAACCTTAAACATTTATATGTGTGTAAAGTAACCCATTGTAATCTAGTTTTTATTGTTATCTATGTTTTTCTTTATTTTTGTCTATGCCTTGTCATCAGTAAAGATGACATTTAAATGACATAAGATATAAGAGTGAGTTGTGAAAGAAAATACAATTGAAAACAAAGGGCCTAAAATGTTGTTTCTTTCGTCTTACAGAGAAACCCAATTAAGCCGTTTTATTTTTGCCCAAAGTTACACTAAGAGAAAAATCTTATTATATGTGTATACCGAATACCAAATAACATTCTGAGATACATATTTGTCTCTGGTATAAAGATGGAACTTCCTCGGTGGCGCAGTTGTATTACGGTGCGACTGCCGTTCTGAGGTCTCGGGTTCGATCCCCGGGTCGGGTCAAGTGGTATTGGGTTTTTCTACTCAATATCATCCCGGAGTTTGGAATTTGTGCCCGATATGGGTGACAGGCTCACCCCCTGTCACATCTGGGACGGAACTAAGCTCGGCGAAATGTGAGTGGTGTAGTTCGCTATTTCACGTCTGCCTAACCCTTCGGGGATAACAGCCGTGAGCTTATGTTATGTTAAAGATGATAATGATAACGAGGGGACGCTTTATCTCTTTTCCACAGTGTGAATGTTAAGTATAGGGTTTGATATCTCTAGGATATACTTAATTAAAATTTTTATAAATTCCTTATTTTTAATAAAACTTTAATTCTATTTTCGATAGTAGTTATTGGATTCAAATCACGTATATTTTACGAATACTTTAATATTCGATCTTCTTTAACAGTCAAATTATTTCATTCTAAAATTTTTTATAATCAATAGATATTAATTTTACTGTCTCATAAAATAGTAGTCTGGTTGACTGCTGCAAAGAAAATAAAATATAAGGCATTTATAAGTATTTTAATTATGTCCTAGAGAGAAAAAGAATATAATAAGATACATGACAATTAATAAGATAATTGAGAACCAGTATCTAGATTTAGTGTATTTACCATCCTGGACCACATCGTCTCTTAACATCATGTGTGATTGTGGTCAAAGCGCTGAGCCTATATTGTGAAAATAAACTAAAATGTGTCGTTGTAAAGACAAAGCATCCCGCCAAAACTACCTTATTGGTAGACTCTATGATCATGCACGACATGATGCTGCTGCACGGACTGATCAACAGTCGCATCGACTGTCCTCAGCTCCTGGAGCTGCTCTGTCTGAACGCACCGACTACACGCACCAGACACACGGCCACGCGTTTGTTCCACGTACCCTCACACCCGCACTTGTTACGCAAACAACTCTATTATTAATAGAATATCACATACATATAACAATAAATACTCACAGATTGAGTTACCTCGTACAAATGCGTGCCAGCGCCCACGCCTGCGAAACCGCCGTTCCCGCCGTCGGGGACAGGCGGCTAACTTTGCTCCCGCACACACTTCGGGTCCCCCTCAGGCGGCGACCCAAGACGTGCCTCGTTCCCCAACTGGGGAGGCTCTTGACGTCGCCGCCAGCGCGATACAGTAACACTACCCACGCATTGAGCAATTACACGCACAACACTCTATACACACTCTTGCACATAACATGCAGGTACATAGGTCCTGTAAGGAACCTTTTTTTTATATATATATTAATATAAAAATGTAGGGATAGCTAGGACACAACTCGCGAGTGAGTTTTGAATAACTCAGGTGACGGCCAAGCCGAGGTTCGTACCACTTTGGTAGCCCTTGTGCTAGTCACCTTATTGCGGCTGAGTGCCTTCAGCACTCGCCCCCAAAGTTCGGTGAAGCTGTAAAGGCCCTTCCGGTCAACAGCATTAGCTAGGTCAAAAAAAAAAAAAAAAAACTCTCAGATTGACATATTTCATCTACATATAGGTTCGTTTAAAAATAACATAATCAAAGTCCTAACCACGTCTTTGCATCGCATGTCATAACAGTTAACATACACACACGCACGCAAACACATACATTCACAAACACACATAAACAATGCATATACGAACCTGTTATTTTATAAAGTAAATGTAGTAGAAAACTGTAACAGGCTATAGTATTGTGTAAACTGTTTTTATCCATGTATAATCTCAAAAATGCTGTTGTTTTCTCTCTTTGAATAAATAAATGATTCGCTTATATAATTCGGAGTGAAATCACAATTTGATGTATATTTGAAACAGGAGAAACCAGACGCTGATAATGATAAGGAAGCTGAGCTGTATTGTAAAGAGTGCAATGTTCAGTTCATATCAGCTGATGCGTTTAAAAGACATACTGTCACGTCTGCTAAACATAAACATACTACACATAGGTATGTTGCTTTATTAGATATCAAATTGATTTCGTTAATCTAGCTGAAATATGATGCTGTTTTTTACTATTACCATGAATAGAAATGTGCTCTTTATATTTCATTGTTATTCATCAAATTTACTAGTACCAGCAACTTCATTGAGATGAAGTTATTATATGTAATGTAAACCTTCGGTAGCCTTTTCTATATTAAAATGAAAACTATATTCAAATCGGTTATGTAGCTTCGATAATTTGAAAAAATGTACTATTTATTTATTTATACTTTTTTACAATTTGTGTAAAAAAAGGCGGACTTAATGCCAGAGGTATTCTCTACCAGTCAATCTTAGGGTTAGGGTACTATTTCAGAGTCTTTCTAAGCTATAAACTGAACCACTCCACTATGATATTAAGAATGCCTTATAAAATGTATAATGTATAATATAATAAAGAATTAGCCTTTATCATTAGTGATATTATAAGAAACGTAACACAAAAAATCCTATTAAATCCACTGAATTAAAAAGATTTGAAAGAATAAAAAAGAGACATTAATACAAGACCTTATGTATTACTTGAATTCTTTTATTTTAGTATCTATTTTTTCATCTCGTGGGTAAAAAGATGATCCTTGATTAAGTAAAATTTCTATAACAGCAATGGATGTCGCGTGTGCGGGAAAACATTCAATAGTTCAGAGGAATTGAGGATACATCGCAGGGAACATGCCAGAAAATTTCTAAAACATTATGGCAACAATTCCACAGATATGACTTGGCCTATTAAATGTGAACATGTAAGAAATATTATTTTATTATCCCCTTAATATTTACCAGTCAATTTTTCAATTGTACCTGAATTAAACGGTAGATAATTTTCAATGTACCTTATTTCGTTTATAAACTAAACTCCTCCACTGGAAATAGAAGAAAATATATGCAGTCTTTAAATCTCCAACTCTTATGATATTATGCGACACCACTTAAAATTCTCTTGTTTTGTTCACAAGTCTCTAAGTTGTAATAGAGCTCTAAATGTACTATGTCTTTAACAAAGATAGTAAATAATAAATATATTGTAAATTTTGAAGTATGTTACAAAAACTAAAATTAATATAATCAATTTTTTATGTTACCTTTTAAGTTTTTTTTTTTATTAATAATTTTAGTGTATTCCTTAGCAATAGCAGTCCGCGTCACTTAAGACAAAAACCGCTACTCTAACTAGAAAAACTAAGCTATAAAATGTCTTGAAATTTTAACTCGTTCCGTTGAAATACAGGTTTCAAATAATCAGCCGTTTATTGTGCACGTTAAATAAACGACTATTGATAGAGTAGTTGACATGAGCATTGCTCAGTTCAACTATGAATTACATCACAAATGATTTCAAACAGTTTCGGTCAATTGATCACATAGTCACTGTATACTTTTTCAATGATTTATAGTTTTTTAATAAATATCTCTTTTTTTTAAGTGCTTAGAAGAAATCTCGAATGGACGCGACTATTGGAATCACTTCCGTCGAGTGCATCCCGATAAAGACTATCCAGTTCATAAGAATCACGTATGTGATATATGCGGCAAATGTTTCCAGGTAAATTGCTTATGAACTTTCTATTAGCTTTTTATTCCGTCGATCTAAATATTTTCAATATTAAAACAACTATAATTGATATTTGCACAATTAGCTTAACTGTTATGCAAATAAAATCAATATTCATATGGTTTTAAAAAAGAAATTAATTACTTCTTAGGTGTACCACAGGGATCATTTTGGGCCCAATCTTTTGAAGCATAAAATAACTTAGTAAATTGTTTTCATTTTTTCTATTCTCTGGTAACTTACATTCCTACACAACGTTGTTCTTATCTCCCATTAAGGAGAGACAACCTCTTTCCACCTATTTAGATCCTGACACAAGTCTTCCGCTTCTTCTACTTTCATAAGTGGTTTCATAGATTCTCTTCGTTTTCCAGAATGTCCTCGATCTGGTCGAGATACGTATATAATTTCATATGCTATAATATAATCATTTCAAATTAAAAAAAATAAAGTGTTAGTCACTTTATTGTACAATTTGCGTTTAATAATTTGCAAAAACATATATCGGTAAACGGTCGTTATTCTGATATAGCTTGTCTTCCGACAAAGCCCTCCTCCAAAGACTTCCGCTCTATCTTGTACTTTGCTATACGATTCCGTAATGGACCCGCAATTTAAGAAAAAACTTACATACGAGAGAATATTTACGTCGTCTGATAATTTTCATTTTTTATCAAAATACTTTCAATGGTCTTACTTTGTCTTTTTTTGTAAGACTGATAGTTTGTCCCATTTTATGTTTGGTATTTTTATGATTAATAATATTTTTGAATGACATTATCCAGAATATTACATTCCTGGTATATCACCAACGTACGCATTCCGAGGAGAAGGCATTCAAGTGTTCTGCATGTGGGAAGGCATTTAGAAATAAAGGGTATCTACATTTACACGAGAAGACTCATTCAGATGTGAGGCCTTACCCCTGCACTGTTTGTCTCAAAGCGTTCAAATTCAAAGGAGCTCTCGACAGGCATTCCAGGGTTAGTATTATATATTATTCTAGTGTTTAAAGTAGTAGTTTTAGATTAAATATACCAAATAACTCTGTAGTGGACTAACACATAGAGCAAATATAGTTATATCTATATACTTATATTGTGGTTTTAAGATATAATAATCTAGCTTTATGGTTTTTTAAATTGCTGTTAGATACTGGATATTAAAATGTCTGAAATTAAATTAAATTTTAAAGCAAAATTAAGCCTTACATCAGTTAACATCAGTTGATGTAGTAGTTAAAAAGCTGAGCATATACAGTGTATATAAAAAAGATCCTATGTCCATAGATTCTGTGTCCGATCGTACTATCACTGATCCATCATCGCTTTAATAAAACAATATTTTGAAAGATGTTAAGGATTATGTTAATTAGATACATATTTCGACGACAGTGTCATACTGGTGTGAAGCCATTCGCATGCGAGACCTGTGGGAAAGCGTTCACTCAGTCCAACAGTCGGAAGCTGCACATCCGCACAGTACATATGAAGCAACCAGCTCCACCTCGATCAAGTCAATCCAGGAAGAACAAATCCTAGTCGCTGAAAATATCTATCATCACTATTACATACTAAACTGGCTTTAACTTCCGTTACGCATTCTTTATTACAATACAGGATTGTCCAATGTCCGCGTAGTAAATGTTTGTAATTTCTCTGGGAGTTGCAATCTTTTTTGCTTCCATCTCTAATCCGTAAACGTTTAATGTTTTTCCTTGATGAATGTTATAAAGAAAAAAACTTTCATTGTGTATTGCAAAGTATTATAAACAGCAATTTATAATATAATAAATTTTATTTTAAATAGTTTTTCCGAGTTATTTTTTTACCTTTTTATACTGTATGCAACTATGTCAGATTCATCTATTAAGAATATTTAAATTTACTACTGCACGCTTACACACGATAAGTCATGCATAATAATCATTATTAATGAAAAAAACTTATGATTGTTTGATGTATTACACTAGAGCTCGTTAATAATTAATTAACCTTTTAGTAGTAAGTTTTTTTTCTAACCTAGCTAATGTTGATCGGAAGAGCCATAACAGCTTCACTGAACTTTGTGGGCAAAAGGTAACTAGCACAAGGGTTCGAACTTCGGCTTGGCCGCTACCTGAGTGTGAAAACTCCCGCGGAATTCTTTAATCCTAGCTAATCCCTACATTTTTACTTACTTACTTTCATAGGTATGTACCTACGTGTTGTGTGCGGTGTTGTGCGTGTAGTTATTCAGATAATTATGATCAAATAAATTACTGTACAGTGCGCGAGTATGAATATTGTCTCGTGACTTGTCTTTTTTCTCATGAGTTCATTTGTATTAGAGGATGGATGTTTTAAAGTATTTATTTAATTAGCATACCATAAATCGATCTGTAGGTAGTTTATATGGTTTTAGACTCTGAAAATAAAAAGATTAATTTGTTTAAGAAAATATAAAGTTGTCACTGGCAAAAATTTCTGCGACGCTAATTTAAAAAAAAAACCCGTTCCGGGCTCCAGCTGATTGTCAAATGTCAATTTTTATTATCTGGTTATCTATCCAAGTATCCAATATTCTATTGTTTGATATTTTTGCGTTCGACTGAAGACATTGTCTCAACGTAGTTGTGACAAACAAATTTTATATATTACTCTTATATATATGCCAAATTTTCAAAAATCACCTGCAAAATGCTGAAGAGAGGTAAAATAATGTATGTTATAGTAATGTGTTCAATGTGAGTTTGATAAAATGAGTGAAACTTGGACAGACGCGGTTCATCCGCGATTTTCAAAGAAACCGATACTAATTCGAGGGGGTACAGTATACTTAGAAGTTGTGTTTCATGCTTTTGAGATTTGCATGAGAGAATATGTAATTTTTGACAAATAACAGTAATAACTAGTTAAAATATTTATATTTTATGCATGATATACTAACTCTTTATAGTACATAAAATATTATTCTTTTCTTCAATTCTTTATTCATAAACATATATTGAATATAAGATTTTAAATTAAGTAATAATGAAACACTTACACAAACAAAGTATTGTGGTCATATGGAGGTTACTCTGTGGGGTAACAATCCATTGATGTTAAGTTTTTTTATGGTCACTGCTGATATTTGATAATATTGTTTAAAAAATAATTAATTATTGATAAATAATAGTTGATAAAAATTCATAAATATGAATGGCACATAAAACAACCTTAGATATAATAAAAATGTAACAAATTAACTGTAGTCAAATAGGATATTTTCCTAGATTGGACATGACAAGAACTGTGAGGTAGTTTGTTTCTCTCACACAAATTGGTTTGTACACAGTTAAAAGTAATAGAAAAATATATTGACATTATTAATAAACATTGTTGTAGAATATTCAACTTTAGTAGACTATAGTAGTGTAACTTATATAGTAGACATGAGTCTAAATTTATAAGTTGAATAGATAATAAATACACCATAGTATCTAACAAGACTAATCTTGTATAGTTTGAGATTGTTTCTTCATTAGAAATGTATTGGTTGCTTGCCTTGAGGTTAATAATTTTTATAACACCTAAAGCATTTACATAAAATGTATATATAGTATTATACAAAATCTCTTTTCTCTTGTGTTTATTCATTAATTCCTCTTAAACAAAGCAACAGATTTTGTTGTAGTTTTCACATATTTTCTTCAAGAAAAGTGTATATATAATATAACCTAAACATAAATTAATAAATAGAACTTTATTTGAATCCAGCAAGAGTATTATATTATCAAAATTGTGGCATAGAATAACAATAAAGTTCTAAAATATCAAACTTGTACTTTTTTAGATTTTATAATAAAATTATTATTTGTCTGCTTCTAACTAAAATAATAGTAAATCTTATTATGAAATAAAATAAGAATACTCTAAAGACAATATAACCTATAAAATGATTCCATATTAAAATTTTAAGGTATCAAAGTAGCCCTGGTCCAGATGGCAGTTGGACCTGACAAGACTAAGAACATTGCGGAAGCTGTTAAGGAGATTCAAAGGGCTAAGGACAAGGGAGCTCAACTAGTTGCTTTGCCAGAATGCTTTAATTCTCCATATGGTACAAGTTAGTATAAGGATGAACTGTATTGTATTTTATAAATAATTCATTTTTTTTTCATTTAAAGTGAATGAATGGTTGATGTCATGAATTGGCTAATGATTGATTTGAAATCAAATTGCTTATTATAAACGGTAACATTTGTCTATAATCAAAATTATATGTGAAAATCACTGAACCAATTTACATGATATCCTTTTATATTGTCATAGATGAATTATTTGAGTATGTATTTTGTAATTTTTTGGGGTATATGTAAAATATGAAAATAAGTGAATTATGTCATAAAAAAATATATTGAACATTTGCTTGTAAAATATTTTGTACTATATATGTACTTGTATTTTCATAAATTTTTCATACTTTTCTAAAATCTAATTTGAGTGTTTAACGTCTAAAGTATTGATGCCCAAAGTGCTATATAGGAAATTCTAAGGGTTCATTTTGATCTTTCAAAATTATTTTTGGATACAGGTAACTTACAGAATTTACAATAGAGTGCACAATTAAGAGTGATTTTGGACCAAATAAGTAAAAAAACAACAACAAAAGAGTACAGAGTGTATATGTTAGAAGTGAAACTTTTTTGGTAATTTTTAGTTTAAATCTATAAGACAAATTAGTAGTGAATGATATATGGTAGATCAATAGATATCAGAGACTGAGTAATAGACAAAAAATTGTTTTTATGCACTCTTTCTAAAATACAGTCATGCTCACTTTTCTCAAAACTAATATCTGTGGCAGTCAATTTTATACGGAACACATTGGTTTAGAACTCGGTGGTTATAAATGGCCAGTTAAAAGTTCTTCCTGAGAGATTGTTAGATAATTAATATGGAAAAAGAATCGATGTGTCTTGTATAATATTAAAAATAATGTATTTCCTTTATGTACAATTTATTATAATTATTGTATGTCAATAAAAATCAATGTAATCGATTGGTACAAGTTGTTGTTAATATTATTACTCTTCATATCAATAGCAAAAAGAGGAGAAAATAATAAATTTTAGTGTTGTGTTTATTATTTTTGTCTTTTTTTCTCTCTTGCTACATACTCTATCCGTCCTTTCAAAGTCTTGACGTTAATTCTGACAATTGGCATGATGTGACTTTTTTTCACTTCAGAAATCATGACGAATTGTTTTAGAATTCTTTGCGCAATACGCTGAAGAGGTTCCATCGGGCGAGACAAGTCGGGCTCTGTCCAAAGCGGCAGTGGAGAGCGGTGTGTGCGTTATAGGCGGGACCATACCTGAGCGATGCGGTGACAACCTCTACAATACATGCACTGTCTGGGACAGTAGTGGGAAACTGTTGGCCCAACACAGGAAGGTAATCTGATAAGCAATGATGGCTCTGTTATAGTATGGCAGGGTATCCTCTAGTGTCCGGATAATAAGCACCTTTGAATAAGGTCTCAAGAATTGTTATTGGAACCTATATACATTCTTAATATCTAGGAGATTGTAGCCAAATGCTAGAGTTATACAATGAAAAAAAAATTCAATAAGAATTATAATTAATTAATTGAATAGGAATATTTTATTCTAATATGGTGTGGAAATATCTAAAAGGATGATGTTTAAAGGAGCAAACAGAACTTACCTTTTTTAGTAACCTTAGATTAAGCTGGTTCAGATTTTATTTTCCACCTCACTTCACTTTCTGAATGTTCTATATTCTCGTAAGTAATATAATTGGATAATTATGTGCATTTAAATATACGAGAGACCGCGGCGGCGTTTGCGTGTTGTTGGCGTTCCGTTTTTGAATAGGAAGAGGAAGGGATAATGAATACATAGACTAAATAGAACGGGGGCGTGTAGACAATATAGACAAGAAATAACTTAGAATAAGAAGAAAATATATATGACAATGGATGGCGTTAACATAATGTGTAAATGCACTTGAGTCTAAGCATATATGAACAGTTTTTGTGTAAATATTGGCTAATAAGTGAAGGAATACATTGTAAGGAAACATAAAAGTATAGCCAAAATACATAAAATATAGTGTCCAGCTAACATCTCTACAATTGAGCATGACAGTGCAGATATTGATTTTTAAGTCTAATTGGTTGCCGTCGCATGGGATATTCTCGTATAGATCGTGTGATTGGTCAATCTGTTTGTTGCGCTTTCCATCTTCCACTATACAAATTTGTGTTCAAGATGTTTGCATCCACTATTTCTATTTCACTATTAATTGAGTTTGTACTTTATCAGAACTTTTTGTTCAACTTTATTACAGGCTAACGTTATACCTGTAGTGTCTCATGTATATGGTTATTTAAAAAAACTACTCTTAGGTCAGGTTAGGTAGGTTAGAGGGGGCAGGAAGTATATCTTGCCCCCCGGACTGTTGACCGCTGGGTAGAGGATTCCCCCCCCCCCTCATCCCCATTGGGCCATTGCACGGACGAGGCCCGGTGGGATCGCCGCAGGGGGCGACGCGGTGCTTGCGAAATCCATCCCGTATCGCCCTCATTGCAAATGTGGCGGGCGGCACCGGGGGGTTTAGTGGGTATTTCTGGACGCTTCGCGTCCGGGCGGGTCCCGCACTGGCACGGAGTCGTCCCTCCGTGCCCCCTTACCTATTGTATTGAGGGACTCCGGTCTCACTAATGCAATAGGTAAGGGCAGTGCGTAAATGCATTTCCCTCCGGCAAAAAAAAAAGGTTAGGTAGGTTAGATTAGATGCTTCCACCGTACTATTATTTCATTAAATCCCTTTAATTGACATCTTCACACCATTAATGTGGTGGTCTTTTCATCAGATGCACCTATTCGATATAGACATTCCGAACAAGATAACCTTCAAGGAATCCGAAGTGTTGTCTGCTGGAAACCAGATTACCACATTCGACTATCTAGGAGTGAGGGTTGGGATCGGCATCTGCTACGATCTTAGGTTCTCGGAGATGGCACTCCTCATGGCCAATCAGGGTATGTCATCAGACCTTACCTGATCTTAATATAGTTAGACTTATTTAGATGTGTTTTCTTTGTAATAATATGGTTTCTTAACGTTACAAGCTTTCTTCTCGTGGAGCGTATTTTGAAGGTTGCTCTGATAAAACTTATGTAAAACATATTAACGTGCTTTAGATAAAAAAAAATCTATTTATGCTCGACGATATGACAGTACTTTATCTCATCTATACTAATAAATAAAATTGATGTGTCTGTTTGTAATATCAAATTAACAACTTATTACTAAATACGTATGAATGTATACTGTAACTATATACAAAAAACACAATTTTTCAATTTTTTGTCTGTCTGCCTGTCTGTTTATTTCGGCTAATCTCCGGAACGGCTGAACCGATTTTGACGGGACTTTTTTTAGTAGACAGCTGAAGTTACTCCGCGTAACTTAGGCTAATTTTATTTTTCGAAAATAATTAGGGTGCCGTGTAAAAAAAATCAAATTCATAAAACTTTAAACAAAATACGATCCAATGGACAACACCGTCAAAACGTTAATTTGTAATCATTATTTGAAAATTATGTTACGCTGTGTGGACATGTATGAAACGCGTACGGAGTCGCGGGCACACAGCTAGTGTTAAATAGAGTCCAAGTGTATAGACACCTATTAACAGTCATTATCAGCAAACCGGCCTTTAAATGCAGTTAATTGGAACGGGCTTTCACGTGTTACCCGTGACGGTAACGCGCGAAAATTCGTTTAAATTAACTGCATTTAAATATGGAACGCGAAATTTTAAAAAATTACAAACCGGCCTTTAACTACCACGGCTATAGCCTCTAAGCTTTTTTTTTAATATTAGCACTTCAAAATGAGGATTCTGTGCCTGATCCTATGATCATGTGCTTATGCACAGAACAATCCAAAAACAGCAATGACCATCGAAAGATCATCAATCGATCGTGTCACTATGCCAGGTCTTCAAAAGTGTACGGCGGCCGCCGTTAAGTTGTGCTCAATTAGTTTTTTTTGTGAGGAGAACTCCAAAAGGAAGTCTCTTCTGTGTGGTCGGAACAGAGCCAAGTTGGTTCGGCTCGACTACCGAGGGGTATTATTACCCCCACGTCTGGTTGTGCAGGATGCTCCCTGCTGGTATACCCTAGCGCGTTCAACATGACGACCGGACCCCGGCACTGGGAGCTCCTGGGCCGGGCGCGCGCCAACGATTTACAGCTGTGGGTCGCGCTGGTGAGCCCCGCGCGGGACCCCACCGCCGGGTACGTCGCCTGGGGCCACACCACCCTCGTCGACCCCTGGGGTCAGGTCATATAGATAAACTCGACGAGAAACCAGGCACTATCCTCGCTGATGTCGGTAAGTATTTCCTTCCATCTATCACAGGTCGGCGACGAGAGGAGGAGCAGGAGATGCCAGCACGATGTTACTATAAACCTTTCTGATTATATAAAACATACCTATTATTTATTCATCCCATTTTTGGTTTTTTTAACTCTTTATAGGTTCAGCGCTTTGACCACTATCTCACCTGATGTTAAGTGACGATGTGGTCCAGGATGGTAAAAACACACCCAGAGAAACTGGTTCTCGAGTGATTCTGCCGGAACACACCTACTGATGTTTGGCGACAGATTTTCAAACTTGAGGGTGGTTTCCTCACGATATTTTCCTTCGCCGTAAGCTTCGGCACGTTTTTAGAGTCGGATAGGAACCTGCGTCTACTGACGCGAAATCCGAACGCTCTATCCACTGCGCCATCATCGCTTTACAATATTTAAAGTATGCGCTCGTAAATCGCAGTATTAATTCGAATCGGTGTACGTTAACGTCGACTTCCATTGATACGGGATCATGTTTTACTTCGAAAGTGTCAATAGATATTTGGGTAAAGTGCGAATATTGATGTGAATGTGAGACGTGGCAAGAATGGACGGGGTCAGGGGTGTAAAAAAGTTACAGGGAGTTTAAAAGTGACTCCAGTTGTTATAGTAAATCGGGAAGGGTTTGCCTTGGTATGGTCATGTTTGGAGAAGAGATAAAACGCGTGGTAAAACAAATTATTAATGACTATGTATGAAGGTTGATCAATACAAGGGGCGAGGACGGGGGACAAGATGGATGGAGTGTGTAAGGAAAGATCTGGAAGCAAAAGGGGGCGAATGAAAACTTGGTGACTGGTACAGATGTATGGAGGAAGAAGACATACTGCTCCGAGTCCAAATAACTAGAAATTGAAAGCAAGATGATGACGATGATATGCACACATGTTATTTACGATCTTCGAAAAACCTGATTCTTGAAGTACCAGTTCATTCCAGAAACTATCTAGATAAATAAATCCATTACAGTTATGGCAGCGCGACTATGGAACGCTCTCCCACTTATGAGCGCAATCGCTATACATATTTAAAAAAATGATTAAAAATATTATATATCGCTTCAACATTGAATACTTTGTCATGTTGTTGTATACTAGCTGTGCCCGCGACTTCGCCCGTGTGAAATTCAGGCGTCCCGTCCCATCCCGTCCTATTCCGTTTTCCATAACAAAATTCATTGAAATCGGGTCAGTAGTTTTTGCGTCATTTCGAACATTTTTTTGTCATTGTCATTACTTTCATAAAATGACTCTTTAATAAAACACCTAGAATTCCTAGCTATTATATAAAAAATATCAAAATTTTGTTTTCGAATAAGCATACTTACAAATACTAAAACGCATTTACTACAAATTCTTCTTTCATACTAAACTCGCCGCAGTGTTATATTGTAGTCTTTGGTCGCCGCGTGTCATTCAAATTACTATAACTTTTGATAGAGTGGACTGATTTTAATGTAATAAAGTTTTTATGCTACCCCGGAATATACTTTATAATTATCTTTTTGAGTTTTTGAAATATACTTATTACTTTTTAATTGATGCTTGCATAGACAAACAGACATTTCAAAAAATGATAGAAATGTGTTTGAACACCTGTTTTTAATCCCATGCAATAATTATTTTCACAAAAATCGGAAATGTACAGACAAGTGAAATTTACAATTTTATTATTAGTGTAGATATTTAATGTTTAATTTATTTGTGATACGTTTTTTATGTATGTACCTTTATGTGTATCTATGCGTTTACAATATGTATGTATATAATTTGTTTTAAATTCTTCTTAATTAATCTATGAATATTACTTTCGCTACACCCATACTGCCTCTAATTACCTAAGACAAATCCATCCAAAGGTTGCCTGGAAGAAATTACTGCCAGCAATAAGCCCGCCCTTTGTACTCTAATGCAATAGCTATATTATGTACAATATGTATTGAATTCGTGTACAATAAAGTATTCAATAAATCTATATCTTAGGGTTCCGCGTATAAAAATTCAAACTTATAAAAAAAAAATAATGAAATCCAACTCAATGGACAGTTTATTTGTTTGAAATGTTTGAATATATGATAAATATTTTTAATTTATCTGAGTACAAAAAAAAACTTAAGTAAAATAATTAGGGTTCCGTATAAAAAATTAAAACGCAGTAAATAATGTATGAAACGCGGGCGGAGCTAGGGGCACACAGCTAGTAAATGAATAAATGATTCATATAGAAAGTGTGCCCAATAATGTATTTTTATCATTTTCAGACCTCACAGTCGTTGAGGAAGTCCGTAGTCAGATACCTGTACGAATGCAGAGACGAGTTGATCTCTATGATACTGTCATTAGGGCCAAAGAATAATTTTTGAATTCCACTGACCAGTACGAAACGCGACCAAAAACTTTTTTTATCTTTTTGTTTTTTACATGTACAAAAATCGGAAATGTGTTGGCGGATTTTAGAAAGTAATAAAATTGGAGGGTTTTTATAGGTAGTTTTAGTAATTGATTAAGGGGGTGTAATATATATTTTTAATATATTAATAATTATGCGCGATTTAGTGGTACACTTATTGTAGTTAAACTTCTTTGAGGAAAAACATTTATAACGGAAATTTCGTCAATGATCTTAAATATAGGTATAGACTATCAGAGTGTTATGGATATTTATTTTTTATTTTTACAAGCGTTGAATGAATTATCTATATAATTGAAAAAAGAGTGTAGGTAAATAGTAATCTATGAATCTTTGGGAAAGGGATTGTTTTACAACAATTTAAAAATTTTAAATGGTTGTTTACAAATTAGAACCAAACCCAAAATATGTCACTTTTCAGATAAATAAATTTTTGTAACAAATGAGTGCAAATAGGGGTCGTTCGAGTATTACGTGAGCGGAATTTTAGAAATTTTTTGACTTCTCCTTTACCAGCATTAGTAAGCAAAGCTTAAACCGGCACACACTCCGGGTCTCCCTCAGGCGGCGACCCAAGCCGTGGCTAGTTCCCCAACTGGGGAGGCTCTTGACGCCACTACTAGCGCGATACAGTGACACTGCCCATGCATTGAGCATTACACGCACAACACTGCACACACACACACACATGACACGCAGGTACATAGGTCCTGTAAGGAACCTTTTATTACTATTAAATAAAAAATGTAGGGCTTAGCTAGGTTTAAAATTCCTCGGATTTTTTTACACTCAGGTAACGGCCAAACCGAGGTACGTACCACTTTGGTAACCCTTGTGCTAGTTACCTTTTTGCTGCTGAGTGCCTTCAGGACTCGCCCCCATATTTACGGTGAAGCTGTAAAGGCCCTTCCGGTCAACAGCGTTAGCTAGATAGAAAAAAACAGCAAAGCTCTTATCTCTTCCCCCTTCATAGTACATTAGCATATTTATTGCAAAATCTGCTTGAATAATTAAAAGTAAATTCATTGCTAACTTTATTACCGTTCAAACCCTCGGCTTCATGACACCAAACATAAGCAAAGCATAAGTCCCCATCCTTGTGATACTTGAACGGCCCCAAATCACTAGATAACTAATAAAACTTCATCGATTTGTTTTTGTAGCATTATTTTATATCTATTTTGGTAACAACACGATGGAAATGTCATGTTCTCTCTCAAATTGTCCAATTCAGGAACGTTTTCACAAAGCGATACATAACATCGTCTCAACACTTTTTTTTTCTGTCACATGTTCAGTACCTGATTTTATTTACGTCAATGAAATTTCCCTAAACAATACATAAAGCGTTCAGAATCTACTGATAAGTATTAATAACTAAATAAATTTCTAACCTCTAAAAAAATAAATACATAAACTCGTTTCCTGAATAAAAAACGCATGTAATCGTTTTGTGAAAACGCTCCTTTCTACTCATCTCAATAAAGACACGGTATGATTATGGACATCTTAGAATGGTTACCTTAGAATCTTACTATCGCATTTATAAAAGGTGATGTTTAAAAACAATTTTTATAAAATGATTTATTTATTTAAGAAACAAATTTTTGTATTTACAAATTATAAAAAAAAAGCATAATATATTTTGTTTTTATATGAGTGACGTCGCCATATTGTATGATTTAGTCGTAATGGAAAGGTTATCTGGTTTGTCAAATTTAGAATGCACCTTCATATTATCAGTTTTGAGTTGTTCTTTCGCGTAAAAATCCCTTTGGTTTCCTTATTTTTCGGTTTCCATTACATTTTCTAAGAAAATTAAGACTTATTAAGAAACTCAAGAATTTTAAGAACTCAAGAAGGTTTATCGTTTTTTTTTATGTTTTAGATAAAATTAATGCGATAGGTAATTATAATCATAATTCGTTTATTTTTTGTATTTTACATGCTTATTATTTAGTTTGTTAGGTATAAAGACGTATCATACAATATGTCGATGACACATACGTACACACATATGTTTATATAATGGTTATATAAAATGATTGTTAAAAGTTAAATATAATTATTAAAGTTTTGACTTTTTAATTTTATTTTCATTTATATGTTTTTCTATAATATCCAGGGCATCGGTAGCGCAACCCCAGAACAATGTCAGTCCACTACCACCTGAAAATATAGTACCTATTGTTTTTATAGTAAACATACTGTATTTAGGTTTAGTTTGACAATATAATTTCACCTAACGTTAAGTTAAAATGTGGTTAGTAAATGTGGATGTGTATGTGTGGATAGTAAACACACTAAGTCTATAGATACTGGCACTCAAGTGGTAGTACCAGACCACACGTGTAGTTGCTCGGCGGGAGATTTTAAATTTAACTGAAATATATAGCTTGTCCTTATCTATTTTACCACCATGCTATTTTGCATGTTTTCTTATGACGAAACTTCAGACTGATTACAGGATAAGTGGATTCGAACCTACGTTTTTGGTTTTATTTACACGGTATAGGGTATGTGCTTTGACCACAATCTCACCGGATATTGTCCAGGATGGTAACACACACTTATACACCTAGAGGTACTAATTGCCAGAAGTGATGCTTCGAAACACACCTATTGGTATTTGGTGACAGGTTTTCATACTTGAGGGTGGTAGCTACCCAGAAGGGCATTATTTAAAATTATACCTACCACCAAACTATGATTTCCTCACGGTGTTTTCCTTCACCGATATCTTAGGTTGATTTTTTAGAGTAGGGTAGGTGGGTTTGAACCCACGCCTATTGACGAGAACAATCAAACCGCACTGCCAACTAAGCCATCATCGCATTCATTACGTCGATGTAAGCGTTACTCGGTCAAATCATCAGTGAGCAATTATCGTTCAAACCATGTGCTACCACCATTTACTTGTTTTAATGGTTTTTTGAGAATAATAATTGTATTCAAAGTCTGGCAACACTGATCCAGCGATGTATTGTTTTAAAGTTCGGTTATCTACTTATCTTTTCGAGTTAGATATTACCATCTTATTATTTTATGTATGAACAAAGTAAACCATTTTTCTTTTTTTTTGACGGGGGAAATGCATTTACGCACTACCTTTATCTATTGTATTTGTGGGATCAGAGTCCCCCAAATACAATAGATAAGGGGGCACGGAGTGACGAGTTCCGCACCAGTCTGGGACTCACCCGGGCGAGAGTCGCCCGGAAATACCCACTAAAACCCTCCGGGGCCATCCGCTGCATTTGGGATGGGGGCGACACGGGGTGGCTTTCGCAAGCACCGCGTCGCCCCCTGCAGCGAACCCACCGGGCCTCGTTGTGCAATGGCCCAGCGGGGATGGGGGAGTGTACACACTTCTCAACCCCACCCCTTCGCCCACCTCCCGTAGGAGGTATGACCTAATTAAGTCAGTCAGCCGGGGGGCAGGCTATATTTCCTGCCCCCCCATAAAGATGGAAAATTGGGATAGTTCAGTGGCGGGCACAGAGAAAGGGGAAGAAGCCCGCCACTGAAGAAGAAAGATTCTGGGTCCCTCTCCTTCACTCGTCTTGTCTCCAACGACAAGACGTAGAGAGGAGAGGGATACCCAGGAAGAGAAAGAGAGGACAGACGAAGAATGAACAAAATAAACCTACCATGTCCATAGTTATGGATGAAGAGTTTCCCGTCTCTCTTCTCTGCATCCAATCTTATTTCAGTACGACCTGGCCTCAGTCCCGCCCAGTCACTTAAATGTTCTGCATTCTATAACATTTTTTTTTTTTTTACTTTTGTTTTAGTATTAATTTAGATATAAGATCACAAATAAAAGGACAGTAATAACAAGGTCTCTGGTCATGCCAGGGGAAAAATTGGCGGCATTATAAAATAAAAAAAAAAAATATATATATATATATATATAACATTATTAATTATTGTAGTTCATTGTCAAAAGTGATGATTGTTTAATAAACTATTCATACAATGCGTCGATTAATAATAATTTCAGTTCCATAATAAGCACCAGTTTCTCTCGGTAACTGAAATCTTTTAATTCTAGTGTATACTTTTTTAGAAAAATTTAAAATTACACATATTCTACACGCCACAATCATTACTAGTTCAATTAAACTACGATAAAAACCAGTAATAAGTTAGGCTTAAAGGACGTGTGTTCAGTACTGTAATAAATTTAAAAATATGAAATTTTGTTAAACGCACGAATCGTTGCGCAGCCATACCGATAATATATTTTTGAATAAATATTTTTTTTTAAACTATATATTATTCTGTACGTATCCTTACTTTTAATGCAGGGACCATAATCTTACACCCCTCTAGTATGAATTCCTTATCGTTTTCGTCTACTTCAGTGTTATAGTCCGTATCTTGATGGGTCCCGCCTAGAACGCATGTTTCGGAACTGGAAATATAAAAAGACATCTACACTAATATGATAAAGAGGAAAGGTTTTTAATTTTTGTATATAACGAATAAACTTAAAAACTACTGGACCGATTTGGATGAAGTTTGGCGTGGAAATAGTTTGAAATCCAAGAAGTTTATTTCAAAAATCCCACGTGAATTCCTCGAACGGGAATTACGCGAGTAAAACCTCGGCGAGCACCTAGTATATTATATACTGAAGACCTTTATTGTGCACCTTGATGTCTGGGAAATTGAAGGGTTTTTAATTTTTTTGTATATAACACTAAATCTCATCAGTAGCTATTAAACAAAAATAAAATAACCTAGGCAGCCATGGGGACTGCCGACAGAAGTGAAATCTCTGAGTTTGCAAAACACTCTTTTAATTTTCAAAATTCCGTAATTTGTCAATTGAACTTATTAACACAAACTAACATTTAACCTATAATATTTGTTTGGTGTTTTTACATGTATTGGCGTTCCGAACAATAATTATGTCGATTTTAATATAGTTTTTTCATCATCAAAACACAATACGCTGCGTAAGTATAAATGTTGTTATTTACCTCTGACCGCCAGTACTTAAATGCCATTTTATACTTGACATACTGTAGCATGTTGTCGGCTGACATCATAGCATTGCTAACGAGAATCTATGTCTTTTACGTTTTCACTTTAAAAATGGTTAACAGGAGAAAAGTGCATTGAATTGTTTTGTCTTTTCCTTTTATATACTCTTTTTATTATGTGAGGAAGATAGTAGTAATTTACTGTATTTGATTCTAATATTGTCTTGAGATTTGACAATAACAAAATAGCATCGTTTTTTTATCTAACCCAGCTAATGCTGTTGACCGGAAGGGCCTTTACAGCTTCACCGAACTTTGGGGGCGAGTGCTGAAGGCACTCAGCCGCAATAAGGTGACTAGCACAAGGGCTACCAAAGTGGTACGAACCTCGGCTTGGCCGTTACTTGAGTGTACAAACTCTCTCTCGAATTGTATCCTAACTAATAAATAACAACGTTCCGGTTTGTAAGGGACTTTATTTCCTTGTTTTTGACAAATCAATAGATTCAACCTGTATAATCTATGGAGTATGTCACGTGCCGTAGTGTTGCTAGTGCATAAAAGTGTAACTGTATCGAACTGGAAGTGGGTGCATGAGTTCTAGGATTGGAGCACTCCTAACCCGCATCAATTGACATATTTTGACATGACAGGTTGACATGCTTTTAATCCATAGCATTAAGTTTCTCCTCTTATTTATTAAATTAACCATCTAGTCATTAATCACTGTTTATAGGTATAAACCTATGACCCTGTTTCTATTCTATCTATCTATTGTACCTCTTTGCTATTCTAAATTAATACCAATAACCGTCCTGACATCAAAAATTTACTTTTAAGCATAATATATATACTATAACAGCGATTTGGTGCAATGACTAAAACAATGTTAAAGATGACGATCCTGTAAATGTAATTAGTGAGTAAGTAGCGTTAAGGTAAAATGTGAACTGATAGGTTAAGTTAATAATAGCACATACACAGATAAATTATGTATAATTTTAAGATATATTAATATAGAAGAAAAAGCAAAAGAACAAGCCAATAAATAAACACAAAAGAGCGCACACAGAATAAAAGCTTAGTATTCAAAAAGTCTCTGGTCACGCCAGAGGGATGTGGGGACTATTAAAAAAAACCGCTAAAACGCAATAAATTAATAAACTCACTTTGGTATCACGTAGTTTCCTCTATCTAAGTCAACTATACACTCGTATATCCAAGGAGCGATGACCTGTAAAATACGTTATAATTAAAATTAAACGTCAATCTGCGGAATCTATGTATTTGTAATAATAATTTTGAGTAATTTAATAAAGAAGTGTACCTATAAATTCTGTATCTACGGATTTTCTTCGACAACTCAAAGAGGTGAGAATGTAGCTGCGAAATAATAATCGGCGTTATTTCGACTGTGGTGATTTTTTTTTTCTTGGAGTAAGTCCGTTTAAGTAATGTCTCGTGTAATCAATATAATTTTTTTTTTAAATAATAACTTCTTTAGCTGCGTTAAACGATTATCGGTGGGGAAAGAGCTTATAGATTCGCTTTACTAATGCTATGACGTCGGCTGTCAGTATGGTACAATATATCAAGTGGTTTTCAGCCACCACTAAACCACACAATCATATTATTTTGTACATAGTGGAATCAAAATCCAATTTAGGCCCTAAGAAGGCGCTTATGAACGTCTAAAACACTACCACCGGTTCCGAAAACAACTCAGTCGAGAAGAGCGCAGGCAAGAAACTCGATCTGGTTTCTTTTTTTTATAAATAGAATATGAAATAAATCACATTTTTATTAGTTAGACAATGATATATACTTTCGAACCAATTTCATCTGCCATAAATACATAAACTGCATAAACAATAATAATTTTTAATTCTATTATTAAAATGTATAAAATGAGGTTATCGGTTTATAATACAATACATATCATTTTTTAATATAAAACTACTTATTATAGTCATAACCAATGTTAGTTAAAAGGTTACGCAATAAATGTTCTTTCATGGTTCTCTATAAATTACATTGTGAGGTATTTTAATAAGAAGGACAAGACTTGAGACAGAATATATTAAACAAGTAACATTAATTTTTATAAAAGAGGTCTTGAATACTTGATTAGTACGTTACGGTAGTAACGTATTAGATTACGTTTGTTGATAATATCGAAATTGTTTTTTTTTTTTTTTTTTTTTTTTTATAATGGACAGCACGGTGACTGCACTGGACCTGATGGTAAGCACAGTGCAATCCAAAACAGCGATGACTGACACTGAACAGAGTTCACTGCCAGTCACCGCTGTCATGCTGGCCTGCTTAAATACCTCTTCACGCCTCTTTTGAAGGACCCAATATCATATGAAGGAAGGAACACGCTGACAGGAAGACGGTTCCATAACCTCACAGTGCGACAAAAGTATGAGTCAGCAAACTTTTTGGTTCTTGAAGTTATGGGTGTCACCGTGAAACCGAAGTCCTGCCCGCGTGGTTCTGTTATGGAAAGGAGAGGAGGGGATCAGATCAAAGAGCTCTTCAGAACACTCGCCATGATACAAGCGGTAGAAAATGCTTAGAGAGGCTATGTCCCTGCGTAATTGAAGCGGTTCTATGGAACTATGGTTCTATGTTTATACCTTAGCCACTTGTCCTCTTATAGCAAACACTTCATTATCCGGGACTAAAACCCTTGCACTAATTCCGGTACAGTTCACCACAATATGAAATTCCTCGAGAATTCGATCCTGCAGCGATGTCAATTTAGCACGAACAGTTTTCCCGTTTGCGTTTTCGAATCTCTCCTGAAGATGGCCCATAAGTTTTTCGGGAGGCATTATGAACGTAAGAAACGTGTGACCGGCGCTGTTAAAGACAAAAAAAATCAAATGTGGTCGAGAAAATAACTTCCTTAGTAGTCTTCGTCAAAAATATATATTTAATTCTGTGACAGTTTCCGAACTTTGAAAGTTACATATATTTCAACCAGTTAGTTCCTCTTCTTAGATCAGTGATTCTCAACCTTTTTTTTTGTTGCGGCACTGGCCATATTTAACGATTTCAAAATTTGGCGGCACACAAAGAAAAAGATAAAAATTAGTTACTTACTAAAAATAAAAATATTTTTAATGCGAAATTTGAGCTTGATGTTTTTTGATAATTTCATTTATATTTAGTCGTAAAAATGACAATGCTACTCTCATATCGTCTTCTACATTTAACAACCTTGATCTTTTTTTAGTTTTAATGTTGGTTAATGCTGAAAATCCGAATTCACACAAATAAGCTGTGGAAAATTGTAATAATATGTTTAAAGCTTTTTTGGCTATCATTAAATAATCGCATCTGATGTTAATCCCAAATGAATTAATTGATTCTTCTGAATGTTTTAAAATTAAATCTGGATTATTGGAAAGCAAAATGAGTTCTTACTCTTCATTCAAAATTAAGTCAAATACAGAAGTATCCGTTATGAGGAATGAATTACGAATCTAATCATATTTCTTAATATCTAATATTGGGAAATAATGAATAATTCTCTCCTCTAATGTTGTCAAATGATCAACAAAAATTAATTTAATAGTTTTATAACTGTCTTTAGGGACTGACTCAAACTTTTCTAAATTGCCTTCCTGAGCTTTATTTTTCCATAAAGTTACTTGTTTTTTGAATACCACCAGCTTATCGGTTGAGTTTAAGATATTTTCATTAGGCCCTTGCATACTTGAATTGATGTTGTTAAAAATATTTTTCTTTTTAAATGATAAAATTTAATAATATTTACATTATTATATATATGCAAAATTTGGCGGCACACAAAAGTGCCGCGGCACAGTGGTTAAGAATCACTGTTTTAGATAATGGTAAAATGTGTACACTGTATACACAATTTGTGCCAGAGTCATGTGGGCAAGATGTATTTTCAATCTTCTATCAGCGTTACCAAGCTCCAGCAAAACGGCGGCTCATCCTGCCGAAACTTTCTATGGAGTTTTGTCGGCACCTCAGAATAAACGCTACGCTTTGTTTTCTATAATCAACTTAACCCGTACACAATAACTAAACTATATCACACAAAACGCCACCAAGATAACATGATATGTAGTTAAATACACAAGTTTAATAAATCAAAGAAAACAACTGCTACATGACAGACTGAGATCCCGTCCAAAACTCCATATCAGTTTGTTCGTAAAATTAAGTAATCCAAAACTAGGATTTGAAATAATAACATAACCATAGTTACTAAAGGCTAGATACGAAACTTAAATAACTTACGCATAATTACTTGAATATAGTCGGCTAAAATATTCGAGTTGTTGGCGATCGAATTCATGGTAACCGAAGACGGAAGACACCCAAGCAGGTGTAGGATCATCACAGTCTCTTTTCAATACGTATATCGGAACAGCGCACACATCATTTCCCCCCTTCAACCACAATCTGTGTAAAAATCTATAGCTTTCATGCGCCCATTTCCTGTTACGAAATAATACAATGAAGAGAATGAAAAAAAATTATATACACTGGTTTAACAGGATTAATACCTCGCAGGTGATTAACAAAGTTTAAAGTGGATACAGTGAGCGTAGTGTGTCAAAATGTAATTAATGCCCATAAACAGACGCGTCTAAACAAGTATGTTTTCCAATAATTACCCGGCTGACAAAGAACACCGCAATACCTCAGTCGTCTCGTATGACCACAGCCTGTGTATCCAGACCAAATCGTCGAGAAATTAAACACGTACCTGCGAGTTTTAGACCCGAAAATATTAATAAAATATCTTTATTACAAGTAAACGTAACTCCACATACAGTACAACAGTCAAAACCATTTCGCGATGTGGGCTACTCAAAGAAAAAATAATTGGATGTAGGTAAGCTTAAATCAAAGTAATTTCAAGTGGTATCATCTTGTTTTTTAAGACTAAGATACATTTTAATTAACTAATTCGCTTGGGGAGCAATGTCGAGTTTTTGAATTGTAATACTATACTATGGAATCTTTACGTATAGCATGACACGAACTCAAAGCGCACTTACACTGTTACGTTATAAGACTCACGTTAAAAGATGCCCTGGAGTTCTTCCACAGAGGTAAGGGTACCACAAACCTCCTGAACCGTCGCCTGTCGTGTTCGGTGTAAACTCATCCGATATTATTGTAACCTGAAATTATTGGAAATTTGGATCGCGATCACCATGTACATAATGACAAACTGGTCATTGTGACACGTTTCGGCGTGTCTCGTTCCAGAATCTAGCAGTTAGCAGACAGTGGAGTGGTGGGGCAATTGAGCCTGACTAGATTGCGATCGCCGTACAGTTCCTGGATTAGCAAATACATACGTACTGATTTTAACCGTGGTAGATGTAGACTCGATGATGGCGGCTGCCTAAAGATTCTTATCTATGGGGATGTGCTCATTGTTCTTGAACTTTATTTAAACAACAGATAAATTGCAGACATTTTGATGTAGTATAATAAAAACAGCAATGGAGACTGCTGCCAGGAGTGAAAACTCGAAACCTTGGTAAACTGTTTATTTTCAGTGTTCACATTTCATAATTTAATCGAAATTCTTAACATAAATTAACATTTGTCTGGTTTTTATATGTATTGGCGCTCGGAACAATCATTATATAATATATACATAGTTTATTCATAATCAAAACATACGTTAGGCTGCGTAAGTATATATTTTAATATTTATCTCTGAGCGCTAGCACATATACCTACGCCATTTTATACTTTAGCATGTTGATGGCTGACATCATAGCCCCACTTTGGTGCCCTTGTACTAATTACGTCTTGCGGCGAGTGCCTTCAGTACTCACCCTCACAGTTACGGTGAAACTGTAAAGGTCCTCCCGGTCAACAGCATTAGCTAGGTTAGAAAAAAAAAACAACAGCATTGGTAACGCGAATCTATAAGTTTTTCCCACACCGAAAAAAATTCATGCCCCTAAGTTTTTAATTTCAAAAATGACTTAAGTCTTTGTAATATCGAATGTAGGTATTTTAATCATCGAAGTAAACAGGAAAGATACCTTTCACTAAAGCACCTACTTACTTGAAAATCATTATATTTTTCTTGAATTTTCAATGCACACGATAAACCGATTACACCGGCTCCTAACACAGCTATTTTAATCATCACTAATAACGTCCACAGACTAGATAAATAAATGAAATTTAAAAATAAATCATTTACAATATAAGTAAATGTTTACGAAGTATCTTATCTCGAGTCAAGGGTGAGCTTAATGCGTGCTATCAATCTATACTAATAAATACTAAATAAACTAACTTCTACTAATAACTATACTAGCCGTGTGTGTGGCGGCTCTAGAATACCACCACCCCCTTTCCTATCCCGTGGGGTCTCGTAAGAAGCGACAGAAGGGAAAACGTAGCCATAAATCTACACTCGGACCGTAGGTGTCGTTTAATAGCATCTCCAAGGAGGATGACGTCTGGCAGGTGGTAGGTCTTACCCTATGGGGGGGCAGTTTCCTGTCCCCCCGGCTGACCGACCTATCTAGGTCATGCATCCTACGGGAGGCGGGCGAAGAGGTGGGGTTGAGAAGTGTGTACACTCCCCATCCCCGCTGGGCCATTGCACGACGAGGCCCGGTGGGTTCGCTGGAGGGGGCGACGCGGTGCTTGCGAAAGCCACCCCGTGTCGCCCCCATCCCAAATGCAGCGGACGGCCCCGGGGGGTTTTAGTGGGTATTTCCGGGCGACTCTCGCCCGGGTGAGTCCCACACTGGCGCGGAGCTCGTCACTCCGTGCCCCCTTATCTATTGTATTGGGGGACTTGATCCCTCTGATGCATTTCTCCCCGTCAAAAAAAAAAAAAAAAAAAAAGGTGGTAGGTATTAAAATAAATAGCCAAAACTTAAAGTAACATGGATTTGAAGATGAAGACATGTTATTGCCGACCCCATATAAAAATGGGATAAGGGCAAGGAGATGACGGTGATATCCATACTAATAAATGAAATGAAAGTGTCTGTTTGTAATGTCAAAATAACAATTTTTTACTAAATACATATGAAGTATATACGATAGCTATACCAAAAATACACTTTTAAAAATTTTTGTCTGCCTATCTGTTTATCCGGGTATTCTCCGAAACACCTGGACTGATTTTAACAGGACTTTTTGGTACATAGCTGATGTTACTGCGCGTAACTTAGAGTACTTTTGATTTTAAAAAATAATTTGAGTTCCATGTAAATAAATTAAAACGCGGTGAATACCGTATGAATCACGGGCGCAGCCACGAACACGAGTCTAGTATAATATAAATGTAATTATTTAACAGATAAGGACAAATTCAATATGCTATTGGAGTTATTATTTTAACCAGAAGTTGTAGTACAAAATGTGCGGTTGGAAGGTAAAATCGGAATAAACAACATAAATCAAAATACTCTTTTATTTACTTTTTATGGCTAATGTGGTAGCCATATCTGGTACTTGTATGTCGTAATAGGCAAAGATTATTTACTAGGCAAATGTGAGAAACTAGTGTTTTTACTGCATTTCAGAAAAATCTTATTTCATAGAAAGTGGCAATGTACTTGAAGTTGATATTACAATAAATATAAATACGGGACACATGTACGGTGAAGTACATCTATCCAACATTATAGAACTCTTTTTAAGGATTTCCAACTTATGTGACCCGAGACATAAAATATTTTTTTCCCGGGTCCAACGCACCCTCTGATCTTATTATATACTAGATGCGTGCCGTTTCGTATATTTTTCACTGCGTAATATAGTTTTTAATTATTTTTTAACGGGACCCGAATTATTTTCCTTTTTTTTGCTACTAACATTTTATAAGTTTTAATTTTTTACGCGGAACCCTAATTATTTTCGAAAAAAATAAATTAACGCTTAAATTACGAGGAGTAACTTCAGCTATATTCAAAAAAAGTCCCGTCCGAATCGATCTAGCTGTTCAGGAGATTAACCGGAGCAAACAGACAAAAATTTTAAAAATTGTATTTTTGGTACAGGTTTCGTATTATACATTTATATGGATTTAGTTAAAAATTGTTATTTTGATCTTACAAACAGACACTTCAATTTTATTTATTAGTATATATTTGTTGCTAGTTTACCGAATATAAATACTCTACCGTAAACCGTTATGCTATAGTTTATAGTTTCGTTATGACTTTCCATTACGGAAAGCTTAGGCTCGTTGTTGAACGGAGGACTAAAATAATTTACTGATAATTCATATGCATTGCAAACTGGAATCAGCATTAACTTTGCTTTTACGGTCACTTGTTATTAAAAAAAAAGTAGGTATGAGTTATGACATTATTATTCATCTCTGGTTATGACCGTTATGACTGACCGTTATTTTGTTTAATCAATTGACATTTGGCAGCTTTCTTCTTCTTCTTAGTTAATGGCAATTTGTGTACAAACAATTTATGCCAGTGTCGTGTAGGTAAGATGTCTTTTAATCTTGTATCAGCGTTACCAAGCTCATCAAAACGGTGGATCATCCTGCCTAGAACTTTCCATTTTCCATAATAATAAACTTAACTTGTACACAATAACCAAACTATATTACACAAAAAGCCACCAAGATTACGTGATATAGAGTCAAATACACAAATTTAATGAATTAAAGAAAAGAACTACTACATGATAGACTGAGGTCTCGCCAAAAACCCTGGCAGTTTTATTATTTATCTCTTATTTGGCAGCACCTATTTTTGTTTTAAATCAGTGGGTCACAGAGTAATATATATACTGTGGGTGTATTTACACAGAGTACAGAGCACTACAATAATTAATTTTCTCTGCTGTCAAGTGTCAAGTTTAAACTAGTCGAAGTGCTGAAAACAAACTACATTGAATTTTTTAAAGTTTATTTTCTTCAAGATTTTGAATTAATATCAGAATTATCCAATTATGAAGTAATGCATATAATAGTCTGTTATGTTAGAATTTATTTATTTTTTACTTTTGAGTGGAATAATAAACATTATCTACGTAATTTTGTTATAGGTTGACTGTGGATGGATTATTGGTTTATTTCCCGTATGATTACATTTATCCCGAACAATATGCGTACATGCTCGAGTTAAAAAGAGCGTTAGATGCTAAAGTAAGTGTTATAATATAAATAATATTTACGCGGGTCGAGCGTTGAGGTTATGTTTTTATATTGTTTTATATTTCAGGGTCATGGATTACTCGAAATGCCTTCGGGGACTGGAAAAACAATTTCTTTATTGTCTCTAATCGTCGCTTATATGATACAAAAGCCTCATCATGTCAGGTTAGCTATTTGTACTTAATGTACAATTTGCGTACAAAAAAAGGATTCACTGTACTCAATAAATATATCTCTCTTGATATCGTGTGGTGCCGGCTAAGAATAGTACCCATATCTTCCCGTGGGTGTAGTAAAAGGCGACTAAGGGAAATCAACTAGGGGATGGGCAGCATGAAAATTGGGTAACAAAAACACCTTACTGTGATCGATAACCCGCCTGCCAAGTGTGACGATTATGGCAATTCTACCCTTAATGGTGGAGACATATGTCCAGTATTAGACATCTTATGGTTGAATGAAAAAATGAATATGTGAAAATAAAAATGAAATTAGTAATAATGGCTATGAATGTCTGTTCCATTTAGGTTACTCTAAATTTAGGATTTTGGAAGCAGGTATTAATAGTAAAACTTGATTGGGTTATTAAATACTTAAAATTTAAAAATATTAAATGTAATTTCAGAAAACTTATATACTGTTCTCGAACAATGCCAGAGATAGAGAAAGTTTTAGAAGAATTAAAAAACCTTATGAAATATTATGAAAAAAGTCAAGGAGAAAGGCCTAACCTCACAGGACTAGTTCTCAGCTCCAGAAAGAATCTTTGCATTCATCCTGATGTAAGAAGTTTTATTTTGTCATCCTCTATAGTTACACACATATAATTTTGTTGCTCATATTTTTTTTCTTGTAGAAATATGCTACTAAAGATACCTATTAATATATCCTACCATCTGCATTTTGTAAGCATTCTTCAATATATATTTTACAGTTCTTTCAATTAATTTGTACAAACTTCTTCTAAATAGGGGTACATTCAGAATAATTTTACATGTCTCAGGTGTCTAAAGAAAGAGAGGGAAAACTAGTTGATGGTAAATGTCACTCACTGACTGCAAGTTACATTAGAGACAGACATGAAAGAGATAGCAGTGTATGTGTATGTAAGTAACCTCTATAAGTTCTAATTCTATTGAATTTTAGTTTAATTAATCTTGTGTTTCTTTATAAAGGACCGCATATTTGATCTGTGGAAACTATCTAAAAAAATGTATACATATTTCAAGAAAATGCATAAGGGTAATTAATTTGGTTCTAAACAACAAATACATTAAAAATTTATTGTGTATAAAATTTTCTCTACTAAGAATTTAAACTCGATATACATATGTTAACTACATTTTAGTTAAATTTCTCCTTAAAAACAATATTTTATTATGATTATTGCCCTTCGGTTTTTGGAAACTTTCATTTTTACCTCTACTTTTTTTAATCACACTTACTGGGTAAAAACAATACACAAAGGTGCGCTGGAGCCGTATATCATAAAAAGAAGGAGAAAATTACTGCTTTGTAGCAGAAGACACAGTGTGGTTAGGCCCTCCACAAGGTGGACCAATAACCTAGTGAAGGTGAAAAGTCCACTGGATGCTGGTGCAGGACTGGTAGTCGTGGAGATATATTTGGAGGAGACCTATGTCTAGTAGTGGATGTCTTTCAATGGATGGATGTATACATTTCGTTTCATTTGATTCATCTCATTTGCTCTTTTTTAAGCTTGTTATAATATTTTTTTTTATTGTACTGCAAAGATTTCTTAAACACAATTGATTTGTATATATATCACGGAATAATTAATTCACTGATTAATTTCATTTTGTGCTTGGTAATTTTAAATTTTATATTTTTAATATGTGTATTTCATATATTTTCACAATTAAAAAATATTTAAAATACTTTGTTTCGACTGTTATAGAGGATATGCTAGTGGCATTTATTCCATACAAACTTAGTACCCTGTTTCCTCCCTGGATAATAGCATTATGGTTAATATTTTATACCAAATAATATATATCCACCACCGCCATCTCCGTACATTGTGATTTTTCCATAAATTAGTTATTGATAAATTAGGAGCCATTGAAAATGAAAAAAATGCTCGATTTTTACTGTTATTTTCAGACGATCGTTAAACAAAATTAAAGAAGCAAAACATACGGGCATAGCCAAAGTATTTCTTATTCTATAACTGAACAAAATTAAAAATCGGTTCAGTTTTGGAAGAGGAAACAGGGTACTATGAAGTGATGTTTTTGTCTATTTTGCATGAGTGAACGCAGTCGGAGCTGCAGTTGTCCCTTTCGTGTTTTATAACTCTTTCTTTAAGGCGCAGTGCGATAGCAATAGATTTCTGAAATACTTACTTTTTAAATCTGCCGCCGACCGCATGTCCTCTTAAAAAGTTAAATATCTCCATATGAAATTGAATTGATATAAATTATGTTCTGATTTGGTTACATTATCAGGTCAGTTCTATGAAGGGTTTAACCGTGAAGGCAAAGAGTCTATGTTACCATATGGCGTATACACTCTGGATGATCTCAAACAGTATGGAGCTGACAGAAACTGGTGTCCGTACTTCCTTGCGAGGTTTGCTGTAAGTCATTAAATATATTACAGAAGAAAAAAATAACATTCAAATGAACCTTTAGGGACCATTGAATTCCTTTAGAAAATTTCATTAAAGTATAAAAATTATGTCATAGTAAGTTGATGTGAATTTTGAGAAAATAATTATGGATAAATCTGCTTCGGCAAGGTTCAGAGTTTAAAAAAAATCAAAATCAAAAATATCTTTATTCAATTTAGACCCTAAGAAGGCGCCTATGAACGTCTGAAACACTACCACCGGTTCGGAAAACAACCCAGTCGAGTAGAGCGCAGGCGAGAAACTCGATCTAGTTCATTTTTTTTTTTTTTTTAAATACATAATTTTTTTTTTTTCATATAAAAAAACTATACAAATCATAGTCTTAATAATGTTAGCGGGTGCGCACAGAGATGTGGGTTAATTCCAGACATCACTATCGTTCACGTAATGATCCACTCTGTAATAACCTTTTGAGATTAAGACTTGCTCGACATAATACTTGAACTTATTGTCAGGTAACTCGGTAATGTTACTTGGGATCTTATTGTAAAACCGAATACCTATAAAGCTTTTATTACACTTACTTAACCTAAAGCGTGGTTCCGGCCAACTTGTCTTTACTTCTAATATTAAAATTATGACGATCATTCACTAGATCGAGCTTGTCTAAATTTTTACGAATATGCATTAAGTTATCGAAGATGTATTGGGAGGGTAAAGTTAAGATATCATATTCTTGAAACTTGTTCTTTAGAGATTAGAGTTTAAGACAGTAAAATATTTTAAAACTCATGCAATTTGATTCCAAAATTCTATTTGTTAATTTTTAAACTGATATTATGTTCCTAGGATGGTGATATGAAAGTATCTTTATATATTGATTATCAAAAATACCTTCTTCAGACTATACTGTATTTATTTTTTTAGTATAAAAAATATAGACTCAAATACAAATTGCTTTAAATGAAATGAAAAATATTCCCTGAACTGAGATTTTTTTGTAAAAAATGGAACTTTAGGTTGGAAACGCTTGTTTCGGGTTTGAGAAAGAACCTCTGCTATATCGCTAGCTTCAAAAATTAATAGCTTATAGAGAGTTTAAATTGAATAATTAAAAATTATTAAGTTTATAATATTATTTATATGTATATGTTTGTATGTGTTTATGTATGTGTATATATATATATACATTTATATATAGGTATGTGTTTATGTTATATGTACATATAATATCATATGTATTATGTTTAAATATCACATATTTTCTTTCTCTATTTTTTCCAATCATCTCTATTCTCTATTTATTTTTATCACACCTACTTTATTTTATCTCTGTACCACCCTAAGGTTGACTGGTAGAGAATGCCTCTGGCATTAACTCCACCTTTTTACACAAATTGTAACTAAAGTATAAATAAATAAATAAATAATATTTAATTAGATTGTTTAGTGACCACCATGCTCGTAGTAAAAAATCTGTCGGAAAGAAGAATTTGGTGCCTCCCGTTCTATCCCAGTTCTGTCTAAACGCTTCATCTGTGGAAGTGACTGTGACTTTAGATAGATTCTTATGTGTTGGCTTTGATCATCATTCCATCCATCCATTTGATTGAAAGATAGTCCACTGCTGGAAATAGATCTCCATGACGACAGGTCTTGCGCCACCCCCATCCGCCACTTACAGTGTATTTTATTTAAAATCAGATAAAGTCCAGTGTTTTTGCTGAACTGCCTCGGTGGCGCAGCTGTATTACGGTGCGACTGCCGTTCTGAGGTCTCGGGTTCGATCCCCGGGTCGGGTCAAGTGATATTGGGTTTTTCTACTCAGTATCATCCCGGAGTTTGGAATTTGTGCCCGATATGGCGACAGGCTCGCCCCCTGTCACATCTGGGACGGGACTAAGCTCGGCGGAATGCGGGTGGTGTAGTTCGCTGCATCACCTCTGCCTAACCCTTCGGGGATAACAGGCGTGAGCTTATGTTTTTGCTGATCCACAAAACAAAATTTCATGTAATTATAAATAGATTATTTATTTCTAGATAGTCCATGCTGAGATTGTGGTATACTCGTATCATTACCTCCTGGACCCTAAGATAGCTGAAGTGGTGTCAAAAGAGTTGAACAAAGAAGCGGTCGTTGTGTTTGACGAAGCGCACAACATCGACAACGTCTGCATCGACTCGCTAAGTGTCAAGATCACGAGACGGACCATTGAGAAGAGCACCCTGGCGCTTCAGCAGCTCGAGAAAACTGTCTCTAAGTGAGTATCAGTTTTTACATGTAACATAAAATGGTTTCTCCTAAACTTATAGGCTAAGTTGTCTAACATAAAATGGTTTCTCCTAAACTTATAGGCTAAGTTGTCTAACATAAAATGGTTTCTCCTAAACTTATAGGCTAAGTTGTCTAACATAAAATGGTTTCTCCTAAACTTATAGGCTAAGTTGTCTAACATAAAATGGTTTCTCCTAAACTTATAGGCTAAGTTGTCTAACATAAAATGGTTTCTCCTAAACTTATAGGTTAAGTTGTCTAACATAAAATGGTTTCTCCTAAACTTATAGGCTAAGTTGTCTAACATAAAATGGTTTCTCCTAAACTTATAGGCTAAGTTGTCTAACATAAAATGGTTTCTTCTAAATTTATAGGCTAAGTTGTCTAACATAAAATGGTTTCTCCTAAACAAATAGGCTAAGTTGTCTAACATAAAATGGTTTCTCCTAAACTTATAGGCTAAGTTGTCTAACATAAAATGGTTTCTCCTAAACTTATAGGCTAATTTGTCTAACGTAAAATGGTTTCTCCTAAACTTATAGGCTAAGTTGTCTTTGATTTTATATTTGTCTATAATGTTGACTTCCGTGGATTCGATTCGCTGAAAGGACTTTGCATTTTTTTTTCAGATTTTTGCTGTTATAAACTTGATTGTCTATGGTCGAAATTTGACCATAAATTTTTTATTGAAAAGTTGAAGATAGAACAACATTATTTTTGATTGATAACATTGAATGATAATAAATTATATAAACATTATATAGGGTCGGCAAAATATGTTTTTTTATTGCACTCTCCTCTATCAGTTGTCATTTTAACAGCTTTTATATACATGTAATTTCTTCACACAATCCATCCATACTGGCATCATCGGCGGAGGAGTTGCAGGCGATGGTCAGTATTGTGAACAGGATGCTTAAAAGTAAAGGAATTAATGTGAATGCTAGTAAAACGAAGGTAATGGGTATTTGAAAAAGAGAAGAAAGTATGACAGATTGCGTAATTTCGATAGAAGGAGACAGAGTGGAACAAGTGAAAGAGTTTGTGTACTTGGGATCAAAGGTTACGAGAGATGGAAAGTGTGACGATGATATTGAGCGAAGAGTTTTGTTAGGGAATAGAGTGAATGGGGCCTGAAAAGTGACTGAAAAGGCGCGTTTGGCTGTGCATCGAGGAGTCCTGGTCCCTACACTTAGGCATGGTAGTGAATGCTGGGTTTGGCATAAGGAGCATGAAAGTAAGATTAACTAAAAAGTACTCATAACCGACGAGCATGTATGAAAGCGCTCATGAAAGTAGAGGAAGCGAAAGAGGTGTGTCAAAATCGTAGCAAGTGGAAGGACGTAATCTCTGCCTACCCCCACGGGAGAAAGGCGTGATGATATGTATGTAATCCATCCATAACTAATTCAGTCTTCCTCTACCATACTCCATCCACCTTCATATTATAGCTAAATTGATAAATAGAAGGACAATAGAGGAATATGTTGAACTGTATTATCGTTGCCTATTTATATATACACTAGCTTTTGCCTTCAACTTTGTTCAGGTTGACTGTAGAATTCGATTCAGAGAGAAACTATTTTCACATTGTTGTAGTTTTCTCTAGTATTCTTGTAATTCATGATTTCTTTTAAGTCAGTAAGTTATGATTTTCTTTTTAATAAAAAAGAAACAATATAATTGAGGGTGAAAACTGCATCAAATATGATGCATAGTTTAAGAGGAGTTTACAGATAAACGGACAGACTGAAGCGGATAGAGAGCTTGTTTTCCACTATATATATGTAGTTAATGATTGAACTTGGTGTTTGTATGTGTTGATGTACAGGATACGAGAGGAGGATGCAGCTCGGCTTACAGCGGAATACGAACAGATGGTGGAAGGGCTGAGGGAGGCAGCCATCGCTAGGGAAACCGACTTGATTCTTGGTAACCCCATTCTGCCTGATGAGGTACTCAATGGTAAGGAATGATTATCGATCAAGTGCTAATAGTTTCTAATTTCCCACTGCTGGGATAAGACCAACTTGAAAATGTACTAATGAATCCGTTGTATTTCAGAGGTGGTACCGGGAAATATAAGAAATGCTGAGCATTTCCTCGGTTTTCTCAGACGCTTTGTGGAATACCTGAAAGCTAGGTTAAGGATACAGCATGTGGTCCAGGAGTCACCGGCAGGTATGATGTTGTGTTTAGTTCTAGGATGTTGTGGGATAAAACTATACTGTATCTAGATCTGAACCACAGACCTTTGGCCTTATTTATATTTGTGTAGAAGTTTCTGTGTGAGGTGAACAGAAACATCGGGTATGTTTTCCGCTGTGTGTTGCATGTGTGTGTGTGCTGTGTGTTGAATTTTTGACAAATATTTTTGAAGTTATACTTCTTTAGGCGCGTTATGAAAAAAAATGATGAGAGTGAAATTTTAAGATGCGCGCGCATCTGTGACACAAAATTAACAGTATGAAGTTGTCTGCTTAACCGCTCATTGAGTCTCGTTAGTCGCGCATGTTGGTACGCTCGTCACCATCAACATGTTTCTAGTTTATACATTCACAACACGTGTTTTAGTTTCATACAACTGCTACATTATATATGTGCTAATAAATTATATTCAGTAGTGATTTAAATTGAATATTTTGATTGATATCACTTACTATTTGTGAATATTAGTGAAAAAAATTGTGCTTATATACTTTTTCAAGTGCTCCAATATAATTGAGGTTAACTATCCGTATGTATTTATTTATTGATATAAATTAAAATACTTTTATTTAATATAATTAACACTAAATTATTATTTTATTGTAATTAATTATTTGCATGCAATTAAAAACTATTTTTTTAATGATGCCAAAGAAGTATAACTTCTCACGCGCGTACATAACGTACACGCACCAATTTTTATTTTTACTTTGTCTTAGTATTAAAAAAATTAGGGTTCGGTATAAAAAGAAATAAAACGCATTGAATAATATATTAAACGTAGGCTCAAGCCGCGGGAACACAGCTAGTGATAAAATAATAATTTTAGAAGTATCAATATGAACGGAGCTTGACAATTTCAAAAATCGAAAATGTGCGAAAGACATACTCAGTACTCCTTTGTTAAAAAAAAAAAACAGACTATAGCTTTGTTCCCGCGGCTCCGCTCGCTTTACACGGAACCCTAATTATTTTCATCCCTTTTTTTTGTACTAACAGAGAGCAAACATATATCCAAACGCTTGCTAACAAATCTGCCCATTGAACATTTTTTACAATTTCATGGGTTTTAATTTTTTTTTTTAAGCGGAATCCTTTTCGTATATACCTTTGTACATTACAAACAGGCACTTCAATTTTGTTTATTAGTATAGGATTAGTGTAATTAGTTTAGTTGGGATACATAAAGAGGGGAGGATGTCGCGGGCAGGTTTCCTGAAAGACGTGTCGTCCCGGGTGTGCATAGAGCGCAAGCCGCTCCGGTTCTGCGCGTCCCGGCTGACGTCGCTGATGAAGACCCTGGAGATCCCGGACCCCTCGAACTACTCCTCGCTGACACTAGTCACGCACCTGGCGACGCTCGTCTCCACGTACACCAAAGGCTTCACCATCATCATCGAACCGTTCGATGACAAAACACCGACTGTCTCCAATCCGATATTGCATTTCTCGTGAGTTTTCTGTTTTTTTTTATTAAATTTGATTTTTTTTTTTGCTTAGTCTTATTTAAAATGGCCTAGTGTATCATTAAGATTTAATCTATATAAATTCAATTATTTTTTAACTTGGTTACATAACCTTTTTTATTTAGACACTAGCGGTGTGCCCGCGGCTATGCCCGCATTTCATATGCTCTTCGTTGCGTTTTAGTTTTTCTCATACAGAACCCTATTTTCTTAAAAAAAAAACATTTAGTATAAAGTAAAAGTATTTTACATAAATTCAAGCACTTGCCCTAAAAAGCGAACCATTGAATCGGATTTTATTAAAAAAAAATTACGTGTTTTTTTTTTAATACGTAACCCTAATTATTTTCGAAAAATAAAAGTAGCTCAAGTTACGCGGAGTAGCTTCGGCTATCTACCACAAAAATAAAAAAAATAATTCCGTCCAAATCGGTACGGTACAGCCGTTCCGGAAATCAGTCGTAACAGACATACAGACGTGCAAACAAAAATTGTTTAACATGTATTTAATAAAAAGTCATTATTTTAATATCACAAACAGACACTTCAATTTTATTCATTACTATAGATGAGCTTAATAAAAAAAAAAAAATCTAGTCGAAGGTGAAAGCCGCTTCGGAATCCATCGTATGTATAGAAACAAGATTCGGTTATGATTATTTCAGATGTATGGACTCTTCTATAGCGATGAGGCCCGTGTTCGCTCGGTTCCAAACAGTCATCATTACATCAGGTAATTCTGACTACACTGTCCAAGTTACCCATTTAGGGTAACATAAGTTGGATTTTTCGTGCAATTCTCCAACTTAATGTCCCGGAATTCCAAATCACTAATTTGGAATAAAGTTCTAGATCTATCCAGAAATCTATTGGTAAATATTACCCTTTGGTTGCTGATGAAATTTATTATCTCATACAAATAAAACACATTGATATACTTACATACACAAACACCACTGGCAACACTACAAAATGTATTTAGGGTATTTTTTTCTAGAGAAATTTACATTCGTAAGTTTATATACTCTACAATCAAAGAATCTTTTGAAAGTCTTAAATAAGCTGGATTAATATATTGAAAATGTTGCAGTCAAACTCGCTTGTTGGCAACACAGTGTGTAAGGTTTTTAAAACATTTTCGCCTGACAACACGTTCTCTTTAACAATAAAGGTAATAAAAATCTAAAATTTAATTTAAACAAAACATCTTCAACCGGTGCTGAATCGTATTCTTCGTTAGCGAGTAAAATAACTAAAGCTTCTTAGAGAGTACAGTAATACCCCGCTTAGCGCGACCCCGTTACGCGCGGTTTCACTATAACGCGAATTTGAAATTTCGCGTTCAAATGCCTCGCATTACGCGAAAGAGTGCGTATAAACATAACGTAAAGACAATAGATGTATTTTTCCGTAAAAAAAATTGCAAAAAAAGAGCATATATTGCATAATGTGTTCTTAGAATTAAAGTGATTTGTATTTTTTTGTATTAAATTTTGACTATGTTTAATCATAAACCTCGATATACGCGAATTTCAGTTAACGCGATTTTTTTCGGAACGCAACCCTCGCGTGAAACGAGTTATTACTGTATTTAATAGAATCTGGTAACACCGACACGTGGAAACGTTTTCGTTGACAGGCACTCTCTCACCCCTCGACATGTACCCTAAGATTCTAGACTTCAATCCAGTCATTATGAGCTCCTTTACGATGACTTTAGCCCGCCCTTGCATATTGCCTATGGTAAGTACGTTATTCACTAAATAAAATAACTAACCTCCACCAATTATCAAGTCTTATTAAGTTCGATTCCTATTCGATTAATAAAAGTCGTAGAAATTACCGAGAAAACTTTTCTATTTTAACCAAAGATACGTATATCAGAAGTGGGATAATTAGACAATACTCGTAGCTTAAAATACTCTTATTCCTAATTATGCTATGTTCCCAAGCTGTTCCATTTCTAAACTGTATACTATCGTAGACTGTTGATTTTTATGATTATAAGTGGTGTATGTGTGTCCCTTTCGCACTTAAAGTGTAGCGGTATCGCTGTCCTTTTCATTAGCGAGTTAATACTTTTTGTCATTTTTGTAGTATATTTTTTCTTGATAATGAGACTACATATTACTAATTTTACAATTGTGAATTTATTATCACTATATAAATAATTAATTTCTTAACGGCCATTTATATTTTTGTTTTTTTTTTCCAAAGACATTATTAATAAATAATTACACGATAAAAAACGTCTACGTCTTTTAGGTCTGTATGATTTCTGTACTGAACTTTTACACAAGTTTATAGGAGTTACAATTTTTTTTTAACATTTTTCACTGACTTAAGTTTATTTTATACTTGGTAAGTTTTAGTTAAACTCAATTAGTGTTGTAATAGCTCATTTCTTGTTTGTTAGACTGTACTGTTTTATGTATTCGAATTAACGATTTCTTCGACGCTTTTGTCTCAAAAAAAAAAAAAATCACTTTAGGCCCTAAGAAGGCGTCTAAAACACTAGCACCACCGGTTCGGAAAACAACCCAGTCGAGAAGAGCCGGGAAGAAACTCGTTCTGGTTCTTTTTTTCATATAAAAAAACTATACAAATCATAGTCTTAGCTAATGTGGGTTAATTCCAGACATCACTATCGTTCACGTAATGATCCACCCTGTAATAACCTTTTGAGATTAAAACTCACTCGACATAATACTTGAACTTATTGTCAGGTAAATCGGTAATGTTACTTGGGATCTTATTGTAAAACCGAATACTATTACCTATAAAGCTGTTATTACACTTACTTAACCTAAAGCGTGGTTCCGGACAACTTGTCTTTACTTCTAATATTAAAACTATGACGATCATTCACTAGATCGAGTTTGTCTAAATTTTTACGAATATGCATTAAGTTATCGAAGATGTATTGGGAGGGCAAAGTTAAGATATCATATTCTTGACACTTGTTCTTTAGAGATTCCCTAAAATGTTCTTCCCAGATAGTATCAAAAGGCAGTGATCAGGTCGCGATATCTTCAAAGTACGAGACGAGAGAGGACGTTGCCGTAATACGTAACTACGGACAACTATTAGTCGAGGTCATTATTTGTTGTTTATTTATTACGTCTACTGAATACGAGCTCTTTAAGCTCGACTGACTGATTTTTCTAACCTTCACATAGTGTTCTAATGGGACATTTAATTATAACATAAGCACCGATGTGGGCGGGTTCTTATGCTTTGCTTATTTACATGTCATGGGTTCGGGTTCATGGGGTTTTGAATGGTGATTATTGTAATATTTACTTTTAATTTTTTTTTTACATTACATAATCATTGATCTAGGGGGGTGTAAGACCTTTGTTTACTATCACTGACAAGGTGGAGATGGGGCAAAAAAATGCCCCCAAAATTTTGAACTTTATACTTGATCGGCCCCTAAGGGGGCGTCCATAAATTACGTGAGGTGTTTTTTTTTTAAATTTTCTGAAATTCCCCCCCCCCCCCCGGTGATATGTCGTGAGATTTTATTCAACCCCCTCCCCCAATCTCACGTGAGATTTTTCAAAATGTGAGTTTTTTACGTAAACGCGTTGGATTGTTATTGTAAAAAGAAAAAAAAACAAATTTGCTTCGTGCTTATTAAAGTCTAATCATTGAGATGTATTTTTTTTTTTAATTTCCAAAATTTCAAGGATTAATGCCTCATATACTATTTGTTTTTTAATTTTAGGAATTTTTATGGGTTCTTTATTTTAATTTATCGAATATTGACTACTACAGTTGTTGTGACTCAGCATAAAACAAATATGGTGGTTTGACAGTCAGTAAATGTATAACGTTGAAGTATGAATTAAATTATTTCCTTTCGAAAGAATTAGTAAATGATCTTAATCGTATTACGATTACGCTTAAGATTAAATCTTAAAAATGTACAATCTGGATTAAATGGACCAGAAATATTTTTTCTTTTGTTTCAATCAGAAAAAAAATTGCGTGATATTTGCCGAGACCCCTCCTCTCTCCAACGTAAGATTAGATGAGATTTGACTCGACCCCCTCCCCCCCTTAAACACCTCACGTAATTTATGGACGCCCCTTAACAAAATGTGTACTTTTAGGGATTTTTTGTTAAACCTAATAATTTAATTTACTTTGTAATTGTGTTCTAAAATTTGTTTCGTAATTCATTTAAATAAGCAACATTATGGTCATCTCATCTTAATTACTGTTTTCAGCGGAACTTTGTACTGACACGTAGCAGTTTGTTTGTCTTTGATTCATTATCTTATAGCATTTGATTACCTTTATATTATGTAATTTTTGTAAAATTTCGCGTTTTACTTTTTGCCACTAGTGAAGTGTATTGAAAACAATAATACGTATCGTGAATTTTATAATCTCTGATAACAGAGTCGGATTCGCACATGCGTCCATTGACGCGCAATCCGACATTATAGCTTTAAATCGAGACCTAAATAACTTGTATTCATGGCCGTAATGAATTATAAAATATCCGTTATAGATATCCGCGTGTGTACCGGACGGTGGTTGTAGTTTGTTTCTTCACATCGTACATGTACCTAGAGAGCGTCGTCGGCGCTTGGTACGATCAAGGTACTTGAGCCACACACCTGAGTCCTTACATTACGATACTTGCAAGCGACAAGTATCCGACACGTGTGGCTACGCGTACGCCACATGTATCGCGATACCCAACATACTAGTCGCCGCCATGTCGCGTCTCTTCCAACTATACACAAAATGGCATATGAGCAAGAAAATAAATATTAAATTTATCCAAGAAGTTGTTAAGCGAATATCTCTATGATTTGTGTTTTGTTTTCGATTCTAGATGGACCCGGTATATCCTTTTTACGGTCTTTTGTTTGTGTTTTAAAAAAAAAACTGCTAGTGCTTTTTCGTCACTGGTATCACTCGACATTATTAATTTTCCTCTCTCCTTACAAATGATAAAATCTCATTCATTTGTGTGGTTTCATGTATTTTACAAACGTCCAGTAGAAAAACTCGTATGTAAAAGATATTAGAGTATCGTCACCTACATGTATCGTAATGTAAAAAGGACTTTACACATTCCCAGATTCTACTATAACCCTATCTATATTAGAGATGGGACGACTACGGGCTGTATCCGACCGAATATTCGGCAAACCAAACAGAATTTTGTCTTACTCGATTCATATACTGAAACTGTATCTTGTCTACGTAAAGGGCGCGGAGATTAATCTTGAACCTTCCCGAGGGCTATTACACCGATATACATATGTACCTTAAATTATGATTGCATCAAAATAGTACAGAACAAAACTTAGCCACTATATACGTGATGTAAAAACACCTCATAGGCCTTTTTTACGCCTCATAAAAAACAATATACTTTAGAATTTTAAAAACATTGAATTTGAAAACTTTGATTATCGTTTCGCCGAATATTCGATCGAACACGAATGTTCTGTAAAGCTGCCGAAAACAGCATATAAAACGAATATTCGTCCCATCTCTAATCTAAATCTCTATATTTACAAATATTTATTGAGGGTATAACAGCAAAAGCGCCACTGATCATACAGTACGAGTGCACTAATCGAATTATATTTACAAGCTCTTCGGAAATTAGTTCAATAGGAAAAACTGGCGTAAACGCCAGGTAAGTGCTCAAGGGGTTAATAATGTAATAAAATTTGCTTTTATTTTTTATATATAACTCTGTTGTTTAACTCATACTTTATACAGTAATTTTCTGAAATCAAATTAAATCAATAGGGTCATTATTGTTCTGTTACTCTGAATATTTACGATTTAGTAACATTTTTATGCACTTAAAAGCAGTTTAATGTTTTTTTTTATCTGACACTTAATATTACTCGTAAAGTAAGATTAAAATATTGAAGTTTTTAAAACGATCGTAACAGATGGCATTAACAGAAATTTTAAAAAAACTTAAATTTACTGGTGCCGTTGACTCGAACTTCACCGAATCGTTCGATAGTCCAAAATACTGAATGTAAAATATAGTAAATTCGAACTAGTAATAGGTTTTATCGAACTAGCTAACGCTGGAAGACCTGAGGGCAGTAATAGCGTTATGTTTTATTAAAATTTTTCACGTGACGTATCTATAACCAGTATTAAAATCGAACAACGCCATCTGTTGGGGTTTACGTCATTACGGTTATCCGTCCCAGGTGTTGTCGCGAACCTGCAGAGGCACAAACTGCTGTTCATAGAAACGCAGGATTCTGCCGAGACCAGCTTCGCTCTCATCAATTATATTAAGGTATTGATGAGTTTGTATTTCAAAAAGTGTTTTAATTTACGTTAGAAATATATATTTTTTAATGATTATCACATAAGATTTTAGGAATCGTCCATTAATCAAGTTAGGCTCGGAATGAGGACGTTCGGAAAAAATCACGAGACATCCCAAGGGCGGAGGGATAATTATCTAATTTTTTTTAGACAAAATTAATTAATAGGGTTATTTTAAAATCTCATCACCTGATACGTAATGGAGGATCGGTGGTTACAAATTTGACAAAACATCACGTGATTAATGGAGGACCCCTAAGTTTTAGAATACGTGACCTTTTTATCACGTACGCTCGGTGGAATTGGTTACTCAGCATAGCCTTCTGAAGCTTAAGGTACATGGCTCTTCAAAAGTGGTCGATAATGCGTTATTAATGTATCTAGTGTTGCAATTATGCATTCCAAGTGCAGTGTCTCAAGAGGAAAGTCTTCGACCGGTGTGTGTTGCCAGTGATGACGTGCTCGCTCATAACGGGCCTAATAAAAAAGCTCAAAGTTTCCCAAAGAGTTGGGAGCCTTATAAAAAATGGAAGGGGCTATGCTTGGGGTAACTGCGTGATCGTATCAGGGATGAGGAGATCCGCAGAACCAAAGTAACCGATATTGTCCGAAGAATTGCTAAACTTAAGTGGCAGTGGGCTGGGCACATTGTAGAACCGATGCCCGATGGGGCCAACGGGTTCTCAAATGGCTACCACGTACCACGCTCCCCATAAAGTGGACCGGCGACCTGGTGAAGGTCGCGGAAGTCCGCTGGATGCGGGTGACGCAAGACCCGTCGTCGTGGACAAATTTGGGAGAGAGCTATGTCCAGCAGTGGATGTCTTTCGGTTGACTGGATGTGATGAAGTATTGTAGTTCTAGAAGGTTCTGTATAATGGATACAGGCGTGTGAGAGTGGTCGCGGCGGGGTGCTGCTGTCGGTGGCGCGGGGCAAGGTGTCCGAGGGCGTGGACTTCCAGCACCACCTGGGGCGGGCGGTGCTGATGTTCGGGATCCCGTACGTGTTCACGCAGAGCCGCATCCTGAAGGCCAGACTCGACTACCTCCGGGATCAGTTCCAGGTCGGGACAAACTTTACGATTATAAACACGTTTTCAGATGAATATTTTTATAACTTAACTGCGCCTCCATTAGGAACGATGCTAACAAATGTTTATATGATAATTTATGATAATTTTTACACTATATAGGCTTAATTCTTTAACTACAATCTCACTTGATTTTAAGTGACGATGTGGTCCAAGACGGTAAACACACTAAGCTTAGAGATACTAGTTCTCAAGTGATGCTGCCGGAACACACCTATTGGTATCTGGCAACAGGTTTTCAGACTTGAGGGTGGGAGTTACCCAGGCCCAGGCGCTACCGCCATGCCCTGGGTTTCCTCGCGATATTTTCTTTCATCGAAAGCTCAGGTTTGAGAGTTGGATGGGTGGGATCGAACTGGTATCTATTGACACGAAACCTGGCAACAACACTACCAACTGCGGCACATCATCGTTTCAATATACTATCGTTCAACTGTTTGTTTTAATTTTTTTTAAACATAATGTATAGCTTTTTAGGAATTTTGTAGGAAATATATTTCAAATAAATGCTATTGATATCCGCATACTTTACAATGGCAAAAATATTTCCCTCGATCGTTAAAATGTAGTCGGTACACGGTAAAAAAAAAAAATTATTTATTACATGCACAAATTTAACTTAAACTCTTAATTTAAGTAATTACTGAATACTCATTTAATTCTCTTTATAATTAGGTCTCTACAAAGAATAGCACCCCCCACATCTTCCCTTAGGTGTCGTAAAAGGCTTGGGGGCAGGGGGTATAATCCCTTGCTCCCGGACTGATGACTTTCGGTCATGCCTCTCTCCTGAGAGGTGGGTGGGGAGAGAGCCTGTGGGTCAGGCATCGGCATTCTCCCCCCCATCCCCAACGGGCTAAGTATGGACGTAGCCCTGTTGGGTCTGCCGCAGGGGACGACGCGGTGCCTGCGAAAGCTATCCCGTATTGTCCCCATCCCAAATGCGGCGTACGGCTCCGGGGGGTTTAGTGGGTATTTCCGGACGCTTCACGTCCGGGCGAGTCCCACACTGGCGCGGAGACGTTCCTCCGCACCCGCTTATCCATTGCATTGGGGGACTTCGGTTTCACTAAAAAAAAAAAGTGTCGTAAAGGGCGACTATATGTATACCAGGGGATGGGCACCAGCGTCCTCTGAGTACTACACAATCCTGTCAAGCGTGCCGATTATGGCGGTTCCGCCCTCATCTTTGGGGCTGGGGGGGGGGGGGGGGGGGTTGGACCTATGTCCAGCAGTGGACGTCTTTCGGTCGAATCAATCAATTGGTAACGGTATCGATTTCAGATACGCGAGAACGATTTCTTGACGTTCGACGCGATGCGACACGCGGCCCAGTGCGTCGGCCGAGCGCTCCGGTCAGTCACCACTTATAACTTATAGGATTTCATTTAATTCACAAAAAAAAAGAAAAAAAAAAAAATAACAGTTTAGGGAGAAAAACAGCGCTTCCAATCAAATTAAAAACGTGAATAATTTATAATCTTGATACCAACAATATAGCTATAACTAAGAAAATTAATACGTCTAACGTATTTTGTTATTTTAAATATAAAAAAAAAAAAAAAAATATTTCTTTGCCTATTATTTTTATATTATATTTAAATATTCTCTACGCGTAAATTTTCACATTCAAACTCTCTTTCAATTCTCTTTGGTGACTGATTGACATTGCCTTTATAAATCATTGCAGAGGTAAAACGGACTACGGTATAATGATATTCGCTGACAAACGGTTCAGCCGAGCGGACAAGCGCAACAAGCTGCCGCGCTGGATACAGGAACACCTCAAGGACTCGTTCTGCAACCTCAGCACTGAGGAAGCCGTTCAGGTAACCACCAACCTCCCACTCGCCCCCCTTCCCCCCCCCCCCTTAGTATTTAGTTTAGTAATTAAATGGAGACTGCGAGTTGAAAAAGGAGAACCTTATTAAAATGAAACGTTTTTTTTCCCATAGCATGAAATGTTATTCGTCCGTCTATCGCATGTCGCATTACAGCAAGCTGCGGAGAAGGGGGGGGGGGGAACGAAAGGCCTGGGCAGAACAGCCGACGCCAATATGGCCACTTATTCGTGCAAGTCATCATCATCAGCCAACCGATAGGCGTCCACTGTTGGACATAGGTCTCCCCAATAAGGGGGGGGGGGAATTGTCATAATCGGTGTTTGTGGTGCTCAGACGATCCTCTGGTTTATCACTTAGTCGCCTTTTACGACAACCAAGGGTAGATACGGGGGTTGATACTACCCTTAGCCGGCGCCACACGGCTATTCAAAAATGTCTTTATTTTATGTTAAACTGAAATAATTACAAAGACTTGTTTGCTCGAAGAGTTTCACTTGCTTCGTGGTTACATGAAACCATTACATTGTTATTTTTCTTCCAAATGATATATAAAGATTACCTATATTAACCCCTTGTGAACTAACCTGGCGTTTACGCCAGCTTTCCATTGTTTTCCTATCGTCTTCCTATTGTCTCATATTTATGGGTAACCGACATATTAAGGAATATGTTACCAATATAATTAACACAGATATGCAAACGCTGGCTGCGGCAAATGGCTCAGCCGTTCACAAGGGAAGACCAGCTCGGGGTCTCCCTGCTCACCCTCCAACAGCTGCAGTCGCAAGAGCAACAGGATAAGATCGAGAAACAAGTCATACAGAAATAATTAAACGATGTCCCTATTCTATTGTTTTCATTGTAAATAGTATATATTATAATAAATTCTTTTTTTAATAATAATAATCCGGTGTTTCATTTATCACAAATTCTAAAACGCTGTACTACTTTAATTACGACCACGAACAGTGGTCAAAATCTAAAAATTTCTATTCAATGTAGGCCCTTGATAATGCGCTTATGAACGTCAAAAAACTAACTGGATTGTTTTACACGTTTTTTTTTTTAGTTATTAAAATTATTCAATTCATACAATGAACGATGTTAGCGGAAAACACAAACAGGGGTGTCACGTAATGATCCACCCTGTAACATAACCTATTTGGATATTAAAACCTGTTTGACATAGTGCTTAAACTTGCCGTCACGTAAATCGGTAAACTGTTTTGGTACCATGTTGTAGAACCTTTTTTTTTTTGACGGGGGGGGAAATGCATTTACGCACTACCCTGACCTATTGCATTAGTGAGATCGGATTCCCCCAATGCAATAGGCAAGGGGGCACGGAGGGACGACTCCGTGCCAGTATGGGACTCGCCCGGACGCGAAGCGTCCGGAAATACCCACTAAAACCCCCCGGGGCAGTCCACCGCATTTGGGATGGGGGCGATACGGGATGGCTTTCGCAAGCACCGCGTCGCCCCCTGCGGCAAACCCACCGGGCCTCGTCCGTGCAAACCATGTTGTAGAACCTGACACTATTGCCTAAAAAGCTTTTATAGGTCTTATCAAGCCTAAAGCAAGGGACGGCTAGTTTGTGATTACTTCTGGTATCAAAATTATGCCGGCCGTTTTTGCTACATCAAGCTTGTTTAAATTTTCGCGGACGTACATTAAATTATCAAAGATGTATTAGATGGGTAGAGTTAATACTATATTCTTTGAACTTATTTTTTAGTGATTCGCGAGGTCCCAAATTGTAAATGGGTCGAACTGCACATTATTTGTATTACAAATATGGTTTCTATCTCACCTTCTGTCCCCTCATAGTAAAATGCCGTAAGACATCAAGCTATGAAAGTAAGCAAAATTAGCAATATCTGTTAATTGACCAATTTTACGAACTACAAATGCCGCTGAACCGCTGAGCTTAACCTTTTCCCCAAAGCTTTAATGCGTGACCCCAAGGTAATTTTACAATCAAGTGTAATACCTAATAATGGAGCATTATCAACAAAGCTTACAAGATTCCCCCCTTCTATCTTGGTACTGCAATCTACATACTTCACATTTCGTAATATAAATGTCATACATTTAGCAATAAATTATTTAATACAAATAACTTTAAAATGTTTTCTAAGGTATTATTTAGTTGCTTAACCTCGGATTCGGTGTCATCTGCAAATAGAACCATGTCAGCACAGTTACTAACCATTACCGGTAGATTATTAATGTATATCAGGGATAAAAACAAGCCCCGCGGGACTCCTATTCGAGCTGATAATCCCGTGGAGATAACCCAAACTACACTTACTTTTTGACAGTGCTCTGTTAAATAATACTCGAAGGGCGAGAGAGGTTTTATAATCGCCGTGGTGTTTTAATTTTAGTACAAGTGTACTGTGATCAACGTAGCCAAAAGTTTTTGAAAGATCACAAAGTACACCGATTGCATCCTGTGAATCTTCCGCGGCCCCCAAAATATGACTTATAAGCGTTGCACCAGCGTCAGTGGTAGGTAGATTTTGATTTCGTAAAACCAAATTGTCGGCCATCTAATAGCTCTTATGCTTTAAAATAATCAACAAGCTGACTGACAATTTTTTCAAAAATCCTACTTATAGACGGAAGTACAGAAATTGGTCCAGTTTCCAAGACTACTTCTATAACCTTATTTAAACAAAGCAACAAAGACTAAGCACATTAATAAAACCACACCTCTGTGCTTCCGCTAATATTGATTAAGACTATGATTTGTATCGTATTTCATATTTTTTTAAATGATATATATTATTTTTATTCATAAAAAGAACCAGATCGAGTTTCTTGCCTGCGCTCTTCTCGACTGGGTTGTTTTCCCAACCGGTGGTGGTAGTGTTTTAAACGCCTTCTTAGGGCCTAAAGTGATTTTTTTTTTTATTTTGAGACAAAAGCTTCTAATAACACGTTAATTCGGATACATAAAACAGAACAGTTTAACAAACAAGAAATGAGCTATTACAACACTAATTGAGTTTAACTAAAACTTCCCAAGTATAAAATAAACTTAGTCAGTGAAAATGTAAAAAAAAAAAAAATTGTAACTCCTATAAACTTGTGTAAAAGTTCAGTACAGAAATCATACAGACGTAGACGTTTTTTATCATGTAATTCATTGTTTGTCATTGTCATTGTTTTTTTTTTTTTATTTTGATTTTCTACCACTGGCGCAACTTTCTAATTACTTCTAATGTATTCATTTCTGATTTTATTCATTCTTGTGACAGCACACATCCATCTCAACATTCGAAACTCAGCTACACGCAATCGCTTCTCATCCATCTCCTTACTAGCCCAGCATTCTGATTCACACAATAAGTCGGGTTTTATGATGTACTTATACATCCTGCCCCTTCAGTTTAAGGAGCTTCCTGGAGTCATTAATCACAACAGGAACCTGTCGCCATTTCCTGCCTGACGCCATGCCATGTCCAATATAACCTAACAACTGTTGCGAAATTTATTGACAGTAGCAACATTTAATTATGATGAAATAATTTGTAAATGTATCATCGTTTTAATGATATCATACTTAAAAAATCGTTTGTTGTTAGTCGTCAATACAAAAAAATCTAATTCTTATCATTTGTGTTTTTGGGAAAACAGATCAAAGGAATACATAAAAACCAATTAAGTTTTTTATTTACAAACATAAACGGAATCCTCTTACAATTGTTTATATAAGTTCATTTAAAATAAATTCATTTTAAGCTAAAACAGGATAAAAACATAAATAATTAAATTAACAATCGCTATTCATTAATAAAACAAAAAAAGATACATTAAAACACTTTATAAAAAGCGGGCAGCTTATTCCTCAACTTAGAGTAGGTGTTTTTCTAGAAACCTAGATTAGACCTAGGTTATAAAAACTAACATTACGTAAGTACAAAAAACACAACATATTTCTTTTTATTATTCAAAACTATTATTAACTTTAAACATAAGTTTCATTAGCACACTATGAACTTAGCCTTAAGGTATAAACAATATTTTTTGAGTAAGATAATGCTGAATGTATTGTACTGTACTGAATGTACTGAAATTATTAAGTGTTGATATTTTAAAATATCTTAAATAATAAAGAGATTATCAATCGTATCTTATATGTGATATGAGAAAATAAAATATAAAATAGTATAAAAGGCAAAAATATAAGTATTTACAAAGTTTATATTACCAAGAAGCTGTGTTTAAGTTATTTGAATTTTAAAATACTTTGTTATTGATTCTAATATATTTGAGTACCTAATCAAATATTTATTAGTAGCGATTAGCACTAATATACATTTTTACAGGACCTTTCATGTAATCAGTATAATTTAAAATTCTTTGTAAGTAATTAATTAGGAAGGCTTACTTAATTACAATAAGTTATGGTGGTATATTGCTGTAACTTAAACCATCTCGAGCTAGAACTGAAAGTCTCATTAATATACTGTAACTGACTGACTTACAATGTTTGCAAATAACGATATTTCAATAGTTTTGAAGACATAGACAGTAGACATTTCTGCAATTTATTATTTTCTAGGGTTTCCACATACTCGATAACTATTAAATCTACATTAATATTATAAAGAGGAAAAATTTGCATTTTTGTATGTAAGGAATAAACTCAAAAACTACTGGACCGAACTTGGACTGAAATTTGGTATGGAGATAGTTTGAAATCCAGTTACATACAGTGTCTGGGCAAGACTATAATTAGATGTGGGCGAAGTACATTTCGCAAGCCCCCCCCCCCCGCGACAGCAATGCAATGCAAATGCAATATATACAACGCGGATGGAGCTGCTTGCACTCCATCTAGTAATATATATATTTGATCGGGGGAGGGGGGGGGGGGGGAGAGAGAGTGTCACCCACGCCTTACGCCGCCTCTGGTGACATAGGATAGTTTTATTTCTAAAATCCCAAGGGAACGGGAACTACTCGGGTAAAATCACGAAAAGCAGCTAGTTATCTTATAAACATGTTGATATTCGATGTATTTATACCTTAACAATCGATAAATTACTATATATAGGTAAGGAAATGCAATATATTAATATGAATCTTAAAATGCAGCATCCGTTAAATATATTTACAGTTACAAAAAACTTCATCATTTAATACTATGAAGTGACTATATCTCCTAACATCCATATTAAATCTCATTCACTCTTATGACTTACTTTTAAGTGAAAAAGAGATATATATATTTTAAAAAACATCTTCGAATGAGAAATAAAAGTTTCCCACTATCAAAACAGCCTTCCTTTTAGTTTCACATTAGACTATCATTATTCAGATAAAGTGAGGTTCCTCCTGGATTTCAACACTCAAAAAGTAAATATTTTATACAATTACTTTGTTACTGCTTGAACTATTTTTAAAAATGTATTATGTTATTACATTTTTTAAAGACATATAGCCTTATATTCTCAATCTGAACAAAATCACTTAATTAATTATCATTTAAAAACAAAATAAAACATTCATGTTTGTTAATTCTCAAATAAAATTCTGTAAATTTCTAAATTAAAACAAAACTTATATTAAAGGCCATATTTAAAATTACTAAGAGAAAAGAAACCTTGTTTCCTGAAAACTACTCTCCTTGACTTGTTAAAAACCAAAATAATAAACAATTAAGTACACATGTTATTATTAAAAAAAATAATGTTACTAATTCTATTTCACATGGTGGTAGTCTAGTTAGCTAACATCGTCAAGTTTGAAAATTTGTTACCAAATTTGTTAGGTTTGTTCCGGAAGCATTACTTGAGTACTAAGTTTTATTCACACTAATCTATAAGTTCTGTCCTTCAAATAAACCCCGTTTGATTTTAAGATTTTAGAATAGTAACCATTCACTCCTCATCTTACTATAGTAAAAACAAGACTTTACTAATAATTAGTGATGGTACAATCATCATTGCCTTGATACTGTATGTTTTATTCATGTAGGCAATTTAGTGAGTTCCTTGGGGCTGATATTGTTGTTAATGGAACAATGCCACAGATAATTGGCAGATATTCCGCTTGAGGTGATGTCAACCTTATAAGCGCGAGATAATGGCTGTACCGGGAATGAGTGCTAGATTCGGAACTGAAATTGGATTTTAAATTAATGTAAGAGCAGTGAAATGGAGATGCAGTTTGCAAAATATTTAAGTAGAAAAAGAAAAGGGAAAAAACCATATGGATTATTATTGTATTATTTGTCACTGTTATTACAATGTGAATTTAGTTTATAAGTAAGAGAAACGAATAAGAATGTACACAGTGTAACATAGTGTAAGATAATGTAATATGGTAAAATCTAAATTTAAATTTAAGTTTAGTTTAAGTAAAATAAAAGAGAGTAATATGAAAACAAAGGATAAAAGAAAGAACTATAGAAACAAGAGGCAAAAGAACAAGTCCAACAAAAGAAAATAAAGGGGAGAAAGGGAGAAAGACTTTATTTATCTATTACTGAGTTGTTACCAAAGCCCCTGATTATGTCAAGGGAGAATTAATTTAAAAAAAAAACCTTATAAGTCGAGCCAGCCATACTACCATGTAAAGAATATACCACCATAGCAATGGGCAATGCCATTTACATGTGAAACAAAAGCCTATCGATAATTAACTATTTTTAAACAATAAATGCAATAAAGCAGCAAATGAATATATAAGTTAATAACCTCTCGAATATTTTTACCTGTAAGACCAATCTCAGGTGAGACTTTTCATATTATTGTCAATTGTATAATTTAATAGCAAATGTCGTAGCATTTTGTGGGTACAATGCCAACATCAATTTCGGAGGTACAACTAGGCAAAGAAGTGATAACGCGTTAAGGAAATGACAATCATGTCTGAAAAAACATTAAATAAAAAAAAAACTTTATGTTTCTCCTGAAGCGCCATTTTGCCCTTTATGACCTTTGAACCTGCAGGTGTCAATATGTGCACCTCTTTTTAGCTATTTGTCTATGTCAGTATAGAGATGGATACAAGTGTCTTGCTTCTAAATAACAATTGATATCTACCTAATTGTAAATTAAATATCAATTACTCATTGAGTGAATAATTACCTTCAATATATCCACAGCCTGCTCGATGCACACAGAGAAAGATCTAGAACATCCGACGTGCACTAAGTTCTTAATTATTGCGTAACACTTAACTAATGAATTTGAGAACAACACTACTTATTGCACTTGATTGTCTTCCAACACTATCCACTTCACAGAAATCATCACTATTTTAACTGATGGTTATGGAGGATGGACCCCGTCAGTTGTACAGTTACTTATTGATACTGAGAGTTTCTTTTATTGACATTCTACGGAGGAACTTCAGTTTGAGAGGTGTGGGCGTTGTGCTTTTGTATTGGTCTCGGATTCTGCTGCGGATGTTGCGAGTGTTGCGGGTGCTGTTGGTGGTGGTGGGCGGGGCGGCGCCGCGCGTGCTGCAGCGCGGACCAGAGCGCCCGCCCCGACCCACTGCATAGTTCCGTGCCGTCGCGGGCGCCCGACACTCGGGCTCCGCCCGCCAGCGAGTTCGTGATATGCCTGCACATGTAACATACAAACATATATTTAATTTCCTATAACCGCAGCTCCTATATAGAATCGCAACCCCTAATTCACCCCGTTAAGAGGTAAATTTGTAAAAAACGTTGATACACATGTACATTTATATTTATTACCAGATATATATATATTAAATTTTGTGCTTCTTAGTTGAAAATGACCGAGTTTCATACAAAAGTTTATCCCTTATTTTACCCCTTTAAGGTTGAAATTTTCAAAAATCCTTTCTTAGTGGATGCTTACATCATAAGGGGTACCTATTTCAAGTTTATAGCTCCAGCGGTTTGTGTTGTTTTTGAGGTCAAACAATTTTATATAGGTGAATATTTAGGTCAGATGCTTAATCAGCCTAAAAACTCCTTACCTAACCATGCTGAACGGTAGTTGGTTTGTGGAAACCCACTCGAGGGTCCCGTTGGTGTCCGGGACGCTGGCGCACCCCACGAACTTGGACGAACTTGAGAAGAACACGACCACGCGGCTGCCCTCCTGCGTGCCATACAAAGACCCTTTATATAATAAACACAATGTTAGGATGTAGTCATATCCATCTACACATGTTGATCTATGTACCTGTTTTGCTTTTTGTAGTTTCTTCACCGTGTTTTGCGTGAAGGGGAAAGTGTTCGAGGTCTGCGCCGCCTCCAGCGCGTGAGGATCCTCGGACTTCACAACGAAGTACCTCACGTTCCCCTCGCCATTGTCCGCATACTTCTCTATGTTCGCCAGCAATGTTTTCCCGTTCGGAGACATCGGGCTCTTCGGACCACTGTAGGACTGCGGGGAGAAGCCTTGAGGCACCCCATCGTTCCTCCACCCCGGTCTGTTTTGCCCGTTCCTGTAGTAGTTTTGGTAGTAATTATTTTGAAATTCGGTTTGGTTATACTGCGGGTAGTACTTCGGGTCCTGGCGATATTGATCCTCGGTTTCCATCCTCATGCGCCAGTTGGGCGAGTCCACCGTGAGAGGTTTAGGCCTCTGGCCGATCCCGCTCGGTTGGCTGAGTCCGACGTTCTTCTCCTCGGCCCCGAGCACGTGCACTACTGTGGCGAGGATCTGTTCGTCCAGCGGGGTCATCGGTTTGGCCGGGTTCGACATGCGCCGGATGACGAGCGCGCAGAGCTTCTGCCGGAGGTAGTAGACGCTGATGGCGTCGGAGGCGTCCGCCGCGAACGCCGTCCAGTCGTCGAGCGCGAGCACCGCCGCGTCCGGCGAGGAGTTGCCCTCGTCGGCCTCGCTGTCCGAGTCGCTGGACAGTCCAGGCGGGTTGGCGCGCTGCGTGACGGCGCCGGCGGGCAGCCGCAGCGGGCCCCCGAACAGAGCCACCGTCAGCGGGGTCACCAGCGTGTTGCACCGGATGAAACAGAACCGACCCGCGCGCGAGATCTCTTCGAAAGCGACCCAGTCAGTCGGCAGCTTCTCCACGGACTTATATGAGCCGGTGAGTCCGCCGCCGCGGTGTAACGTCGAGCTCGGATGGAAAGCGACCTTCACCTCCTTGGAGGTGCGCAGGGAGCCCGAGTCGCGGTCGACCCTCGCTATAGAGGGATAGAGGCCGCTCGTTAGTGCAGCTTTCACGACGTGCCACTTTTCCGAGTTTGAGTTGACATCCTTGATGTCGCCGGAGCCGCGAGCCTTGACCAGTCCGAGAGCACGCAATTGGGCCAGCAGCTGGGACCGGTACCCGACGATCATCTCCATGGTGGCGCCACATATAAGGTTCTTCGAGCAGAATGCCTTTTCAGCCCCATTAGAACGCGCAGTCTGCCACGCCTGGAAGGCGCGCAGCACCACCATGTGGTCGGAGTGGCTGTCCGCCGCGAACTCTTTCCGGGCGAGGCTCCCACGCTTCCTGTTTTCCGGTTTTAGGGATATTTGAAAAGGCTCCTTATTAGCGAGACTGCACACGATAGTCAGGATCGGGTCTAAACACTTGAGCACGCACGCGTACAGCAGCATCTTCCCGAGCTTCGGTTCAACAGTCAGGTCGAGCAGGTGCTGCCCGATTTCCGTCAGGTCTTCCATCGGAGTGAGGGCTCCGATGGTTTTCAACAGTGTCACCGCATTCCTTACAGCAAGGAAGGAGGGCGGCTCCAGGGCTTTAGACAGGAAGTCTGCGATAGGAGTGTTCCCAGGTGCTAGCAGCTTCGTATGTAGGCACAGTTCTTGGAGAGGCACCCTCAGAATCTCAGGGACTGAATTAAGTGGAAGTGTATTGAATCGCCGCTTGGAGCACATGTGGAAGCAATGGCCCGGTCTGGTGCGCCCGGCGCGACCGGCCCGCTGCTGGCAGCAGGCCCGGGAGGTCCACACGCACTGGAGGCTGCAGACTCCACCGTTGGACTCGTAGTACTTCTCCTTCACTTTGCAAGAATCCACAACATAGACGACGTCGTCTATTGTTATGGAAGTCTCCGCTATGTTGGTCGATATTATAATCTTCCTACCGTTAGGAAGGGGGTTGAATACTTTCTTCTGGTCCAGGGTCTGCATGTTACTGTGCAGTGTGAATATTTGGTACTTCATCACATTCATTTCGGGGCAGGACTGGATCATATCCCTGAGTGTGACTATATCGTCATAGCCTGGGAGGAAGACGAGAATGCTGCCCTTCGGGAGGCTCACATGGATGTACTTGATCAAGGCCATCATTAGGTCATGGTCGATAAGCTCTTCGGAGAACGTGTGATGGTAGACGTCGAGGAGGAAATTGTCTCCGTCGACTTTTTCAGCATTCTCTTTGGATTCTTCGGTGTAGTTGAAGGTGGCCAGGAGTTTCGCGCACTCGGTGTGACCACTGTCGACTGCATAATCGTATGCAGTTTTGCCCTCTTTATCTTTGGCTGATGGATCGGCGCCTGAAAGAAAAGTCACTTTGTATTTTAACAATTTCTTCACGCTGATCTGCCTGACTACCACATACAACTTGAAATCGGCAGATGACAACTGTTGTGTTGTGCACATGAAGAGTACAGGTTAAATGAGATACCTATCTGAAGCATCTGCGTGAGGGTCTCAGGCAGGCCCCTGGCTGCGGCTGCCATCAGTCCCGTACGAAGAGAGACCGAGTGTGCGCACTGCACTCCCACACCCTCGGACAGGTACATGTACAACAACTGGCAAAACGAGTCCTGAAATTGTATTCATTCAAAGGATTATATCAACATCCCACAGCTGGGTCTGTGTTCCAAAGCAAAGCGTGACTTGGTCAAAACAAGCAACATTTAAAAGCAAAATAAAGTATCCATTAGTGTTAGTGTTAACTAACCAAGCTGCCCTCCTTAAAGCACTCATCAAGAAACTCATCCATATCAGCTTGGAGAGCTGGGTCCAAAGCGTTTTCCCTATCTTCTCTGCTACTGCTATCTTCTGGAGCCTGCTTCTGACCTGATCGATGCGATAACAAATATTATAATTTTTACCCCCCCACACCCCCCCTTTTTTTTGACGGGGGGAACTGCATTTACGCACTACCCTTACCTATTGTATTAGTGAGACCGAAGTCCCCCAATACAACACCCCCCCCCCACCACACCCCCCCCTCCCCACATACACATAAGGTTATTGAGAATGTACCCGCGTTTGACAGGTATGCAGGCTATTGGAGTTTACAAACTGAGTTGTACTGTCAATTTCTGAGACTCTGGAAGGGATGACTGTTGCGGATTAGCTCAGTTTTAGGTGAAGATTGGGCAAATATTATGATGGAAAACAGGAAAAAAAGGCGATATTCGGTGTATCTTCTATGAGTGTATATTACTATCTGGTATTGACAATACATCGAATTCTTAAATTAAAATACATTTGTTTTATAAGTAAAAACTACATAAAATAAAAAAGGTTATTTACTCAGACAAAAAAGGTATAAAGGTTGGATTCTCAACATCCTCCTCTTTTTTTTTTTAAATTGGTTATGTAGTAATTACAATTAATTTTTTAAGAGGTCTCCTTAATTGGCCAGCAGATGTGGCAACATCAGCCACTCTGGAAATTCCATCCTTGCCCTTATATAGGGATATGACTCTCCCTTTTGGCCACACACCACGAGGTAAATTACTGTCAGCTATAAGAACAACATCTCCCACTTTAATATGAGGTCGCTCTCCAGTGCCTGTAGTGGGGTTCAAAAGAGGTAAATACTCGACCAACCAACGTCTCCAAAAGTGGTCCGCCATCCTGGCTGCTCTTTTCCATCGAATTCTACCGTGAAGATCGCTTTCTTCTACTTCGAAAGGTATGCGATTGATTGAAGACGTCCCAATTAAAAAATGAAAAGGAGTGAGTGCCTCCGGATAGTCAGGATCAGGAGAGACGTGTGTGAGAGGTCTACTATTTACAATCGCTTCTGCTTCTAGGAGAAGAGTTGATAAAACTTCATCAGTAGGTGACTTATCTTTGAGTGTCACTTTAAGCGCAGTCTTTATGCTTCGAACTAAGCGCTCCCAAGCTCCTCCCATAAAAGGAGCAGCGGGTGGTATAAACTTCCACTCTATTAATTCATTTGCTGCGAAAGTTAAGATTTGTTTCTCGTACAGTTTTTTGAGCTCTCTACTAAGGCCGACAAAGGCAGTTCCCTTGTCTGAAAAAATTTTATGTGGTAATCCACGTCGAGCAATAAATCTTTTCAGGCTCATCATTGCGGCATCTGTAGTAAGGCTGTAGACTACCTCCAAGTGTATTGCTCTTGTGACCAGGCACGTATATAGAGCGACGTACCGCTTTTCATGTCTTCGGCCTACGGTAACTTGAAGAGGTCCGAAGTAGTCTACCCCAATGAAAGAAAAAGGTCTTTGGTGGTGTGCAAGTCGCTCATCAGGAAGTTTTCCCATAGGCGGATCTAACGGTTTAGCTCTTTGATGTGTACAAAATAGGCAGTCGTGAGCTACAGAACGAACTGTGGTTCTCAGATTGAGGATCCAGTAGCGTTGGCGGAGTTCGTTCACCACTGTCTCAGTGTTCGCATGTGCAGCTTTTTCGTGGTAACGCATTACTAGTAGGCGGATAGCTGGATGTCTTCCATCGAGTATAATGGGGAATTTTGAAGGAGTATTGATGTGTATAGTAGCGCTGATACGTCCGAATAGGCGAAGTAAGTTGTCATCGCTTAAAGTGGGAGATAGTTTAAGCAATCTACTGTTACGTGGTAGCGGTGTGTTATTCTTTAGGCAAGAGATCTCTGTTTTAAAACAGTCTAGTTGACTTTGCCATAAAATATGAGTTTCGGCCATTTGTAAATTGGACGCTGTTAAAATGCAAGGAATTACGGCGGGTGTTATCTACTCTACCACGTAAGATAAGAAGTTTACGTGCAAATAAATGTGCTAATGCTGTGGCTCGAACTAAACATAACCATTTACTTATGCGATGAGGACTAACTGAAACAGGAGCCAGTGGATGGAACGGGTCATCAACAATCAAATGACAAATTAATCTATCCTTTGATTTTAGCTCAGACTGATCGACTTTGAAATTAGTTGTTGGTTCACTGGGCCACTGACTTGAATATAAAAACTGTGGGCCAACAAACCAGCGTGACTCTAGCTCAAAGGATCCCTTTTAAGGCGTGTAGCATCATCTGCCAAATTTAGTGCAGTTGGAACCCATCTCCATTCATTTACATTAGACAGTTCTAATATTTCGCCTACGCGGTTGGCAACAAAAGGTTTGAAATTACGAGCGTCATTGCGAAGCCATCCGAGAACATTCATAGAGTCACACCAAAAGACTCGTTTGCATGGTTTTAATTTGTGAGCGTTGCAAAGAGCATCAGCTAAGCGTGCAGCTACTAATGCGCCTTGGAGCTCCAAGCGTGCGATTGAGGCTGGTTTTAATGGAGCTACTCGAACCTTGCTACCTATTAACACTACGTTAATAGTTCCGTCTGGAAATATTAAGCGCCAATACGCTACAGCGGCATATGCAGACTCGCTAGCGTCACAAAATAAGTGAAGTTCTCTTTCTATAACTACATCATCAAACACACTGAGGTTGTACCGACGTGGAATTTTAAAATTATTCAGAGAACTGACGCAAACTTCGTGCCATTCTTTCCACGCCGCGGTATCTTCCTCAGTAAGCCGATGGTCCCAATCAACAGCTTTACGCCAAACGTTTTGAAATAAAATCTTAGCTCTCACAATAAGCGGGGCTAATAATCCAATTGGATCATATATGCACATCATAAGTGACAGTGCTTCGCGCTTTGTAAATTTTGAAGAAATAGTCTTCTTTTTAAAACCTTCAGCGTTAAAACTAAGGCAATCTTCAGTAGGCTGCCAAACTAAGCCTAAAGTTCTAACAGATTTAGCTACTCTACCTAAATTGACGTTAGCTAAATATGAATCCGCTACAGACTCTTTTGGGATGAGGGCTAGGGCTGTAGGTTCATTTGATACCCAAGAACTCATCTCATAACCTGCATTTTTATGAATGGTGATAATGTCTGAAGCGAGACGCGCTGCATCAGCCACTGAAGGTGTAGATACTATACAGTCATCCATGTAATGATCATTGAGGATAGCATCCACAGCTTCAGGGAATTGCGTCTGAAATTCAAGTGCGTTTTTATTTTTAATAAACTGTGCAGAAAAAGGACTTGAAGCTGCACCGAAAATCATAGACGCCATTCTAAAAACTTGAATGGGTTCACTAGTGGAATTTCGCCACAAAAAACGTTGGGCATCCCTGTCTTCTTCGCGTATTTTTACTTGAGGGAACATTTCCCTAATATCAGCAGAAAGGCCGACTTTGAATTCACGAAAACGCAAAAGTATATCTAAAATTGAGTTGAGAAGGTCCGGTCCAGTAAGTAACATAGAATTCAGACTTACTCCTCTAGACTTAGCCGCCGCATCATGAACTATACGAAGTTTACCGGGTTTATTAGAATTGATAACACCGAAATGGGGTAGGTACCAACATCTTTTAACAGAGTGTTCCACACTGACAGGGCCTTCTGCGTAATTTTTATCAAACATGGCCTGCATATTTAACTTATATAGTTCGGCATAAGCTGGCTCTTTGCTCATTTTTTTCTTTCTAAACATTTAAATCTAGACAAAGCATGCCCGAAGCTGTCCGGAACTTCAAAAATAAGATCTTTCCAAGGAAGCCCTACCTCAAACTTACCATCAGGTAAACGACGTGTTGTTTCTTCCAAAATTTGTATAGCTTTAGCATCATCATCACTTAAACGCTCCTTTTTAGTAATACCTAAAGAATCTAATTTATAATAATTTTGAATAAGCATGCTTAAGTTTTCAGAATCGTCATTATCAGTAAGGTTTACATGGTTGACAAAATTCACGGGCTTAGTTCTGCTTGAATCAAAACCAAATAATACCCAACCTAAGTTAGTTTTAATTGCAACTGGCTGAGACCTAGTGCCAATCCGAGACTCCTTGGAAATCAAAAGATGCCAGTTATCAAGTCCAATAATTAATTTAGGTTCACCTGCTTCGCAACAAAGTATGTTGGATAAATCTCTTAAATGCCGAAACTGTGTGATATCATCAATGTGACTTTTTTGTTTTGACAAGCCTAGATTTTCAATCGAACGAGCGTTCCGAATAGAAAATATATCAGTGGAATGATAACCTTTAATTTTGAAGTCAACATGCTGAGCCTTAATCTTTTTGCCTAAGCCACTAACACAGTCCAACATAATATCTGACGTAGGTCCTGTGATACCTAGTTGCTTACAAATTTCGGAGTCAATTAGTGTAGCTGTTGAGCCATCATCCAATAAAGCATTCGTATTAATGCTGCCTAACGGCCCCATGATAGTTACCTTTATGATTTTTAACAGGGGTCTAGAGTAATTTTGTTTCTTAGATAAATCAGACAAAGAAGTTTTATCAGACAAATAAGTCGTGTGTGTAAGAATCTCGTTTGGTTGTTCGTTAGAAGTACAGGGCTCTACTTTGTGAAATTGTATAAATGTCGCTGTTAGGTTCATTTTCAGCAATCGTGTGCGTAGCTAAAATATCCGCGTTGTGTAAAAGTTTATGGTGCTTATGTTTGCACTCCACAACGTTGCAAATCTCTTTAGTGAACTTACAATATTTATAACTATGAGAACCTTTTTTAAGACATTTGTGGCAAAGTTTATTTTTAATTACGAATTGCCACCTGTCATGAATTGGCATTTCTACAAATTTGTCACATTTTGACAAATTATGATTTTCTTTACAAATAAAACAAGTTTTAATGTTTTCCTTTATAGAATATGCGTGATTTTTAGAAGGCTTTTCTGTAATAGTGGACTCACGAGAACATTCCGAAAATGATACTGCATGAACTTTCTCAAATCTTTTTGCAGGAACTAAAGGGTCTGGAACTAAACCAAATTTTAGGTGCAACTCGACTTCCCGAGATAAAAATTGTGATAACAACTCAAGCTTAGTCTGTCCCTGAGGTGAAAAATGTATCATGCCATATTCAGTCCATTTATTACGTAACAGAGGTGTTAGTTTAGTTAGAATAGCTTGAAAAAGCTCTGGAGATTCTAAATAACATCTGTGGTTGAGAAGCCTTATCACTTCTATACAATTTTGAATTCTACATGCAAATTTATTAAGGTCATAACTTTCAGAATTTAATTTTGGTAAAGATCGAACGGAAACAATTTCATTAAGTACTATTAACTCAGATCGACCAAACCTCATTTCTAAAGCATCCATTACTACGGAAGGATCATGAGCTGACACGAGAAGAACAGATACTGCCTCCCGAGCCGCTCCTCTGAGACTCATGCCGATGCGAGTTAAATTCTCCGTCGCTGAGAAGGTGGCCTTGCTGTCCTCAAACATTCTCTTGAAAGCTAGCCAATCCAAAGGCCTACCGTCAAAAATAGGTAGCTTTCCGTCTCCACATTTGACCTTGCTAGTAACCAACGATGTAATAGCCTGCGCTAATAAAGAAATGTCAGTGGGTTGTTCTGTTTTAATTTCAGTAGTGTTATTTTGTATACTATTAGTTACATTTGTAGGATTGTTCGCTGCGGCAGTAGATTGAAATAGCTTTGGTAAGCTTCTTCCACCACTTTTATTATCAAATTGGCGAAATCCTAAACAATCAAGACGTTTATTAGCTTGATTGGGTTTTCCCAATACGTCTTGATTATTAATTTCTACAGTATTTAGCCACTTTTGTATTGAAGAATTAAAACTTCCACGACTTCTACTACTTTCCGAGTCCAACTTTGCAAGCTGGCTCTCTAGCTCTAATTCAGCGGCTTTGCGCTCAGCGGCGGCTGTTACCGACGCTGCCGTTGCGGCCGCTGCTTCTTCAGCTTCTGCTTTACCTACTTTTCTTACAAATTCGGCTTGCAGCGCAAGCTTTTGAGCTCTAATTGTAGAAGAAGATTGTACTGACCTTGAACTCTTGTTTGAAAATGTACCTTGAGTTTTATTATTAGCCACAGGTTCACTCATGATAGCCTTGGTACACTTATCGTCTCCTGTTTTCTGAATTTTACTTTGAGCCCTAGTTTTCACCATTTGAAAATGGACACGTTTTCAATAGGTAAGTTCAAAATTTTTAGGAGAAGGACCAAAATGTTGCGGATTAGCTCAGTTTTAGGTGAAGATTGGGCAAATATTATGATGGAAAACAGAAAAAAAAAAAGGCGATATTCGGTGTATCTTCTATGAGTGTATATTACTATCTGGTATTGACAATACATCGAATTCTTAAATTAAAATACATTTGTTTTATAAGTAAAAACTACATAAAATAAAAAAGGTTATTTACTCAGACAAAAAAGGTATAAAGGTTGGATTCTCAACAATGACTAATGCAATATATCCATTTGAGACAAAATTTAGACATTTCCCAAATCTAAATGTTCTTTCTAGGTTGATTTGCACTAGAGCGTGGTTAGTCTGGTGGACTAATTCGCGTGTCTCATAAATGGTACGACTGAAAGGTCGGAGGTTCGAATCCAGTGTAGGTAACGCATTTTTTTGCGACGCGGTGACTGCGAAAGCAACCCCGTGTCGCCCCCATCCCAAATGCGGTGGATGGCCCCGGGGGGTTTTAGTGCGTATTCCCGGGCGGCTCTCGCCCGGGTTTGAGTCCCACACTGGCACGGAACTCGTCCCTCCGTGCCCCCCTTACCCATTGCATTGGGGGACTTCGGTCTCACTAATGCAATGGGTAAGGGTAGTGCGTAAATGCATTTCCCCCCGTCAAAAAAAAAAAAAAGGTTGATTTGCACTAGATATTTTCAAATCGAAAACTATAACATGGGATATTGATTTTTTTTTGTTAACATATTGTCTGATTATAGAATTATGACTGTTATAATGGCTCACTTCAGTGAGTGCAATTTTTATAAACCCAGAGTATATTTAGATTCACATAGTATCTTCAACTAATGTACAGTTTTAGGGCTTATTGTCCTGTAAAGCCTATAGGATATTTTGGCAAATTAATCCCTATATAATCATGTATACAAATAAACAAAATATTGAAATAACAACTTTTTTACTTAATACATATGAATGTATATACCAAAAACACAAATTTCTGGTGCATTCAGTTTTGTTCCAGCTATTCTCCGGAAAGGCTAGACTTATTTTCACGGGACTTTTTCTGGTAGATTGCTAATGTTACACGGCGTAACTTAGGCTACTTGTTTATCGCTGCAGGGGGCGACGCGGTGCTTGCGAAAGCCACCCCGTGTCGCCCCCATCCCAAATGCAGCGGACGGCCCCGGGGGGTTTTAGTGGGTATTTCCGGGCGACTCTCGCCCGGGTGAGTCCCACACTGCACGGAGCTCGTCACTCCGTGCCCCCTTATCTAGTGTACTGGGGGACTTTGATCCCCTAAGTACAATAGATAAGGGTAGTGCGTAAATGCATTTCCCCCCGTCAAAAAAAAAAAAAAAAAAGGCTACTTGTTTAACTAAATTATTTCTGCGTAAAAAATTAAAACCCACGGAATTGTGAAAAATAAAAAAATACAATTCAATGGAAAGTTTTACTGGCAAGTGTATTAAATATCTTTGTAGAACCAAAAACAATTTAGGCCCAAAAAAACTATGAACATAAAAGCATTATTTTTTAATGATATTTAAAAACTACGCCCGTGAAGAATAGTGTAGAAAAGAAATTATTATGCGGACGGAGCCGCGGGCAAACAGCTAGTCATTTTATAAATTTGAAAGTGTGTGTTTTTTGTACCAATAATTAAATTGATTTAAATTAAATATTGCCATAGTGGTAAATTGTTACAAGGAAATAGACATAGATTGCTTTCTATAATTCTAAATAACACATAATATCATATAGGGCAACATTTTGACCGCCTATTAGTTAAATTATTGATAAATCTAAAATTTGAGAATCACTAAATCACTTTAAATTTGGTATTATTATTATAGATCTTTAGTCAATTTTTAATGTATATATTTTTTTTATATTATATATTATAAAAGAAATAAAAATGGATCCACAATTTTGTTGCTGGTAACACTTTAAACTTTTGAATATTTTACACAAGTAATCATGATCTAGTACACAATAAACGTGAAATTATAACTGAAAAAAAAACAGAATAATATTATATATAATCTACCTTCAAGCTGTGACCAGTAGCTGTGACCGGACTTCAGCTTAGCTTTCAGATCCTTCTCGACCTGTATCATTTTCTTCGTCTTGTACTGTGTTATCTTCAGGATGTCTTCTAAATAGTACCTCTGTACCTCGTGCAAGCGACCGGGTATCGCGATCACCGGGCAATTGTTGAAATATCTGATGTGATTACAGTACGGGGAGATGTTCAAAATTATAGGGATGTGCGATATACGATAATTATCGATAAGGAGTAGGTCGATTAAATAATAAACAAATTATATCAATATTTATGTTTAAATTTTATCTATACTAATAAATAAAAATTGAAGTGTCTGTTTGCAATGTCAAAATTAATTATTGACCCAAAATGCGATTTTTCAAATTTTTATAATAGGATAATCTCCGGAACGGCTGGACGGATTTTGACGGGATATGTTTTTGGTGGATAGCTGAAGTTACTCCGGGTAACTTAGCGTACTTTAATTTTCGAAAATAATTAGGGTTCCGCATAAAAAAATGAACAAAATCCGATTCAATTTATGAGAAATATTTTTACTTTATCTTAGTAGTAAAAAAATATTACGGTTCCGTATAAAAAAAATTGAAACGCGAGCGCAGCCGCGGGCACACAGCTAGTACCTAACATGTTTAAAACAAAAAGAAGTCCTGTTTACCGGAGATCGTTTATGTGATCTAGTTATTTTTCACAAACGATTTTTTATTTAATTACTCAATAACAATTTCGCTCTTGGACCTCGACAACAGCTTTTAATTGTATCTTTTAAAAACTCAATACAGAAATATAATTTTTTTATACCTCGTTTCTTTTTTTTAATTATAGCAAAATTTACATGAATGTGATAAGACAGACTACTTTAGAAACCTGAACATTTAATATGTATTATTTTAGAATGATCGTCATAATTTTAATATTAGAAATAAAGACAAGTTGGCCGTCCCACGCTTTAGGTTAAGTAAGTGTAATAAAAGCTTTATAGGTATTCGGTTTTACAACAAGATCCCAAGTAACATTACCGATTTACCTGACAATAAGTTCAAGTATTATGTCAAGCAAGTTCTAATCTCAAAAGGTTATTACAGGGTGGAGCATTACGTGAACGATAGTGATGTCTGGAATTAACCCACATCTCTGTGTGCACCCGCTAACATTAGTTAAGACTATGATTTGTATAGTTTTTAAAATGAAAAAAATGACATATATTATGTTTATAAAAATAAAGAACCAGATCGAGTCTCTTGCCGACTCTTCTCGGCTGGGTTGTTTTCCGAACCGGTGGTATTGTTTTAGACGTTCATAAGCGCCTTCTTAGGGCCTCAATTGAATAAAGATTTCTTTGATTTTGAAAAATTGTCTAAAAATACTAAGTCTAATTAATCGATTTGAAGATTAATTTCGCAATTTCACGTTCGATAAATAAACAAAAGAACGTAGATAATCCTCACAAGTAAAAGTGTAAAATATTGATGGGGACCTTAGTCCTCGCACTGAACCCCACAACTTAGCCTAAAGATGAAAAGAGAGAGAGAAATATGTAAAGCTTTACCTCCCTTTCACACCTATACACATAAAATTAGTTAATGTCTCTTTCTGAAATGTATGTTAGTGTGTCAAAAGGTTAAGTCGTATTTACAACTTAAAATGTACTAGGACTCGGGATAACCAGGAAAATGACCAACGAATCACGTCACAATTGGATTGAAATTCACCTAGCGAATATCTGCGTGTCCATGGTGGCTGACATGAGGACCAGCTTGAGGTCCTTGACTCGGGGCAGAGCATCCCGCAGCGCTATCAGGAGGAAGTCGCTGAACTTGTCACGTTCGTGGACCTCGTCGACGAACACGTGGGTCACGCCTGCGTGTACAGACGGAGTCACGTGACGAGCAAATGACACGAGTAACATGATTGAATTTATGAGAAATAAACAGACTTTAACTTGGTACAAAACAAAAATTAAGGTTCCGTATAAATAAAAAAAAATGCAGTGAAGAATCCACGAATATATATCACTCTATTAAACTTATAAAGACGTAATGGCTTCTGTTCGAGCAGATCTTTAAATTCAATGGTAATTTTTTTATGTGTTTCTTATATTTTGCGAAGAACATATGCTAACTTTTTTTTATTATTATTCTGCATTAAAAAAAAATTATAAAGATAAATTATTGATATATCGACGTGACGATTTGGACAGCTGAAATAACAAGTTAAAAATCAATACGTACCTGTCAAAGAGCTGTCACCAGCCATTAATGTCCTAAGGAGGACTCCGTTGGTGCAATAGGTCAGCACTGTCCTAGGACTGACCCGTGACTCCAGGCGGATCTGATAACCTATAGACTGACCTATCTTCTCTAGGCGTTCGTAGGCTACCTAAAAAGACAATTGCATTGAACACATGCAATATAGATGATTGGACCCTCAGGTGATGTTAGAATTATTGAACTACTAAAGGCATTCATAGTTAGGGATAGCACATTAATCATGTGAGCCTCGAAAGAGAATGAGGGGATGCAGCGCCGGACTAGCCATGTAGTCGGGGTGGTATTTGCCAGCCGGGCCCTAGCCTACGCGGACCCCCCACAGGCCCGACTTGCGGCAACCGTAGGATAGGAAACCCGCGCAGGCTAGGTCCCAGCTCTTGCGACCTAAATGAAAAACTAGATCAGATAGTTCGTTCATAGAATTAGAGAGAACTGAAATAGAAAAAAAAAAATCGAAAAATGGTTGAACCTGAGCAAGCCGCCCCCTGAAACTAGTTTTGAATTTTTAATCTCAGCGGCAATAACTTTTGATAAAATTAACTTAGACGTTGGTTACGCCATCTATAGGCAGTTTGTGAAGAATTATTGGTGATTTGCTGTGCCGTTGAGTGGTGGCGCTGTAGTACCTTAGCTGGACTACTGCGCCGACCCGACGGTCGAGTTATCAGAGAGCCGGGACAGTTGGATCGCATACTCGAGTTCGAACGCCTCCGCTACATATATATACGCTTTTATGTGGAAGTGAGTTCGAGGGATCCGTCCTGGACAATATACGCTGGCAGAGGGAACGGTCGCCGCCACCGTCGGTGAGTAGATTGCTATCTCCTTTCACAACCGCATCGCTTAGGCTAGATATGCCCCCCCCCAAAACCGCTCCTTGGGCTATTTACACGCCCTAGGATACTTCCGCACAGACGTGTTAATGCATTACATTGTTTCATAGATATTAAAAAAAAAAACGATATTGTCTGTATCTAATAATTTATTACATCGTTGATAATTAAATTTTATATTTTGTTTATCTCAATATTTTCCCATAGTATCTAGTCTCGGGCCCCGGTCTTGTGGTCAGACACTGGGACCCTTCCGGCCCAGTCCGACCCTGAAGCGGTGCAGTGAGATATCACGTGTTATCATATTTCTGTGTAAGCGACCGTTCAAGTATTACGTAACGAGTTTGGGTGGAGGGGAGTCGTCTGAAACGTTACGATGCGTTACAGGATTGGGAGGGGGGTTTGAACTACGCGTTGCGTAACATTGTTTTAACCGCTCAGAACGGTAACGTAGAAATTTTTTTTCTCACGCATTTTTTAAAAAGTTTTTCTTTTTTCAAAATTTCAATCGGAATACTTTACAAAAAAGTGAATAATTTTGAATACCTTTTTTTTAACTCCCAATTGTACATACATAACATAAGCTCACGCCTGTTATCCCCGAAGGGTTAGGCAGAGGTGAAATAGCGAACTACACCACCCACATTTCGCCGACCTTAGTTCCGTCCCAGATGTGACAGGGGGCGAGCCTGTCGCCATATCGGGCACAAATTCCATACTCCGGGATGATACTGAGTAGAAAAACCCGATACCACTTGACCCGACCCGGGGATCGAACCCGAGACCTCAGAACGGCAGTCGTACCGTAATACAACTGCGCCACCGAGGCCGTCCTAATTGTAATGCGAAAAAAATATTTATCAACAGATGTGATAGTTTTTCTCAACGCTCCAGTAAAGTAGGTAACAAAAAATACCGCAGGGGCTAAGTCAGGAAGCGCAACGTGGTGCTTGCGAAAGTCACCCCGTGTCGCCCCCATCCCAAATGCGGCGGACGGCCCCGGGGGGTTTTAGTGGGTATTTCCGGCCGCTTCACTCCCGGGTAAGTCCCACACTGGCAAGGAGTTCGTCCCTCCGTGCCCCCCTTACCTATTGCATTGGGGGACTCCGGTCTCACTAATCCAATAGGTAAGGGTAGTGCGTAAATGCATTTCCCCCCGACAAAAAAAAAGGGTTAAAACAAGAAAACAACGTTATTAAATGTATGATTAGCAGAAAAAAAATACTAGGACGTAAAGAAAAATTAGAAGTCTCTTGCTTTTAAAAACAAGACATTTCGAATGTTAATAAATATTATTAACGGGATTAAAACAATAGCGTAGGCACCTTATTAGCGACTTTCCGGTACTTTATGCCACATAATTGTGACTTTCAGGTAAATATGATCACTTGGCTACGTAATGTTTTATACTAAGGGCCTTCCCCTTAGTAGGGATAAGGAAAAACGTTTTTTTTTTTTTTTTTCTTTTTTTATTATTAAAACAATACATTCTGCGGACTCTGGGTCCACACTTTTTTTTATATTGGAGGTTTAATTCGACTTGCGTCAGAAAAAATTGCCTATAATATTTCAAGCAGTTATGCAGTTAATAATCTTCTTTCACAATTAATTTATTTGAGCTTAAATCTACTTCTATATTTATATGTTATCTATATTATCTATATGTTAAATTATTTTGTAGACACTTATTTTGTTATTATTAATTAATTACTTACTTAATTATTACTTCAATTTTTTTTTAATTGTTTTTTTAAGGGTCGTAACAAGCCAAGCAGAACTAGGCCCGTGTCCGCATAGTTACCTCATAGAAGGAAAAACGTTACGGCGCATTACATGGCGTGAGAGGGAGGGGGTAAAAAAATCTCCAAAAAATTTCGTCACGTAATACTTGAACGATCCCTAGCGCGCAATGTTACAACGAGAAGAGACACGTGACCTAGACGAGCCGTGGCCAGGTCACGATTTTCACATTTTTCCAGAATTAAATTCGGTTATTTAATGATTTTTGTGATACTTTATTTATCGAAAAAATACATTTGCAATTTTAGGTGGTTTGAAAACTTCACGTGATTAATGGACAACCCCTCACTGTTTTCAGTTCCAGTCTATTTTATTCTAGTCGACAGATGGACTGATTATATTACCGATATTGATATTTATAAAAAAAATTATAAGGTCAAGAAAAAACCAATCTTTTTTTTTCGAAAACTACATTTTAAAAATGTAATCTCACCCTCTCTGCTACGGACACGGCAGATATCCTCCTAGGCTGAGTGCAGTATATCCTGGCCGGTTGTTTATGTTCCTGGCAGTAGTCTAGGACTATCTGCGGCAGTTGAGTTGTCTTCCCGCACCCAGTAGCACCTGCTACTATAATCACCTGAGATTAGAAATACTATAGTATTATACTGTAGATCCTAGAAAGATCCTTACATATACGAAAACAACTTGTCACAGTGTCTGTCACATGTCGCACAATCGTAACGAAAATTTTCACAATGTGTGTGTGTGTGTATGAATTGGGCCGACTTGAAAGATAAGATAGTTTTTAATTTTTATCTCTATTAATGACCGCAATCAAAATCAAAATTTATTTATTCAATTTAGGCCCTAAGAAGGCGCTTATGGACGTCTAAAACACTACCACCGGTTCGGAAAACAACCCAGTCGAGAAGAGCGCAGGCAAGAAACTCGATCTGGTTCCTTTTTTTTTTTAATAAATATAATATATATCATTTTTTTTTTTGTCATATAAAAAAAACTATACAAATCGTAGTCTTAATAATGTTAGCGGGTGCGCACAGAGATGTGGGTTAATTCCAGACATCACTATCGTTCACATCGCAATTTTTTTTTTATTACAAATTACATGATTTTATAGGAGAAAGTAATCAGAGTAACGCTGTTTTGGCGACCGGCGGGAGGGTGGGGGGAGGGGTGTTCGCACCGGTATGACGGAGCTTCTGAATGAGAAATAGTCTGAGAATCATTACATGTTTAGAGACAGCATTAGCTAGGTTAGAAAAAAAAAACATGTTTAGGCATCTATAAACATAAAATGCATGTGAGAAATTAAATTAAAATTATCTGGAGAAAAGTTGGACTAATAAAACTAAAATCAGCCTCAGTCACACATAAAAAAAATACGACATTAAATTATGATAATTTAAAAAGACACGTGTAAATTTATTTATATTCTAGTCTACCAGAGACAATGTTCATTTAAAAGTATTTTCTTTTTTTGCTTTGAAAACTTCTTTAGGTGTGTTGAGCACAGAGTGAACAAAAATCACTACTACATAGCTCCACGAAAACCGTTCATATATATATATATATATATATATATATATATATATATATATATATATATATATATATATATATATATATATATATATATGAATCGTAAAGAATCATAGGCGGCAATCTACAATTTAGCTATGTACAATCGCCAACAAAAAAACGTTAATATCGGTTTATTTTTAAACTATGTGCTACTAACTTCATGTTGGCATATAAGTGAACTATCTATAGATTAAAACACAGTTTATACACTAGTCATCATACTTTAGAAAAAAAAACATTTTTTCTACTTTTCCAAAAATAAGTTGAAGTTAGACAGCCACTTTTGATTTTGATTGACAGGACATTACATTATATACAAAAAGTATATCTCTGTACATATATTTTTTTCTTTTTTTGGCGTCGCAGAAGCATTTACCAGAGTTTTATTATTAATCTCTGATGGACAGGAATGTTGAGTACGATGGCAGATTCCTAAACTTTTGTGTTGCCACATCTAAAATATCAATTAAAAACAAAAAAGCTACTTTTAAATAATATTTTTCATTTCTGTCGGCAGTCCCCATGGCTGCCTAGTTTTTTTTTTTTAATTTATTTGGCCTCTTGTTAACCTCTTAGAATATAGGTTACTGACCCACAAAACTGAACATTCAGTGTGACTGCAGGTCATGGTATTATAACATCTTATATAATTATCAGTGGCGAAGCGCGAAAAAATTTGCCGGTAAAACCGGAGCAAAAAAAAAAAATCTACCTGGTCGTCATACTTCTTCCTCTTGAAAAGTAATAATAGTATATTTTTTATTTGTGAAGTGAGTGTTGTGCGATTTTTTTAGTAAAGCTATAAGGAATCGGGTTATTAGAGCGCTTCGCCAATGATAATTATATACTTTCATAGAGATGCGCCTTGAGTAGGATTTTAGGACTCGAGCCACTCGAGTAATTTTTACTACGTCAACGAGTTGTACCTAAGTTTTCGAATCACTCGAGTAAACTGCTTACACTCCTTACAACTCGAGTAAGAATTTATCACACGAGTTGAGTTTCTATTAGTTTAGATTAAGAGTTTTTAAATATCTTTATGAAATTAGTAATATGAACATGAAATAAAATACGAAATATTATTTACCTTATTTATGTCCTTAATCAACAAAGAAAAATAAAATGGCTTCTTACGAATAATTAAGTTGCAATGTAAAAAAGAAATTAAATTGCAAATAAGAAGTTATCTATATTTTTTGTTCAAAATGAACTTTATTTTAAAATTAAATTTTGACTAATGTTTGTTTACATTCAAGATGCAAGTTTGAATTTTTTTTTTACCTAGCTAATGCTGTTGACCGGAAGGGCCTTTACAGCTTCACCGGACTTTGGGGGCGAGTGCTGAGGGCACTCAGCCGCAATAAGGTGACTAGCTCAAGGGCTACCAAAGTGGTACGAACCTCGGCTTGGCCGTCACCTGACTTTAAAACTCATTCGCGAGTTTGAACATAGCTATTCCCTACATTTTTTATTAATATAAAAAAGGTTCCTTACAGGACCTATGTACCTTCATGTCATGTGTGTGTATGCAGTGTTGTGCGTGTAATGCTCAATGCATGGGCAGTGTCACTGTATCGCGCTGGCGGCGACGTCAAGAGCCTCCCCAGTTGGGGAACGAGACACGTCTTGGGTCGCCGCCTGAGGGGGACCTGGAGTGTGTGCGGGAGCAAAATTAGCCGCCTGTCCCCGGCGGCAGGAACGGCGGTTTCACGGGCGTGGGCGCAGGCACGCATTTATACGAGGTAAAGAAGGCAAGATCCCGACGTAAACTAGAGACGTAGTGACATCTAGTATAGCGCTTAACGAATTTACTTGGCGCGCCGAGTTGACTCAGTAACACGCGTGCAAACGAACTGAACTCAAATTTGTATTCACTCGAATACGAGTTTAACAAATTCACTCGACTCACTCGAGTAAGAAACGACTCAAGTCGCATCACTATACCATTATCTCAAACAATATTATTATAGTAAAATATCTATAAAATATTTTTTTAACTTAATTTCAAGCTAAATTTTGTTACTTTTCTCTCTCTGATATCTGCGGGTAACTATTTAATATATATGAGATTCGCTTTTTGAGAGGTTTGTCTCCATACAAATTGGTATCTCTCGGTACCACATATTTAGCCACAGCAAAAAGCAACATTATTCAACCTTAATAGTTTTTTTAATAATTTCACATTTCAGTAAACTTACCTGGTTTTGGGCTAAAGCATTAATGAGATCCTGTCTTTGCTCATACACGGGCAGCTTATCTCTGAACTTGAATAGATCTGGATTGTATGTGGAGTTTGGTATCTTAAAAACGCAAAACAATTAAAAATATACCTATTCAAACAAAACTCTAAATAAAAAAAAAAATACTCTCATAAAATACTTTGCGTAATTCTAATTACTTTGTTCAATTGTGAAGTATTATGACATTAATCAGTTTGTTGAATAGAGGTTTTGTGGCGGAATCTCAGTATGATATTTAGATGTTTTCTTAAATTAAATTAAACTTATATTTGACATAACGTCGAAACGTTGAAACATATATTTGACTCTATATCATGTAATCCTGGTGGCGTTTTGTGTGATATATTTTGTTATATTGTGTACAAGTTAAGTTTATTATAGAAAATAAAGTGTAACATTCATTCTGAGGTGCCAACAGTGCTCCATGGAAAGTTCGAGCAGAATGAACCACCGTTTTGCTGGAACCTGATAACACTGATACAAGATTGGAAATACAGCTTACTCACATGACACTTCTTTTTTTTTTCTTCTTTGACATTAAGCAATTCTGTTGTTGTTTTATTTGTTATTTTAATTCAATTTGTTATCTTTCAGAGACTCCTATGAGTTAGATCATTCACGGGTTAGATAATATATTTTTTTAAATTTTTACTTATCTATATTTAGGCACTCACATGACACTGGCACTAATTGTGTGTACACAGATTGCCATTAACTAAGACGAAGAAGAAGTATCTGTTTTTCATGAGTCTTTTTAAAGGATCATGGAAATTAACCAACAATTTATTGTTTATCTATTATAGACTCGAGTCCATATAGGAATTGATAATGAACACCAGATATGGAATAAGTCATAGGTGAAAGTTTTTGTGTAATAATGTAATGGTCTATCTATTGTACATTCATAGACTTAAAGAAGGCTTATGACAGAGTGGTGAGGATTTAATTGTGGATGCCATTGTCTATGTATGAGGTACTGCTCACTTACAGGTCAGGTTTAACACAAATACCATTTATCATTAATTTAACCATCTTATGCCTAATATATGGGGGGTTATGCTTTGCTTATTATCATATTTGGGAGGGAGGATCTAAATGATGATTACATAAGTAAAATTTACTTATTAATTTTCTTATTCAAAATTAATATAAATACTTACATTATTTTTTTTTTTTTTTATTATTATTTAAATTAAACTATCTGCAGACTCTGGGTCCGCACCTTTTTTTAGATTGGAGATTTAAATCGACTTGCGTCAGAAAAAATTGCCTATAATAGCAATTCGAGCAGCAATGCAGTTACTAATCTTCTTTCGCATATGTGAGCTTAAATCTACTTCTATTAAATTTTTTTATATCTATATATTAAATTATTTTGTAAACACTTATTTTGTTATTATTAATTACATATTATTTTTTTTTTTATTACTACTTACATTATCTTGGGAGATATGAGTTTTGTTTACTATTGCGGCAAAAAGTGGGTAAAATAAAAAAATAAAAATCTTAAATAATATTTAAACAGTCCCAGAGATGTTTTTAACATTTATAGGTGCAATTACAACCCTACTTAAGCTGCTAAGTCAATAAATGGAACTACTTCTCAGGATAATTACGGAAATAGTTTTTATTAACTACCTGAGCGACTCCATTATTCAATTGGCCTAATGACTTATGAGTCAACTGAGGGCTTCTCTCTTTTTCAGGGCAGCTGCTTAGGTCATCTTTTTCTTTATTAGTAATAGGGAATGCATTAGACAATTCTGCAATACTGCACCGCATATTAGAATCCAGAATAAGTTTTGCATCACTTTGAATTATTGTGGATCCGAGTCTTTTGTATATTGTTATGAAACGGTTAACACCTGGAATAAATATTTTTTATGATTAAATCAAGCATTATGGTAACATACCACTTGAGATGTTTTTTTCGTTTGCAAAGATCATATTAGTTTTTTATACACATTACTATACAAATAAATATATGCATTCAAATTTATCAGTTACAGTTTTATGTTTAAAATAATATAGTTCTTAAAGTACCTTTAATTTACCACAAAAAGTTCTCAAATCAGTGTCTATAGTTTATTTAGGACAGTTGCGAGACAATTTGGGGCAATTCAAAATCATAAAAAGAAATGTAGATAAAGTTTAGTAATTAGTAGATCTAACAATAACTATTATGAAACATTTGATTGCATCCAGTGACTAATATTATTTTCAGCACATTGAGCAATTGACTTGCAACATATATATATATCAATTTATAAAAATATAATATACAAATTGAACGCCCGAAAACGCCAAATTAAAAACGTTTCTAAAAACTTTAAAATTGGAATAAATATAAAGGCACTTGTTGTATTAAATTTAGCAACAATAACATAAACTATAGCGTACCTTTCCCACGAGATTTAGACTTTAAACCTAATTTAGCCACTGTTTCATGAATAAAGCCGCGTTCCTGTGCTGATAGAAATGACGGAAATTTTAGCTCCGTTTCATTTTCGTCGCTGATAAATCTGTCCAGCTGTATTTTCAGGGCTATGCTCACAGACTCTGCTATGGGAAAATGCTTGTTGCCCAAATTCCTTTTCCCTTTTTTCGAACTCATTTTGATTATTTATTATATTCTTACTTGCATATTATCAAGAGAATGTGTTTATAGACCCCAATTTGAACAAATATCAGGAATAGAGAAAATAATCTTTTTTATAATATCGCAGAGATGGAAGATACTAGTGATAGGGATGTACAACAAAGTTTACGTTAATTAGTTTTCAAAAAGTTAATCGATTCCATCAATACACGAGAAGCTTTCCTTTAGAATAATATTCACACGTTACTTTAACCGTAGTCTTCGACAAACAATTTAAAATTGTTTTAAAGCATTCTTAACTATTATATTATTATGTAATAAGACAAAAATTACGTAAAATATTGTTTGCTAACAGAAAAAATTACTAACTATTTGTTGAAATGTCTTATACAATACTTACTTCAAATATTTCACATAATTACTGTTCACATAATTTACCTATTTTATGAAGAAGTATTATAATTTATAAACATGAAGCAAATACACTTGTAAATGGTAGTAATCTTCAATGAAAAGGAAAAAGTTATCAAGTTTCGCAAAAGGAGATTGACATGGGAAGTCCTTGAGCGATATAAAAAAGGAGAAAATTACGTTATGTTTACTTATCTTGAAATATCTGGATATTTGTAAAAATATATCATTTAAGCGGGCGTGCCCTAAAATTTCATACGAGTGGGCGTGCGTCATGTTTTTTAGGACAACAAAAGTTATAAATAAATATTGCCTCAGTTGATGTTTTACCTTTTTTTGTTGGGGGGAAATGCATTTACGCACTACTCTTACCTATTGCATTAGTGAGACCGAAGTCCCCCAATGTAACAGGTAAGGGGGCACGGAGAGACGAATTCCGTGCCAGTGTGGGACTCGCCCGGGCGTGAAGCACCCGGAAATACCCACTAAAAACCCCGGGGCCGTCCGCCGCATTTGGGATGGGGGCGACACGGGGTGGCTTTCGCAAGCACCGCGTCGCAGTTGATGTTTTACCTACCAATACAACTAGAAATTGGACGAAATAAGTAATCATATATGCAAATATTACAAAAACTTATATTTCTTTATAAAAAATTTGAATAGTAATTAAAAAATGGCAATGTATCATTGTGTAACTTTGATGACTATGGGTTCGTCGTTTGTGTAGAAATGAAACGTTCAATCAAAAGGTTGAATATAAAATATACATTTTTCATAATAAATGTGTCTACTTTTATACTCGAGAATTTGGATCTGTGTGAGTGAGAAATCCAATCGTTGATCTTCTCTTGCATTGCGTCATTGTGGTTTATGGTTAACAGATGTTGTGTAGGGTCGGCGCAGTCACTTTGACGCCACTCGGCGGCGAGGTTCATCCGCTAGTGTTATTGTTATTGTGTGCGACGATCCCTTGTGTTGTTGACTGCAGGTAGTAACGACGGACCGACGGCGCCTCTCTGCCGCGTTGCGTCCTTGTGGAGAGCTTCCGCTCTTTTTCGAGGCGACGCGTACCTTATTACGTACGTAATTACGTAATGATGATGGTATTTAGATAATTATTAATATGTAGCTATAGAGCAGCTACAAGAATATTTTAATTAAGTAATTCAAATTTTACCAAACTGCAAGTGGATCCTTAACACATGTTTTTCTTGGGATAACACTACAAATGAACACTTATTTGCAAGTCCGATAAAAGCAGGTATACCCGAAAACTAATTATGTCGTAAGTTTTACGACAGCACGTCCGTTTGAAGATTTACAGAAATATACTACTAAAGCAGTATTCGATTTTTCAGAATTCATTTAATGAAAGCGCTCTGAGATCTTTAAATGTCCAAAAAAACGGGCTCAAAAGGCTGAAGTTGTGAAACCAATGATTATAAAAAAATCAAATGTCAGAAATTAGGGTTAACGGACTTTAGTGATAAACCGATTAAAAAATGGAGGACCGCCTTGTATCGATTACTTTGATGAAATACCGGTTTTTTTCTTGTTTTTTATTAACTTCAAAAATAAGGTATTTTTGCTTCATAATTAATCAGTTGAATGCCTGTTTCAATCTATAGGTACTAATTAAATCATTTTCTGACAAAATCAGGAAGACGCATAGTTATAAAAACAATACAAATGCAATCTAACCCGAATTATCGAAAACACGAACAAAACAAGTAAGCCGCTGCGGGACGGGCATATGTAATTTAGTATACATAAAAAGATAGTTTATGAAAGAAACTGGTAAAGGTAAAATATTCAGATTTGTAAAAGAAAAAGGTGATTGTTTATTTAATCAACATTTGTATTAATTTAATGATTAAAGTGAAAAAGTTCTTAAGGCGAGATGTGAGTAAAAATTCAAGGCCACACAACGTTCGTCAGCGTATTAGATATTTCATACTACCATATATCATTGTAACGCATGATGTGACGATTCGTCGCCCATACCAACAGTCGGTTTAAAGCGCCACAAATCAAATGCTTTCAGATTCTATTTACCTAGTTTTACATGGATTTTATAATTTCTGTATTTTGTTCTAAAACGTGAAGTCGAAAAGAGAAGATTTCAGCAGAGCTAAGTGTATATTTGCTCGGGACCTCAGACGGAATATCGTTATTAGAATCTTGTATATTTCCTCATTATGTCAGAAATGGCGAAAGTGTTTTTTAAGCTATGCGTCAAATGCATCACGTCTTTGTGTGTGCTATTACAATATGTGGCCCTGTTCGTTCTTCGATGTAAAGTTTGTTTAAAATAAGGCTTGAATATATAGCTACACAGAGTAGTCGGTTTCTTCAAATAAAAACCGGTTTTTAAAGGTTTTTATAGAACCGGTTCACATCACTAACACACTTACTGAGACACGTGAATTTATAATAAACAGTATATTTTTTGTATAATTTATTATGTGTAAAACTTAGTAAAGTAATTGTATCATGGTGAAAAACATTAAGCACTTAGTGGTAGACACCACAGCTTTTATCAAATCCGCTAGCCTGCAGGAAATCGCAGAAAATGTTTACACTGTACAAGAGGTTATTGACGAAATTACGAACGACAGGCAGCGAAGGAAACTCGTAGTTTTACCATATGATATAGTTGTCAAAGATGTATTTACGGAAAACTTAAAATTTGTCACTGAGTTTTCCAAAAAAAACAGGCGATTACACTAGCCTATCTGCAACAGATTTGAAAGTTGTAGCTCTTACATATCAACTTGAAAAGGAGAAAGTTGGTACAGAACATCTTAAAGATGAACCGACTATGCAAAAATTTGTAAAAGTAACAGGCATAAGTGGTTTTAATCTGCATCCGGAATCAGGTGCGGAACAAAATGAAACTACGGATGAAACATTAAAGGACTCTGCAAACAAAGAAACTGGGGAGGCAAATGATAATACAAACTCAGTTGTAAACCAAGAAACAGGTGAAACTTTCAGTAGTGATGCTCTTACAACTTGTTTAGATGAAATTAACACTACAACAAGCCAAGAAAACAATTGCAATATAACTGATGATGAAAAATTAGCAGAAGAAATAGCAAATCAGTTAAAGAACATAGATATAAAAGATGAGACAGTAGATAAATTTATAGTCAAGGTATCTGATGAAGAAGAAACAGAGAGTGAAGAAGACAGTGATAGTGATGGAGGGGATTGGATTACTCCTGGAAATTTGGCAGAAAAGAAAAAAGAAATGGAATTTGGAGAATTTGAGGATAAATTTGTGGAAGTGGCTTGTATAACTTCAGATTTTGCTATGCAAAATGTTTTGAAACAGATTGGGCTTAATGTCACGGCTATAGATGGAAGAATCATTAGACAATTACGTACATTTATCTTTCGTTGTACAACATGTTTTAAAACCACAAGTGTTATGACAAAACTATTCTGTCCAAAATGTGGTCATGCAACTTTAAAAAAAGTTGGAGTCAGTATTGATGAAGATGGTAACCAACATATACATATAAATGGACGTAAACCTTTAACAGCTAGGGGGTAAAAAGTTCAGTCTCCCCACACCCAGAGGTGGGCAACACTTCCAGTATCCCATTCTTTCTGAGGACCAACATATAAAGAAAAGGTTCGTTACAAAATTAGCCCGTAAAAAAACGAATGCCATGGATCCAGATTACACGGCTGGATTTTCACCCTTCGCAGTCAAGGATGTCAACTCTAAATCGGCAGTTCTGGGTGTGAGAGCCAACAATCAAGATATAAAATACTGGATGAAAAATTATTCAAAAGGAAAGAAAAAATAGAAACTCAATTTATACTGTATATTCTATTAATTATAACTTACATTTGTATTTATATGCAATATAAATGCCTGTTATTACAAAATAATAAATAAAATCTTTTTATTTTGTTAATTTCATATCAATGAACTTGAAGACAGATTCGATACAAACATGTGATGTCATTTCATGCCTTTCATGTCCTGAAAAAGATGTTTAAATTTACTTAAATGTATGAGTATAATATTCAAATAACACTCAACCAGTTAAATAAGTGCATATTCTGATAGATTTATTTTATATATTAATACTAGCTGTGTACCCACAGCTGTGCCCACATTTCATGTTCTTAACTTTGTTTTCTTTTTATGATACAGTAATACCCCGCTTAGCGCGACCCCGTTACGCGCGGTTTCACTATAACGCGAATTTGAAATTTCGCGCTCAATTGCCTCGCATTACGCGAAAGAGTGCGTATAAACATAATGTAAAGACAATAGATGTATTTTTCCGTAAAAAATTAGAGTATGTATCGCATAGTGTTCTTAGAATTAAAGTGATTGATTAAAATGATTTGTATTTTTTTGTATTAAATTTTGACTATGTTTAATCATAAACCTCGATATACGCGAATTTCAGTTAACGCGATTTTTTTCGGAACGTATCCCTCGCGTAACGCGGGGTATTACTGTACCCTAATTTTTTTTATTACTAAGATAAAGTATAAATATTTCTCATAAATTCAAGCACTTGCCCCTAAAACCATGCATTAAATCTAATTTTATCCAATTTTTTATGAGCTTTAATTTTTATATCCAGATCCCTAATTGTTTACGAAAATTAAAAGTACCCAAAAAAATCCCATTACAATCCGTCCAGCAGTTCCGGAGATTAGCCGGAATAAACAGTCAGACAAAAATATAAAAAAAATGTAATTTTGGTATAGGTATTGTATATACAATAATAACTATTTAGTAAAAAAAAATTTTGACATTACAAACAGACACTCCAACTTTATTCATTAGTATAGATAATATGGAAGTATTATAATTTAGATTTAATTGAATTGATTGCAGATATAGCCTAGAGAAAAAATTTATTACATAAATACTTAATCATATTCGAATGTTATAATTTTACCTGCTGATACTCTTGTTATGTCAAAATCAGGTGTCTTCATCGGAGTATCCAATTGGGATTGACTAGATATCCAGTTCATAGCAACCTGTAAAATATTTAAGTTAGGATGAAATAAAATATATTGCTGATTATGTCAATACAAAAACTAGTCGTAACTAAATAAAAAAAGTGCTACCACAAAGACTTTTCATAGCATAACAAGTATATAACTGCCTCGGTAGCGCAGTTGTATTACATACGGCTGCTGTTCTGAGGTCTCGGGTTCGATCCCCGGGTCGGGTCAAGTGATATTGGGTTTTTTTCTACTCAGTATCATCCCGGAGTTTGGAGTTTGTGCCCGATATGGCGACAGGCTCGCCCCCTGTCACATCTGGGACGGAACTAAGCTCGGCGGAATGTGGGTGGTGTAGTTCGCTACTTCACCTCTGCCTAACCCTTCGGGGATAACAGGCGTGAGCATATGTATGTATGTAACAAGTATTATATGTTATCTAAAAAAAGCATTTTTCCAAATTGTTCTTGTAAATGGTTTTAAAACAATGAAGGTTACACTTCTGCTCAAACAATACTGCTAAGCTATAAATATATTACTGCTAGGTGAAGAAGCCCAAGTAAAGAGATATATGGTATTATGGTTAATAAGAACTCCACCAAAGATTCAATTCTGAAAGCTCAGGCATACAGCATTCAATACATGTTTCATATAACATATCTATTCATTTCACTGTCAGTCAAGAGAGAGTGTAATAATAAAATTCAAATAAATGAATAACAATTTTTTTGGTTCCATACAATAGCTTAGAACCTTTTTTTTTTTTTTGACGGGGGGAAATGCATTTAGGCACTACCCTTATCTTTATTCAGTAGTATTTGAGGGATCAGAGTCCCCCAATACAATAGATAAGGGGGCACGGAGTGACGAGCTCCGTGCCAGTGTGGGACTCACCCGGGCGTGAAGCGCCCGGAAATACCCACTAAAACCCCCCGGGGCCTTCCGCTGCATTTGGCACGGGGTGGCTTACGCAAGCAAATAGCTTAGAACCCTACAAAAACGTCATCAAATTACACAGGTTCTAACTATATTCTAGAGCTACCTTTAGAACCTACAAAAACGTCATCAAATTACACAGGTTCTAACTATATTCTAGAGCTACCCGAAGGCTAAATTTAGCCATGGCAGATATAGGCTGGCATAACGATGCATAATCTAGTACAGCATATAGTAGAGTTGTAAAATTATTTTATTATACATACATACATACATATCATCACGCCTTTCTCCCGTGGGGGTAGGCAGAGATTACGTCCTTCCACTTGCTACGATCTTGGCATACCTCTTTCGCTTCCTCTACTTTCATGAGCGCTTTCATACATGCTCGTCAGTTATGGGTACTTTTTACCTGGCCTTTATTTAAGACATGATTGATTTGGTCTAGATACATTCGCCTAGGTCGACCCTTACCGACTTGCCCATTATTTTATTATAGATAAATAAAAATTAGTTAAATACATTTAAGATTTACCTCTTTTATAAACGGTGTGATTTTTTTATTTGAATATGAATGAACAGAGTCTGTTAGAGCTATTGCTTTAACTCTCTCTTCAAATTCCTTCCTCACTTCATCAGCTAAGGTTACAACCACAACACCTCCGTAGCTATGAGCCACGATTACCACAGAAGAAGCATTCGCCTTAGAAATATATGTTTTCCAGACATATAATGCATGTTCTTCTGGTGTACTGCTGTGCTGTATTGTTTTTCCATCTAGTGTACTATTATCATTAGTGTTTAAAATAAGAACTCCATAATCTTTGTCTATGGCTTTCTTGATGTATGGAATTTGTGATCCCACTTCTATATTCTCATTGATAATTAATCTGAAACAATGGAATTAGGGAAGCACTATTTTATTGAATTAAGAATAACTATAATTAAGAATTTTGATTGCATTCATGATAGGAGATTGATTAAGTTCTCAGGTGTCATAAAATAAATATGGATGTGTAGTAAATATGGATATACATTTGCTTGTATTGTATAATATTAAGAAATGTAAAGATACATTTTGCTTTACTTTGAATAATTTGAAAAAATTTAGCAATATATTTACAAAATACTTACGATCTGGCCCACTGTCCAGCACGAACAACACCAGAACCATGTATAAGGACAAACAAAACATCTTTTTTGTCATAATCCTTTGAGGCAAATATAAATGTTCCATTTGTGGAATTTTCTGGTACAAGAAGTTTTTGTAAGCCTAGTTCTGTTTCTAACAACTGGTATATGTAATAAGTGATAGCTGTTCCTAGTTGTTCATAATTTGCTTGACAGTGCTGGTGGTCACTACTGATATTGAATTGAAAAGGTTCTTCAGTTGGCTGACCATCTTCACCAATTTTCCTAACTTCACCATCTGTAAAATTTAAACCTTATTATGAATAAAAACATTTTGATTATGTAACTTATTATCCATAAACGTAAAAATAATAAATTGTACATATTTGTAATTTAAGAACCACAAAACAAATTTCTGACTCTTTGTTTTATAATCATACATGTATCTGAATTGTCTGCTGTTATTTAGTATTTTTTCTATATATATCCATTTCTCATATTACATTATCAATATTTATGAATATGTAGGTAATTAGCAGTTCAAAGAAGTTACAAAAATAAACGTTTGTTTATCACAATCAACAGAATAAGAAAAACAAAATGTTAATATCTGTTTCTTAAAGGTTAAAAGTTCATTGTTAATATTGCTAGGTATGTTATATTACCATGATGGTCTTTGGAATTTCATTTATATTTTAAAATTTAACTAATAAGAGGAAAAATCTTATGCCTGCTTTAGGAGCATATTATTAATAACTATTAATAAATAAAATACTTACTAGAATTGAATGTATAGCCTAAATCTTTCATAGTTTTAATACCTTCCATATTCTCCAGTTTATTATTAACGTAATTAGAGCTTCGTTTTCTTTGAAGCTGTTGTCTAATTTTCGGCATAAATGAACGCAGTTCTCGTATAATATTCATTAACTAAAAAATCAATTCAAATTAAATCAAATATTGTTAAATGATATTTTATTATTTATAAATTATATTATTAATAAATTGTAAAATGGTACATTTAACATTTATAAAAAAAACTTTACCCCGGTTCACTTGGCATATATAGGTTTACAAAACAAACAACTAAAACAATCTATATTTATAACAACCAGATATAAATAATAATAACCACAACAAAATTATAATTCTTGACAGATAGGCATTAGGATTTAGGAGTGTTTAATTTTGTATCGATTCAACTCGAAATAATCGTACCGTCTTATATCGATATATTACGCTTCGATATATCCGAAAACGCACAAAATTAAAAATACCTTGTTTAATTTGATTATGGTTTTGGCTATTCTGAATATAATTTCTATTCCACAATTTATTCAATTGCACTTTTTATTCCCTATTTAGTCAAAAATTCACAATAATTTGATGGATTACACAAAAGCCACTTCTAATAATCTAATACATATTTCAACAGTTATACAATTTTTGAGACGGAGGAAGGGTGCTGGTGTATTTGAGATTAGCATTCGATATGTAGCATAGCATTGATACAAATGTTACGATATATTGAAACAAGTATCAAAATTTTTGTAAATGAACATCCCTAATAGGCATTGAAATTTGACGGTACACTCAAAAAATAAACTCTTAAGTCTTACGAAATAATATTTGCTATTGTTAACTAGTATTGTATAATATTCATAATCAATATGATAATACCAGATATCTATTATATACTATGACTTAAAATTCGAGAAAATATTTAGAATATAAAGATATTATATTCCGTAAAATTATTTGTTCAATTTACATTAAAACTAAATAAAAATGATGCATCTGTTAGGATTAAATGAAAATTGATAGAGAACAAATATATCCAAAGACTTTGGTCACTCCCGCTCGAACTGGGAAGCGACTTTTGGTTTGCTATTTGCGAAATCTACGAAGATGATCTAGTGAGTGTACTGTTTCAAAAGGGCGAGACCACTCACCTTTACCACCGCTACGAAGTCGTTGGTCAGCGCCGACGTCTTTAATATGGGTTGTGAACTTATACCACATATACTATGAAACGAAGTTGTATGTCCCAACTATCCATACACGTGTCACTCCGATATAATCACTGTACACGATAGTCCACACGTCTGTTCGAGGATTGTACGACGAGACTCTTCGGGTAGCGGGTGCGAGGTGCCGGTGGCGGCTACGACCAAAATGCCCCACTACCCTCACTAGATTTGTTAACGATATCAAAACAAAAAAAACTAAAACTACCTACCCGAACTACAGGAGTAAATGCGCAGCTCCAACAGACTTAATAAAACGATATTTTGGCCACAGTTCGAGAGTAGATAGAGATATCTTATAAATTGACTAACTATTTGGTACTAAGAACGTAAACTTTCAACCTAGCAATCAAGTTTTGCATATTCTACTTATTTTAGAAATAGCTGCTATTTAAATTTTTCAAACATTTAATAACATAAATGTTTAAAGAATTGTCAGAGTATTAATAATTTGCAATTAATCAGATTTATTTGAGTACACACAAATTTTTTTGTTGGTTAAATCCTTCTTGGAACTCTGAATATGAGAGGTTTAAACTTATTTAATAACAATGATTTCATATAAAAACTCTTAACTTTACACTATCAAAATTCATTTTCAGATGGTGAAATAAAACTTATCCACAGTTATGGAAGTACATTTAATCATTGTACCAATCCAAGAATAACAAAGTAAATGACATGACAAGTAAGAAAAATAAAACGTAGACTCTAAGTCCTGCATTTCTTTGTATAGCTTGTTTTATTTGCTCATTTGCGTCCTTCACATTCTCATTTGTACCAACGACAGTATTCGCTATTCTGTCTATATCTTGTTCTTGTTGTAGAACCTGGAAGCAGATAAGGCATCATATAAGTTATGCTGCTAATACAGAAGTGTATTAATTTTATTACTAGTTTTAATTATATTCAGCATAACATAAAGACAAGGAAAAAGAAGTTTTCAATACCAAAATAAAGTTAACATTAGAACGTTATTGTGAGTTTACCTTTTCAGTAAAAATCTCTTGCAATTCAGCAATATGCAAGACTTTACTCTCAATCTGTTTCACTTCTTCAGTCATGCTGTTTAACTCATTTAATAGTTGGACATTCTCCGATTCAAACATTTGTAGTTCTTCTGCACTCAGCTCCCCTTCATCTGACATAACTGCCGTTTCATTTTCTGACAAGTCTAATTTAGTTTTATTGGTGTCAACATCTTCTGTAATGTCTTCCTCTTTCTCTGGATCTTTATCTGACACAAAGGGGTTCAAAATTATAGATTTAGATTGCGGTAACTCTAGACGTGACAGTTTCCTGATATCGAGAGCCCGCTTTACTCGTAAAGCTTTTAATTCACTGTGTATTTTACAAACAGCTTTTAAATATGCATCTACTAGATCTATCACGGCATCCATGTATTCACGTGTTTGATCAGAGACTGAAACTTTGCGATTATCATTCCTGAACTCTTTCAGTAAGTGAGAACATGTATTGATGATTCTTTGGGCCCCAGTGTCTATTTGATCGCGGTCCAACTCGGACATGTCATTTTCAGACTCATTGTTGAAGAAACTCAAATACCGATCCCGGTGTTCAAGTAAGAAATCTCTCAGTCTCGTTATTTGTGAACAGATATCTTTCGCTGTTGTGATGAAACCATTTTTTGTTTTACTTCTTAGTAAGCGTTGTTTATCTTCGCTCACGGGGCTTTGTATACCAAATGCTTTGTTGCGTGTACGTACAGTTTTTATACAAGCTTTGAATAGCGGTGTTATATCCATATTTCTAACTTATAAAAAGAACACGAATTCAAAAATAAATTCGCTTTCAGTATTTCTGCTTGACACTTCAGTTTTTTGCTGATGAGATGACAGTTACACTGAGTACGTTTTATTGATTATAAGGGTATGACTAGTAGTATTAACACTCAGTACTTAATTACATTTTTTTTTATTTTATTACATTTTAGAATACCACATTCTCTTTAAACGGATATATTCAAAGGTTAAAGTTTGGTAAATTTATTTTTACATGTTATTTAATAAACAGGATTTTTAGTAAAAATCCTATAAAATTATTACCGTAAACCGGAACGTAAACCTTATTCGACGGCCTATGAAATCAAAGTTGCCCTTGCAATTTATAACAGCGAAAGCGCAACCATACCGTTTTGCTTAATAATACAAATAATAATATTACTGTTTCAGCTACATTCCAGTCATTCTGTTAATTAAATGCAAAGTTGTATTTTCCAACAATCTCATATCATTGTTTTAATAGATCACTCTATTTTTCAAGTTATATATGTATTAGATATCGCGAGTTTCTTAATAATTTATTAAGATCTAAACTAAATTAGAAAGCGTTATTCAGAGTGTGTTGCAGGCTAAGAATAGTACCAACCCATATTTTTCCGTGGGCGTCATAAATGTCGACTAAAGGATATAAACCAAGAGATGGGCGGCAGCATTCTCTGAGTAGGTACCAAAAAACACCTTACTGCGATCGTTAACCCGCCTGCCAATCGTGACGATTATGGCAATCCTCCTTTATTGGGGGAGATCTAAGTCCAGCAGTAGTCGTCTTATGGATGAATGGATTCAGACTGTTATCTTTCTAAATAAAATAATTAGGTATGTAAGTTACGATTGAAAATAAAACACAACAGCAAAACAGTATATGTATGAACATTACAACATCCATGAACAAATTTTAGTTAGAAATGTCGCACGAGATTCATCTTAAGATTATGTGGCGTTCCGCCTTTCTTATTTTAATATAATTACGTTTCATATTTGAACTATTTAACTTTAACGTGTATTAGATACTCTTTGCTGCAGGACGCTATGATAGACGCCGAAAAAACATTAAGCAAAAAAAACAATACGTCTTGTCATGGACATTGATTTATATTGTAAAATATATATACTCATTCTGTATTTTTGATATTAATTAAAAGCAGTGAGTCAATCTACGGTGTTCTATTTTAACTTCTCCGTCGACAAAGTACACGGTACCTTCGGGTAATAAATCGCCAAAGTGGTGACCCTCAACTTACGACACCTAAGTCAACGCATCGAAGAAGGCATCTAACCCTGCACCGCACCTGGATTCTTCTCTTCCTGCAGCGTGCATTGAGTGCATATCACTCATCTCCGATTGCGGCTTCGGCATCTGGCGGCCGATAAACACCTCGAGGTCAACGTGTTCATTCGACCGGCATTTCAACACCACGTTAAAAACAGCATTGTGTTAAGAGTGATATCTTGTCATATGTGCGTGTTTTTCTCTAAGTGCGGTCATAATAATTTCGAACATAATTCTGTTTCATGATTTTCTCATCGAACTTTTAGATTAGGTTTTTGTTTTTTGTTCAAAAACCAGCGTACGTCATCAATCGACAACTCGCCTAAATTTCGATTAGATACACTACGAGCAGAAACATTTTATTCAATTCGAACTCTTGTATATTAATTTTGTATATTACAAAACATAATTTCGACAAGAATTCCTGAACACAAGTAAAAACTTTTTTTTTGCATTGGAGTTTGGAACATTAAGTTACTAACTAAACATAATTTGTTAAATGTAATCTTTTTAGGTAGCTGAACAAAATCTTATATTTTATTTTATTTTTTGTGTTTCTCAAAACATTTGTTGACCATTAGTTAATTTTAAGTGTGCATAGAACTTGCAAACTATTTAATAACCACCTTTATTTTATTTTGGGTAACAATAATTATTATTTACATTAATTGTTTGGTTTTGTGCATTTAACAGTTTCAATTGCTATTATTTTTTCTTTGTCTTCTTTTATTTCTCTGGTGTACGATTGTAAATTGTATTATTTGTGTATTTATATTATTACAATTAAATATTGCTTTATATAATAGTTCACAACTCACGGAAAAGGGTAAGCCTACCAATATATTGTGAGCACATCTAAGGTGGTCATAATGAACGAAGACCTGCGTGCAGAGCTCGAACACCTGCGGACACAAAATGCCGCACTCGAGGCACGCCTTCAGACACAGCCAGTACAACTCCAGGTTAATTCTGTATCCGTCAAGCTTCCTTCCTTCTGGGCAGACAGACCTGCAGTCTGGTTTGCTCAGGCGGAGGCTCAATTTCACCTGGCAGGCATTAAAAATGATACCACAATGTTCAGCCACGTTATCAGCACAATAGACCAAAGGTTAATTGGGGAAATTGAGGATATTGTCTTGGATCCGCCACCTGAAAACAAATATCATATATTGAAACAGGAACTCATTCGCAGACTATCGGCATCAGAACAACAGCGGGTGGAACGCTTGGTTAGTGATGAAGAACTAGGAGACCGGAAGCCTACAGCTTTTCTTCGGCATCTGCAGTCACTTGCCGGCAAATCTAAAGATGACTGTATTATTAGACAGCTTTGGATGCGTCGATTGCCCACCCAGGTTCAAGCAATTCTGGCTGCACAGGAGGATCTCAGCTTACAAAAGCTAGCTGAGCTTGCAGATAAAATTATTGAAGTGACCGTACCTAGTTCTTCAAAGGTATACGCTGTAAACAGCGAACCTAACGAACATCCATCAATCAAAGACCTCCTGATTCAATTAAATAAACATTTCAAGGATTATACTGCTGCTTTGCAGCCACGTGGTAGACTTAGGAATCGACCTGCCTCACGGAACAACAGCCGAAGTGGCACTCCGGTAACCAAGCGGTGTTGGTATCACAAAAAGTATGGTACCATGCTACCAAGTGCACAAAGCCCTGCGATTGGAAGCCGGAAAACCCGACCAGCAATCAGTAAGGGCGGAAACTGATTGCTGCTCAGTGGATCACGGCCGCCGTCTATTTGTTACAGATAAGGAGACCAAACACCAGTTCCTAGTTGATACCGGGTCTGACTTATGCTGCTACCCTTATCGCTGGGTTCGAGATCAGAGGAAACCTTCTGACTGGGAACTCAGTGCTGCCAACGGTAGCACTATCAAGACCTTTGGAACTGTGAACCTTAAACTTAATCTTGGACTGCGCCGTACCTTTGTTTGGCAGTTTGTGGTTGCTGACGTCAGCACTGCCATTATAGGATCAGATTTCCTAGCATACTACCACCTCCTGCCAGACTGCCGTACCAAGAGATTAGTTGACGGCACTACTGGTTTAGCCATCATTGCTTCTGATGCCACCAGCAAACAGTCCAGCATCAAGACTATTAATATTCAGAGCTCTGTTTTTGCACAAGTGCTGGCCGAGTTCCCTGACGTCACTAAACCACCTGGACTACCACGGGAAATAAAGCATAACACTGTGCATCATATTCGGACCACAGATGGACCTCCAACTTCCTCCCGTCCTCGACGTTTGGCGCCACATAAATTGACTGCCGCCAGAAAGGAATTCGAGGATATGCTGCGGAATGGCACAGCGCGACCTTCGCAAAGTGCTTGGTCCTCTCCGTTACATATGACCCGTAAAAAAGACCAGTCATGGCGTCCATGCGGCGACTTTCGTGCCCTGAACGCCAGGACCATACCAGACCGTTACCCGGTACGACACATCAATGATTTTACCCATAATCTTTCTGGGGCTAAAATATTTAGTACTGTTGACCTTGTGAAGGCCTATCATCAGATACCTGTTGCTGAGGAGGATATCCCTAAGACCGCCATCATTACCCCGTTTGGCCTTTTCGAATTCCCTTACATGACTTTTGGGTTGCGAAATGCAGGGCAAACTTTTCAACGGTTCATCGATGAGGTCACTCGGGGTCTTGATTTTGTTTTTCCTTACATCGATGACATCCTTATATATTCAGCAAATGAGGCTCTTCACAAGGAACATTTAAGAATCCTTTTTAAGCGCTTGAATGATTATGGGGTTGTAATTAATCCGTCAAAGTGTGTATTCGGAGCGTTCCTGGGCTTTAATATTAGCGGGGAAGGCACGCGTCCTCCTCAAGATCGCATTCAAGCCCTTCTGGATTTTCCCCCTCCGAAGACTGTTCAAGGTGTGCGTCGTTTTCTCGGTATGTTAAATTACTACCGCCGTTTTGTGCCCCAAGCTGCTCAGTTTCAGGCTCCCCTAATCGAAGCTGTTGTTGCTACCAATGGCAAAGGTGCTAAGCCATTTGTATGGTCACCTGAGCTTCTGGTACAGTTTGAAAATTGCAAATCGAGCTTATCTAACGCGACTCTGTTACAGCACCCAGTCAACGGCGTACCCCTTGGCCTGTATACGGACGCATCAAGTGTCCATATTGGATCCTGTCTTCAGCAGCAAGTGAACGGCCAATGGTGCCCGCTGGCCTTCTTCAGCAAAAAGCTGACTCCTCAACAGACACAGTGGCCAGCTTATTATCGGGAATTATTGGCGGTGTACGAGAGCGTTCAACATTTCCGACACATACTCGAAGTCCAGCACGTTACGATTTACACAGATCACAAACCGTTGCTGTACGCTTTCGTACAGCGCCGAGAAAAACTTCCGCCTGCGCAGTTGAACCAGTTATCGTTCATAGGCCAGTTTACGACGGACATCCGCTATATCAAAGGCGAGGACAACATTGTCGCTGATGCAATGTCCCGGATAGAGGCCATTTCTTTAGAAGAAGATTACGAGGCCCTCTCAAAATCACAGGAGGAGGATCAAGAACTCGCAAGCCTACGTCAAGGAAATTGTAGCCTTAAATTTGATCAGGTTATCATTCCAGGGACTAAGGTTTCTGTCCTATGTGACTTGTCCACAGGCAAGCCTCGTCCTTACTTGACCCCTTAATTTCGCCGTGCGGTGTTCGACAAGATTCATAACTTGAGCCACCCTGGCGTGCGAGCAACCACTCGCCTTCTGGTCGAACGCTACGTTTGGCCCTCGATCAGAAAGGACTCTCGCCAATGGGCTCAGGCTTGTATGGCTTGTCAACGCGCTAAAGTATCCAGACACATTTCTGCTCCTCTCGGTACCATCGATCAACCATCTGGTCGTTTTCATGCATATCCATATCGACATCGTGGGACCTCTGCCAGTCTGCAACGACTATCGTTATTGCCTAACCGCGGTTGACAGAGTTTCACGATGGCCTGAGGCGTGGCCCATGAGATCCATTACAGCTGAAGAAGTGGCTGACACTCTCATTCGAGAATGGATATCACGTTTTGGCGTACCCGCAGTAATTACAACAGACCAAGGCACTCAATTTGAGTATGATCTGTTTCGTCGACTCATGGCAACGTTCGCCATAAAACGTACTAGGACGACCGCCTATCACCCCTGCGCAAACGGGATGATCGAGCGATTACATCGCCAAATGAAGGCAGCTCTTATGTGCCACACAGAATCATGGGTTCGGGCTCTTCCGCTCGTACTTCTCGGAATGCGAACGGCATACAAAGAAGACCTTAAGTCTACAGCAGCAGAGATGCTGTATGGTGAAACGCTGCGTTTGCCAGGAGAAATGTTGGCTCATCCACCTGGCGCAGACCGTCCATACGACCCTGTTGATTTTGTAGGTCAACTACGACGTAAGATGGCAGCTTTACGGCCAATACCTGCCTCACGTCACGCAAATCCAGCTGCTTTTGTATTTCAATCATTATCTTCGGCCTCCCACGTTTTCCTACGAGACGACACAGTACGACACCCACTACAACCTCCTTACACCGGTCCGTTCGCTATATTAGAGCGTTCTACTGATGGAAAGACCCTGACCTTGGATATCAAGGGCAGACAGATTGTGGTGAGCGTAAACCGCGTCAAACCAGCTTTTTCTGAGTCTGACAACTGGGAACGTCCTACGACTAAAGACACAACTGCAGGTAACTTACCTCCTTCAGACATACCTCAGGATCCTGAACCCTCAACCGCAGATTCCGTCACCCCTAACTCACAACCTAGTGCAACAAGATCCGGTCGTCGTGTAAAATTTCGGAAAGCTGAGGATTATTTCTATTTTTAGGCATTTATCCTTCTCCGTGGGGGGGTGGTGTGGCGTTCCGCCTTTCTTATTTTAATATAATTACGTTTCATATTTGAACTATTTAACTTTAACGTGTATTAGATACTCTTTGCTGCAGGACGCTATGATAGACGCCGAAAAAAACATTAAGCAAAAAAACAATACGTCTTGTCATGGACATTGATTTATATTGTAAAATATATATACTCATTCTGTATTTTTGATATTAATTAAAAGCAGTGAGTCAATCTACGGTGTTCTATTTTAACTTCTCCGTCGACAAAGTACACGGTACCTTCGGGTAATAAATCGCCAAAATTATGATTAGTAAGAAAAAAGCATATTTTATAAAACAATTGCAAAGTTAAGAAGTACTTTTGCATAAACAGTCCTAATTTGACCTAAAAAGATTGGGTTCTTTGGAGTGGGTATTAAAGGTATTTTATTTAGTTATAGTTTTTTTTTTTTAATTTTCTAGCAATGTTGCCTGGCACTTGTGGCAACATTGTTTAATTCTGCTATTTAGATAGGGACACGCATATGTTAAAAATATATCAAAATATCTAGAGTATAAATATCGATAGATAGTTTTAATTGAAGACGCGAATATCTGAAAAATAGTCGAAAAATTCGAACGTGATAAAAATTTACAAATACACTGGACCGGAAAGAAAAAGGGTCGGTTAGAATATTTAAAAAAATACCTGACCCAGCTTTATGAAATAAAAACTAAATTTTCATGTGTTTAAATAAAAAATGTATTCAAGTTTTTAATTTGAATAAATGTAAAATTGATAAAAATGCGTAGTTTTTCCAGTATTTTTATAAATGTAGATTGGTTACAGATGTGCCGTTTTCACGTTGGACTTTGCGTTGCCTCCGAGAGCTCGCAATACTGCTGAAACTGGATTTAATCTTTGAAGATCAGGAATAGTCCTAACAAGGTGCAAGATGGCGCGGGAGGATCGCTATATGGTATCAATAAATTTAAGAAATCCTTTTCTTACGGCTGTTGAAATAAAGAATCATTATTTACGAGCTGGAGGAAACAATCTGCGTATGGATACAGGAAGATATATCAAAATAATGTACTATATAGAGTATTATACAGCTTAAAAAGGTCTACAAAAAAAGATGTATATGTCTCTCTCTTAGTGATAACCCACAATAACCTTTTGTTATCCGTTACTTTTTACGAAAAATAATGGCTTATTTACGAAGCGATATTAAGCATTGATCCTTATCCAATTAAGTACCTTAAATTCATTGTGCATTTAATATAGATCAATATGGCCATTTACGGTATGTAATTGAAATGAATATTTTTGAAAATATTACACATTTAAAATGCAAATTTTATTGACCAATGAAAAAAAAAGCTATGAACATTGTATATAAATACATTCTATAGTATATTTAGTATCAGCATTGCACCCATGCGAAGCTAGGGCTGGTCGCTAGTAAACCATGAATCACAATTTGATACCTTGCATTATATATATAAGAAGTTTTACAATATTAAGTTACTGAAATATGCTTTGATTGGAATGTTAATTTTTGAAAAAAAAAAAAAACATTTAACCAAATTCTATTCGAAGTAAATTATAAACAATTCCTCATCATAATTTATTATTTTAAATTTATGTCTCAGGATTTGTAATTAAAATTTAACAAGATAATGAATAGTTTTAGCTTCTTGAGACTAGATGGCGCTATATGGTTTTAACAAATGTATAACGCCCACAGATACAACGCATAGTTACTTACAGAATGAATCCATTTCAAGATAGAGGCATCACTTATACCAAAACTCACGCAGTTTAGTTTATATTAATTTATACTTACAAGAAAGCATTAAAAATATTACAATCATAAGTGGATTACATAATAATTATTATAAAATATAATAAAGCACTTAAAAAAATATCGAACTCGATATTCGAAAGCCAATCTCGAATATTAATATTTCGACATTTAAAAAATTGCCATATTAATTGGTTATTTACTAAAAAAAAAATATCGATATTTCCCTAAATTGATATTTGGGGCCCTTCTCTATTTTGACATGTGTGAGTGCAGATCGCAGAGGTCATATAATTTATTTACCTAAATACCTACTATTTATCTGAGGTATTTACTTTTATTTGAAATGTCTATGCATTTATTTCCAGTCCATATGTTTATTTTGGTTAAATATATGTGTATATATTGTATTTCAGGTAGATAAATCAGTGGTTACATTTTAAAAATCATGAATTCTGCGTCAGGAAATTCGAACCAATACAAACATTCTATTCCAACTGATATCTTGGATGATCTTTGCAGGTAAAACGATTTTTTGTTTACCATAATATTTGACAGATATTTATTTTGAAGTACTACTGAATATAACGATTAGTATATCGTTTTATTTGTCAATATACAATTGGAAATTATATTAAACAATTCGGTATTTCATATAGGAAAAATGTAGTTTGATTCCATTAAGTTTAACAGTTCCGATTTTAATGAAAAGAGTAAACTTACTTAAAGTGCCAAACTCTTTACAACTTCACTCATAATAAAGATCAACAACTAATTATAAGAAAAACAATTATAATAAAATATAAATACTTTACCATTGCTTAGTATATGGTTGACATAGATAAGGAATGAAACTGTGGCATTTAAAGTGTTTTAAATTGTAATGGTTTTAAATTGGTGATGAGTAGTTATAAACATCACAATACAAAACCTAAATCAGGCACATTCCAGAGTGATGGTAGCTGCACTAGATTGTTATCCTTAGACATCTTTTTGTTTACAAAAGTGTGGTCAATTTCTACTTTATAATCACTTGGTGTGGTTAGTTCTTAAACAGTAACCTTTTAAAAGTAAAAGATCAGAAAACAATTTCAGTATATATATATATTTTGTTTTCTTTTTATTTCTTTACAGTCGTTTCATAATAAACTTACCACAGGAAGATAGGGGTAACCTAGTGAGAATATGCTTCCAGATAGAATTAGCTCATTGGTTCTACTTGGATTATTACTGTACAGATGAGTCGAAAAGACTTAACCCATGTGGTATTAGGGAGTTTGCGGCACACATTTTTCAAGTTAGTTTGATATTATAATATTTGTTAAAAAACTACAGTAGTTCTTGCTTCATAGTTTGTTTGTTATAAAAAGGCATATTTGTTTGGTTTGTACAAGGCAAGTTTGTTATAAAGGTATTCTCTGTTTATGTCATTGGTTTAAAAGCTACCACTATACCAAATATTTTTTGAATTTGTCTAATAATTTAAGACTTACTAAAGAATAACTTTGTGTACACTATGACTGTAAAAACAACTTTGTCCCAACACCTAAAATGATGTCTTGTACAATAGGTAACATAATTATATTTTAACTAACTTCAGCCTATGACTTTGTCCACAATTAGATCTAGAAAAAACTGTGTTTTGTAAGCCTTCTCTGAGATTCATATATCGATAGGTAGGAGCTCAAGTCGAGGTTCGTCCCATCTTAGCTTCCTTGTGCTAGTTACTGTTTTTGGCTGTACGCCTTATGCGCTCACCCCAAAGTTCGGTAAAGCTGATAAGGCACTTCAGGTCAATAGCCTTTAGACCAGTGTTGGGCAAAGTACGGCCCGCGGCCCATCTCCGGCCCACAAAAGTATTTAATCCGGCCGGCAGAGGATCGATAAAAAAAAGTAGATTCTAAATTAGTAGAATAATAGATGCATAACCTATAGGTGAAGCCAAAACTAGCATAGTTCATGTGATGATGATGATGATGATTGAAAGCTTTAACACAAAATGCATATTTTCTATGATTCTGGCCCTCCTCTAGAATTTCTTAAACTTTGTGGCCCGCTATTAAATAAGCTTGCCCACCACTGCTTTAGACAGGTAAAAAGAAAAAAAATATTTGTAAAGATTTGGCCAAAGTTAAGCCATAAAAAAAAAAATGATTTTTGCTTCTTATACAAAGGCTTAATTGATATACACTGTATATGTAAACATATATTATAAACTGAAAGAAATCCAAAGCAAACTTACTTTAAACTATTTGTGGATTTTTTATTTCAACTCTACAAAATATTTACAATATATTTTAATTTTAAAATACAAGGCACCTGAGAATACAATCTTAGAAACATTATTGTGTTTTCTAGCATGTTCCACAACTCAGAGAACATGTTAGCAGCCTTGACGAAGTCCTAGACAACTGGCGTGAATATAAATTGACTGTACCAACATATGGAGCCATACTCCTCGATACAGACCTGACTCACGTGTTGTTGGTGCAGTCATACTGGACTAAAGCTTCATGGGGTTTCCCTAAAGGGAAAGTCAATGAAGATGAAGAGCCATGGAAATGTGCTGCTAGAGAGGTCAGAATTGAACATGTTAATGTAATAAAATTACAAGGTTACTAAAATATTTTATTATAGGATAAAAATAAATAAAGGTTATAGAAAAATGACATATCTACTCAGGATTGGGGATAACTTTTGAGTAGAAATGTTTTAAAGTTAAAGTCCCTTGATTTCAATCTGGTTGAATGGTTTACCGCGGTCAACTCCAAATCCAGTAAAGCTGTGAAGGAACTTCAGATAACAGAATATTCTGTTTGGAAAAAAAAAACTGCTATCACTACTAAAAATCCATCCATTCGACCAAAAGACGTCCACTGCTGGACATTGGTCGTCAGTTCGTATGGGGGGTGCATACCCACGATGTGTGTTCTGGTACGCGACAGCCAATCGAGAACCCGTTGGCCCCATCGGGCATCGGTTCTACGAGCAATGTGCCCAACCCACTGCCACTTCACTTTGGCAATTCATTGGCCAATGTCTGTTACTTTGATTCTTCTGCGGATCTCCTCATTTCTGATACAATCACGCAGGGAAACTCCGAGCATAGCCCTCTCCATTACCCTTTTCACTAAAAATAATAATGTTAAATCATCATCATCATCTCCCTACCCTTTTCCCATTGTCATTTGGGGTCGGCGCAACATGTCTTCCTCTTCCATTCCTCTCTATTTGTTGTCATCTCCGCATTCACTCCTTTCCTAAACATATCATCTTTCACACAGTCCATCCATCTTTTCTTTGGTCTTCCCCTTCCCATGTAACCGTCCACATTCATATCCAATGCCTTTATATACGATAAACGACCGCCTCTTGACTTGTCTGTTATTGGCGCCACTAAAAATGTACAAATCTAATACTTGGTCTGTCATTATACAAGAGAGATTATAGATTTTATTTTTGCATAATGGAGTTACATTTGAAAATTATCTGTATAATTCTAAATAAAGTAATGACATAATATATATATAATAATCCCATACATGGTGATACTAATTGTTTACTGAGAGAACTGAAATTCCTAAATATTAATTATATATGTGTAGTGAAGCCGGAAAGTTTTCCAAATTTTAAATTTAATTTACTAGGAGATAAATCATTTTTACAATTAACGACACAATTATAGATAAGTTATTGTTTCACACTATTTCGATTGAACAATTCACTACAGTTTTGTGGCTTTTATAGAGTAGGAAGATCATGGTAATAACCTTTAGGTAAATTCAAATACACCATGTCAATGTCGAGGAGAGAAGTAATCTTGCCTATTTTTTTTTTTTCATACTAAAAAAGCATGTTAGTATTTCGTATAAACTGGTGCTTGATGGTATTTTATAATATCTTGCTATAGTCAGCTAGCTAGTGCCGGTCAAATAATAGTAGTCAGAGAACGAGATAGCACTACTTTTGTATGCTTTAATAAAGCTATGTAGTCCTTATGAAGAGTCAAATTCAAAAAGTCAAAGAGTCGTGAGAACTTAGTTTGAAGTGGAACATTTATTTCGACAGGTGCTGGAAGAAACTGGTTTCGATATAAGCAAATTGATAAACAAAAACGATTACATAGAGGCCGTGATACACGATCAAATCGTACGTTTGTACATAATAGGGTACATACCGCGCGACACGAAGTTCCAGCCGCGGACTCGGAACGAAATCAAAGCCTGCGAATGGTTCCCCCTCGCCGATCTACCGGCGAACAAGAAGGACATGACCCCGAAACTGAAGATGGGCGTCAGCCCGAACGCTTTCTTCATGGTGTTGCCGTTCGTGAAACGAATGAGACGCTGGGTCGCGGAACGTAACCCGAAAACGTTCAGCACGAAGCGGACCCGGCACAAATCCATGGGCGATCTCGAAGGATCGACGGGGAAGAGTAACAAATCCATCTCGCTGGGGCTGCAGAACGAGATCCAAGAGTACCAGCAGCTGCAGAATACCGAGCCCCGGTACGCGAGTCACAACGGTAGCGGTGTGAAGAATAACACAAACGGGTACAACACCTCGAGGAAGGACAGGAAAGCCGCTGCTAAGAGGCAGCTCTTCACACCTCAGAATACTCACGCGGAGAGTTCCTTGCAAGTGCAGGAGGAGAGTCACGTCGAGGAACCTCAGGAGGCTGACGACTCGATCTATTACAATTTCGTGGCTCCGTCGTGGGCCAACTTCAAGTTTGATAAGCGAGCCATCCTTGAGTCTCTCATTTGAAATATTTGCTAAATGGTGTCTTAATTACTCCATAATTTATATGGTACAAATAAATTTGAAGATATCAACTGATATTACTTACATTAGAGAAATATTTCTTTGACAAACTTCTACAATGAAGTTATATATATATATATATATATAAACTTTTGGGATAATATTCAAGGTCAACAAATAGATATGGGGTTTTTGACTGTAAATTATAAAGAAATTTGTATACAGTATGGTTTTTCTTTTTCTGTATCCCATTGGTGAATTGGTTTCTTATGGGGTCCTTTTTCAATTATTAGGGGCCACTGATTATTAAATCAAAATCAAAATTTATTTATTCAATTTAGGCCCTAAGAAGGCGCTTATGAACGTCTAAAACACTACCACCGGTTCGGAAAACAAGCCGGTCGAGAAGAGCGCAGGCGAGAAACTCGATCTGGTTCTTTTTTTTTTTATAAATATAATATATATCATTTTTTTTGTCATATAAAAAAGTATTCAAATCATAGTCTAAGCTAATGTTAGCGGGTGCGCACAGAGATGTGGGTTATTTCCAGACATCACTATCGTTCACGTAATGATCCACCCTGTAATAACCTTTTGAGATTAAAACTTGCTTGACATAATACTTGAACTTATTGTCAGGTAAATCGGTAATGTTACTTGGGATCTTATTGTAAAACCGAATACTATTACCTATAAAGCTTTTATTACACTTACTTAACCTAAAGCATGGTTCCGGACAACTTGTCTTTACTTCTAATATTAAAATTATGACGATCATTCACTAGATCGAGTTTGTCTAAATTTTTACGAATATGCATTCATCGAAGATGTATTGGGAGGGCAAAGTTAAGATATCAATTAATTGAGCATATACCTATATTTTGATATGCCATATATATGTCTCTGCGACTTACGAGTTAAGTGTCCATGTGGGCTAATATGGTAAACACTAAACGTCTAGGCTTACTGGCTCTCTCAAGTAATATTACGGAACTAACTTAAATGTGCTTGTGTACATTTTTAAGTCGAGTAACCATAAGGTAGACTTATACAACGTATGCAAGACCACAAATAGGGGGTTAGATTGTTCAGAAGCAATGAATTTACCTATGTTGTTAGTTACAACCAGTGGCGCAACTATGGGGTGGTAGCGCTGGCAAAATCCGCAAAGTCGCGAGCTCAGAAAAACCCCCTTTTTTTTTTTGACGGGGCGAAATGCATTTACGCACTACCCTTACCTATTGTATTAGTGAGACCGAAGTCCTAAAATAAAATAGGTAAGGGGGCACGAAGGGACGAACTCTGTGCCAGTGTGGGACTCGCCCGAGCGTGAAGCGCCCGGAAATACCCACTAAAACCTCCCGGGGCCGTCCGCTGCATTTGGGATGGGGGCGACACGGGGTGGCTTTCGCAAGCACCGCGTCGCCCCCTGCAAGCTCAGTAAAACCCTAACATTTTAAACAAAATTCAGTAAACACCATTAAAGTTAGACACGACTAAATATTTGAACGCTTTAGTGATCACTGTAGTGATTTATTAAGATCAAATTTTAGAGTATTTTTACTGTGGCCCCCGTCCAATAAATTTGCCACGGGTATCAGATGGTATAGTTACGCCACTGGTTACAACCCTTTAGCCAGCTTAGGTATAAACACTAACCCCCTTATTTATTGTCCCCCTTATTTATTGTATTCCCCCTTATTTATTGTATTTGGGGGACTCTGATCCCACAAATACAATAGATAAGGGTAGTGCGTAAATGCATTTCCCCCGTCAAAAAAATAAAAATAAAAAAGGTATAAAATGCTTAGTGCATTGCTGCATAATTAACATCCAACATAATGTATCTTTAAAATATTCATTGGCCTATTGGAAAATCCAGTTTTGAAGCGAAATTAGATTTTCATAATTTTTTTGTCGAATCACGTCAAAAACAGTTAGTAAATCTATCGCGTTACTGTTATTATGCTAACCCGTATGTCTAACATGGGGAACATTAGTTATGCGATACTGTTCCATACCGTCAAATTACGGTAAAGATAAATACGTGTGGTTGAAAAAGGAGAAATGGGATATAGGTTAGAATAACTCTTCAAAATTCTCGTTATTATATATATGATAGCACACACTTAGGGAGAAATGTCCTTATTGCAATTGTGCGAGGGTAATTATTTACGACAAGTAATATCCCGTGTCCAGGCGAATTACTATCAAATATTTGATAAGGAAAAATTAACAGATGTCACTCCAGTCTGGCAAGTGGAAAGACCTATATTTATTAAGTTCTACGTAACATAAATTCTGAATAAAATATATAAAATCAAAATGACTATCTGTGACATTCCACAGACACAATAAATCAACATGTCATATTAACGTTATCGAAGGATAATTAGCAATATTGCGCGGCAAATATTCCCGTTTCTCTAGTAATTATGTTATCAATTTTATGTAATTATTGAGTATTATATAATATATTCAGGACATTTTTTAGCCGAGAAGATATCTTAGTTGATCCACGAATATGGTCATAACCTTTTTAAAAGTTAATTCGAACTTTTTTGCTAACTTCCAGACAATCTCAGCATCCAGGCGCACAGTCATTACACCGTATCTCTCCCCCCCCCCCCCCCCTTCTAGTTACATTCTATAGCAAGATTGGACCTTCAAGCTCTCATAAATATTATATTTATATATGTTATCATAAACTAATCGGTGACTTTTATTATTCGAAAAGGGGTTATGCAAGCTAAAACGGTCCCGTATCACTGCGGCCTATTTAGATCTATTATAATCTATAGGGGTGCTATATTGCTAAAGATCACTGCCTAGATCTACAACCTGGATATACTAGAGGATTCTTTGGCAGAGAGCGTCTGTACCTCCTCCGGGAGTAACGCGTGCTTATCTAGAATTCGATTACGTATGGGTATTGACGGATCACATGATGTACTTTGGGTACGTCCAAAAATAACGTGAGGTGTTCTAGGGGAGAGGGATCTTAGCAAAAATCACGTATTTTTTTCTAGCAGAAAACGGTGTGAAATTACGTGAAAATATATTTATAGAATAAAATATAGCCAAAATCTGACATAATAGTGTTTTTGTTTTATTTTCTCAATAATCCAACACGTTTACAGCCAAAACATCAATTTTGAAGAATTTCGCGTGAGCTTAGGGAAGGGGGGATAGAGCTGAGGAAAATCTTACAGAATCTCATCAGATCATAAAAATGCCTCACGTAAATTAATGGACCTTTGGTGTTTCGTCTGCATATTTACAGAAACTGACTTCTGGGTTAAATAGTTATGATACTTATGATCACATAGATAATGTTCCGGGTTCCAGTCGACAAGAAATAATAACAAAATTATATTTATAAATATGCATTTATTATAATTTTCACACAATAATTCCATCAGATAAATAACAAAAATTAATATCACATCAAAAGTCATAAATTATTTTTTTAACCTTAAATAATAATACATTTTCACAAATTCATACAAAATATATTTTTGAATAACATATTTTTGTGTCATCACATTATAACATAACATAAGCTCACGCCTGTTATCCCCGAAGGGTTAGGCAGAGGTGAAATAGCGAACTACACCACTCACATTTCGCCGAGCTTAGTTCCGTCCCAGATGTAACAGGGGGTGAGCCTGTCGCCATATCGGGCACAAATTCCAAACTCCGGGATGATACTGAAACCCTATACCACTTCACCCGACTCGGGGATCGAACCCGAGACCTCAGAATGACAGTCGCACCGTAATACCACTGCGCCGCCGAGGCAGTTGCATTATAAAATACAAATAATCCGTATTTTCCTTTTTGTTTTGTTCTTTTAAAAAATATCGAAGCCTCATTTTAAAACTTTTGGATTGCAAAAATAAATACTGATACATCGTAAACCAAATAGAAATAAACGTAATAAATTTATCCATTAATTTTTCAAAATAAGTTCAATCTTCATATTAAAATCTTTAATAAATAATTATTTTTTTTACTATTCCATTTTTATTGAAATAATTTAATTGATGTAAAATGGAACGAATCAAAGTTACTTTCTGATTCTTATTTACATTTTCATTTACCTAATAATATTCGATAAATGTAAAAATACTTAATTATTCGGATCACATATTTCTAGAAATCTGTTATATTCCTAAATAAATAGCGTCGATCTGAAGGTCGACTAAGGGCATTCAAGTCAATGTTAAAAAAAAAATTGAGTAAGAAAGTCCGCGGGAAAGATTATGTCGAGTAAATATATATATGAAATAGCAAGTGATTAATTCTCGATATTTCCTTAGTATGTCGCGATGATAAATAAACTCAAATTGTAAAACAATGAATAATTGTCAGATTGGTAAATTATTAAACGAATGAACCAAGCCGTTGGAAGTAAGTATATATATAAACTCGCCTGTTGAATTTATAATCGATTTTCGATATGCGAGATAACCCTTTCTCTTGGAACAATCCATCATAATATTTTATGAAGTTACGCTCTATTTATCTAATAATAATGTTAAAGCTTAAATTATCAATTAATTTTTTTATATCATTAATATTGTCTAAATAATTAAAAGTAAAACCATGAGCAAAAGTAAATTATACAAAACTAATATTAATGTGTCGAGTGTACCCATAAAAATGAAACAATAGAAAGACAATAGGAAAATAATGGAAAGCTGGCGTAAACGCCGGGAAGGTGCTCAAGGGGTTAATAATGTAATCTCAACTTATTTCATTAGATAAATCATTAAAAAAAAGTCTATAAAGTTCCAAAGCTTTTTTATATTACTTTTCCAAAGACATCCTATTGACATATCTTTTTTGTTTTTTTTTTAGACGATATAGGCTCAGTACTTTAACCACAATCTCACCTGATGTTAAGTGACGATGTGGTCCAGGATGGTAAACACATTAAGCCTGGTTCTCAAGTGATTTTACCGGAACACACCTATGCCTCGGGTTTCACACGATATTTTCCTTCACCGAAAGCTGAGACCGATTTTAGGAGTCGGGTAGGTGGGGATCAAACCCGCGTCGATTGACGCGAACTCCGGCCGCACTACCCGCTGCGCCATCACCAAGCAGACCCCCCCCCCGTCCCAATTTTATCACACATAAGCTAAATCAGATCTACATCCACCATAAATGATATAATATGTACAAATTTACCGGTAATTAAAATTTTTAATAGTGGGTAGTTTCAATATTTTTTTTTACCAACATCTGTACATCAAGTGTCTGTATGTCATTTAAGTACAACTTCAATGTTTCCGTTAATTTTTTTTAAATACTACTCTTTGATATCTCATATAATTAAATACAGGTAATATTATGGCTAATGAATATTATTTACTATCCATAACAACATTTGGTTACACTTTTAAAACATATTTAAAAAAAAAATAAAGTCAAAATAGTCAGTTAAACATAAAACATTGTATAGTCCTCACAAAAAGGCTAATGCCATGAACCTTTGTGTTGGTTTAGATTCCGCGTGACGTCATCCCGCTATTAAAAAGTACAGCTAACAAAACAATCTAATAGTAAATTGAATTTATTCTGTATCCAATAATTGTATTTGCGGGGGTTTCTACACATAACTAAAGAAATTAACTAAGTCAGACTGAGAGAGTCGAGCAATAATAGCGGGTCTAAATGTAGAACAATGCGAATAAAGATGGTGACACACTGAGGGTAGAGTAATTGTTAATTTTCAATATGAAGGTAGTCGCTAATCAGCCAGGTATTAAATTTTTCTACCACCATATTATACTACAGTTTTATTGTCACTTAATCTTTTAAATGTTTTATCTGTTGAGTGATAGTTAATTTATTGCAAATAATAAAATTATAAAACCAAATAAATATAAAATGCGTACTGAAAAAAAAAATCCAATAAAACAATTTTCAGACACGTAAATATTTAAAACGTTCATTTTTAGAGAGTTATGAAACACGTGAGCTGTGACGTCATATCTTTGTAGACTACACTTTATGTATTATAGGGTATAATTTTAATATGCCAAGTTCCTTAATTTTTCTGATCAGATATTATTAACTGAGGAGCGTTTTCACAAAACGTTACAAGTGTTTTTTCTTTTTTCTTAGGAAACAAGTTTATTTATTTTTCTAGAGGTAAGAAGTTTCAACCACAACAACGACAAAGAAAAACTTTTTTTTTAGTTTTTTTTTTTTTAACTTTATTTTTGACCTGTTTTTGATTAACCAATAAAAATTATCAATAAAACCGTCATATTGTTAAGTTTTACATAGACGACAGTGCTAGGTCTAACTTTATATGAAACTAGCTGGTGCCCGCGGCTCCGCCAGCGTTTCATATGTTCTGTGCATATGACGTTTCATTTATAGCTAATTTAAAAAAAAACAAATTAATTAATAAAAGTAAAATGTACAATAGAATTTGAAAAATATATAGCCTATAACCATCTAGGATTAATTCCGCGTCGAATGGTCGTGGTTTCATGCTGATCGGTCCAGTAGTTTTCGAGTTTACCTCGGACAAGAAAACAAACTTTGCTTATATATATATATATATATATATATATATAGAAGATAGATAGATTAGCTAGATATTAACTAACATCCTTAAACAATGTCTATAATACAATACAATCATTTACCTAGTATTGTTTAATATGAATTAGAAATAGATTGTCTCTATATGTAATCTAGACTTACTTAAATATATAAGTTTCCAGGTCAATCTTCATCTGTGAATCTGGTGGGGGGGTTCCTTTGCTTGTATCTCCGGAGTACAACGTAGAGGACTCCAGAGAGGGCCAGGAGCACCGGCACTCCCAGCCCTATGGAGATGATGACGACAACGAATAAGGAGAAGCCTTCGACAGGCGGTTTACCGTAACCCGTTGTGTATGACCTGGGAAATCATGATGATCGGCTTAGTACTAGTTTCAAAAACGGGAACATAAATATTTAGGTCCATTGATTACGTGAGGCATTTTTGTGAATTTTACGACTCGCCCTCCCCGACCCCCTTACGAGATTTGTCAAAAGATTTTCCTCAAATCCCTCCCCCCCACTTCTAATCTCATGCGAGATTCTTCGAAATTTATGTTTTTGGCGATATTTTATTCTAGAAATATTTTTTTTCTAAGTGGTTTTCGGAAAGATTTAGCTTGATCCCCTCCCCCCACCCTAGAACACCTCACGTAAATATTGGACGTCATCTACATCATTTAGTTCTTAATAAGTTAATACTAACTCTTTATCTGGTCCGTATTAATTAAAACGGTTTATAGACGTCCGTACCGGACCGCGGACATGGTATGGCGGGTGACCGAGGTCATCTGTTGCCTAAGTAGGGATGGGATTCGTTTTAAAAAAAGATTGATTTTTGAATCGATTCGAATCTAAGCCTGATGAATCGATTCACAAAACATCGACGTGCAAAAGATTGATCTTTCGAACTAATAAACAATCGATTATTTTATCGAGTATCCTTTTTGTTTTCTTTTTCTTTGTTTTCTATTTAAATGTAATAAAGCAGTCCAGTGTAATTTTTTCCTTAGTAGGTTAAGCGTTCTTTTTTTTTTGTTTAGTTATTATTGACGACCTTTAGTCTTGTACATAAGAAAAAATGAAAACAGTTTTTACATTTTTTGCAATAAATTATGATTATAGTCTATTTTCGACCACTAGAAATACAATACTATTTACGAATAAAAAGTCAAATAAGACAAGTCGAAAAAAGATTGATCTATTCGACCTCGATGTTTTTGTGGATTAAAAAAATCGATATTATTGAAACATCTTATTCCACATGCCTACTTCGGCAACTGATAATCTCGGCCGCTCGCCGTACCATGTCCGCGGTCAGATCCGTACGTGTGTTAACAGCTTAAATATGGAGATATTTATTTGTCAATAATTTTTGACTATGGTTATGGTGGATGAATTTTTGATACCAATTATTTTATGATTTCTATTTAATTTGTAATAATGTCACAGGTGTTAGTTAAGGGAATTTTTATAAGAAATCCTAAATTGGCACTAGAAATGTCTCACAGTATTTTAATATAGTGGAGATTGTATATAATGTGTTGATGTTTGGAATGGCTTATAAGCCGCTAGCTAACTTAATGGTTGAGCTAATGCCTTCTTCCAGGCATTAGTTTATAAATACTGTGGAAAGAAATGTATATAGATATTCCCTCACCAAGATGTGAAGTTATGCTGTTTGTAAAATCCATCTCCTGGAAGACCAATAGAAATCATGACTTCTTGTCCCAGTAGAGATGTATTGAATCCACTAGACAATCCTTCCGATGTCAATTTTCTGTGGTCATCAAACAAGTCGCTTGTCAACATTCAAGCGATATCTATTTTTACACGATATAGGCTAAGTGCTTTGACCACAGTCTCAACTGAGGTTAAGTGACGATATGGTCCAGGATGATGAACACACTACGCCTAGAGGTACTGATTCTCAAGTGATGCTGTCGGAACACATCTATTGGTATTTGGCGACAGGTTTTCAAACTTGAGGGTAGTAGCTACCCAGGCGGGCACCCCCTGCCACCATGTTATGGGTTTCTTCAAGATGATTTACTTCACCGAAAGCTCAGGCTGATTTTAGATTTGGATAGGTGGAATCGAACCCGCGTCATTCAGGTGTTGTAAGCATAAATGAAAAGGGAGGGCTATGCTTTGCTGATTTTTGATTACAGGATGTCTTAATGATGAAGACCGTTGTTTTGTGATGAATTTTATGTGTGGAAGTTTAAATGTCCAAGAAATACAAACGTGTTAACTACGGCTTTAATTTATAAAAAAAAAACTATGTGTCACAAAGCACTTGTATGTTAATATGGCACAGAGTAGAAAAAGTAGAACAATGCAGATAATGACAATGACGTCTTTGAAATTATGTCAATTCTTTTGGAATCATAAGAGGGGGAGGTAACAACTTTGCTGACAAGAGGGGATCAAAATAGTCCAAAATTTTTACTCCCGTAACACATTAACACCCTCATACTTGTTACATTTACAATACAAAGCTCTGACTAGGCCCTATTATTTTAAAAGAACACGTGCCACCATAAACCGTGTTGTAGAGATTTATAAGACAATGGAGGACCAAAAGAGAAAAAATCATCACGACAAATACTTTAGTCGGTGTTTAAGAAAAACTTCCATTGGCCTTTTTATAGTCCACAAATGTCAATATTTAACAAAAAGAGTCAGTGTTAAACTACAAATAGGTATGATTTTTTCTTATCAACCTTTAGTACAGATATAACCCGTTTCTAAATGCAGCTAATATTACTTGTCAATAAATAAATTCATCTTTACTGTGACAGAAGTCCAATTGGACAGTGTTAATTGTTTTAGGTTGACGCTAAAAATGCTATTTTAATGAATTGATAAAAAAAGGACCAATTAGCTTCCACTCCACTGTTTCCGATTTCGGTTTCTCGAGGTTGTTTTCCGAACCGGTGGTAGGAGTTTTTATATTTATAAGCACCATCTCAGGCCCTAAATCAAATATAGAGTTTATTTATTTATTTTTACTATCAGTCGAATATCATCCGCTTTAGACTAGCTGCTTGTCCTCACATCCTTAAATCTAGATTATTAAGGCATTTTTAACGTTATAGAATGGATTACCCAGTACACTTTCCCCCCAGGACTATTTAAGAAATGACTGAAATAAAACTTCCAATGTTGGCAACCCAATAGTAATGTCCGTAGTGTTGCAACTGTCAATTAAATAGCCCGTCTGCTTTTCTGCTACTTTTCCCCCCATAAAAATATAGTAAACAGAAACGACTTACAAGTAATTGAAGTCTGAAATATATACGTTAGTTGATGAAGAGACATCTCGTTTGGAGTCCGTGTAACCGACTGGACGGAATTGGACGAAGCAGCCATTATCACTCGAGTATGACTCAGGCGTTGTTATCTCAACTATCTGCAAATTGATTACTTGCATTTACTGGAGGCCCGGTGGGTTCGCCGCAGGGGGCGACGCGGTGGCATGCATAGCAATCCCGTATCGCCCCCATCCCAAATGCGGCGGACGGCCCCGGGGGGTTTTAGTCCCACACTGGCACGAGTCTCACACTGGCACGGAGACGTCACTCCGTGCCCCCTTCTCCATTGCATTGGGGTCTTCGGTCTCACTAATGCAATGGGTAAAGGGTAGTGCGTAAATGCATTTGCTCCCGACAAAAAAAAACTTTACTGAATTTGCATAGATTTAAAAATTGTCCGTCCCATGCTTTAACCTAAATAAGTTTAATAAAAACTTTTTAGGCACGTAATAGTAGATTTTACAAGACCCCAAAGAACATTAGCGCTTTCCTGACAATGAGTTCAAACACGGAGTTTTTGTCGGGATCTCAGTCTGTCATGTAGCGGTTATTTTCTTTAATTCATTAAACTTGTGTATTTGACTCTATATCATGTAATATTGGTGGCGTTTTTTGTGATATGTTTTAGTTATTGTCTTCAAGTTAAGTTTATTATAGAAGATAACGCGTAACATTTATTCTGAGGCGCCGACAAAGCTCCATGGAAAGTTCTAGAAGGATTAGCCAGTTTTGTTGGAGCTTTGTAACTCTGATACAAGATTGAAAATACATCTTACCTAAATGACATTGGCACAAATTGTGTGTACAAAGATTGCCATTATCAAAAAAGAAGAAGTTCAAGCATTGTGAACGATAATGATGTCTTAAAAATTACACCACTCGCTAACAATAGCTTTGTATAGTTTTTATTTAAAAATATATATATATATGCATATTCAAATTTATAAAAAAAAAAGGAACCAGATCGAGTTTGTTGCCTGAGCATGATTTTTATTGAGTAGTGTTCACCTAATTGTCGAAATTACGTCATAATCGAAAAAGTAATTGTTTCCAAAAAAATATTAACTCAAAAACAAATAACATTAAGGAGCCAACATTCGAATAATAATTAGAAAGATTGTTAGGCATTTTTAATTGGATAAAATCGGTTGACAAATACACTGCACTGTTTTATCTAAACCTATTTATATATATATATATATATATATATATATATATATATATATATATATATATATATATATATATATATATATATATATATATATATATATATATATATAACAGTAAATTTCTCAAGCTGTAAAATCATCAATATGGTATTAACCAAAGAATATCGTTTGTTTCTTTAAATAATTTAAATTTTAAACAGTCTATAACTACAATAAATAAAATTGAAGTGTCTGTTTGTAATGTCAAAATAACAATTATTTACTATTTAGTATTTTTGTCTGTCTGTCTGATCTCCGGAACGGCTGAACCATTTTTGACGGAAGTTTTTTTGCTAGCTAGCTGAAGTTACTCCGCGTAACTTAGAGTACTTTTAATTTTCGAAAATAATTAAGAGATCCGCGTTTAAAAATGTTAAAAGTTATAAAAAATTTCATGAAATCCGTTTCAATACACAATTTTACGGGTAAGTTTTGAATTTATGCGAAATATTTTATCTTAGTACTATATAGAAGGAATATAATTAGAGTTCCGTATAAAAAAAAAGAATTAAAAAGCATTAAAGCTAGTTAGTTAATGTATTTCATAGAAACAAAATGTAGTAAGTAAAAGTATAAAGCAATCTTAATATATCCACCTTGCTTACTCGAATTAAACGAATTTAAACTTTATTACGATTTTTAGCCTTCATTGAAAGAAAAACATTATTATCTCAACTAAGAACACACAGTTTATTGCATAATTTGCACATAATCTGTTCCAAGGCTATTTTATTATAGACAATACTATAAATATAAAATATTTATAAACATTACTTATAATATCATTCAACAAATACGTTCTGATATGTTAGCATACTAGATAGGGCCAGCGGCTCTGTTCGCAATTTATCCTGTACGAATCTATACTAACAAATAAAATTGAAGTGTCTGTTTGTAATGTCAACATTATTTTTTTTTACTAATTAAATACGAATGGCATAAACATTACCTATACCAAAATACAATTTTTCAAATTTTTGCCTGTCTGTTTGTAATGGGTAATCTCCGGAACGGCTGGGCTAATTTTGACGGGACTTTTTTTGGTAGATAGCAGAAGTTACACCGAGTAACTTAGGTACTTTTAATTTTCGAAAATAATTAGGGTTCCACGTAAACAAAACTCATAAAAATTGGAATAAATACCGCTTCAATGCACACTTTTAGGGGCAAGTGCTACTAAAATTATTTTTTAGAAAAAATTAGTGTCTCTTATAAAAAAATTAAAACCCATATATGAACGAGATTATGAAGGGAATATAGGCTAATAATTTTTATTTATTTATTTATTTTATAGTTTTATGAAAGCCTTACAGTCGAATATAAAACATAGGGATGAAAGAAATGATAATAATAGCACAATAGCTAATTAACCCTTTCAGGACCATAAGTAGGCGGAGAGTAATTATTACCATACAACTGATTCTTTTAGTTTTTTAAACATAGAGTATAGGACAATCACAAAATAATGCATTTGTAAGTCGGATCTCTTTTAGAGTTTTGCGGGAAACATTTTTTGAATATTTTTCAAATTGAAATTCAAATATTGTCATAATTAAATAGACAGCTGCCAATTTTACAATGGGAAAAATGTTTCCCCTGGTCGTGAAAGGGTTAAGTTTGAGTGTTCCTATATATTACAAAATTCTTGTGTCACTAATGTTGTTTTATTATTCTTTGCATTAGGAATTATATAAAAATTTACCAGCATCTATTTTTGAGGAATCAAACAAATCAAAAAATTCTTTATTCAATTTGGGCCTCGATAAGGCGCTTATGAACGTCAAAAATCTACCAAACGGTTCGGAAGATAACCCAGTCGAGAAGAGCCGACAAGAAACTAGATCTGGTTTAGATGTTTTTTTTTTTTTAAATTATTTAAATGATACACAACTCATAAAATACGTTCTTAGCATTACTTAAAAGAAACTATTTATGCTATTTACAATTATTTTTAAAGCAATGGCGAAATAGACCGGACGGTAAAGCATAGAATTAACGCAGCATGGATGAAATGGCGGCAGGTTTCGGCTACTACGTGTGATCCGCAAATCCCCTTTAAATTAAAGGGGAAGATTTACAAGAACATAATACGACCTGTCGTCTTGTATGGATCAGAATGTTACCCCATAAAGGTGACGGACGAAAGAAGATTACATGCAGCTGAGATGCGAATGTTGAGGTTGATGTGTGGGGGAACAAGAATGGACAGGATTAGGAATGAATATATTAGAGGAAGTTTGAAAGTGGCGCCAGTAACAGACAAGTTAAGAGGCGGTCGTTTGTCCTGGTGTGGACATGTGATGCGCAGGGAGAAAGAGAATGTTGTAAGAAAGGTATTGGATATGAATGTGGACGGTTACATGGGAAGGGGAAGACCAAAGAAAAGATGGATGGACTGTGTGAGAGATGATATGTTTAGAAAAGGAGTGAATGCGGAGATGACAACAAATAGAGAGGAATGGAGGAGGAAGACATGTTGCGCCGACCCCAAATAAAAATGGGAAAAGGGTAGGGAGATGATGATGACTTTTAATTTTGAGGAACGCAACCCGTTTTATTAATAATGTGGCGCTGGGCGCTAATGGCTGCGACACAGTTTTACTAATGTAGCCAATATCGTGTACTTATGTTTTTTTGTAAAATTGTAAGGGTTCCAATAAATAAACGGTTTTAGCGGAAACACAAAAAGGAGTGTCACTTCCAGACAGCACTATCTATCAGAATGTGTAATTGGTAGAGACCAGTGGTCGAGCTGCACTCACTTCAAAGACACCGGGCGTATGCTCATCGTCCAAACTCTTCCTTATGGTCCTGTGCATAGTATCATTGGTATCGTCAGTGCTGATCATTAGGAAACGCATCGCGAACCTTGAACTGTTATAATGCGAGTCCATCGTCCAGTTGACCAGGGCCACGTCTATCAGAGACGAGTTGGCAGTGTGGACCAGGTGGGGTAACTCTTTGGCATAGTCCGTAAACGGCAAGAAGTCCAGCTGTGTGATTGAATACTTCTATAGCGGCGTTGACTTAGCGGGATTCGCGTTACCAATGCTATGACGTCAGCCGTCAACATGGTACAGTGTGCCATGTATAAGATGGCGTGTAAGTGCTGGCGCTCGGAGGTAAATAGCAAAATTCATTTTTATATTTTGTTTTTGAATAAACTATTGTTTTTTACACGAAATAGGATCAGCGCTTTGACCGCAATCTTCAGGATGGTAAACACACTAAGCCTAGAGGTACTGTTTCTCAAGTGTTGCTGCCGGAACACACCTATTGGTATTTGGCGACATGTTTTCAAACTTGAGGGTGGTATATACCCAGGCTCAAAAGCTACCACCATGCAATGGTTTCCTTACGATGTTTTCCGTCACCGAAAGCTCAGGCCGATTTTAGTCGGATATGTGGGGTTCGAACCCGCGGCGATTGACGCGGAATCTGGCCGCACAAACCGTTGCGCCGTCATCGCATCAACTATATAAACAATGATTGCTCCAATAAATGTAATAACCAGACAAGTGTTATAGGTTATGTTATGTTAATAATTCAAATTGACAAATCATGAAATTTAAACAATAATAAAACAGTTTTTTTTTCGAAACTTTCGTGTTTTCGCTTCTGTCGGTAGTCCCCGTGGCTGCATAGTTTTTTTCTTTCGGTCTCGGGTAAATGACTGCACTAGTCACCTGATATTAAATAAAGTACAGCCAAGAGCGATGTGGACACCCGATAGATGACGATTATATCTACCACGGCTAAAGCCTAAGTTAGCTCTCGATCCGGTGGAAGGTTGGTCATTTATGACGGCCCCCCCCAACGCCCCCTTGTAAGCAAAGTTTTACTAGAACATGGCGAATATATTAAAAAGATACACCATGTTTTAAACTTGATTAAAACATCACGTGATTAATGGACAACCCCTTGTATACTTATAAATGTGTATGTGTCACTTTCGGCATCTACTGTCTGTTCATCCGCTAACCCCTCTTAAAACACGCAACGGATTTTACCTTCAGTTAGATATTTTTCAAGGTAAGTTTTAACATATATAATATATCCTAATTAAGCTCTGGGTATCGAGAAAAAATCAATATTCTGTAACCGAGTTAATAAAAAATTATCATGGCTTACTTTTTTTATGGTTACGTAAAAATTGTGGGTTTTTTAAAGATCCTAGAGAAAACTTCGCGATAGCATATCGCCACCTTCTGTGCCTCAAAATAACATAGTTTATCTCTTATTTAGAAAGTCAAGGCGGATGAAGTCGCGGACAAATGCTAGTTTGAGGGTCAGTCATGAGTTAGTCAACATTTTTTTGGAAGGACAGAAATCTTATATTTGAGCTGCAGTGAATGCTAGCGGTTTTTTTTTTTACTTTGAATCAATAAAAGTAGCATAATCAACAAAAAGGTACCTAATATTGTTTTGTAATATATTCAAATATTTTTGTTTATAACATAACATAACATAAGCTCACGCCTGTTATCCCCGAAGGGTTAAGCAGAGGTGAAATAGCGAACTACACCACCCACATTTCGCCGAGCTTAGTTCCGTCCCAGATGTGACAGGGGGCGAGCCTGTCGCCATATCGGGCACAAATTCCAAACTCCGGGATGATACTGAGTAGAAAAACCCAATACCACTTGACCCAACCCGGGGATCGAACCCGAGACCTCAGAACGACAGTCGTACTGTAATACAACTGCGCCACCGAGGCAGTTGTATATATGTTATAGTTTTTGTTTATATACATTTTAATTATAGTTTTGCTGCTAAATAATGTATTTAGTAAATAATTAGGGCAAAGATAAGAAACTGTAAACAATTTACATTATTCATTACTTAATTATATGCATAGAATACCTATATCTAGCATTCCTATCTAGATCATAATTAAAAGTATATAACAAAATTAAAGTGTATAAAGGGGTTATTAATGAGTCTATATTTACATTTTTTAGGTCCTTCGAACCTGAATATTCCATTCGATTATATCTATCTTAAAATAGACCATATTAATTTGACACAAAACACTAAGTGCGTGAGGATATCAATATAATATGTCAAAGCTCGAATCTGCAGTAATAGGAATTATATTTGACCTATTTAATCAGAAGTAAAGCTGTTATTACCAAATTTAGGTCATGAGAAGAAGGTAAAAAATATCACAAATATCAAAAATACCATAGAGAAGACTTAAGGAAGAATTCCAACAAATTGCAAATTACCTTGATATCAACAATGCCAGACGTATGCCCGTCCTTGTATTGACCATGAGCACGGATCGAGGCTACATTTTCCGTTAAAACTGACTCCTTTAAAGTCCAGGAGATATCTTTAAGTTGATGCTTACGATGAGGCATACGTGAGTCGAAGTGCCCAATGTCCTTCAAATCATTATATTCATATAGCTGGAAGAAAGTGCATTACTTTTTATTATTTAAACTAGCAAGGTTTTCAAAATTCAGGGTGTTAGCTACTCAGGCAGGCATTATTAGAAAATGTCTTACCATCTATCTAAGTAAATTATTTTGTACTGCTTTCATTGACTTCACCGGTGATTATTTTATATAATGGCCACATAGGTCAATGTTAGGCACCACTGTGGGCCGCACTTTTATAGATTGGGTCGCCAATACCATCAGTTAATTGACATATTTTTATGACATGTCAAACGCGAATTATTCTCCATTTGATATGTATGGCTATAACAACCTATTATATCTATGCTATGAAGTTATTTTGACAACCCAATTCAATAACTATATCTAAACTCAGTTTGAGTAATTGTCTACAAATATAGTCAGCTACGTCAAGGGCCGCACAAATACCGTCCTAGGGCCACATGCGGCCGGCGGGCCCAGTTTGACGACCACTGTTTTATATGAAACAGGTTCAAGAGAATTGAGCTAATGCTGGCTAACTTAAAGGAGCAAATTCGCAGACACTAAAATGGAGAATGTAGAGTCAGATTTTTATCAATTTAAATGAGTGAATATAGTAGAGATTGTGCGGTCGAGCTATATGAAACAGTGACTAAACTGAAATAAAAAACAAAAGCGATCCAATCAGAGCCACCACCAAAAATTAAATTAGCAAAATGTTGGTCATTTTACAGCAACAGTAAGCAAAACTCTTACCCTACACAAGGATTAGTATAATTGAACGAAAAAAAAAAAATATTTGTTCCAAGATTTGAACAAATAATTATTAAGTAAATATTGCTAATGTGATCACAATTCAAACCTCATGTCATCAAAAAATAAGCAAAGCATAAACTTGCCCCTTTTTTTTAAATGCATTTATGCTTATGTAATATTTGAATGATCCCTATACTAAAAAATACTTATGCAGGGAATAACCTGGTCCAGCAAGATAATTATGACTAACTTATTAATATTAGGATTTAAATCCACTCAGTAATCAGCTGGTGACTCAATTTGCCATGTGTTTGTTATCTTATGTACTTGATTTTCATACTGGTCATGTCATGACCCGTTTTTTTGTTTGTTTCAGAGACAGCTGTTTTTTGTTATTTTTGGCATGACCTTGATGATATCAAAATTTGTTTGCATATGATAGTTTGTTACTGACATTCTATTGCAGAAAATAAATACTATAAAATAATATAGTATAGAATGGAAACTTTAAATGATCTCAAATCATTTCAAAAGATTTATCATCTTAGAAACCACTTTAAAATTATGTGAATTGACTATCTTTATCTCTTACAATGGTTTAGATATGGTGAAAATAAGAATTATATGTATCGCAAATTAATTCATACATCTATGGAATGAAAAATTTAGAATGGCAAATATTTCTGTAAAAAAAAGAAATTGTATCCAGAGATAAAACTAAGTATATGTGAGAGAGAATGTCCAAGGCTCTGGAAAATATAAAGTGGACACTTTAATCGCTCAAATACCAATAAAAATTAGACAATAGGAAAACAATTGGAAGGTTAGTGCTTAACCAGTTAAGAATAGTTATATCTAAAAGTATGTTTGTAAATATTCTTATATTGAAGTATGATTTTAATCTGGGATCCCTAAGGTAACAAATATCATGCTTTTCTCATAATAGTAAGCAATAATGATCAATTTAAAAATTATTTCATACATTTTCAAATATAGCTGCTGTGATAGAATAACCTTTGTTTTTTTATTTTGAAAGAAATGGCATTTAATCATGCTTAATATTTTATTTCAATCAAAATCTAAAAACATTTATTAATCCTGCTCACCTCTGGTATTCCAGTTAAAAAGAAATAATTTAGTTTGTCTGTCACTTTTATAGATGGCAGAGAGTCATTCCATTCAATTTTTAATGATGAATTAGAACTTGTAACAAAATAGTAAACCATGGGAGTTCCAAATTCACGAGTCTGGAAATCCCATAGCACATGAAGGGTGTCATGAGGTCCATCCGCTTTTATATAGATTAAAATGTCGTTCTCTGTGCATTTTTTGCAACCCGGGTTCAATTTTGGAGATATCTGTAAAATTAAGAAAATAATATAAAATCATGAAATAGAAACTCATACATACATTAATAAACCTTGATTTAATTTATAGTACTTTCTTTCATCAAAAGTCATCCATGAATCAGTTTAAAATATTATGTGTGAGCTTAATATATGGTACAAATTTCAAAATGAGTAAATCTAAAATTTAGATAATTAGAAACTATCATGGTCAATGACAATGCCTCTTGCAAAGTCATTGTTCTCCACCCACTTTTTATGCTTCATAAACTTAAAACAAAAAAATATTTTATCATTTAAGAAAATTAAAAATATATTACCTTTCTGTCCTGTCCCCACGCAACACTTATCGTATTAACAATTAATAATGCCCATAAACACGTCTTTATCGTTGAAGGAAACATTTTTTCCGTAAAGCAACAATAAATTAAATGTTTATTATAACAAGCGTCGTGTGCTATTGTTCGTAAACAAAAGATAAATGAGCTCAGCACGTGTACAAATGTCTACTTCTATAAAACAGGAGTGATAAGGGATATCGTAAAGTTATTAATTACTTTCCATTTGAACTTTGACGTCAGTAAAATTCTGCTAGGTAAGATATATACAACTTCGCCGAGCACAGACTTGCACAGAATAGTTATACTCCTACCGGACTGTTGAGAGTACTAGAATTCCAAATTACGCAAAATTGGACATAAATAAAATAATTATATTTTATCTTTGTTACAGGCTGCTCAGCTTGTTATTTTAGATGTTTATACATTTAGAAAAATCATGTTGTGCATAACATATTGAGGAACAACGAATGTCTTATTATGACTTGATATTTATAAAAGAAAGTGATAAAACATAATTATAAACTGATAATAGTGTTTTATGGGTTCGAGAAATAATTTTTCGTTCAAAAATTAAATTATTATAGGGATGATCGATATTCATCGATGTATTCGATTGATTGATTTTGGAAGCGTGTCACCAGAGATGAATAATAAAACGTGATAGTATATCTAAAACATCAATACATAGATGCTTACACATTTGTTTCTAGTAAAATTTGAGTTTATGTAAACCTGCAAAGCATAATATTGATACAAAATAAGAATCTGAGATAACGGGATGACTTTTAAAATCCTTTTTTTTTGTAATGTGTTGCTAAGTTACTGTAAAGATTAGATTATGTAACTGTACAATAAATGAAATATATTACCAAGTCTGTTTGGAGACCACGGTTACTTTCTAATTTGATTTTCATTATTTGATTTTTACGAGTTGACTTAAAAGTAGGTATTAGTTTATATCAATTAAGTTGAAACTAAATATCAAGTAAAGCTAGAAATCATCTAATTTTTTATTTCATTTTTTAATGGAAATCGATGTTTACTTTCCGATTTTAACATCGAGACAACACTGGCGACTTTCTGAAATTGAGCATCCCTAACTGTCATTTGTTTTTATTAATTTGTTTAACGGCTCTGGGTTCAAGACTTTTTGATCCTAAAACTCTCATTTATTAAGCTAAGTAGCTACAATTATTTAAAAAATACTATTTTGGATAATTTTTAACAGATAGCAAGAAACAAAATATAATTAATTTGTTTTAATGACAAGTGTTTGAATTTATAAGAAATTTCGACTTGATGTTTTTGGCGGAATCTCAGTCTGTCATGTAGCATGTTGTTTGCTTTAATTCATTAAACTTATATATTGGACTCTATGTCATGTTATCTTGGTGGCTTTTTGTGTGATATAATTTGGTTATTGTGTACAAGTTTATTACAGAAAATTACGCCTAACATTTATTCTGAGGTGCCGACAAAGCTCCATGGAAAGTTTGAGCAGGATAGGCCACCGTTTTGCTGGAACTTGATAACACTGATACAAGATTGAAAATACATCTTAACCACATGACACTGGCACAAATTGTGTGTACATAGATTGCAATTAACTAAAAAGAAGATAAAATATCTGCTTCCTGTTAATAAAAAAAAAAACAAATTTATTTCCTGTACTAAAAAATAGGGTCCATCCTTTTTCAATTTTTGTTTTTATTAAAAAATAATATTATGCAGTGAATATATTGTGCCGAATAGAAAATATGATACAAGCAAAACCGTAGGGACATTTATATAAATAAATGAGCGAATAACGGGGTTTCAAATTTCTTATTTCAATAAGTTACAAAAGCCTAAATATTTTTCATTATTTTTCGTAGATGCCGCTATATATTTATATTGTGATACGAGTTGAGGTTTTAGACTAGCCCAAATCCTACTTAAAATAACGTGTATTTCTTTTATTACAAAATATCATAAAATATTTCAAAAGTCTAGAACATTTTGAAAATCGTTATCTGGGGATTGTGAGTTAAGGTTACGCAAGACGAATCAAGAACCTCATATTTCAAATAATTTTTGTTCATTTTTCAATACAATGGTAGTCAAAGAATGTAGTCAAATTGGAGCAATGTAGTTTTATTTAAAAAAAGAGATGAAAGGCAACCTCATGCCTTTGGAGACCAAATAGTCGCGAACAGAGCAGTTTCAAAGGAGATTCCTCCCGCGGTCGATTCAGATGTGGCATGAGTTTCCGGCGGCCGTGTTTCTTGGGGAACACAGTACACGGTTCTTCAAGAGGGGCGTAAAAGAATGTTTTAAAAGTCGGCAACGCGCAGTTTATATTTTCGGTGTTCCAAGCGTCCATAGTGTACGAGGATCGATTACCATCGGGCGGGTTGTCCGCCTGTTTGACACTTTTGTTGTATAAGAAAAAAAAAATATTGTTTGATAATGTAATAAATGAAGTGTAATAAATGAAATAGGTATCTACTAGTCAAATACCCTATTTATTAAGGTGTTGACTTTCAATATTTACTCTAAAAGGAAAGGAAAGGACTACGTAAATAAATGTCATATACTTACGTAGGTATATAATTATTTTTGCACATTCTAAATGTCTATATTATTATGTTTTAAGCAATAAATCTCATTTCGAATAGTAAATTTGTCGAAATTCTATCTCTATCCAAACATCAATATTTTTAATACTGTCTAAATTATGTGTAGCGTAAATGGTAGCATATGATTAAAATGTCAACGGAGTTAACTAGAATGTCGATCATTTACCGGTTATACATACTTAGAATAGTAAGATGGCGAACATAATTTATTTTAACATTTTCGACGATCAGTTTTAGTTCCGGCGTATAAGTTTTTGAAAAAAATAAATAAAATGGCGAGTCGTACGATGTTAGAAATTACGTGTCGGCATTTTGTAGAACAGTTAATCAGAACACAGCCCATTATACAAACGGTAAAACACACATATGGATGCGAAATCTCTCCTTGGACTTAAAAGTTCCAAACCGCATGCGAGGTTAGGATTGTCAAAGATTCTCAAAACTCGTCTTTAAACCGAGTCAAGTGGCCTAAGCTAGTATTCAGGTGCTCCCGCCCACAGGTGATAGACGTATTCTATATGGGGCTGGACTTACGACTTGTACAGCTGAAGTCTTTGGCCTGATGTGAAGTACCGCTTTACTCTATCCAGCACACTTACGAAGATTTCTTTCATCATCAGGTGACAGTATAAAAACAAATCAGTCGATTTTTTTCACATTCGCGACACAGGAGAATATGATAAATGATTCGCGGGAAATCGTTTTGATAATAAAGTCCCACTTATACGAAATACTTTCCTCGTAAGGCGTAATTTATTGTAGAAAAATTAATATGGTCGGAATATTTATCGTCGTGGGCTGTCTGGAGGTTATTCCTTTTTATCATAGTGGTGCGTTTTTCATCGAATTAATTGTTAAAATTCATTGTATTTTTTTTTGCTATATAGGTTTAGCGTTTTGACTACGGTCTCTTCTAATGTTAAGTGACGATGTGGTAATGTGGTAACGGTAAACGTACCAGGCCTGAAAGTACTAGCTGTTAAGTGATCAAAATTAAAATCAAAATCAAAATTTATTTATTCAATTTAGGCCCTAAGAAGGCGCTTATGAACGTCTAAAACACTACCACCGGTTCGGAAAACAACCCAGTCGAGAAGAGCGCAGGCGAGAAACTCGATCTGGTTCTTTTTTGTTCATAAATATAATATATATCATTTTTTTTTGCCATATAAAAACTATACAAATCGTAGTTTTAATAATGTTAGTGGAAGCACAGAGATGTAGGTTATTTCCAGACATCACTATCGTTCACGTAATGATCCACCCTGTAATAACCTTTTGAGATTAAAACTTGCTCGACATAATACTTGACCTTATTGTCAGGTAAATCGGTAATGTTACTTGGGATCTTATTGTAAAACCGAATACTATTACCTATAAAGCTTTTATTACACTTACTTAACCTAAAGCGTGGAACGGACAACTTGTCTTTACTTCTAATATTAAAATTATGACGATCATTCACTAGATCGAGTTTGTCTAAATTTTTACGAATATGCATTAAGTTACCGAAGATGTATTGGGAGGGCAAAGTTAGGATATCATATTCTTGAAACTTGTTCTTTAGAGATTCGCGAGGTCCCATATTATATATTGCTCGAACACACCTGATGCTGCCGGAACACACCTGTTGATATTGTTTGGTTTCGTCACGATGTTTCTCTTCACTGAAAGCTCAGGCTTATGTAGAGTTGAATGTTGGGTTCTAATCCCACATCCTACATCAATCGACGCGGAATCCAGCTGCAGTACCACCACCGCTTCAAAAAAAGTAATTTATGTTGTTGTTCAATTTGTATCTTTTAACGCGGTAATTTAAATGTAATAAATAGTAATCTGATTGTATATGATGAGGCTTGGTGTGGAAATATCTAGAAAGTATGATGTTGAAAGGAGCAAACGGAACTTACCTTTATTATTAGTCTTCCATTAAGCCGGTTCAGATATTATTTTCCACCTCACTTCACTTTATGAATGTTCTATATAATTAATTAATAACTAATGTGCACTTTTAAACATATGAGAGACAGCGGCGGCGGTTGCGTGTTGGCGTTCCGTTTTTGAATAGGAAGAGGAAGGGATAATGTATACATAGACTAAATAGAGCGGGGGCGTGTAGATAATATAGAGAAGAAATAACTTAGAATAAGAAGAGAATATATACGATAATAGATGGCGTTAACAAGGCTATACTTCTTTTGATGCGTTTAGTAAAGAGTAAATTTGAAAAACCACCACCCATCATGGTACTATCAAATATATATATTTTTTAATATTTTTAAATTTTTGTTATTTATGTTATCAATTAAATGGGTGTAATGGTTCTTGAATTTTATGGTAACTTACGGAAAAACAGAGATCTTCCCATTTAACCAGATAGTACATCTGGTGCCCGCGGTTCTACCAACGTGTCATATTTTATTTCGGTGTAAGTGAAAAAGTGCGTATTACTAAAAAAAACAAATGAATGAAGAAAAATGAGAGTCTTTTATTAGCGGAAAAAATATAGATAAGAGTAAATCGAAGAACAAAATAGAATGGCTCGATGGAATCCAAATAATCTTAGGTCTGATTGTTTCGTCAACTTAGAGACAGAAATTATCACTTTTTATTCAAGAAAACTTTGATGATTGACTGAAGTCTGGGCTATATATTTTGTTCTGACTCGCGTTATATCAGTTTCATATTTTGTAATGTCTCTGTAAATGTTGCATCAGAATAGCTCTAATATTTTGTCTCTTGTCGCAAACTTATAAAAACACTAGCTGCTCTCCGCGGTTTTATCTGCGTAGTTCCCGTTCCTGAGAGATTTTCGTAATAAAAAAATCCTATGTTATACCCTGGATTTCGATCTATCTACATACCAAATTTCATCCAAATCGGTACAGTAGTTTTTAAGTTTATTCGTTACATACAAATCTTTCCTCTTTATAATATTAGTATAGATTCACATAAACCTTACATATTTCCATACAAACTTTAATCCCTTATTCCCTATTGTTATTTTATACCCTTGTGGGTAAAACTTTTACAGACTGAATTCATTTTTATTTATATCGAATCAACAGCCTAAAAATAGGTTCAAGTTTCTAGCTCTAAAAATGACGATACTTTCATACAACTTGCCGACTCGAAATCCTGATTTTTTTATGTTTTATCACTCAGGTGAGGTTTCAATCGAGTCTATATAGCCGAGTAAAGTTTTCATCTGTAGACGTCTAACTATCTGTTTGTTTTGGTTACGATTTTGACGGCACTATCAGATAGCTGAAATTACTATGAGTAACTTATGCTACTTTTATTTTTCCAAAATAATTAGGGTTCCGCGAAAAAATTTAAAACTCTTGGATTTGTGAATAAAATCCGATTCAATGGCAAATAGTATTACGATCTGAATCGGATCTGGTAGGTGTTTGAATTTGTGAGAAATATCTAATATTTTCAAGAAAATATTAGGGTTCCGTATAAAAAATTAAAACTCATGAAGTTGTGATCAAAATATGATTCAATGGACAGCACAATAAAATCATTATTTTGTAATGATTATTTAAAAACTATATTACGCACTGATGAATATATGAAACGCAGGCGGAGCCGCGGGCACACAGCTAGTTCTAGAATATAATTTGTACACTGTCTTTCTACGATCTACAATGCTGACGTATTACACTACTACTGCAACGAAAAGGGAAAAGAACGTTTATTTTCACAATTAAGCACTGTATTTTATTTACTATAACAAAACGGACGTTGTGTTTTATCTTATTTCATTTTCACCACGAAACGTATGAGTGAGATACGTTATATGAGTTACACGTGAGTGTGAAAGAGAGAGCGATCAGGCAGCGCTACGAGCGATGGCGACGAAATCGGTTGGTGCAATGGTTATAATTTGTAGGTGTATGATACCGCCGTTATTTAATGAATTATCTTAATAACTTAATGCATATTCGTAAAAAATTAGACAAGTTAGATCTAGTGAATGATCGTCATAATTTTAATATTAGAAGTAAAGACAAGTTGTCCGGAACCACGCTTTAGGTTAAGTAAGTGTAATAAAAGCTTTATAGGTAATAGTATTCGGTTTTACAATAAGATCCCAAGTAACATTACCGATTTACCTGACAATTAGTTCAAGTCAACTGTCAACTGTCAAGCAAGTTTTAATCTCAAAAGGTTATTACAGGGTGGATCATTACGTGAACGATAGTGATGTCTGGAATTAACCCACATCTCTGTGCTTTTGCTAACATTATTAAGACTACGATTTATGTAGTTTTTTTTATATGACAAAAAAAAATGATATATATTATATTTATAAAAAAAAAAGAACCAGATCGAGTTTCTTGCCGACTCTTCTGGACTGGGTTGTTTTCCGAACCGGTGGTAGTGTTTTAGACGTTCATAAGCGCCTTCTTAGGGCCTAAATTGAATAAATAAATTTTGATTTTTGATTTTTTTTTTTTAAATTGTTTTCGGTGTACATATTTCGCGACTATGAATAAAATGTCACAGGGTAAAACCGCGAGCCACAGCTATTATTGTTTATTAATAATGAAAGACGAACTATTTAATATTACAATACAATTCCGTAAACGCAATCAAGCAACCTATGAACATAGATATTTCGAATCTAATATGTTTAAATTACTAAAGTTTCGGGAATGTCAACTCAGTTTGTTGGTGACTCTTCAAGACAAGATTGGATTTCGGAACTGGCAGTTTGATTTAATTTAATCGCCTGTACTATTGGACTAATAGGACATTTATTACTATCAAGTGTTGCTAACTCACGTTGATAATCTAAGTCCATAAGTACATAATACAGTCACGCATAGTCCTGTAGTATATAGCTCGAAAGCCTTAGCGTGTCACCCTTTTCGTTCACATCGTCACTTAATATCAAATGAGGTTATAACCAATTGTTTCAAACCTTGCTATGTACGTAGTAACACTAAGAGTCATAGTTTCTCATTCAACTCATTCAATTCATTCAACTCATTTTACATCGAAGCCAAAGAATGTATATGTAAAGAAATGCGTACGTGGTCTTCTAAGGACAACTTGAAGAGGCTTCACTTAGCGTGTGACTACTGCCTTTCTGAGTGGTTTTTTTTTTTCTATGCCTTACACAGTATAATTTTTTTATTTAAACTCAATGATATTTATGAACAACACAGCATAATTAAAACTTAAATAAACACTCGAATCGTTTGTATTTACGACTAGCTGTGAGCCTGCGGCTGCGCCCGCGTTAAATATGAATGTTCACTGCCTAATATAATTATATTTTTTTTTATACGGAACCCCAAATTATTTTTCTTAATCTTTTTCGGTATTAAGATAATGTAAAACTCTTTCTTATAAATTCAGATATTTGCCAGTAAAACTATGCATTGAATCGGATTTTATTCAAATTTGGATGAGTTTTAAGTTTTTTACTCGAATCCCTCACAATTTTCGAAAATTAAAAGTACCCTAAGTTACTCGGAGTAACTTCAGTTATCTATCAAACAAAGTCCCGTCCATAATCTGTCCAGCTGTTCCGGAGATTACTCATTACAAACAGACAGGCAGACAGACAAAAAATTTAAATATTGTATTAAATATAGTATTGTATAGGTATCGTAAATACATTCATATCGATTTGGTAAAAAAAATAATTGTGACTTCACGGACAGACACTTCAATTTTATTTATTAGTATTGATGTAGCAACAAAATTAATCGTATTTCTCTATTCCAACGAGTCCTCTCATTTAACGTACGATTGGATTTCACGGGTTTAATGTTTTCACCGCTAAAATCAATTAGAACCAGCGGTGAATTCACCTGAGGACTATATACAATTGCATAGGAACGCAGCTCAAAGAGGGTTAAAGAAACCCGTACCTATTAGTAGCGATTTGTTTCGTTTTCATCACGCTGTCACAACATAATTACACATCTAGAACACACTTCTATCATGTGTCCTATTAAAATATCATACACATAGTAAATTCTAGTAAAATAGTAATCAAAGTAAATATAAAATCTTGCGGTCGAGAGTAAATATATGTACTTATAACTTTATATAAAACTATACCTACATAATAACTATAACACGTGTATTAACAGACGTTTGAATTTATTGAATTTCGTCGAAAAAGGATTCGTCTATAAACTGAATGAGCTAGGAGCGAAAAAGTATTTAATCCATCTCGACTTTTTAAATAAAAGTAATTGTGCCTAATGTAATTTTTCTTTTTCATAATACTTAATAGCGATTTTAATTAATGTCGAGTTATATAGAAGTATGGATAAAGTTATTATTTCATTTTAAAAGTAAAAAGAAAATGATCGAAGAAATTAAGTTTCCTTTATCTGAGAGACGTGGGCGAAGGGGCAAGGAGACAATTCCTTCCCGACAACAGACAGACAATTATAAAATATTCAGCATTTTTGAGAGTATTAGAAGCGTCGAATTAAATACCAATTAAGTTTATTTTGTCATAGAAATGTTCTTACGGTCAGAAAAAATGTAGGCGACGGGCAAACATAAATAATCTCAGCCGCAAATAGTACAATGCAATGTAGACTTAATTTGATTTTTATTTATTACATAAGCTTCTAGTCATTCGCGCGGCTGATCTTGTAGTGAGCGCACGTGATTAGTGTTCTTCTACAATAAATATTCGTGTTTTTTTCAAATGTACCCACTTATTTTTTATAATGAGTCAAAAAATTCAAGCTGATCGGAACCAAGTTAGTTTGGCCACTGAGACGAGTGCAGAGAAGAGACCATATGAGCCTAGTGATGAGAGTAGCGAAGATAGTTTTTATAACAGTTTCTAAGCGAAAATAAAAGCGTTTAGCTAGAAATGATTCTGAAAATCACCAAGAACAAATATTAAATTAGAAATTTCAAGCAACAGTAACTTCTTTGAAAGAATTGCCAAAACAAATGGCGATGGCGAGATTATTAAAAAGTGAAAACATACAAAATATTTTACATATTAAATACAAAAATCCGTACAAAATTTTGATTGAGTTTGTTTAAAGCAAGCAAGATGTAGAAAATCTTTTACAATGTGAAAAATTTGTAGAGCTTGGATTCAAAAGTCAACTGGCAGATGAAATTAATATATCTTATGGCATTATGTTGAGATAGAAATGACCGAGGAAGAAATGAAGAAGTTGGGTACCGAGTGAAGCGGTTAGAATCGCTTTTAAAAGCCGTACTGTTCCAAGTTACGTCTATGCTTATGAATGTCGATTTAAAGTAGACCAATACATTTTTCCAGTGTATCAGTGTTCTGGATGCTGGAAAATTGGGCATACGAAGATGTGTCCTTCTAAAAAAAAATGTGTCCAAGGTGTGGACATAACTATGTGAGCTGTGAGACAACGGAATTAAAATGCCTTAATTGTGATGGTGCACACATGTCGCTTGATCGACTATGTCCAGTGTTCATTAAAGAAAAAATTATTCGTAACATTATCGGTAAAAGTAACGTAACTTATAGAGTTGCATTGGAAATATATCTGAAAGAATATTCACCACCGCAAGTTATAGAATATCGTAATAATACATCAGGAACCCTCTCTGCTTACGTTGGAAGTCAAAGAACGTTTAAAAATGTATTAGAACGAAGACAATTAAATGAGGAACAAAATATGAACCACTATAATGATATGCAATGTGATGAGGAGATAGTTGAAGTATCCACATCTGAAACACAAAATAACTCTAAAGGTAAAGATAAGGGAAATAATGCTCAAGAAAAGAATAATAGCAACAGAAGAAATTATCCAGTAGAATCTGAACTAGAAGGATTTATTCAGAAAGAAAATGAGAATGTGCAACAACATTGTGAGGGTAACAGTAACAAAAAATATAATTTTGAATTCACAAAATTTTTGTCTGAAATTAAAAAAATAACAGAGGAAAGTTTTGAAAAAAAGTTATGATTATTAGTTAAATTAATTTTTGATGAACTAAAAACATTTGTAATGAAAATTGCAAACGATGGAGAAATATTGCAGAAAATATGTTGTACATTTTTTAAATAATGGCACTCACAAGGAACCATGTTGTTAATATAATGCAGTGGAATTCACAAAGTCTTAAGCCTAAGCTAGGAAGTCTTTGTGAGCTTTTGATACAAGGAAAAATTCATATAGCTTTAATAAGTGAGACTTGGCTTGATGCTAATACAGTGATAAAGGTTAGCGGATATAATATATTTAGAAAAGATAGGTCTGACTCATATGGCGGTGTAGCAATTTTAGTACATAAATCTCTTAGAAGCCAAATACATCATGTGAACATTTTCAATCCGGGTATAGAAATAATTGCAATAAGATTAGGTAATATAAAAAAATTGGAATACGTTATATCTATTTATTTAAAATCAGTTAATTTTAACGGGTTTTTACGCGTTACCTTCGGTTTTTTCTTCCTATCCCGACGTTTTCGCCAATCGCGAGGATGGGTATAGGCTTTCCTCAGTGTGGAATCCGGTGCTAGAAAATCTAAAGGTTCGTGATTTATCGTCACAGGCATCGTCGATGGACACTGTTAGTGTTGTGTGTTGTGACTATAATAAATATAAAGACCAAACGGGGGTAGTTCATCAAAATACCCCTCAACGCAGCAGGCGACGCCGCGCACCGCCAGTCAGCCCGTGACCACGGTTGGTGAAACCCAGCCGAAACGTCGGGATAGGAAGAAAAAACCAAAGGTAACGCGTAAAAAAAACCCGTTAAAATTAACTGATTTCAAATATGGAACGCGAAAACGTAAAAAATTACATATCTATTTATTGTTCTTCATCTGTAAAAAAAAACTAAAAGTTAGTGCAGATTTATTTATTGATTCTTTCTGACACCTAGTTTTTCATAAACTAATCTTCCGTTTACATTATTTTGAAATTTCCAACATAGAATTTTAACAACCACATTAATAGGATTTACTAAAATTCTATGGTACATTCCGATATCTATCATTATAAACGTATTTTTTTTTACAAGATAAGATAAATCATTTTTTAAAAAGTAAACGAAATATCCATAGTTATCTCACACACACGTTATTAAATTTATTTTGGTGAAAATAGTGTTGGTTTTTACCAAAAATTGGTCTTAATCAATCATTGATTTAAAAATATATTTGAAACATAATAGCTATACAAATTAACCTCTTGAGCACTTACCTGGCGTTTACGCCAGCTCGCCCTTGTTTTCCTATTGTCTTATTTTTTATGGCTACTCGACACATTAAGCAATCATAGTGTTTAAAGGTTCGCTTAATTGGTTTGGCAGTATTATGTATGGATAAATATATTATTAATATGTTGGAGAATAAATAACAAAAAAGAAATACCACGATAACTTAGAAATCGTCATACTAGACGCTATTGTCGAACGATTCTGATGATAAAATATATTTATTAAATTTATAAAATATTTCTCCTTGGGGTCACAGTGAAGCGCTAAAAAATCAAGGTATAAAGTGAAAAGATATTGTAATGGCTGCATCAAAAAAAATGAAATTCTACAGTCTTTTATAAATAGTTGATCTAATTGAAAACGGTATGTAAAAAATATCTGTACTAATAAATAAAATTGAAGTGTCTGTTTGTTATATCAAAATATAAACTTTTTCATAATCAAAATACGTATAAATGTATATACGACATTTATATCAAAAACACAATTTTTGACATTTTTGTCTGTCTGCCTGTTTAATCCAGTTAATCCCCGAAGCGGCTGGACCGATTTGGACGGGAATTTTATAGTAAATAGCTGAAGTTACTCCTCGTAACTTAGGCTACCTTTATTTTACGAAAATAAATTAATTAACGTGTCGACTACCAATAAAAATAAGACAATAGGAAAACAATGGAAAACTGGCGTAAACGCCAGTTAGTGTTCTAGGGGTTAAAACTCAGAAAATATTGAATAAAATCCGATTCAATGCACAGTTTTACTGGCAGATATTTCAATGTGTACCAAAAAATTGTTGGTAAATAATTAGGTTTCTATATACAAATTAAAACCTGAGAAATTGTAAAAAATACCATTCAGTGTACAGTTTTTCACTGAAAAGTAGTTTGAATTAGTGAGAAATATATTTAACATTAAAACATTGGTTTAAAATGATTATTTAAAAACTATTTTACGCAGTGAAACACGGGCGAAGTCGTAGGCACTTAGCTAGTTATAAAATAAGATTTCCATAAGATTCGAACATACGCCCATCGATGTAGCACCCGATTACACTACTGACCCATCATCGTTTCAAATAAATACGGTTTCTGTATATTTACGATAAATTTAATTGAATAAACGGCATTTTAACCTCCACTTTCTGGTAATTGAATGGTTTCAGGTTTGTTTTCTTGTTACGACGACTTAGCACGTGTGGCGATACACGTGTAACGACGCTGTATATATACAGGGTAACTTTGAAATCAATGGCAATAATTGAAGGGTAGTTTATAATTATTAATTAAATTAAAAATATAATTGAAGTATCAAAACCGTACGACAAGTATTCGCCGGGCGAAGACTTCACTCGCGCTCGCGGATATCAGCTGATAATTTTACCTACATAGTACCGGGTTATCGGCCGCCGCAAAACGGATACGCGATTTTGATATTTTAATTGAATTTATAATGTATGTTTTATAGGTTTTTTTTTTTTTTTTTAAATATTTTTCCACTAAACGTATTTCAAAATGTTACTGAATAAAAATACTAGCTTCTATGTAATTATTGCCATTAATTTCAATTTCAAACTGTATAATACTATATAAACCACTGAAGTACATTTTACTCGTAATTATTGTAAGGAAATAACGCTCGCCATTAACGTGATTATCGTTTCGAATATCAGTTGTAGAAACCTAACTCTAATCAGTATTAGGTCACCCACCGATCGATAGTCGGATCTCTCTTAGTTTTAAGGATTTCTATACAAGTGTTAATCTATGTATTATTACTACGGGTAGCCAAAATTATGGATTTACATTTTTAAGAATACTCCACACTTCTTACTTATATGGAAAAGAAATGCAAAAAGCTATCATTATAATATATCAAAATATATGATCACTTCAGCCAAAGACGTCCATTACTGGCCTTTCCCAAAGTACTCTACGACGTCTGGCCTAACGCCACACGCATCCGGCGGATTCTTCTTCTAATTAAGAAGAAATGCGGTTGACAACGGATTTATTTATTTATTTATTTCAATCACCAACAAGGTATACAATGTGTTTAGCTTATTAAAAGTTAAATTATTATTACAATATATCTTAATGTAACCTTAATTATAGGGGAGTACGGCATTATTTATTTGAGCAAAAGTTTTTTATGCGACAATGAACTTCAGTTTTTTTTTTTGTAGATCTAATCTGGTCTAATCTAATCTAATATGTTATAAAAATATAAAATAAAACAAAAACAAACCAAAATTAAACTAAAACTAAAATATAAAAAGAAATACAACGAACTAAGAGCAAAAACTAAACTAATGTAAAAGTTATTAATTATTCAATTTTTAGAAAAGTAGGATTTCAGAAATCTATTGCTATCGCGTTGCGCCCCAATAAGAGAGAGTTATAAAATACGAACGGGATAACTGAAGCTCGGGCTGGTTTTACCGTATGCAAAATAAACGATGACATCACTTCGTAGTACTCCTCATAAAACTGAACCGATTTTTAATTTTCTTTCAGTTATAGAATAAGAAATACTAGCTTTGCTCTACATTATGCTTTTTTTTCATCAAATTTGTTTAAGAAACGTGTGTAAAATAACGGTAAAAACCAAGCAATATTTTGATTTTCAAAGGCTCCTAGTTTCTACAATAACTAATTTGTGGGAAAAATCAAAACATACAGAGGCATGGCGATGGTCGATATATATTATTTGGTATAAAAATATTTACCATAATGCTATTATCCAGGGAGGAAACAGGGGATTACGTTTGTATGAAATCAGTGACGCTAGCATATCCTCTTAAACGTAAATGAAACTCAAACAATTTAATTAAGTCCGCAAAGTCGTCGCACCGTATCTTCGTAGCCATTGCTTTGAGTAATGTACATGCAGATATGTACCCAATTCAGTTATCGCTGCGACGTCACGTAGATAGTACGTCTTTCCTTCGCTCGCGACGTCTCTGCTAAATTTCGGAAATTTCAACTTCACACAATAAGTTATAACTTGAAATTGTAAACATTACAAATGTTATTTAATATAATTAAAATAAATACGGTTATTTAATCGTTTAAAAACAAAAATAAAAAAATGTGCTGTTATAAAATATTTGTCATCGTATTTTTAGATTTATTAATTTAGTGTTGCAAAAAATATTAATAATTAAATAGGATATGTAATAAAAATGAATAGATTTTTAATTATTAAACTGATTTTTAACTGTTGATATAAACTTTGATTAATGTAAATTATATATCTGAGTGATAATTTTTTAAAGTGAAAACTTACATTTTTATATCGACTCAAACCCAAAATAAATTGCTAATATATTTGCTTAAATAAATGTTGCTGTATGAATAATAAACATCTGAATTAAATTTCATTTATATGGCAATCTAGTGGTTCGTAGCGAAAGTTCAAAGAAGAATATCGGTAAAAACTTTTTGGTTTTTGGTGAAAATGGTGCTAAATTTAAACGATAATGATGACTCGACTTTAAGTCTGACCACGTTTGCGATTGACAAGAAATTCTGGGATTATTTCGACGTCGCTATCAGTACAACTCCTTTATATAATTCTTCGGAGGAAGTAGAGTTAAAAGACCAGGGTCTGGTGCTTACGACCTATGGTTTCTTGCTCGCTGTGGGTGGTATCGGTAATGTGGCTGTCCTCGTGGCGCTGTCAAGGTCCAGGCGGAGGAAGACGAGGGTCGATCTCCTGATGACTCATCTGGCGATTGCTGATGTATGCGTTACATGCGGAGTTATTCCTTTAGAGGTGAGTGATATAACCGACACGGATTCGAATCGTAGGTTCTGTAGGAAATTTTGTGTCACTAAATTGTCTAACAAATTAGTTAATCTAATCTTTCTAATTAATATTGAGTGAGTAAAAAAAAGTAGAAAGTGTATATAAAATTGATATACGAGTAATGAACGTTGCTAAGTTTTAAAAATGGAAAAAAAAAAAAACAAATTTCTAAACAAGTGCAATAAAAAATACTAGCTTTGTCCCCACTGCCCTCCCCGTGTAATATATTTTCTATTCCGCACAATTCTTCACTGCGTAATATCATTTTAAAATAATATTGAGATGGTCACTATTTTTGGTCCTAAATTGTTTTTGATACCAACAGAGAGTAAAGACATTACACACAAATTCAAACACTTGAAAACAAAACTGTCTAACCAGTAATTTTTTTTGCATTTTAATCTGGGTATACAATACGAAAGATCGCTTCAAATAATAACTAGTTCTTATAAAAGTATCGTGTATCAGGGATATAGTAAACGAGAATCTTATTTCGGCTTAATGGTTCTCAAAGGAAGATAGTCAAGGCCCTATTATATAAGCGTATTATGTTTCGTTTTGCGAGAAAAACTGAAATCACAATTGTTTGTGACAACTGTTCATGCTAATGTTATATTGAAATGAAATTTTTCGAGGTACCGCGGAGAAAGAACTTGTAATGGAAGTTTTGTAAATTACTTTTATCGTTTTCGATGCCGACCCTTCTCGTCCGAAATAACACATTGTCTTAATACAAAAGTCGACGATCAATGTGTGTTGCCAGTGATGACATACGGCACTGAGACGTGATCGCTTACAATGGGGCTAATTATAAAGCTCATATTTACGCAAACCAAAAAAATCAATATATATTTAAACACACAGTGTGTTGAATATACTGTTATATATTTTAAACTGTTATGCAATTTAGGCATTAAGCACTTTCTGTCTTGTCGCAAAATAGTTGGTACAATGGGATACTTTGAATTGTCCTACTTGGCCTTGCGCGTGAAATCTATATATATACTAATAAATAAAATTGAAGTGTCTGATTGTAAAATCAAAATGTTATTTTTTGACATGTGAATGTATATGTACATACCAAAACTACAGTTTTTAAAATTGATTTTGTTTGTTTGGTCTGAGTAATCTCCGGCATGGCTGGACCGATTTTGACGCGGTTTTTTTTTGGTAGATAGCTGAAGTTACTCCGGGTAATTTAGGGTACTTTCTATTTTCGAAAATAATTAGGATTTCAAGTAAAAAAAATTTTTTTTAAATAAAATCAGATACAATGTACAGTTTTGCTGGCAGTTGTTTGAATTTGTGAGAAGTATCTTTGCAATCTGTTAGTACCAAAAATAATTATAAAAATTTGTTTTGGGTTCTGTATAATTAAAAACTCGTGAAAATTTGAACTAAATACGATTCGATGGACAGCACCACCAAAAGATTATTTTCCAATGATTGTTTTAAAAATATATTACGCAGTAATGCCGCGGGTACACAGATAATATTTGTCACAAACTCCTTGCTACCGATCTGTTCCACTGCCACCAATCTATCCCTTAGCAATAATTAATTTAGCTTAAAATCATGCACAAATATCTTAACAAAAAATGCTGCGATTGAAGGGGAGGGGGCAAAAGACTAATGTAATTATGCCCGCTTGGGGTTATGTAAATCTTTTATACCAGGGAAAAATAAACAAGGGTTTATTACGTATAACATAATAACGAACACAGATTATCTAAAGTACACAAAGTAGGTAAATTATATTATCTTGTAACAAAGTTTAATTCGTTCTATCGTATCGTATCGTGTTTTCTATTCCGCACAATTCTTCACCGCTCAATTTAGTTTTTAAATAATCACTGGAAAAGAATGGAACACAATTTTTTCTACACAAGCCCGATATTATTTTTGTTACTAAAAGAAACACTTATCAGTAAAACTGTGCATTGAAATGGATTTTGTTGAGAATTTCAAGAGTGTTAAATATTTTCACGCGGAATCCTAATACATTTCCAAAAATAATGCGGGTTATGTTAAAATCAATTCACTCGTTCTGGAGTTTCGAAACAAACAAACGGACGTCTGTGAGATAAGCATCAATTTTGGTTTTTGTGTAAGTATACACTATGTACGTTAATAACAGTAATTAGTAACAAGTTCTTATTTTGATATTACAAACAGACATTTCAATTGTATTTATTATTACAGATTATAATAATATAATTACTTCAATTTAGCTGCTTTGTTTGTTTTAATAACCTAATTTTGTAGTACTTATTTTTTTAGATTTTCTTTGTCGGTTTAAATGAAAGGAAATAACCGACTGTATTTTTATTATTATACTCTAACTGTGTGCCCGCGGCTGCGCCCGCGTTTCATATATTTTTCATTGCGTGATTGCGATTTTTTTTTTAATGGAACCCTTATTATTTACCTTTGGTTACACCAGATAATTCCTTGGCTCCCACCGCAAAAGAGAAGGCAAATCTATTCTGCAACCTTTTCCCCTCTAACTCGACATTGGACGATGGGGGTGCATCACCGCCAATTATCTAACGGTGTGCATATTCAATGCCTGAAATTCGCTTCACACAGGCTTTGAACAGCACATATGTTTGGGCCAGTTGTACTGCTTACCAACTTTCTCCTCTTGACTCCGTGCAAAGGCGTGCTATTAGGTTTGTTGAAGATCCCGAATTAACATGCAGTCTACATTCTTTGGAGTTTCACAGACACTTCGGGTCCCTATGTGTCTTGTACAGCATGTACAATGGGCAGTGCTCAGAGGAACTTTTCGAAGTGGTACCTTTGTCGCTATTCCAAACCCGTACACTCCACCGTTGGTTGGATGCTCAAACCCACACCCTTAAATCTACCGTAACGCCAACACCTTAAGATACTCCAGGACCTTTTTTTACCACCTACGCTAGTGCCGTGGAATGGATTACCCAGCAGAGTCTTCCCTCAAGGCTATGATGTTCGGCTCGTCAAAAATGGACTTAAAAACGCTCTCCAAGGTCGGCAACGCATCGGTAATACTCCTGGTGTTGCAGTTGTCCATGAGCGACGGTAACCGTATACCATCATTTGCCGTCTGCCTGTTCGCCGTCCATTGATATATAAGAAAAAAACTTTAGGTTACTAACATTAAGCCAAGATATTTCTTACTAATTCCTGCCAGTAAAACTGTGCAATTATTTGTGTTTTATTCCCAATTTCATGTTTTTTAATATTTTTTGCGGAATCCATTATTAATTATATTTACGAAAAATAAAAGTACCCTAAGTTACGGTGAGTAACTTCATTTATGTACCAATCTAAAATCCCGTCAAAATCGGTCCACCCATTCCGAAGATTAGCCGGAATAAACAGACAGACAAAAATTACAAAAAATATTTACATGACAAACGGAAACTTCAATTTCAGTTATTAGAGGCTGTTATGGAATCAGTTGACCCACAAGTTCGAGCAACACTTTCTTGGTAATCTCAGGTAAGGCAACGCTTTTTAGGCAGTTTCTCAATGGACTGCGTGCACGCTGGGGGGGGGGGAGGCGATCCAAATTTACGTAATCGTCAATGGATGGGGTGTGTACATTTTTGCTTATTTTTGATGATATGGGGATCAAGGGCTTGGAATGGTGATTACGTAAGCAATATTTATTAATTTTCGTTTTTTTGGTTAAAATTAGCACCGGCATGCTAATGTAGTTTTTTTTACACGGTACAGGCTCAGTGCTTTGACTACAGTCTCACCTGGAGTTAAACGACGATGTGGTCCAGGATGGTAAGCACATTAAGCTTAGAGGAACTGGTTCTCAAGTGATGCTGTTAGAACACACCTATTGGTACTTGGCGGGAGGTTTTCAAACTTGAAGGTGGTAGGAGCCTAGGCGGGCATTATTAGAAAATGCCCTAACACCATGCTATGGTTACCACACGATATTTTCCTTCACCGAAAGCTCAGGCTGATTTAAGAGTTACGACCGCACCAAGTGCAATAATGTCATGAGTGGTTTAAAAATTTGCAAAATTTTGCCTCTATTATACATTTATAAACTATAAAAAAACCTCGGTGGCGCAGTTGTATTAGGGTGCCGTTCTGAGGTCTCGGGTTTGATCCCCGGGTCGGGTCAAGTGGTATTGGGTTTATCTACTTAATATCATCCCAGAGTTTGGAATTTGTGCCCGATATGACGACAGACTCGCCCCCTGTCACGTCTGGGACGGAACTAAGCTCGGCGAAATGTGGGTGGTGTAGTTCGCTATTTCACCTCTGCCTAACCCTTCGGGGATAACAGGCGTGAGCTAATGTTATGTTATGTTATAAAAAAACCATTGAAATTTGAAATATGGACTTTTCTGTACAATAGAAAACGTTTTTTTACTCTTAAATGATTTCCAAACAATTACGCCTCCCAAAGGTTTGTTTTTTTATTGTCAGAGAACCATTTTCCCTGAATAAATGTAATAATAATATGAACCTTATTTTTTCAAATAAAGATTATTTTTAAAATATTGGACTAGTAAGTGAATATTATTTTTTGTTGTACATTAAAAACTCGTAGCGCCTCCACTGGCGATGGTTCACGCCTCCCCTGACATTTAGGTCGGGAAACATGGGTCTGGAATAAAAAATGATTTCAAGGTTCATTTTCATGCTCATTTTCAAGGTAAACTTTTTTCGAAAATTTGTTTTTATCGGCTTAAAATAACAGACTAACGCTGTTGAACCTTAGGGGTCGTCCATTAATCAGGTGATGTTTTTTTTATCAATTTTTTATACCTCCCCTTTCCCTTGGTGATACTTGGTGAAGATTACAGTAATTTTCCCCTCCCTCCTTACCCCAAAACCGCGTGTATTTGTTGTACCTTAAATATTTTCAGAATACGATATATTGAAATACAGGTGTAATCTAATTGTGGTAAGTTTTGGAAATCGTCTGGCAACGCCGAGTTAGGTTAACGCGTCGCTTTTCAGTTTAGACATAGCGCCGCGTACAACGTTAACATAAATAAACGTGACATCTCAATGCACTCTCCACCCATTACTAATCTAACGTGACAACCCCTTACGACACAATGACTGGTACAAATTGGTATGAACATCGGCTTAGATGATGCCACCTCCTTAAGGAATATATGTACGTTACGTGAAATATGTTAGTTTGTGATGTCTAGTCTAGGTGCTGCATATTTTGCTAGTGCAATATATCAATAAGTGTCAATATATCGTTCAGGTATGTTTTTTACCAAAAACAACCTTAAACGAAATAATAGGCCCAGCATTTTAGTCATGATAAAAAACTTGTTCACTAAATCCCAAAATTGGTAACTTGCAACTTCTAAGCTTTTAAGTTGTCGTTTAAACTGATCATTTTAGTTAGTTTAGTTACTCATTTCGTCACGTAATACATAAATAAACAATCAGGTTATAATCCGATTTTGTCCTCAGATCGGTTGGAAATACACGAACGCTTGGTTAGCGGGTAATTTCCTCTGCAAGCTGTTACTTGTTCTGCGCGCCTTCGGACTCTATCTCTCTTCTAATGTACTCGTTTGCATATCTATTGACAGGTGAGAGGTTTTTTAATTATCTTGTAGCACGCCTCACAGACGTTGTCCTGCCCTAAAAAAAAACCATGTACACGAAAAATTAAAAAGTTAAAATTGTTTACCATCCTGAACTTCATCGTGCTACACTGAGCATATATCGTGTAATAAAAAAAGTAAAAAAAGTGTGTGTGTACTTATTTACGCACGTAAGAAGTTGGCAGCTAGTTTGCTGAAGTTCAGAGTTGTTGTGTTTTTGTGACGGTTGCGCGCGCGCCCATCGTAAAAAATTACTCTAATAATTTTTCCCTAACGAGCCAAAAGAAGTATAACTTCAAAAACAAGTTTGTTTATATAGTATGTAAATTGAAAAAAACACTTGCGACCTGTGGCGTCACTATTCCATTTGTGGCCCGTGGCAAATTCATTTTATGAGGCTCCCGTAAACATCGTCACGTTATAATTTGATTTTAATAAAACACTAAATTAATCACTAAAGCGTTTAAGTCTTTAGTCGTGTCTAACTTTCATTATATTTATAATTTTTACTAAATTTTGTTAAAAATAAAAATTAAACTTCTGAGCTCACGGCTTCGAGGGCTGGGGCCCCATCGGACCAGGGCCCGTGGAATTTTGCCAGCTCTGCCACTTCTTGGGAAGTAAAACAATGTATTAACACACATTTGAAATTAAAATACGGCTCCATCAATTAAATATTTTTGTAATTAATGATATTAAGATAGTAAGTAAGAGAGATGTAGTCTGTAATATTAATTATTTAAATATATTCTAAAAGTAATATTGCAGTAAGACTAGAACAGTGGTACACTGGCTTTATGTACAGATGCTAGTAAAACAAAATTGGTTTTGCCAAGCATTTATGTAAATGCTTGGTCACAGACTTTTAACTTGAGATTTATGGCAGGCCAAGGCAACCTTTACTACCTTATGTTATAGACATTTTAACCTTATATTCGAATAATGTTGTTTTCCTTCACAGAAGTAACTAATTGTAGGCAGGTCTAATATAAATATTGACGGGTTTATCGAATCAAATGAAAGGTCACGAGAGATGGAAAGTGTGACTGTGTTATTAAACGAAGAGTTGTGTTAGGGAATCGAGTGAACTGCATATTTGGCTGTGCATCTGGGTGTGCTAGTCATTACGCTTATATATGGTATGCGGTCTGGCAGTAGAAGCATATATGGTAAGCAAGATTAATGAAGTAGAGATGAACAGTCTAAGACGTAGTCAGCTTGCGTGAAAATAATAGATAAACTAAGGAGTAGTATAATAGGAGAAACATGTGGTATGGTAGAAGAGGTAGTGGCAAAGATAGAGAAAGGATGCTTAATTGGTGTAACTGTGCAAGTCCGTAAGGATCGTCCTAGGCGAACTTCTCTCGACCAGATCGAACACCTTCTAAAGAAAGGGCACGGTCAAAAGTACACATAACTGAAAAGCATGTATGAAATGCACGGAAGCACAGAGAGGCATTACTATCGTTCACATAATGATCCATCCTATGCCAAACTATTAGAGATTAAAACTTGCTTGACATGGCGCTTGAATATATTGTCCGGGAAATGCGTAATGTACATTCGGACCTTATAGAAGTTAACACTATTATTACCTACGAACGACGTCTATTAGTTTTACTGAGTTTAAAACATGGAATGTCCAATTTGTGTTTATATTTTGTTATACAAATTATACCGGCTCTTATTATATTAGTTTATATAATGTTATATTATATTATAAAATGTTTTGTCGTAGATTCTTCGCAGTGATTTATCCGCTTCGGCTTCCTGAAGCGAGGAGACGAAGTAAACAAATGTTAGTATGTGCCTGGATCACAGCGCTAGCTTGCAGCTTGCCACAGGTAAATTAAAATATCATATTTATATACCCCCCCCCCCCAATCCCTCAGAAGCAGACCAGGACTTACGCCTCAATTGAAGCCTGGGGTACTCCGCGTTCCGTAGCATTTTGGCATCCTTGTGTTAGCCTAAGACTTAAGTACTCATCCTACTAAAAGTTCCGGTCATAGCGTCTTAATTCGTACGAATAAAAAAAAACTTTGTAATCGAATTTTTTTTATATCTACTAAGCGTGAATAGAATTATTACAACGATTCTTCAAGATGACATGCGATACGCTATTTCGTTCAGGAACAGTATCATTCTGTTACGCCCTTGGCTAACTAAAATGCATGCTTTAACGTGAATATAAAAACTATTCATACACGTATGCAAGTCATTAAGAGGACATACGGTCGGTAAAGTAGATATTTCAGAAATCTATTGCTATCGCGTTGCGCTCCTAAGAAATAATTATTAAACACGATAGGGACAACTGCCGCATGCAAAATAGACGAAAATACAAAAGAGTCCACTATAAACGCCATCTTATATTTGACAGACTTAAAGGTGACGTCACAGGTGACACGAATCTATACATTTTTCACCTACCGAAAATCGCTCAGCGCAGCTTTCAAAAATAATAAAACAATATAAAAAACTGAATATTAATTTAAGGGAGCCGGAGTAGCAACTACGAGGTTAAAATAAATAAAAACGAAACACAAATATTGATGTGGTTAAAATGAAAACTTAAAATCCATTATGTTCGCAATTCACGAGGCGAAACAACGGAGATAATGGTCTTGGGAATTAGTCCAACGTACTATGGACGAATTAATATTTGTTCCTTTGTTATAAAATTCATAAATAATCATACCGAAGTGAAGCGTTCGGTGTATGTAAGTAATCCTATTACGTCTTTCACAAAATTATAATTAAGTGGTTTAAATATCACATGTGAATTTTGTATTCGACGTAAAACATTACAAGGACGGAGGGTTTTATTTTTTATCCACTATCAATTAATTGATTCAACCGAAAGAAGTCCACTGCTGGGCATAGGTCTTCCCCAAAAAGGGAGGAATTGCCATAATCGGGACGCTTGCCTGCTGGTTGGCGATCGCAGTAGGTATTTGTGGTCCTCAGAATATGCTGCTGCCCATCCCTTTGTTTATTTATCACTTAGTCGCCGTTTACGACACCCACGGGAACGATATGGGGTGGTACTATTCTAAGCGGGCACCACACGGCACCACCAATAATGTATATGAGTAACAAATGAATTTTAATCTACACTAATAAATTGAAGTGTCTATTTGTAGTGCCAATTTTTTTTTTACTAAATAGACATGAATGTATATACGATACCTATTTCAAAAATACAATTTTTATCTACGTGTCTGTTTGTAATGAGTAATCTCGGGAATGGATTTTGACGGGATTTTTTGTTTTGGTTGATAGTTAAAGTTACTGCGGGTAACTTAGAGTATTTTTAATTTTCGAAAATAATTAGGGTTCCACGTAAAAAAATTAAACCTCTTAATTTTTTTAATAAAATCAAATTTAATGCAGTTTTAAGGGTGAGTGCTTGAATTTATTAAAGACATATTTTTAGTTTATTTTAGTACAACATTTTTGTTAGGATAATAATTAGGGTTCCGTGTAAAAAAATTAAAACGCAGTGAAGAATATACGAAACGCGGTCGCAGCCGCGGGCACGCAGCTAGTACAAGAATAAGTTTACTTAAGAATATCTCGAGTTATACGTAAACTTTTGTGAATGTCTAATGGACGATAGTTGTATAATTAGTAATCTGCGTCCACGGAACAACCACTAAGTCTAACATTTACGCAAAACTAGACATATTTTCAAATGAAGCCTTCATCTATTCTATTTCTACAATATTAGGCACTTTGTTAACATTTATTTATCGAAATAGTAATGCCACTACTTAGAAAACCTTATATTAATTATTTGGGAATAGATTTGAACAAACGGAAAGTTGAAATATCTACATATATCAACTATTTCGTAGTTCGTAAGAACACAAAACATTTTTTGTAAATCTTTTTTCTAAACTAATTTTACCAATTAAATCTTTCTTTACCTTCTATATTTCATATGAATTATTATTTATTGCTTGAAAACTATTTCAGTATTATTGAAGAAAGTCGTCTATGGAATTTGAAGTAATAAAATGCAAAATATAATAAATATTTTCATTACAAGTACATTATAAGAGTATGTGGACATTTTTAACTTTATAGATGTGATTTTTCCCCTGCCTAGGTTTTTTTTTATTGTCTCATACATATAAATTCAATAAATAGACAAAAATAAAAGAACTCAATACCTTTCTCTCCACTGTTTGTCAAGCGACATTCTTTTTATTTATTTCTAGCTGTGTGCGTACCCACGTTTCAGAGATTCTTCAATGCATTTTACTTTTTTTTATACGGAACACTAATTATTTTCATTTAAAAAAATTTGTACTAAGATAAAGTAAAAGTATTTCTCATAAATTTAAGCTCTTGCTCGTAAAACTGTACATTGAATCGGATTCAATTTTTTATGAGTTTTATTTTTTTTAAGCTGATTAATTAATCGAAAATTAAAAGTACCCTATGTTGTTACCCCCCTTTTTTTTTGTCGAGGGGAAATGCATTTACGCACTACCATTACCCATTGCATTAGTGAGACCGAAGTCCCCCAATGCAATGGGTACTATGTTGTTACCCAGAGTAACTTCAACTATCTACCAAAAAAAAGTACCGTCAGAATCGTTCTAGCCGTTCCGGAGATTACCCATTACAAACAGACAGACAATAATAATAAAAAAAACATGTATTTTTGTTATAAATATCTTGTATACATTCATATATATTTGGAAAAAAAAAATGATTTTGACATTACAAACAGACACTTGCAGTTTTATTTATTAGAGTAGATTGTCATAGAACGATATGTACGTGGCCTATATAATAATGTCGGGTTTAGAATTAGTTCAACGTCTTGAACAGCTTCTAAACTTTAAAAAAAAATCACTAAAATATTCCTCCATTTTAAGGTTATCTCACAATGCATAGATCGGGATTAACTGTCACTTAAAAATAAGTCTCTGATATTTGGGCCCACTAATTTAAGTGATCCCTTAGTGTATAAGGGACACCTAAATATTGGTGAAAAGCATAAACGTATAAGTAACCCCCTAAACACTTTAAGGGATCACTTAAAAGATAGGATCGAGCAATATATAATATGGGACCTCGCGAATCTTTTTAGAAAGTTTTAAGAATATGATATCTTAACTTTCCCCTCCCAATACATCTTCGATAAGTTAATGCATATTCGTAAAAATTTAGACAAACTAGATCTAGTGAATGATCGTCATAGTTTTAATATTAGAAGTAAAGACAAATTGTCCGGAACCACGCTTTAGGTTAAGTAAGTCTAATAAAAGCTTTATAGGTAATAGTATTCGGTTTTACAATAAGATCCCAAGTAACATTACCGATTTACCTGACAATAAGTTCAAGTATTATGCTGAGCAAGTCTTAATCTCAAAAGGTTATTACAGGGTGGATCATTACGTGAACGATAGTGATGTCTGGAATTAACCCACATCTCTGTGCTTCCACTAACATGATTAAGACTACGATTTGTGTAGTTTTTTATATGACAAAAAAAATGTTATATATTATATTTATAAAAAAAAAGAACCAGATCGAGTTTCTCGCCTGCGCTCATCTCGACTGGGTTGTTTTCCGAACCGGTGGTAGTGTTTTAGACGTTCATAAGCGCCTTCGTAAGGCCTAAATTGAATAAATTACTTTTGATTTTGATTTTGATAGGGATTCTTGGTGAAAACGGGCATTAGTAACTTATATTTTTACGGAGCATTTTATAAATAATAATAGGAATATGTTTATAACGCAAGACCTCTGACTACTCAATTATAACTGCGAACATAAAACACAACTTTAAGAACAATTCGAAGATCTCACAAAGAACGTCCCAACAGCACGTAAGCGAGGTTATTTGTAGTCAACCTTACAAATATAGCTTATTTTTACACTTTGTAATTATACATATAATTTAAAGTATAACTTTTTTTTACACTGTATAGCCTTGTGGTGCCGGCTAAGTAATTGTACCACCCCATATCATCACGTGGGGGTCGTAAAAGGCGACTAAGGGATGGGCAGCAGCATCCTTTGGGTACCAAAAACACCTTACCCGCATGCCAAGCGTGGCGATTATAGCAATCCTCCCCTTAATGGTGTAGACCTATGTCCAGTAGTGGACGTGTTATGGTTGAATAAATGAAAAAGGGTCAATGCTTTGACCACAATCTCACGTAATGTTAAGTGACGATGTAGTCCAGGATGGTAAACACACTAAACCTAGAGGTTAAATAAGGTTCTCAAATGATGCTTCCGAAAACACACTATTGGGATTTGAAAAGTTTTCAAACTTGAGGGTGGTAGCTGTCCAGTTCGTCATTGTTAAAAAATGCCCTACCATGCTTTGATTTCTTTACGATATTTTCCTTCACGTAAAGCTCATGTTCACTATAGACGTGGGTTCGAACCAACATCGCCTTACAACATCTAAATATGAACCGGCTGATTCTGTAATGAGTTAAGCCGAAGCGAGCCATTATGTCAGGGCTGATTACTGTGTGTATGGTAATTGATAGTGATGGTGAGTTGGGTACGGGCATCTTACTATCCTATAATCTATCGTTATTTTATATTATAGTGCCCAAAATTGAAATAACCAAGTCCATCAGCTGCCATTTCATTATTTAACAGTGACAGCTTTGATCCCGCCATACAATGTCGATCAAGTTTGCACGACAAGGGGAAAAGTAATTAATTTCCACCACACTAAATTAATATGCAAAACGGCCATTAACTGCGTGTCTGGGTACAATGGGAGAACGGATTCCATGTTACCGACAAATTCAATTTTACAGCTCGTTACCGTAATTAATCTACCTCAGGATCCGACGAGTTACATCAGATTGAACAATTCGGTCATTTATCTTAATTTTGCCCACCCTATTTTAAACCTTGTTCAAAAAATATCTTTAAATTACTGCGTTTCGATGTAAAATGTGATTTAGGTGTTAGTTAAATTCGTTCAAAATCAAAAAAAAATCTTTATTCAATTTAAGCCCTTTTTTTTACCTATTGTATTAGTGAGACCGAAGTCCCCCAATACAATAGGTAAGGGGGGCACGGAGTGACGAGCTCCGTGCCAGTGTGGGACTCACCCGGGCGTGAAGCGCCCGGAAATACCCACTAAACCCCCCCGGGGTCGTCCGCTGCATTTGGGATGGGGGCGACACGGGGTGGCTTTCGCAAGCACCGCGTCACCCCCTGCAGCGAACCCACCGAGCCTCGTCGTGCAATGGCCCAGCGGGGATGGGGGAGTATACACACTTCTCAACCCCACCTCTTCGCCCACCTCCTGTAGGAGGTAAGACCTAGCTAGGTCAGTCAGCCGGGGGGCAGGATATACTTCCTGCCCCCCATAAAGATGGAAATATGGATAGTTCAGTGGCGGGCAAAAGAGATAGGGGAAGAAGCCCGCCACTGAAGAAGAAATTTGGGTCCCTCTCCTTCACTCACCTTGTCATACATGACAAGGCATAGAAAGGAGAGGGATACCCAGAAGAGAAAGGGACAGACAGAAGAAGAAACCAAAACACACAACAAATACACACACACACACAGCAAACCAACACAAAAACACCGACACAAAATTAAGCCCTAAGAAGGCGCTTATGAACGTCAATACACTTTAACCATTGTTAGCGGAAGCACAGAGAAGGTGTGTAGCTTCCAGATCCTATCATCTTCGGGGATATGAGGGAATATAGCTCGCGAAATCAAACTTTGTCTTGAAGGTGCGGTTACACGGCTCACAATGTAACTGACCGAAACTCTTGTGAGTGTACACATAGGTAGGCTTAGACCAGTTTTTTTAAGGCAAATAAAATAGATGGCGCAAATAGAAATATAATTCTGTACCACAGCAATTGACCACTAGGTTTGCGCTCTCCATGCGTCAACTGTGAATAAAATACATATATAGGCAATTTGGAATCATTCATGCGTACAAGATCCCATACGTTTAAAATCTGTCTGCAGCCTCCCTACACTTACACCTATAATAATGGCAGACAATTGTACTACTGAGCATCTTGTAAAAAAACGTTTAAAACCAAATTTAGATTTACCAGTCGTCTGAGAGTTTATGACCAGATTAGATAAAGTTTCGTCGTTGACCGTTAGTATTGTTTACAATAAATATTGTATGAATAAATTAATTAATCAAATGAAATTATGAACCATGTTAAAAAACACAAGTTTCTAAATTGTAAGTGAAAGTAAAACATATTTTAATAATAAGATAAAATGAAAGTTCTCCAGCTAAAAATACACTGATTTGTCTGGTGCCGAACTTTTAGAATCATTGTTCGTTCGAGTACAGAGAAATGGATTCACCGCAAACCCCCAAGAGCAATATGAAATATAAGTCAAAACGAAAGACCGGTTTCATGCAAATATAATAAACTTCGGTTTGCCTCTACGGGTAGTGGATTTCCTTAATGCAACTTATATTTGCAAAAACTGTTATGGCTTTGAGAGCAATGTTTTTCATATGAAGACAGATATATTTAGTATAATAACGAAATGTTATTATTTGATTAAACTGACTTATTGTGTGATACATAGATAACTTAAAATGATAGTTAATTACGGATTACGATGGTAAATAGTAAGGCTAGAGAAATAGCGTTTCTAGTTCAACTATCGAAATTTATAGTTCTGTTGATAGATTTTCTAATTGAGAGTGGTAGCTTTTTTTGTTTTTTATCGCTTTCTGCTCTCTGCTGACATATAATAATTTCTGATCGTAATTCGTGAGTGTTGAGATGATTTTTGATAAAGCAAAATTGGAAGAAGCAAAAATGTTGTGGCTAACTCCCTCTTTTACGTGGGGAAATTGCTATAACGCATTACTCCTTACAACTCTAATCCGAGAGTAGAAGAGCCGGGAATATCCACTAAAACCCCACGATGTTGCTGAGGCCAACCATGCTTAATGTAGCCCAAGGAAAAGAAAATGATAATTATAATAGTAAGTGTTGTTGATTTTTTATATCGATTAATTTTACTGCTACTTCTATAAATTTGAATATTTAACATGACATGTTATTTACAAAAACTTAACTAGAGATTACTGACGATGATGACGCAGCGGTTAGTGTGTCCGGATTCCGCGTAAATCAACGCGGGTTCGATCCGATAACATCGTGAGGAAACCATAGCATGGTAGTAGGAAATTTTCTAATGATGCCCACCTGGGTAGCTATCACCCTCAAGTTTGAAAACTTGTCACCAAATACCAAAAGGTGTTCCGGCAGCATCACTTTAGAACCAGTACCTCTAGTCTTAGTGTGTTTACAATACTGGACCACATCGTTACTTAACATCAGGTGAGATTGTAGTTAAAGCACTAAGCCTATTCCGTGTAAAAAATCTATGATTCAGAAAAGAATTCTAATTCTCGAGTTATGTGTCAACTAACGTACACACGGACAGGGAGACGTATTTAATAATATGTAAGAGCCCGTTTAGTATTGGAGCACAGCCTCGTGTTATTTGAAGTGACAATGCGGCTGAAACTAGTCTGGTATTAAAAAAGTCATCTCCAGGTGGTACAGTTTTATCACAATGTATTCCTTGATCGAAAGTTCAGGAACTTTGTAATATTAACAGCCAGGCTGATCGAAACGATATCCGAACTCGTTACGCCTGACTATTATCGTTATAAATTAAGAATAATCCAACAGTATACAATAATATTATCTCTTGTTGCCAGAGTGTTGTTTTTCGTGTACTGGAGCATCCTCGTGTCGCCGGCTTCGAGCAATGCGTTTCGTTCGAAGCGTTCAGTACGAAACAGCAAGAAGTCTTGTACAACGTCTTCTGTATGTTTGCTATGTATTTCTTGCCGCTCGTCGTCATCTCCGTCTGCTACGTGTGGATCTTCTGCGAGATAAGGCGGACTAGTAAGGAGTTTGATGGTGAGTTATCAATAAGAAATATGAGCTTGAGCATTTAGCTTTTAGATTTAGATTTAGCTTCAGCTTTACATACGGAATTGAGACGTTGTCTCCCAGAATGCGCCTCATAAGAAGGCTAAAGATTAATCAAAGGGTAATGGAGAGTGAAATGAGAATATTTCCAGAAGAATTAAAGCAACCGACATTACTCGAAGAAAAAAATTATTAAATGGAATTTATGGTATACGGTACGCATATGTCGTTCAGTAAAAGATAGGCCGTGAAAAACAAGCTAAATGAAGACAAACATACATAAATGTAGGATACATTCAACAAGATAGAACACGCAGGCAAAACAATTTTCAAACGTTTATAACATGACAAATGAACATCAAACAAAAATATAATTTTGTGTCCACGTTCATATTTAGTAGACTACAATTAGACCGAATATGAACAAATTTCAGAACATTACATTTGTCCGGTTCACGTAAAAAGACAAGTAAATCCATTCACATGAATATTTTCCCCACTAGAATATTTAAGAAATATAATAATACTGTGAAGGATAAGAGCTATATTAAAACGTAGCGGCGTGATATAGTTAGTTTATAATTATTTCTTATACCTTTTAGCGAAACATGTAGATCAAGGTGACGAGGGGCACGTGAGGCTGCGTCGGTCAGACAAAACCGTGCTGGAGCGTGCTCGGCGCCGCACCTTGCGGATGACTGTCACAATTGTCACTGTGTTCGCTCTCTGCTGGCTCCCTTACGCTACGATGGCGATGTGGTAGGACGCAAAAAAACCCATACACTACGCTAAGTGAATACAAAAATAATAATACACTTATTTTTCTTACTATGTTTAAAAAGATACTGAATTTATCTTTGGCCTATTTATACATAGATGAAATGCTTTATAATTGAAATCCTACTCTCAAACAGAAACGTTTATACGTTAAAAAGCTTTCTAATAGGATGCATAAAATATCGTGTTAGGGATAGCTGTTCCGATACTGCGTAAGCATACATTTATAGTTTGATTGAGGGGAAGGGGGGTTATGCTTTGCCTATTTTTGATGGCATAAGGGACGGGGACGTCTGAATGGTGATTACTAAAACAAAAGTTTTCTTATTAAACTTCGTTTTTTTGTTGGAAATTGTGTATCGAGGAGGGGGCTTACTATAGATGAAAGGGGGGAGTCGAGGTCAATAGGTAATATTGGAACGGTTACCTAGTTCAAATAAATGCAGTATCTTGTCATAATATTTTTGTCTGTTTTAAAATGTGACCCAGCGATGTTATACACGGGTGTCATCATCATCATCTCCCTACCCTTTTCCCATTTTCAATTGGGGTCGGCGCAACATGTCTTCCTCTTCCATTCCTCTCTATTTGTTGTCATCTCCGCATTCACTCCTTTCCTAAACATAACATCTTTCACACGGGTCTATGGTGAGTATTATCTGATCGAATCAGGTATATGGCAGACCGGGAGTCAGCGTCGAAAGTGTCTCGGCGCGTTCAGGACCTGTTGTTCGCGATGGCCGTCTCTAACTCGTGCATGAACCCGCTGGTCTACGGCTCCTACACCCTGGACCTGTGGGGGTAACATACGCAGGTTCCTGAAGAACACGTGTTGCGCATCGTCAACTTCTTCCGATAACGTCGGTACGATATTTTGACTCCGATCATAATTTTATTCCCGCCTAATTTTTTTTTTAAATATATTACATACTGTTTATTTCTGAACCGAGGTATGTACACATCCAACAATGAGGTTAAGGTAATAAAAAAATCTGCTGTATGGGATTACAACTAGTCTAGTTAAAGGGGGTAAACGTAAAGCTGATAGTCTGGTGGGGCTCGGAACAACTTGTTTTCATATTTGTAAAAACTGTAGCAATCACACGTTAGCTAAGACATAACTGCCATTTGTTTTTACTTAACCATAACTAGTTATGGTGTCTTTCACGCATTCCAAATGGTTCAAGTGTTCGCAGGGATTTTTACTTTTTTTTTTTTTTTTTTTTTTTTTTTTTTTTTTTTTTTTTTTCGAACCTAGCTAACGCTGTTGACCGGAAGGGCCTTTACAGCTTCACCGAACTTTGGGGGCGAGTGCTGAAGGCACTCAGCCGCAATAAGGTGACTAGCTCAAGGGTTACCAAAGTGGTACGAACCTCGGCTTGGCCGTCACCTGAGTGTAAAACTCTCTCGCGAGTTTGAACCTAGCTATTCCCTACATTTTTTATTAATAATAATAATAAAAAAAAAAAGGTTCCTTACAGGACCTATGTACCTGCATGTTATGTGCAAGAGTGTGTTTGCAGTGTTGTGCGTGTAATGCTCAATGCATGGGCAGTGTCACTGTATCGCGCTGGCGGCGACGTCAAGAGCCTCCCCAGTTGGGGAACGAAGCACGTCCTGGGCCGCCGCCTGAGGGGGACCCGGAGAGTGTGCGGGAGCAAAATTAGCCGCCTGTCCCCGGCGGCGGGAACGGCGGTTACGCGGGCGTGGGCGCTGGCACGCATACTGGATCGGTTGAAAAGGAAAGATCCTATTTTCGCACGTGATTTTATCATCGGGATCGGTGAGAACGTTACGCGGTCTCCGAAGCGGTTTCGGAGCTAGCGGGTCGGAGGAGTACGCGACGGCTTTCGCTATGAGCGGATTCGGGTGTGTCTCTGCGCGATCGAAAAATGCGCGACACAGGGATTTGATAACAGAGTGAATGGATGGTAGATTGAGGTCTCTGTGGATGTCCACATCCCTCTCGTACCACCGGGCACCTACGGCTCTCCTGGTGAAGCGGTTCTGAACCACTTGGAAGGAGGACAGATCTGTATGAGCGAAGGCAGGGGCGCAATAAGTGAGAATGGGCCTAACTACCGTTTTGTATAATGTAATTTTATGGCGGACGGCCATCTTACTACGAGCGTTGTAAAGAGGGAAAAGACGTCCCATAACCATGTTGGCACGGTTTCTGACTTTCAAAACGTGAGATTTGAAAGTCATGTGGGCGTCTAGTGTGACACCGAGGTACTTGACCTCGGTCGCCCATGGGATCTCTACTCCTAGATAAGTGACTGGACGAGGAGGGTCGGATTTTTCTACGGAGAACATAATCGCGGTGCTCTTTCCCGGGTTAATCGCTATGCGCCACTTCAAGTACCAAAAGCTTAAGATGTTAACAGCCTTTTGGACGCGGGATCTGAGAGTGTCTCTTTGTCTGAACGAATAATAGATGACCGTGTCATCGGCATAGAGACCTAAATGAACCTTACTAGCCGCCACTCCTTCGAGCGGGTCGTCTTTCAGGTTCGGATTTAGGTCTGGTAAGTCCGCTATGTAAAGGTTGAAGAGGACAGGCGCCAGAATGGAGCCCTGGGGGACTCCTGCGCGGATCGGGCGGGCTGAAGAGAGAGCGGACTCTACTCTAAAGCGGAAACTACGATTCGAAAGGTAATCGCGTAGGATGTGTACTAATGTGTCAGGGACGCCTAACCTAACTAGTTTAAATACAAGGCCGGCATGCCAGACCTTGTCGAATGCCTTAGCGACGTCGAAGAAGACAGCGAGCGTACGCCAGGGTGTGTTTGGGGTTCGGTGAAAATTTGACAGGATGTGCTCCGTGAGGCGTTGCACTTGGTGCGCGCAAGAGTGTCTGGCTCTGAAACCAAACTGTTCGGGAGGCAAGAGATTTTTGTCCTCTATCACTACGAGGAGTCGGTTCAGAAGGATCCGCTCGTAGAGTTTACCTATTGTGCTTAGCAAGCTGATTGGGCGGTAACTATCGGGTGACCTGGCATCTTTGCCAGACTTGTGTATACCTATCACTATCGCTTCTTTCCAGGCGGCTGGAAAGTGGTGGTTTTTGATGGCCGCATTGAAGATGCAGACCAGTAGCGCGATGAGACGGGGCGGAAGAAGCTTAAGCACTTCATTCCTGATCCCGTCCGGACCGGGAGATTTTCTAGGCTTAAGGCCCTTAATGGTTGTAATGACCTCATCACAGGTGACAGGTGTGAGGGGAACAACCGGGGAAAGAGCGTCTAGGTCCTGTACCGAGGACTCTACTTCGGAGACGTGGAGGACGTCAACGTTGTCAATGACGGGGGAACATTGCTGCTCGAGGCTATCGGCTAAGCACTCGGCTTTGTCGTCATCGTCAAATGCGGGTGGAACCCCCTGAGTGTTTCTGTCCAGGGGGGGCATACTAGCGACGGATCGGTCCGTCTTCATCGATCGTGCAAGCTTCCAGTACGCGAGGTGGGCAAGCTTCCAGTACGCGAGGTGGGAAGGTACCAGCTCCTCGAGGAGACTGTTCCACCTGTTATCACGGAGCTGATCTATGCGGTCTTTCACCGCTCTACGCAAGGAACGTAAGCGTGCACGATTTTCCTCAGTCGGATACGCGTCGTGGGCACGGGTCGCGGCGTTCTTCTGGGTGAGCAGAGCTCTCACGTCATCAGGGAGTATAAAGCGGCGATCGTTCGCCGCTTGTACCTCTTTCGAGGTCTCCCTGATTCCGGTGTTGAGATGCTCGACCAGAGAAGCGATCGCGAGATCCGTGTCCGCAGGGCGTATCCAGTACGTCGGGGATCAAGTCGAGCGGGGGGGAGGACTGATGGTCCTTGAGATATCTGCCGAGTTTGAAATAGTCCGCGACCTTCACAACTGGCGGGCTAGAGTCGTCCGAATGACCTAACTGTAAAATGACTGGGCGGTGGTCGGAGTCGAGTTCGTGTACGACTTGTATGAGACGCACAGGAAGCCGGACCCCTTTGAAAATAGCTACGTCTAGCACTGTCGGGCGGCAGTGCGGCATGAAGTGGGTAGGCTCTAAAGGAGCGATGACCTCAAAATCGAGCTCATCCATCAGCCCAGTAAGAGCAATCCCATTACTGGTATTACTCGAACTGTTCCAAAGGGTGTGTGCCCGCAATTGAGATCACCCGCGATAATGACTGAGTCTCCGAGAGAGAAAAGTTTCCCTAAATCGGAAGCTAATATGCGCTTATTGGGCGAGAGATATACAGACACCAGAACGATCGACTGATGGCCGGTCATTCCGATTCTGCATATAGAAACCTCTAAGTTTTCTAGCTCGGGAGGGTCTAGCGGCGTGCAATACAGAGACCGCTTATAATAAATTAAGGTACCACCGCCCCTAGTTGGGGGCAATCTATCGTTCCGAACGATATTATAATTCGCGATCTTAGGATCGCGATCTTTGGGCTTCAGTAGGGTTTCCTGGACAAGAAACACGTCTATTTGACGATCGCGGAGGAAATTCGCGACGAGTTCACGCTGCGGAACTAGTTTCCGCGCGTTAAAGAACGAAAGGGACAAACCGCGTGGCTTTATCTTAGCCATTGATTACGGGTGTTGGGAAGCGCGTGCCAGCCCTTGGAGGGTCATGGCGATGGCGGGAAACCGAGTTATAGCGTCTAACTCGGCGTTTCCGGCGCCGCTGTTCAACAGAGTGTTGAACGCGACGACATCCTGCACGTCGTGGACGCGCAGGAGGAAGAGAACCCGGTCTAGGCCGGTGGAGTGGGCCTGAGGGGCCTGAGGGGGGGTAGCCAGGCGCGGCTGCGCCTTGGCTTGGGGCCTGGGTGCCCACGGAGCCAGAGGGGCTGCGGGGCGGGGGGCGGCGGGACGGGTCGGCACCGCGGAAGGCGACGCCGACGTGCCTGGGAGGCACGGGAAAGACCTCAGTGTCATAGGCGGCACTTGAGGTTGGAGGAGGAGGGGGGGGGCAGCGTTCCTCTGAGGAACGCGTCTACCGCCTTTGTTAGGCTGGTTGCGTCTTACCTTGGGCGCACACGGGCACCCTCGGTAATTGGCGGGATGACCCTCCTGCCTGCACAAAACGCAGCTAGGAGGGTCGGAAGTGTCCTTGGGACGGGGACAGTCGGGGGGTGAGATGATCCCCGAGACACTTGACACATCTCGGAGCCATAAAGCAGCTCCGAGAACTGTGCCCGTACCCCTGGCAGCGGTGACACTGCGAGGGGTAAGACTTCTTGTGTGGGACTTCCACACAGATGCGGGAGAGGCCGCAGAGGGTCTTCAGACCGAAGACCTTCTTGCTAACCTCGTTGGCGGGGAGTGATACAAGGACCATGTTGTATGGTCTCCTGCCTCGCTGATCGTGCATTCGATGCACTTCAGCGTCGGGGAAACCCTGCTCCCTAAGGGATGCAGCTATGTCTTCACAAGAGAGTTCCTTAGGAACTCTCTTGATCACCACGCGGAGGGACTTCTCTTCCTCCAACGCGTGAGTGAAGTGGGCATATTTCGCCTCACGGAGAAACCTCGTGAGGTCGCGGAAGGTGTCCGTGGTCGACACCTTAACCATGATTCCATCGCGAACATTCGTCGCGCTGGAGAAATGTATTTTGCGGCTCGCTAACGCCGCAGAGATTTTTGTCCAGGACGCTTTGTCCTGGATCGTGACAGGGGGGGGGGGGACGCACCTTCTTAGGCTGCGCCTGGGAGGACTTATCCGCGGGTTTGGGAACTCGCGGTGCCGCTACAGGCACCGGAGTGGGCTGTTTGGCCGAATCCTCAGCAGCGAGGATCTTAGGACCAGAGAGTGATGATGAAAGCGGCGGAGAAGCCGTCGCCTTCCTTTTGGTTTTTCGCCTAGCAGCGACAAATCCGTCACTGCCGAGCGGCGGGTACTCCAGCTCCATGTTGTCCGAGTCTGACCCGGACAGCTGGGCGGAGGTGGTGGCGAAGTTCGGCATTAGGCTAGGACGCCTGTCAGCCGAGTTTTGGGGGGACAAGGGGGAAAAACTGTTTCCTGTAGAAACATTAATGATGTCCGCTGAACGCGGACGACGCGGCGAATATGAACGCGAACGCGAGCGGGATCTGCAGTCGGAGAAGGAAGAGTCCCTTCCCGAATGAGACGCGAGTGGAGAACGCGCGCGAGAACGCTCCGGAGCGTTGATGTTCGCGACCGGTTTACGGACGCGTTGAGGGAGCGCGGCGGATGTGCTCGGCAAACTATTCTTGAATGTTGCGAACTCCCGAGCGAGTTCGGGAGACTTCGACAACATAACCTTAACGAAACTAAGGAGCTGACGCTCCGTCGTCACGAAATCGGCCATCCCGCGATGGCAAGAGGGCAGGGGGGGGGTGAACTACCTCCCTGCCTGAGGGGCAGGGGGGCGCGCCAAAAAACTAAAGAGACTACGCGAGTCTCGCAAGTGACCGTTGAGTCAAAGTGCAATGACTCAAGGTAGTTGGGAGCCTACGGAGCCTAGGGGGAAGCCCTAACAAGCCCTAGGGCCGAGGACGTGGGTCAGACGCCCAAACAGCACCCAGGGGATGGATGTGACGCAGGAGCGGAAGTCGGGTAAGAAAAAAGGAAACCCGGTGTGATCACACACCAGATTCCGGTATTTGGAGACCCCAGAAGGGGGTCCCCAGGGAACCTGCTAAACCCTACACCACCTTAAGTTGGCACCGTTAGGTTTCCGGTGATGACCACAATCAAGAGAGAGTGGGTTTTAATAATGTCGAGAAGCGACACGTATCCTCACCTTAAGGGTGAGTATACGTAAAACGCGCGCGTACTGAAAAGTACGTTTTTCGAAAAAAATACACGAAGTTATAAATGAGATTTATAAAATCGAGTATTTAACGCTCGCAAAAAATACCGCAGCGCGGGAAACCCACACCGGGTACACGACGCGGCGCGCGCGCTTGCGTCACCTCAACCGTTAAATAAATTTAACGGCTGTTGCTACGCAAGCGAACGAACTTCGAAGGCGGCGATAACGAGATCGAACACGTGAAACGTATTTGTGCGAGCGACCTTAGCGTGCGTGCGCACACTTCGGCTTACCAAACGGGTATCCGGGATTTTTACTCTATTGCTAAATATCATTCATAGCTTAGCGAGTTACGAATCAAGTAAACAATCTGAACATAAGCTGGGAAGAGTTCGTTGTAATTATCCACCAATCACACGATCGATATGAAGTTCTTCGCGCGACGGCGACCAATCAGAACTCAAGTCGATATCTGTACTGTCAAAATCAATCGCCAACATGTTTGCCGACATTTATAAATTACCATTTAATACGAGATGCGAATGAGTACAAACGTCATAATCATACTATCTTACTAGTGTAGGACTGGTACGGTATATGTTCTTCTCCCGATTTTCTCTATCATCTGTCATTTCAACACTGAAACCTTTCACATACATACCATTCTTTACACAAACCGCCATTCTCTCTTCTTCTGTGTCCATATTCATCCACTTTCACTTAACATTCTTTTAGATACCTGAATTTCATCTCTCTTCATAAAGCTAAGCAAATATAGTTAATTATCAAGCCGGCAGGACGTCTATGACTGTTAATGAAATATTTCTAAATGGCCACCGTTACAACTGATTATACTTCAAGTTATAAGTAAAAAAAGTAAGCAATTTTCAATCTAAATTATAGATAAATAACAAATTATTTTCATTGTGTCTCCAGGTAATTCTGGTTCAAGTACGACGAAGAATAAGAAACAAAACTTTGAGAGACCATTAGTGAGGGCTTGTAAGGTAAGTATTTGATCTAGATAAAGAAGGTGCGTGGTAAAGTGGTCGGGCACCTCATCGATCGACGTCGGTTTAAATTCTAACTTACATCTATTAGCCTGAGCTCAGCACAGGATTTAATGGTTAATTAAGGGAATATACACCTCACCAATTTAGGTAGGCGTACAATTGTATATTTGGTCTTAGGGAAATTATCCTATTTCTTATAACTAAATCCAAATAAGAGGGCTGTATTGAAGTTTCTCGTTCAAAGCGATTAACTATCCGCAAATGAATCAGTATATAAATATGGTTAACATGCAACCCGAATGACGGATACATTTAAACAAATAAAAATAACGTTATCTATAAACCGGGGCCAAATGAAAACGTTTTACAGAAAATCACAAGTTACTGCTTTTTAAATTTACAACAATTAAAAACGAAAAGTCACTTCGAAAATAGTTATGATCAGTAAAGACATTTAAATACTCTCGTTAAAATTATATAATATTTAATATTTTGTTATGTGAAAATAAAACCGTTTATTTAGTTTGAAAAAATACATAAATTTTAACTCAGTCAATTTTCGTTTTTTACACTTTACTGCCTTTTTCAATTAAGTACAGCAGTACATTAGCGGAAAAAATATCTATAAATTTAAAATTTGGACGAGTTTAATTACCGCATGAATTCCTTAGATATCGATCGATATCGTATAGAAGCGTTTTTTTTTTAGTATTTTAAGTTTTTATTATATTGTAGGTACGAGGTTTCGAAGACAGATCCTAGACAAAGACAACAACAAATTAGAACAAAAAATGTTGTATAAGGTGAAGGTATCGGCCAATAATAATAGTAAAAACAAGATAATATTATATTGTAATATTTCCTGGAACTGAATGAACAATACAATAATACGACTTGATAATAATGATACAGAGATTCTCGATTTCCAAGAAAAAGCTGTCGCTGCTTATTCATCCGAATTATTTACCGGAGGAAAAAATAAAGAAATAATATATATATATACAATAAAAGTATTATTTTCATGAGTGGGTTAGTTTTATAAGTTAGTGCGTTATTTTATTAGAGTTATTGATTTTACTTTGACCAACTGTTAGTTTTGGATTGCTATAATAACTATGTAAATGCCCTTTTGTTGGACAAACTCTATACTCGAGAGAAGGTATTGGATTCATCGATAAGTAATTTTATCTCTATCATATGGAAAATTTTCCAGTGTTCCAGGGTTTAAATAAATTTATCGAATAAACACAAAAAAAGCAAAAGGCATAGTTAACTAAAGTCTTTCTAATTTTATAATTGGATAAAAAATTAACATATCAGTCCAGTCCAGTTTTGGACGAGAAAACAGCGGAATACGAAGTGATGATTTCGTCTATTTTGCATAGGTTCAAATTTGTTTCTTCTTAGGAACTTTTCTATTGTCTAGAGTCGTCGAGCACGACATCGTTTAGGAGTTCGATTCGCGGAGACTTCGTTCGCTGTCCCCGAGCAGCAGGAGACACCTCGGGCGTCACGGGGTATCGCTTGACGTCCTCCAGCTAGACTCTTCTGCGAGCGACGCGAGCGCTCTCGGGTTCTGCACGAGTATTACAAGGAGAGGAACACTCCTGTCGTGATGTAATGTGTCAAAGCGGTAGAGATGCCCGACAACGATAAATATTATCGATGATTTAAATATAATAATCGGAACCTAGAGTCAATTACACTGTTATTTTCTGGTACCAGGAGAACTAATCTGAAAACTAAGTGTCTGTTTGAAATATCACACAAATGAACAAATAAACCGGAACAAATATGAATGTATATACAGTATATATACTAGAAACACAATTTCTTTTTGTTTGTCTATGGCATTGTCTTGTTTTATTGAACTAAAATGGATTAGTTAATACAGTTTGTTAATATGTTTTAGTGCACTTTGGACGATGCAATTTGTTAAGAGAATTGCAGTGTTATCATATTTTATTTCAAGTTAAACTTTCTGAGAAAATTTACTTTAGGCTACAATTATTTTCGAGGAGCTGTCTATTTATAAACGATTTTTATTTTCTTACACGGAATTATCTGCAGAGTTCATATTCTTGATATTTTTTTTTTTTTAATTTAAGTTTTTTTTTTAGGGGCTTTTGACATAAGTCATATCAGCCCCATCATAACCTAATGTTACTAATTCTAAAGGTTTATTTCATTACATACATCATCTTTCACAATATCATCTTTCAATCAATTCACATAGCATTTTACCAATCTCTTTAGTAGGATTTACTAAAATACTATGGAACATTCCTACATCTAATTTATTTAACTTAAACTTATTAATAAAATCTATCCTAACATTATAATTTTTAACACATTCCGTCAGAACATGATGCACGTCATCAATAGTACCGCATGCTGTACAACATGGCGGTCTAACTATCTGCATAAGAAATTTAAATTGTTCTGATGGAATGTGTCCTGATCTTAACCTATGCAATAAAACTACAGAACATCTATTTAATTCAACATCACAGAACCAAGGTGTTCTAGGCGGCTGACTTTGTAAGGTCTTATACCAAATTCCCTTCTCTTTAGATTTTTCGTCAAAATACTCTTTCCACATATGATATACTTTATACAAATAATAGAAACTCCATGCGGTGAATATTAGAATCGGAATTGAATGGCACGATATGCCTGTGCCATTTTTCGCATTACCTTAGGGATGTTATTATTTATATGCATGGCTAGAGATTTTAAACTTCAAGGTGCTAGTAACCAGGCGGATATTAGAAAATGGCCTAGAGTCTTGCCACTACTTAATTTTGCGTGTCATCGTTGTGCTAATGACGTGCTAATTTTACATATTATTCTTTCAATTTAAGTACCTGTCGAAGTGAATTATGCAAATGTTAACTTAAAACAATTTGATGATAGAAACTTTAAGGGAGCGTGTCGATGCAAAGCGTTAACTGCATCGATTCTATCGATTGTTAAAACATTTTGATAACGCACATCACTAGTGCGTTTTAACATGTAATTAGTAAATTGTTTCCAATTAAGAGTTAACTAACACACGTATTAAAGTATGTTATTTAAATAAATACCTTATACATTTAAACCTTGTATATTAATGTGATCAATTTAATAATATAATCAATTTATTAATGGGTCGTATACGAATGAAAGAGTCGAAGATTGAATAGGGAAGTTTCTACAAAATGTTTTAAAGTAATTTGTGTTTAAATTATAATTTATTGTATTATCTTAATTGTCTGTATTATTAGGTATAACTATAATTGTTTTTTTTTTATTATTTTGATAAACTCTAAAACGATTCAACTGTTTTAAAAAATTCTTAAAGCTATATTATCAGTGTATAACATAGGCTGTATATTATTTGTTTTTTAATTACAGATTCTATTTAGCTGTGCAAAGCCGGGGTGGGTCGTTAGTATGTAATGTTTATATAACAAAACAACGTTTCTATCTGTCTGTTCATTAGTTAAATTATAACTTAATAATATAACATTAAATATTAAATAAACCAAATATTTCACAGGAACGAAACAACGGGTTATTCGATTACATAAAAGTAATATCGTTATTTACATACATACATACATATCATCACGCCTTTCTCCCGTGGGGGTAGGCAGAGATTACGTCCTTCCACTTGCTACGATCTTGGCATACCTCTTTCGCTTCCTCTACTTTCATGAGCGCTTTCATACATGCTCGTCGGTTATGGTACTTTTTACCTGGCCTTTATTTAAGACATGATTGATTTGGTCTAGATACATTCGCCTAAGTCGACCCTTACCGACTCGCCCATTCACCCTCGCCTTATAAATTAATTTCGTTAATCTTCTCTCATCCATCCTCTCTACATGCCCAAAGCAACTAAGCATACCTTTCTCTATTTTGGTCACCACATCCTCTACCACATCACAGCGTTCGTATCGTTATTTACACACATGATTATATATTTAAATTATTTGCGGTTGTATAAAATGTATATAGGCAATTATATATTTCTCTTTTACTCGGCTTAATTTCATGAAACGTTCGAAATGGCCGTCGGTTCAATTATTATTCGATAGGATCTCAACATAATAATTACGTTAAATCGTTTCACGAATTTTATGAAAATCGATACGGTGAGAGATATTCTAATAACTACTTGAATCGGATTATATTCTATCAAAACGATTCAACGTGAAATTAAAAAAAAAACAAGTAAAAAATACTTATAAAAGAGCGTCCGCTTGCCATCCGTTCACCGGTGCTTATGTATTTATTTATGGAGTTTCATATTTTTCTGTATAAATAAAAACGAATATTTCTTTGTTTATTTGTCATATATGCGTTTATAAACTGTACATTTTTGAGTACACAGAAAAAAAGTCACTGAGCGAAAAAAATGTTTTTTTTCTCAAATCTATTATTATATTAACTATAAATCGAATCTTAACTTATATTCTTATCTTAGCTAAACTATAATAAATAAAATTGCAGTGTCTGTTTGTAATGTCATTATTTTTTTTACTGCATAGATATGATTGTATATACGATACTTATAACAAAAAAAAAAAACAATTTTTTTACAATTTTTGTATGTCTTTCTGTCTGTCTGTTTGTTCCGGGTAATCTCCGGAACGGCTGGACGGATTTTGACGGGACTTTTTTTGGTACATAGCTGAAGTTACCCCTGGTAACAAAGGGTACTTTTAATTTTCCGAAAATAATTATGAGTCCGCGTAAGAAAATTAAAACTCATACAAAAATTTAACAAAATCCGTTTCATTGCACGGTTTTACGGGCAAGCGTTTGAATTTATGAGAAATATTTTTACTTTGATTAAAAGAAATTTAGGGTTCCGTACAAAAAAAAAAAAACGAAGAGAAGAATATACGAAAGGCGGGCGCAGCCGCGGGCACACAGCTAGTCTTATATAAGCCAAAGTGTGTACGCCTGTCTATCTTTTAGTCGACTTATAACTCGAGCAACAGTAGACCGATTTATATAATTATTTTTATTGTCACTTATTGGTATATATGTATATTTTGTTAGATTATGTTATGTAATTATGTAAGATGTTGTGAAGGTAATTGTAAATTAAATCGCCATATGAATTACTATCAATAATTATCAATTAAAGATACTGATTTTTTTATAGTAATATCTGTATTTCCACGATATATGTGTGTGTGTTTGTTAAGAATAAAATGGATGTTATACTTTTAATGTGTTTTATTTGAAACCATTGCCGCCTAGCTGGTCAACGCGGCTTCGTATATGCATATGAAAACTGGTTATTCACTGTATTATATCTTTTAATTTTTTTTTTTTTTCGAAAAGACGTCGACTTTTATTTACAATTTTACTGTTTTCTTTTTTCCTTATACATATTAATTGTCTTATATATATAACATATATAACTCGAGAACTACTAAACCGATTTGCATGATTGTTTTTTTTAATCATAGATATATTATCTGGTTAGGTTTTAGTATATTTGTTAGGTTAAATAATACATATTAGTCAAACTATAGGAAAATAATAGAAAAAAAAACTTCACAAAAATGACAATTACTGTGTTTCTTCTTACATTATATGAAAGGCGACGTCTATCTGTCCGTTAGTATACGCGAGTGGATCCGAAGGCGCATAGGTAGTAACCAAACAAGAAATAACTGGTTGCTTAATGCGTATGTTGCCGCGCCGCTTGCAATAAATGATGCTGCATTAAAAATGATTAACTTTTAAATTCGTAAGTATTGCCATTGGTGTTTATAATTTTTAACAAAGCCGTGTGATTGCGGAGTTTGCTTCCAAAATTATTAAACAAAGTGAAGGAATTTGTAATCTTATGTATTGGTTTATATGGAAAACGATACGGAACTCTAAATTGAATTTTTTTTATAAAAGTTAAAATCAAAAAGTTCTTTATTCAAGTTAGGCCTTAATAAGAGTGGGGGGCAAGAAGTATATCCTGGCCCCCGGACTTTCGACCAATTTGGTCGTGCCTAGAGAGGCAGAGGTGAGAGGTGGGCTAAGAGGTGGGGGGAAGTATTCTTCTCCATACCTTTTTTTTTTTTTTTGACGGGGGGAAATGCATTTACGCACTACCCTTACCTATTGTATTAATGAGACCGAGGTCCCCCAATACAATAGGTAAGGGGGCACGGAGGGACGAGCTCCGTGCCAGTGATTCTCCTCCATACCTACTGGGCCATTGCACGGACGAGGCCCGGTGGGTACGCCGCAGGGGGCGACGCGGTGCTTGCGAAAGCCATCCCGTATCGCCCTCACACCAAATGCGGCGGACGGCCCCGGGGGGTTTTAGTGGGTATTTCCGGACGCTTAACATCCGGGTGAGTCCCACACTGGCACGGAGTTTTTCCCTCCGTGCCCCCCTTACCTATTGCATTGGGGGACTCCGGTCTCACTAATGCAATAGGTAAGGGTAGTGCGTAAATGCATTTCTCCCCGTCAAAAAAAAAGGCCTTAATAAGGTTCTTATGAACGTCTAAAACACTAACACCGGTTCGGTAAACAAAACAGTCGAGAAGAGCCGGTAAGAAACTCGATCTGGTTCCTTTTTTAAAATAAAATCTATACAAATCATAATTATTACTATTGTCAGCGGAAGCACAGAGAGGGGTGTGAATTCCAGACACCACTATCGTTCACGTAATGATCCACCCTGTAATAACATTTTGAAATTAAGACATGTTAGACATGGTGCTTGAACTTATGTCAGGTAAATCGGTAATGTTCTTTGGGATCTTATTATAAAACCGAATACATATAAAACTTTTATTAGATTTATTCGTGTAAAGCGTGAGACAGCCAACTTATATTTACTTCTAATATTAAAATTATGACGATAATTGACCAGATCAAGCTTGTCCAAATTTTTAGGTTATCGAAGATGAATTGGGAGGGGAAAGTTAAGATATCATATTCTTGAAACTTGTTCTTTAGTGATTCGCGAGGTCCCATATTGTATATTGCTCGAACAGCTCTCTTTTGTAATGTAAAAATGGTGTCTACCTCTGCTGCTGTACCCCACAGCAAAATACCCTAATACATTAGGCTATGAAAGTAAGCAAAGTAGACTAACCTAGCAGTAGCAAAATTAAGTTGAAAAGTAATGTCATTAAACATTTCTCATAGTATGTTATTGTTTGAAATAATTTAGGACTGCACAGTTTGCATTAGGCAATGCAAGCGCTACCACGATAAATTAATTAAAGCGATGATGGCACCGTGGATAGTGCGGCCGGACTTTTAGTCAATGGATGCGGGTTCAAATTCAATCTATCCAACTTAAAAATCAGCCTGAGCTTTCGGTGAAGGAAAATATACTGAGGAAAACCATATCATGATGGTAGGGCATTTTAAAATAACGCCCGCTTGGCTAATTACCACCCTCAAGTAGAAAACCTGTCGCCAAATATCAATAGTTGTGTTCCGGCAGCATCATTTGAGAATCAGTATCTTAGTGTGTTTACCACCCTGGACTACATCGTCACTTAACATCATGTGAGATAGTGGTCAAAGCACTGAGCCTATACCATGTTAAAAATTAATAAAATAAATTATAATCAACGTATATACATAACGTCGACTACTTACGAATTCCTAAAGGTAAAGGTTCATTAGTTCACTAGTTAGAGTTAACGAATCGTAGAAGTTAGGACTGAGATCAAACTAAAAATTTATCGGCTTTTTTGTGTGATAACTGACACTAATCTGACAGCTTAGAGAAAAAAAGGATTGTAATTTCGGGAAAAGAAATAGAGCGTATTGTATTTAGAAACCGGCCTAAGTTGCTTTGACGAAATTTGCTGGCCCGTAACACGGTATTCTTTAATATTTTATAAAGGGGCTTGTACCATGTGTTTGGTAGTCGCGACTCACTTGTGTATAAAAGCCCTATTATCTCGCAAATCCGAAGTTCTAATATTATAAATATAGACAGCGCTGATTATCCAATACGTCCTGGTCGATCCGGCATAGTGCATAGAATTATAGAAAATGCCGAAAATAATTTGACAAGATTCGTCCAACGCGTATTCTTGTGGACGCCTACCATTCACATTTCACATTTGGGGCCTCTCTGCGAATATTTATTGTAGAAATAAATGCGGTCCGTTTGCCAAGACGTTAAAGTGACGAGGGTACGCGAAATCTTGACTGTAGCTGTCGCAGTGTCTAATTATATACACTACATGTTATATATGGAAACTTAAAAAAAACCCTTAATATTACGTAAGTAATTTTCTTTCGAGTTACAGAAAAAGAAAGACTTTGCCTTTGTTAATTTTATCCATCAACGGAACGGCTTTACCGATTTTGACGGGACTTTTTTTGGTAGATATCTGAAGTTACTCCGCGTAACCACTACTTTTGATTTTCAAAAATAATTAGGATTCCGCGTAAAAAAATTAAAACTTATAAACAATTTAATAAAATCTATTTCAATAGACAGTGTCACGGGAAAATGTTTGAATTTATGATAAATATTTTTAATTTATCTTAGTACTAAGAATACTTTAGGAAAATAAATGGGTTTTGTATAAAAAATTAAAACGCAGAAAATAAACATATGAAACGCGGGTGCAGCCGCCGGCACACAGCTGGTTAACAATAAGTGTTTAATATAAGGTAAGAAAAGTGCGTTTCAATAGAACTTGTTTAAAAGTGAAACGCTCGGTATAAATCTCTTTCTGTAATACGTAAATCATAGAAATGACAAAAAAAAAATGACTTTACAGTCAACTTAATATGGCGTTATACTTTTTTTTCTATCATGTAGTTTTATTATCTGAAGAAATAACTAAATAATGCAGAACTAATTCAAAGTACCTTATTATTATTAATATTACATAAAAACTATAAATACATTTTATAAATTCTAGATAATATAGATATAGTTTACATTAATTACCGTAAACATAAAGGGGGGGGGGGGGGCAAAATCCGCACAATTTACTTCTCAAGGTGCAGCTCAAGCCGAGGTACGGTATTCTGCGCTAGCTACTTTTAAGTGTTCTCCTGTGAAGCTGTCAAGGTTTTTCAAGGTCATTCCAAAGTTTCAAGTATTTTTTAGTATTTATAGATACCCAATCCAAATGGTTAAAAGTTGAAGAAATATCTAGCGCTGCAGCAAATCTGGTTATCAACAGTTTGCGTATAATTTCTGCTCGTTTTGGTCTCCCGAAAAGTCTGAATTGTTTTATCTTTGCGTATGTAATAACCGCTATGGAGAATAGTGAATTTGTTATTGACAAACGGAACAGCGGGACATGACTAAAATACAATGAACATAAAATATAACAGTATACAGTTTAATTACAAATTATCTTTAGTAAGTAAATGTGTAACTTATAATTCAAATTAGTTTTTCGTTTACTCAGACAATAATTATATTGAAATGTAATTCACAATAATGAATATGCATATTTATGTGACGATAATTTGTTCAGTAGCGCGAAATGTGTGAACGGGTCCATATTGTAATTTCAGACTGATAAATTATATTGGATTTTACAAACAATTAATCCTTGGAGTTTTTTAACATCTAAGAGCTATAAATATAATATAGAATTATCTCACCTGTCGGTCGGTAAGTAAAAAGTGTAGATTTTAATTAATCCCTTAATCGATATACCAGCGGCAGCCATTTAATGGCAGTAGAAATATTTGGGACAGGCTATGAGATGTTTTTATCCATATCGGCTATTCTGAAGTTGAAGTTTGTATCCAACACTCTAGCAAGACGTCGGCAATCCTTCTAGAATATTCCATGGTATTCTCGTGGGACTTCAGAATAACCAAACTATATCACATAAAATGCCACCAAAAACACACAATATAGAGTCCAGTACCACAAGTTATTGAATTAATTATTTCATTTAATTAAAATTAAATAACAGCTGGTACTTGACATCCAATGCGATGGTAGTATGTTTCGATTTTTTCAAATAATTGATTACGGCTCTGAATACGATTTCTTTAAGCTCAACTTCGTATTTTTTACTAATCTTCAGTGCTCCAACAAAATGGCGGCCATTTGTTAAAGCGATCTAAAGAAGTTGTTGTGACATCTCAGATGTCATAATACTAATCGTTTAAGTTTGATTGTAAATAAATATAATAATGATGGAGATAGTGTATTGAAAGCTAGAAAATAACAGTCATGACAACATTCATTACTGCCATAACATCTCTTTCAATATTTACACTACGAAATACAATTAAATAAATACTCCCTCTCCGCCCTGCTTCTCCTCCCTCTCAAACTTGATCAAAAATTGAACTACTTATTCTACAAGCGCAATTAAATACGTGAATTATTTGTGAGAAACATATGTTTCTAGTTATAAGAAATGCGTCGTATCACGTCATCGAAAGCTTCACTCCTATTGGTTTTTACTTATCGTGACATGCAATATTCTCATCTGCGTCCGCATTCATTGTTTCGGATGCGAATGCAGATGTCCAAATTCATGCGGAAGCTCCGTAAATGCGGATGCGAATAATCGAAACAAACCCTAGTGTAATTATGTGCTGTCACTCTTTTTGTAGTTGAGTTTGCCTATATTTTTCATAACTATCTTTGTGGACATGTGCTTTGTTTTCAAAATTTTACTCTCCCCTATGTTTAGGAACCACAACAAGTAATAAAAATCTATTGACAAATAATTATTCTATCAGGATATTTTTTACCGGAAGAACAAGTGTATATAGACCTATCACTATCAGCACAAAACAACGATATAATTTGTTTATTTATCTGACTAAAGTTAATAATCATTTCTTTACCCATATTCCATTTTCATTTGGGGTCAGCGCAACATGTCTGCCTCATCCATTCCTCTCTATTTGCAATCATCTCTGCATTAACTCCCTTTCTAAGCATATTATCTTCCACAGACTCCATTCATCTATTCTTCGGCATTCACTTTTCCCGTTTAACGCTCCACGTTCATATCCAATATCTTTTTTTACAACATCCTCGTATCTCCCTGCGCATCACATGCCCATACCAGTACACATCTTAACTTCTCTGTTACTGCTGCCACTTTCAAACTTCTACTAATTACTTAATACTAATTAATATACACAGAAAATATTTTTTTAATTTCTCAAAAATTTAGAATTATGTGGACAGTCTTCCTGATTGCAACGTTAGTTTATATCGTCTGGAGATTCTGGATATCAGATGAAGAGAATCCGCTGGACAGGCTTCCGGGGCCACCGAAGAGACCTATTATCGGGAACGCTTTAGAGTTTGTTACCATGGATTCGCGTGAGTTTGATAATTTAACTTTACCCCTACATAATCCCTGATTAGTTCGCTGTAAAAGATAAATTACTGTTTACAAAATATATATTTTGAATTTAGTAAATTCGAATACTGCGCCTGAAATACTAAGCAAGGCAATTCAAATCATGTCTACTCTAGTCTGTGTCAGGTTTGATTCACAGAGGTTGAATTACGTGACCCTAATTACCCAGGACCTTCAGGATTCTCCCTACGTTATTCTAGAGTTATTGAATAAGGAATCCGCCATTAAAGCCTTGGATAATTTAGCAAAACATTGTTTCTCCAAGCGTTTAACTCTCTTTAAAATTATGAAAGTGTATTTTGTCTTTATTAATGCATTATTAAATATCTTCCCATACATCCATTAAACCGAAAGACGTCCACTGCTGGACAAAGATATCCACCACGACCGGTCTTGCGCCACCCGCATACAGCGGACTCCCGCGACCTTCAAAAACATTCACCCCCCCAGCCCCCAAAATATTTTATTATTGATTTTTTTTTTTTTCTATATTCTTGTCATTCTATTTTTACTTCTTCTGCTTGTAGTTCGTATAATGTAGATTTAACTTTATTTTTTTTGCCACATATATTCAATTATTTTTTATAGAAAGAGAATTGTTACGTTTCTAATTACGCGCACTTTCCTCTCTATTCATACTTTATTTAATCAAATTTATTTTATTCCCTAAACCAATTTTGATGTAACAAAAAAAGAAGAAAAGTCTATTCATATGATTATGAGTTATTATAGGTATATAATGCCAGCTGCACTTAATAACCACTTAAAACGATAATGGCTCCAGTAGTAACGATATCTCCTCAAAGCACAAAGCACATAAAGTGTGACGTCATATCACAATATAGTACTCTCTATCTATAGGATAAAATTAAATCGCTTATAAGCTCTTTATTTTTAGTCAGATTTTTAATTCAGTTTTCAGTGATAAGCTTTATTTATGGTTTGTTTTTATGAGACAATAATAAGTAATCAGTAAGGAGTACCAGAAAGCCCCTAGACTTTGTGTGTTTATCATCCTGGATCACGTATTTACTTAAGCATTTAGCATGAACAGCAGATCTACTATTTAAGTTACAATTACAGTTATAACAAAACCATTCAATTAATTTGTGTATTAACTTTTATATTATTTGTATAGAGAGAAGTGTCTACTCGTGTTAACAGCATTTGGCATTAATACAGTTTTTTTTTGTTTAATTGACACACAAAATTAAGAATTCTACATTCAAACTACTCTATGTAAAGTCTATTTTTACAACAAGTTAAGAATTAGTTTTTTTTAGTTTTTTTTTTACATGAAATATTCTATAATACTTTCATATGCCTCTACAGATGGTCTATTTAAAAGAATACGCGAATTCGCTAAGAAGTACCGTGATAGATATGTCTTGAAAGTGTTTAACCCGGCGGATACTTATACTTAATATTCACAACGTGGACGATGTCGAGGTGAGTTCTCACTATTATTTATTTACTATAAAAATTATTGAGTTCATTAATCGTGATAAAAGCTACCATATCTTTTAAATTGGACCAGGTCACACACGGTAGTTGTACGATACGATTGACACGGTACGATTGAGTAGTTTCGGAGTTTATCACGGACAAACATTGTCACAGGGAATTTTATATATATAGAGATAAATTAGCTGTAGCGGTTTATTTATAATCTTATGTTAAACGATGATAAAGAAAGAAACGTTATTTGTGTTCAGTACGACATCTACAACATCAACAAATATTTGAAATTGGAACAACATTTGGAACTGAGAATATAGATGACTAGAAAATCTAGACACTTCTTTAACGTAATGATAGAAAGAACTAAAACGTTGACAGCTAACTTCAGGGTGTTGTTTTTACGTGACATTTGCGTGCACATTGTAAAAATTTATTTTCGCCATTTTTCCCTAACGCGCTAAAAGAAGTATAACTTCAATAATAAAAAAATATAAATAAATGAGTGTTGCACGGGAATAAATAGGCTTAACACAATTACAACATTGAAGCCGAAAGGTAATAGTGCAGTGACGTTATTCTGACTTGGCTTTGGGGCTGAAACGGTGTGGCTCAGCGAAATCGAGGAGTAAAAGTCGAAAAGCTCCACCAAATTCTAATGGACATCCTAGCTAGGATACGGAATGATTTCCTGAACTTCAGGCTGACACACAGATACTGTCGGGACATGACTCTTTCAGGAGTTACCTGTATCGTATATCCCGTGAAGTCACAACAGAGTGCCATTATTTGTTTTTAGTAGGTATAGGCTCAGTGATTTCACCACAATTTCCCCTGATGTTAAGTGACGATGTGGTCCACACTAAGCCTAGATACTGGTTCTCTAGTGATGCTGCCGGAACACACCTAGTGGTATTTGGCGATAGGTTTTCAAGCTTGAGGGTGGTAGCTACCCAGACAGGCATCATTAGAAAATGCCCTACCTCACGATGTTTTCCTTCACCGAAAGCTCAGGCCGATTATAGAGTTGGATAGGTGAGGTTCGTGTTGATTGACGCGGAATCCGAATGCACCACCCGCTGCGCAATCATCGGTTCAAGAGCTGTGCGGAAGATACTGCGCAGCACACGATTGCGGACTGCCCCGTATGAAACTCGTCACGTCGTGGCCTGATCGTAGCGACCGCGCCCGATGTCTCGTTTCCAACCGTCATCGACCCTTCAGACCGCAGAAAACCGTGGGGTTTCAGTCCGTAAGAATCTGAGATTCCTGTCCCTTGCTAATCATTGAGGGTAGGTAAGATTTCCCCACGTAAAAAAAACACTAAATTCAAGATTATTTAATCTTAAGTCTTGCTGTCGATAAAGACCGTGAGAATCCGCTGGATGCGAGTGGCGCAGGACCACTCGTTGTGAAGATCTTTGGAGGAGACCTATGTCCAGCTGTGGAGGTCTTTCGGTTAAATGAATGTGGATGTTGCCGAAACACATATTTACCCACAGATATACAAACTGAGAGTGTTAGCTAGCTAGACGGACATTAGAAAATCATCTGTTTTTCCACACAGAAACCTTTGATTCCTCCTGGTTCTGATGCCATCGCATATCCATCGATGTGCTATCGGTTGAATTATATGTGCACCATCATTGAATGATCATAAATTGTATATATATCTATCAAACAATAAAAATGGATGAGCACGATAAATAATTAACGTGTATCCTTCCCTCAACAGATAGTTTTGTCACACTCGAAGAATATAACAAAGAGCAAACCGTACTCATTTCTTCAAGCGTGGCTCGGAACTGGATTACTGCTTAGCACAGGTTAGCTTCATAAACGACTAATTTAAATCATAAAACACTAAACTGATTATTTTAAACTTTGTAAACGTAAAATAAAAGTTAGGCTAGAAACCAAAATCCTTTAAAAAAAATTATAATGGTTAAGTACAACATATAGCTTATTGTATGATTAAGCTATTCTCAATTCTTATTCTTCTCCCTGTTGCAATGATGGGAGTTGGCCTGTTGTGATATATGCCACACCAATATTTTTAAGGCACTCAGTCGTCATCCAATGTTTTTCAATCTTATTCAAAAACTTATTATCAGGAGTGAGGTGATCTGCGGAAGAATCAAAGTAACCGACATTGCCCGAAGCTTTGTGTTATCGCGCTGACCCTTATTTAGACTTAATTCTCTTTAGTGTTTTAATTATTATTTTTACCCCAAATTAAATTATGGCTGCACAACGACAATGAACGGAAGGAAAAACAGGACTCACCGTAATGCTGAATACGCTGCGTGTAGGAGGCCTCCTCTCCTTCCTCTGATGTACTAACTTCACTTATTTTTCACCTTTATTAAACTAATTGAGTTTCTTATTGTATGATTACGCGCACGTTCCTTTTTCGGCCGGTCTCGCGCACGACACGATAGCAAGTGCGTTAACAACAAAAAAAAGGGGCTGGGAAAGGACAGGACGAGGATGGGGTGGTTGCCGTTATGCAAACCATTTTTTTTAGCCTAAACACTTTGCTAAACTTAAGTGGCAGTGGGCTGGGCACATTGCTCGCAGAACCGATGTCCGTTTGGGCCAATAGGTTCTTGAATGTGTACGACGCACCGGAAGACGTAGCATGGGTAGGCCCCCCTCCACAAGGTGGATTGACGACCCGGTGAAGGTCGTCGTGGAGATCTTTGGGGGATACCTATGTCCAGCGTCATACGTCATACGATGGATAAAAAATCTTTTTCTACATATCGCAAGAAAGAAATAAATATGTGTTAAGTAAGGGGTTTCTGGCAATAGGAGGAGTAACCGTAAAATTAATTTCACTAACAAGAAACGGGGAGTCAATGGAATTTCTAACAAGTTTAAATAAATATATTTGACCTTTCACTTTTCGACGATTAGTAATTGAAGGCAAATGTGGCAAAGGTTTATTGGACAATTTAAAAATTTAAACGTTAAGTGCCTAATAAATCGATTTTGTATATAAAGGTTACGTTATGTAATAAGGTTTAAGTATTTGTTATATTGTGGATTCCAAATTATTGATTCACATTAAAGTAAAGTAGAATAACAAAGATATTTTTAAAATAGGTGCGAAATGGCACGAACGACGGAAGATTTTAACTCCAACTTTTCATTTTAACATTCTGAAGAACTTCTTCGAAGTTATAGAAGAGAAGAGTCGTGATTTGGTGAACAAATTGAAGGAGAAGTCGGAGGTCGAAGTTAACTTGATACCGTTCATCAGTGATTACACTCTGGTCACCATATGTGGTAAGAATTTTCAGTGGATTGTCTCTATCTACGAATACGAGAACAGACTATAAAATAAAATCCCTTTCTGCATGTGTTTATTCGCTAACTGATTTAGGTCACGGAAAGAATTTTGATCCGCTTTCCACCTCATTTAGACATTTTTTCAAGACTTTACATATTATAAATCTTAAGAGATATACAAGAGATTTCTAGTTTTTCAAAATTCTAGAGAACACTTCTCAGTGATATAGCCTAATCTTCTGCGATTTACTCAAAGTTCTTTTATAAGGTAACATTTAAAATTGTTCATTATTGCAACTCTATGTAAAGTACCGAAGAAATAGAATGTTGAATTATGTAGGTAACAATTCTAAGAAATAAACTAGTTGGGCTTGAATTATAATTAGAGCGTTGACTTGTAAATTTTCTCGGGTTTTCTAGAATATCTTTTGACTATTATATCGGGCGGTTTCAATATACGACCTCAAACATCTTATACTTATTCTCCGAAAATTCCATCCTTTTGTTCCATAAGTTTTAGATCAGTGTCAGTGATGAATGAACCAATGTTAAGCGTTGTGATTAAGTGTTTGTCTCTTGTTGATCAACGGTGAGATTCAATATCGAATCTTAGAAGTTAGAATTAAGATCAAGTCAAATATATATGGGTTTTCGGACTGATCACTGACACCTAATTGACACTTTAAAGAAAAAAGGATTGAAATTACGGATTTCAGTAAGTAAAGCAGATTGAGATCACATATTGAAACCGGCCGTAAATCTTCGACGTGTATATTTGCGACGGACAAATTCTTTTATTGCATAAATGATATTTTTCGTTACTCACTGTCATAATAATTTGATTGATTGACTGATTCAACCGAAAGAGTCCACTGCTGGAAATATGTCTCTCCCAAAAAGGGAGGGATTGCCATAATCGGCATGCTTGGCAGGCGGGTTGGCAATCGCAGTAGGTGTTTTGGGAACTCAGAGAAGGCTGCTGCTCCTCCCCTTGCTGCTGCCCATAACAAAACTTTAAAATAATTTTAGGTTTAGTCATACAAAAACCTTCATAGTGTAGTTTGTAGGAATTTGGTATATTACTATCGAAACAGATATAATATAAAGGATAAAATAAGCAAAGAGGAGAAGGCTAAGCAGAATTTTTAGCAGGTTTTATCCGTCATTGTTTTATCCCTCAACTAGAAATATTGTTGAACCACATTATCTTACAGAAACAGCAATGGCTACACAATTAGACTTGGATAAATCCTCTTCTACCGTCGAATACAAGAATGCTATCATGGAAATTGGATCTCTCCTTTTAAGTCGTTTCACAAGGGTTTGGCTGCACAACGAATTCATATTCAGAAATTGTTCTATCGGAAGAAAGTTTGAAATTTGTCTAGCAAAAGTGCACAGTTTTGCTGATAAGGTGATCGCGCAGAGGAAGAAGCAGAGGATGTCACAGGATAATAAAGATATCTCTGCAATGGAAGAAGTTGGTGGTAAGAGGAGATTGGCTTTATTAGATTTGCTATTGGAAGCTGAGAGTAAAGGAGAAATAGATTTAGAAGGCATCAAGGAGGAAGTCAACACTTTCATGTTTGAAGTGAGTTTTAGTGCTTTTATAAATTCCATCATCAACATTTTTATAACTCGTTCTAAAATTTACTATCAATTTGTCAAATTTTGGCTTGCAGTTGAAAAAAAAAAGAATTTCATCTGAGTTAATATATGTCAAATGATATAATCGGTGTGCAGGAAGGTTTAAACAAGATTAAGTTTTTTTCACAGCATTCTATTAAAGAATGGAAGCAATCGGAAGATGTAAATATAACAAACAGCAAGTAAACTGCACCACATTCCAATAAAGTCTCTGATCTGTGTCAGAGGGATATTAGGTATTCTTACCCCCCAGAAAAATGTACCATGTAATCAATCCAATTAATTGATCATCAATTATTAGCTATCTATGATGATTCACACATTTAATGGTTAATGATTATTATTAAAACCCACAAATCTATAACAGTCCTATCTTTATCTACAGGGGCACGATACTGTAGCAATGGCGATAACTTTTGCCCTTATGCTTATCGCAGATCATGAGACAGTTCAGGTAAGAATTGTAACTATTTTTTACCTAAATGATCATTAGTATTAATAGCTAGATATTAATACTAAAATAAGACACGACAGCTTATTCAGAAATAATTTATTTGAAATAAATAATAAATGCCGCATTGTATCATATATGTTTTGTATGTAGGAAAAGGTTTATGATGAGCTAAAGGCGACATTAGGAGTATCAAATCGTCTACCGACGAGTGCAGAGTTCGCTGAGATGAAGTATTTAGAATCAGTGATAAAGGAAACCCTGCGGCTTTACCCGAGTGTGCCGACTATAGCCAGAGAGATCTCTGAAGATTTCATGTTAGGTAAGCCTATTCTTATAATATTTTATTTATTATAAAGCTTGCCGACAGAATAATTACATATGTTATGCATAAATATGACATGAATAAAGTAATGTACTATGTAATTGTGCAAATTACAGGCAAGCATGACGTTTAATTATTTTAAGCAATGTATTATAACAAACGAAAACAGAATTACCAAAATGATGTATTATACAAACCAAAACCAGACAAATGTTGTATGTTAAATGTTAGGTTATGTTAAAATTTCAATTAACAAATTGTTACCTTTTTTTACATGTTATAGGCTCTGTACTTTTACCACAATTTCATCTGATCTTAAGTGACGATGTGGTCTAAGATGGTAAAATCACTAAGTACTGGTTCTCAAGTGATACTGCTGGAACACACCTGTTAGCTTATGTGCTTCGACAGCTCTTTGGTAGCAGTAAAATGCGGTTTTGTATCAATATTATTTAATTACTTAAGATTTTATATAAAATGAGACGTCCGAGCGATGGTTGTTAATTAATGAACGGACCAGCTGATCCGTGCGTGGGCGACGGGGTGCTGGTGCGGGGGCGGGTGACCGGGGTAATGAATGTCCTTAGATTCCGTCCGCGCCCCGCTCCTCATCATTGCGTTAACACACCTATTGGTATTTATCGAGATGTTTTCGAACTAGAAGGTGGTAGCTACCCAGGCGGGTTTTATTAGGATTTCCTATGCACATGCTATGTTTTTCTCATGATGTTTTCTTTCACCGAAAGCTTAGGCTGATTTTATAGTTGGATAGGCGGGCGCGAACCCTTGTCCATTGACACAAATTTTGGCCACGCTATCCTTTGCGCCATAATCGTTTCAAATCGCATCGCTTTTAATTATTTCATAATTTAATATGTCCGATTACCCATCAAAATAAGACAAAAGGAAAACAATGGAAAAGTGGCGTAAATGCTCAAGGGGTTAAACATTAAAAAAAAAACAGTTTTTCTAAAGTTTTCACTTCTGTCGGGAGTCCCAATGCTTTTAAGAGGCTAGTTTTTGAATTTTTTTTCCAGGAGATCTCCTAGTGAGAAAGGGGTCTGAGGTTGCAGTTCATATATACGACCTCCATCGTCGCGAGGACTTATACCCTGAACCGGAACTATTCAGACCGGAGAGATTCCTCGAGAACGATATCAAGCATGCTTACGCTTTCGTTCCGTTCAGTGCCGGACCACGTAATTGTATCGGTACGTACTTTTTTAGTCGCAAGATATGCAAGGAAAATTAATTCACAACATCTGGGGGTAAATAGACAAATATAGTAGTGATAAAAATAATAGCAGAAACAATTGTCAAAAAACGACACCTGTATTGGAAATAGCACAGAGTAAGCCACATATTTAAACAATCCGTCTGTCTATTTTGTAGTTTTTTTTAACGTTTTTTTTCAGCAATTAAATAAATACATTTTTAGAAGAATTACCTATTGAGATTTTGTCAATTTGTTTTTTTTAAATTATTTATGTATTTGATTAAATGTACTATTTATATTTAGTTTTTTATATTTATAAATTAAGCAATATATTGGATAATTTATTAGAATAATAAATAGTCAATAAAGTCTTCACAAAAATGATCACTGTATTCCATAGTTTAACCAAATCACTGGAATATCTCGTAGGATAATAATTAATGTTACCATTTATTTTTATATGTATGCAGGTCAACGTTTCGCCATGATGGAGATGAAGTCTGTACTGAGTGAGATATGCCGGTACTTCAAATTGGAACCACGTGTGAGGGGATGGAGGCCGACCATCGTCGCCGACATGCTCATTCGACCAGCCGAAGATATTTACGTTAAATTCATACGACGATAATAAAAATAAAGTGTGATAAATAAATAGTATTTTAATTTCGTTATCGCTTTGACCCAGAATGTGGTGTGCGGACTAGGAAATCAACCATAGGAATTGGCTAGGACTCTACGGAAGTTTTACTCAGTTAACAGTCCAAGGCAAGATCCGTAAACTTTTGGTGTCCTTGTGCTATAATTACTTTTTTCGGCTGAGCGCTTTAAGCGCTTGCTCCAGCAGTTCTGTGTAGCTATCAAGACGCTTCCAGTTAACAGTGTTAGTCTCTTTGAAAAAATAATTAAAGAAGCACTCTGCTGAAGTATTTTTTTTTTAGAAAACGCCGCGCGCCGTACTTGTGGTATTTGAGTAGACAAACGCGTGCGAAAGCGCAGCTCTCAGTACTATCAAAGCAGTGTGTGCCAATTTCGAATTTTACAATTATTTGAATAAATGTTACGGTACATATGTAAGAAGAAAAATTGTATTTATATTTCTATATTTTTTATTTATATTAATAAAATTAATCGCCCATACAATCGATGCGTATCTGTCCACGCAGTAGCAGTTTATAGATGTTTAAAGAAATTAGCTGAACGTGAGGCAAAAAAACTCTGCAAAGGCATTTGGCAGGTAGTAACTATGTCATTCCGAGGCATGGCCGATATGGCTATTCGCCGTCACACACACAATCAAAGCGTGTTTGTATATTACACAAGTAAGGATTCCAAAGAGCTTAAACTGAAGTAGATTCGATGCTCATTACGAATCAGCTACGAGTATTAGTGAGAACACTAATTGGGCACTGTTGTTGGGGTAAACACATGCACAACATTAGTGTCCAGAGTGCAAGTTCTGTGATATCGCAGACGAAACCTCTAATACCCAAACTAATACCCATACGTAACCTTTTAATTAAAAAAAAAAAACAAAAACTACCCTAATATACGTGGAATAACTTTAGTGGTCTATCAAAAAAAGTCCCATCACAATCGGTCGAGCCGTTCCGGAGATTACCTCAAACAAACAGAGAGACAGACAGACAGAAATTCTAAAAATTGTATTTTTGGTATAGTTATTGTATGTACATTCATATTAGTAAAAAATTGTTATTTCGACATTACAAACAGACACTTCAATATTATTTAGGGGGCGTCCATAAATTACGTGAGTTGTTTAAGAGGGGGGAGGGGTTCGAGTCAAATCTCATCGAATCTCGGGTCTCGGCAAATATCACGTAAGCTTTTTTATGATTGAAACAAAAAAAAAATAATACTATTTTGGTCCATTTAATCCAGATTGTACATGGATAAGATCTAATCTTAAGCGTAATCGTAATACGATTAAGATCATTAACTAATTCTTTCGAAAGAAAATAATTTCACTCATACTTCAACGTTATACATTTACTGAATGTCAAACCACCATATTTGTTAATCACAGTAGTTACGATTTAAGTATTCTATTGTTAAATTTTTATTACACTTATAATTAAACTCAGCAATATTGATTGCTAGTCTTAACTAGTCGTAAATAAAAGCACGAAGCAAATTTGTTTTTTTTCTTTTTACAATAACAATCCAACGCGTTTACGTAAGAAACTCACATTTTGAAACATCTCACGTGAGATTGGGGGTGGGGGGTGGGGGTTGAATAAAATCTCACGACATCTCACCAGGGGGAGAGGGAGGGGCAGAAAATTTAAAAAAACACCTCACGTAATTTATGGACGCCCCCTTATTATTATAGAGTATAGATATATTTAGATAATATATAGTTTAATATGTCGATTACCCATAAAAATGAGACAATAGGAAAACAATGGAAAGCGCCAGGTTAGTGCTCAAGGGGTTAAATAAACGTACATTATGACTGTTTAAGATTCCCCGTGTTAACGCCATCTATTATCGTATATATTCTCTTCTTATTCTAAGTTATTTTTCTTCTCTATATTGTCTACACGCCCCCGCTCTATTTAGTCTATGTATTCATTATCCCTTCCTCTTCCTATTCAAAAACGGAACGCCAACACGCAACCGCCGCCGCTGTCTCTCATATGTTTAAAAGTGCACATTAATTATCAAATTATATAGAACACTCATAAAGTGAAGTGAAGTGGAAAATAATATCTGAACCAGCTTAATCGAAGGCTTATTATAAAGGTAAGTTCCGTTTGCTCCTTTCAACATCATACTTTCTAGATATTTCCACACCACCCCGTATCCTAGTCACTTTTAAGTAACGTCCCGTATCCTAGTCACTTTTAAGTAACGTCTTGCGAAACGTATTATATTTATTTGTATAATAAAATTAGCAGAGAGGCTCTGGACGTGGACATAAAGGTACGCACACATACGACTGTGCGTCGAACGAATCTTGTTAAATTAATTTCGGGATTGTTGTTAATTCTATGCACTATATGCCGCTGCCTAGATTCACTCTCCATTCGACAATATACTTCGATAGGGTTTTCGTACCTGACTGGATCTCGACAACAGTACACTTGTGAAAAACCCTTAACATCTTAAGGGGCGCGTCACGAAATCAGCAAGATCTACCTAGAGTCTTTAGCTATGGTACATGTACTAGGTATAATTATAGCATATGTCGATAAATATTCATCTTTATTTAACATTAGATCCAGAGAGTAGTTACCCGAGCTCATTAATGTTACACAGGAATGTTAAATATATTGTTTTTTTTTGCTCAATATAGACATAGTGCTTGATATCAAATTCTAGCATACGTTCCGCCGAAATAGCAGTGGTGGCTTTCCTCTACTCCGGGGATATCTTGAACGGGCCTACGATGCTTTGATAAGTTGAGAACTCCAGCTAATCGCAGTAACGATGTAATGCACGTACCTTGATCAGATTGGCCTCTGAACTTCCACTGATGACGATTGTGCGATGCGATGGACGGGCACACACACGTTTTAATTTTCCGGTGTTTCCACGATATTTCAATATATTTTCCTAGATTTATACTACTAGTTCATTTAGCAAGAATTTATAGTACTGACAAATAAGTAGTTTAATATTTTTTTAAATTTTAGAATAAGCAATAATAAAAAAAACTAAAAGTCATCGTATTACTTGCAATAATTCAGTTAAACCGAATAAGTTATTTAATACAGCAAATAATTACATCAATTGTAATGTTACAAATGGTGAATTCTAGTCGGACGGAGTCGCGGGCACGACTAGGGTGTAATAATATATTGACGGATTCAGTCTCTTCTCCCTTCGTTCTGCATTCGATTCATATGTCCGCTGCAATTCTGTTTCTTTAAGTTGCGTGGTGGTGTTAGAACTATTTCTTTTATTACTTGCCAGTTCAGTTCATCAGTCTCGGCCTGGCCTACCATCCTGGACCACATAGTCAATTAATATTAGGTGAGATCGTGACATTTGTGACCAAAGTCTATTCAGTAAAAAACAAACTCCAGAAAGAATCTGTGTAAATGTGTGAGAGATTACAGTTTATCAATTGTTTAATATGGCAAGCACATAAGCCGAGTGCTAGGAACAGACTGGCGAGTCTCTCATTAAATAAGACATTAGACGTGGAGATTGAGCAAGAAAGAAATTTAGAGTAGCGCTAGCAATGATGGCGCAGTTGGTATTGGGGCCAGATTCGCCCCCATCCCCAATTGCGGCGGACGACCCCGGGGGGTTTTAGTGGGTTTTTCCGGGCGACTCTCGCCCGGGTGAGTCCCACACTGGCCCGGAGACGTCCCTCCGTGCCCCCTTATCCATTGCATTGGGGGAATTCGGTCTCACTAATGCAATGGATAAGGGTAGTGCGTAAATGCATTACCCCCCGTCAAAAAAACAAAAGGGCATTTTCTAATACTGTCCACCGTGCTACCACTGACAAGATTGAAAACCTGTCGCAAAACATCAACAGGTTTGTTCCGGCAGTATAACTGGAGAACCAACACCCCTAGGCTTAGTGTGTTTACCATCTTGGACCACATTGTCACTTAATATCAAGTGATATTTTGGTCAAAGCACTTAGCCAGTACTGCTAATGAGCCACTGAGCTGATACTGTATTAAAAAAATAGCAAGCAGACGTGCGGACCGGACCACGTACATAGTACGGCATACGACTGAAACTATCAGTCAGGTACGGACGTCATGGTCGAAACGCGGATAAACTCTGCTGTAGTGGTAACGTAAACGCTATCACAAAATCCATAAATATAATAAGAGTCAAAATCTATGTCTGTACGTCCGTCGCTTACATAAAAAGTAATTTCTATTTTATTCGTGCTTCGATAATAACTGTGCCCACTAGATGACTGATGTTTGATCGGTTGTTCTTCGTACCACGTATGCGGTCTTGTCCGGGCGTCTGCTATGACTATAACAACGCAAATTATGCGCTTGCGCGTGCGTGTTTTTTTGTGTGTGTGTATAAATGTGTACGTGCATGTTTCAGTGTATATACTAGTGGGTATATAAATAAAAATACGGATAAATATACTAATATTCATTGTGTCCAATAAACAGACAATTGTTAAGTCGAAGTTCAAACATTGATCACACTAGATTTTTATTATCGTCGCATAAATTTAACGTAAATATCTTCGGCCGGTCGGATGAGCATGTCGGCGACGATGGTCGGCCTCCAGCCCCTCACTCGTGGCTCCAGTTTGAAGTTCCGGCATATCTCGCTTAGTATAGACTTCATTTCCAGCATGGCGAAACGTTGACCTAAGTATACGAAATAAAAAAATCAATGGTATTCCATTGAATTATTATTCAACTGAAGAACGCCTTTTTTCTCTCGTTAGAAAAAGAGTGGGGAAGCTACAAAGCACCGCGAATATAATACGATTGTGTATGTGTTCTATCTCATTCTCTCGCATGTTAATTCCTATAGAAGTATGCGTTTGTCTCTTTTTAATGACTCATTTTTGTTACATTGAGTTATAAATTATAATATGGCTAAAAATGTAAAAAAAAAATCACTGTAACCTACTTTCATATACAATATGAATTTATTCGTAATAAGGCCAACGGATACACGTTTCATTTCAATAACTTCATAATACAAAGGTTGAAAAATGTTGTACGAGTTAATGCTGGACATCATAATTGTGTTTATTCGAATACCTAACTCAATAGGGCGCGATAAAGCGTCGTTTAAATTGTTTTGCAAAACCTTTTAAAAGTTCTTCTTAATAAAGCATTTTTCTCTTATACGACGCGGATAAGCTTTGTTGTTTTCGCGTTAAGGGATTTTTTTTTTTTTTGTTTGTTGTTTCCTACTAAGGAGATGTTTTTCATTTGCAATTTAAGAGAATAGATAATTGGTAAATTCAGACGTATTACAAAGGAGCAAAATTTTCCCGTTCGTCTGTATGTTGTAGTCGATAATTTGTTTCTCGAGAATTTCTTTCATTGCGCGGAATGAATTTCCGAAAATTTCAAAGTCGCATCATACGATAGTTGTCAGTATATTAAATGTCACGATTTTGAATATTAAAGGTCTATTGAAGAAAGATATTTATTTATAAGACCATACTGTAATTCCTTAATAATAATTTATCTTCATAGATAAATCTATCCGAGAAGTTTATTATAGACTCATTCACGAGCCAAATTTTAGTTATCGAAGTCGTTAATAATGACGACTAATACCTTCCGATACGTTAGTGAAATCGTTGAAAATTCAAGTGATATAATATATGCAAGTGGATCCGTGAGATTAGGTACTAGTAGCAGATTATAAAGAATAATGTTTTCTTTATTGATAGATTAAAAAAGGCTTAAATTGTTTACCAAGATAACCCTTAAAAATTATTAATATTTACACAGGCCAAGTAAATTGTCGTGTTTTTCACGCATTTTTCAAAATTATTACCAATACCTACCTATTCTAGTTAATAATAAAGCTTTCGTATTTTTATTATTATTAATTGATTTTTTAATTCGATGTATAAATGTGTGTAGGAGCAGCAATTGTGCTGCTTTTAGTTTATACAGAATTCTTAATTCAAAGTGGCGAACTCTTGACGATATGTAGCGAATGAGCGGATCATTTAAACAATTTTCTATTTGAAAAAAGAATAACTGTAAGATGATAAATTATGTTTTAGAGTTTATAATTGATTTCAGGTAAATTCATGTATTTACGGCATCATTTATGAAGAACAAATTAAAAGTTTATATTAAGTTTTATTATTTTGACATCTGTTGATGTTTGCATTTATTTCTTACATTATTTTTATCATTTCGGTGGTTTATTTATTCGATTGTTAACATTTTATAAACGCTTCATATAAACAACGTATTCGAACACAACTTATGATTGTCACTAAATGATTACCATGACGAAGGATTTGATTATTAAAAATAGTTTATTTATTAAATTAACTATTAAATAAAACTTTGATTTAAGAGTGCTTGGAGCGATCTTAGTTTGTCATGTAGTTGTCCTTTAGTTCATTAACTTTTGACTACATATTACCTATGTAATTTTGGTTTCATTTTATGTAATATAATTTAGTTATAGTGAACGAGAAACGAATTGGAAATAATTACACAGAGCGTGAGTTTTGGGATCTTCCAACCACTAGCGTTGAAATAATGTGAGAGACGGCCGCCATTCTGTTACCGCCAATTATGATAAATGTTCATAACGTCAGACTTCGCTGTATGGTCAAGTACCTTTGCCTTTCCTTGAAAAGATATCTGACCCGTTCAATTATAACATTGAATAATTCGATTATGCATATAGATGTAGTGTATTTTAGTAGGTAAGTAAATAATATATCTTATTATTATATAGTACGATTACTTTGATTACATTTTAAAAATGAATTAAAGATTGAGCTGGATAATGGATACGGCTGGGTATAGCCACTAGGTTCCTGATTGGTTCTCCTTGCGGGCCACTATTAGCGCGCGGGCCGTAGTTTGAAAACACTTCCTATGGACCATTAAAAAATGACATACCGATACAATTACGTGGTCCGGCACTGAACGGAACGAAAGCGTAAGCATGCCTGATATCGTTCTCGAGGAATCTCTCCGGTCTGAATAGTTCCGGTTCACTGTACAAGTCCTTGCGCCGATGGAGGTCGTATATATGAACTGCAACCTCAGACCCCTTTCTCACAGGAAGGTCTCCTGAAAAACATATACTTTTTTCAATGAAACGATTTAAGAAATAAATTAGCTTACAAAAATTAAAATTGATACCGATTCAAAATACAACTCAAGAAGTATTTTGTTCAGAAGTTAAACGTTTGTATTTCAAGTTTAAATATTAATTATGTTATGTTTTAATTGGGTTTATTGTTAATTGTGTTGAACTATTGTGTATCTTGTTGATATAATTATATTCATTAATAATAAAACCTAATATTCAACGTTCTTTGTCGTTTAAACGAATTAGAAAAAAAAAGGATCACCAATAAATACGATTTTCAAATAAATAGGTTAAAACTGGTTTAGATGACGCAGTGGGATAGACGCGTCGTGTCAATAAATCTTAATAGCAACAAAGAATTTATCATTTAAATAAGGAACGAGAGTACCACACACTTCAGTCACTCACAGACCGTCATGTAGAAATGAATAATGTGTGTACGTCTGTCCATAACGAATGCTTCAATGTTCAGATGTAAGTATTTATTGTAGCTTGACTTCATAAGCAGTACATTCCATATTTCAATATTATACACTGCCTTAATATATAAAATATTATTATTTAGTTTTGCACCTTTTTTTTTTTTTTTTTTTGACGGAGGGAAATGCATTTACGCACTACCCTTATCTATTTTATTTGAGGGATCAGAGTCCCCCAATACAATGGATAGGGGGGTACGGAGTGACGAGCTCCGTGCCAGTGTGGGACTCACCCGGGCGTGAAGCGCCCGGAAATACCCACTAAAATCCCCCGGGGCCGTCCGCTGCATTTGGGATGGGGGCGACACGGGGTGGCTTTCGCAAGCACCGCGTCGCCCCCTGCAGCGAACCCACCAGGCCGCGTCAGTGATTTAGTTTTGCACCTACCTTTGTTGCTTTCTTCACCACCCTAAGGTTGACTGGGAGAAAATGCCTAAGGCATTAAGTCCGCCTTTGTACATAAATGTGTGCAAAAAGTGTTAAATAAATAAATAATTAAATACGCATGGGTTTCAATAATAGATCTTTTGGATCTAGTTTAGTTAAAAATTAAAAGAAGTTGGTCTTTCCTTACGATCGGTATGAAAAATTAAAGTCATTCACGGTATAGGAAATATATAAGACAAATAATATGTCACAGCCTTTAGATAGAACTATAATTGAACTTTTGAAAATCTGTTTCAAATATGCTAATAATTAGTTGATACAGACGTATCCAAACAAAAAGATTCTGCTGGACCCGTGACTGTTTTAAAATGGAACGGTAAACATCAAAAACCCATTTGATCTCCATCATTGCTTAAGATTGCATTCGTTTATTTTATTATGAACTAATAAGACTGACATTATATGAAGATCGTGTTAAACAAATACAATTGAGTTAAAAAAAAGTATGCAAATACATAAGCAAATTTAACATATGTGCTCGAGCGAGAGCGGAAGCCTTCTTAAAATAAACCTATTAGGAGAAGAACACCTTAAACCTCTCACAGCATTTCTTCTTCTTCTTCTTAGTTAATGGCAATCTGTGTGTACACACAATTTGTGCCAATGTCATGTGGGTAAGATTTTCGATCTTGTATCAGCGTTACCAAGCTCCAACAGAACGGTGGCCTATCCTGCTCGAACTTTCCATGGAGCTTTGTTGGCACCTCAGAATGTATGCTACGCGTTGTCTTCTATAATAAACTTAACTTGAACACAATAACTAAACTATTTCACACAAAACGCCACCAAGATTACATGATATAGAGTCAAGTACACAAGTTTAATGAATTAAAGAAAACAATTGCTACATGTCAGACTGAGATCCCGCCCAAAAAACCTCGTAGAACCCTCACAGCATTTATCATATCATATTATGTTTTCACGTGATATTCTCGTCGCTTCAATCTTCATAAAGTCCCTCTTTACATTATATAAAAAAGTTTTTAATACATTACTACATTTTCCCAATATAATAAATAAACCGGGATATAGGTGTAGTTGAAGTGAGAATAATATAAGTTTCGTTTAATTTTTTTTATGTTTATACTATAGAGTGCCTGAAACTTCATTTACGTGTTTTATCTGGATTCCCTAATCTTGTTTTGTGCTTTTTCGACATGTGATTCTGGTAGACCATTTTTTTAAAATGATTTTTAAATATTATTAATATTTTTATCAAAGTTTTAGCAAAATCAGTCAACGCTTTTTTTGCTTTAATATTTTTTAATGATATTTTTACCAATTCTAGAAACTGATTGACATGGGCATTCTGAGTAAAAGTTTCATCAAAATTTAACTTATAATCCTAATTCGCAATACACGTCTAAATGAAATTGTAGATAGAAAGAATAGATAGGGCGACACAACAAAGAAAATCGCCAGAATAATACTACCAAGGATTCCAGAGTTCATCACGTACGTATTTAAGAATTAATGAGTGTGTAAATTTTTTAAGTTCATTATAAAGACGCGACGAGCACGAGGGGTTAAGCTAATTCTTACGTAATACAACCACGAGCGCTGAGTTTCAAAGTTACAGTTTTTGCGCTTTTGTTTTCTGAAGCTACTGTGGAGGTGCAGAACGATCGTACTTAATTTGGGTCACGCAACTTGCGCCGTGTAATTTACCAAATGGGTGTTAAAAAAATCATGATGACTCTTGAATATGCTTCAACGAAAAACTGCCCGTTTCCCTCAATGCCCATACCCGAACGTCGCAAATGCCGACCGAAATTCAATTGCGTTTGCGAGTAGACAGATTTTGCGTCGTCGCGTAAAACAAACACACACTTATATATGAAACTAAATGCAGCGTAAATTGAGTAAACGTGAAATGCACGATTCACAACTCACGTACTTAATTTCGTTTGGGCTCACCTTAACTTGAAGTAATGTTTCCTCTTTTTTAAGACATCTAAACTTTCAAGTGTCACGGGCGCTGATGGTTAAATATAAATATTAAAAAAAAAATTAATAAAAAAGAAGTTAAATGTAACAAAAATATTCAGTACTCAGTAACAGTACGCAGTAAACATTTTGCCATAGCATTGCATTTGTATAGCAGGGGTCGTCAAACCGCGGCCTGGTGGGTTTGCTGCAGGGGGCGACGCGGTGCTTGCGAAAGCCACCCCGTGTCGCCCCCATCCCAAATGCAGTGGACGGCCCCGGGGGGTTTTAGTGGGTATTTCCGGGCGCTTCACGCCCGGGTGAGTCCCACACTGGCACGGAGCTCGTCATTCCGTGCCCCCTTATCTATTGTATTTGGGGGACTCTGATCCCACAAATACAATAGATAAGGGTAAAAAAGGGGTCGTCAAAACCGCGGCCAGTGGCCGGTATTTATGCGGCCCGCGATACAGTAAACATTTTTAGCAGATAAGATAAGAAAGATAATAGCACTATTAAAACTCGAAACGGGAACATGAGCATAAGCAGCTGAGTAAGTGAGCATGTTATGCGGCAGAGTAATTACGGCAACGGTGATCTAATCACCCGACTCGCGCTCCCCGGAAAGCGTTTCATTTTGTTGTCCATTCGTTGCTTGCTGCCTCGAAAAAACTTTGCAAATTTTAAATAATAAACAAAAGAATACAATTAATTTAGTTATAAATAAATAAATTTCATTTATGCGCTTGAAAAAACTATCAAAAATTTCAAGAGCTACTTAACCCCTTGAGCTTTAACCTGGCGTTTACGCCAGCTTTCCATTGTTTTCCTATTGTCTGATTTTTAAGGATAATCGACATATTAAGCAATTAATTATTAAGTCTTAAACTCTGCCGTCAGAAGAATGAGCAATTGAAAAGTAAAAAAAAAATTAAAAGGAATTAAACAACGACACCGAGCTCTAAGCTCATTTCATTAGACATCCTGAAAATCAGGAATTCATTGAATTTAGGAAAAATGTGCCTGATAACTTAAACTTTACCGATATTGAGTACAATTTATTGACTGACAATAGCACTATATATTTTTTTTCAATTATCGTCCAATTAGGTACCATAATCGTAAATCTTAACTTTATTTTTGCCCTGAAATTTTTTATTTAAATGCGTATTACATTTTTAGCTGAATAGTTAATTGAGTAGATAAATAAAGGAGTGCATAACTTATTATTAAAAAAAAAACTAAGAAGCCATAGGGACTACCGACAGAAGTGAAAACTTTCAAAAAGATTGTGTTTTCTTTTTGTTTAAATTATATATTAGACGTGGCAACACAAAAGTTTAGGAATCTGCCATCATACTTAAAATTCTTTTCCATCAGAGATAAATAATAAAACTCTGGCAAACGCATCTGCGACGTCAAGGAAATAAAAAAGAATATAAAAACTTTCCATGCAAGATTCCATGTCGTTGACAGCTAACGTCACATTCCATTAGTAAAGCGAATCTATAAGTTTTTTTTCCTCTACCGAGAATTGCTCACCGCCTTTAAAGAAGTTTTCCCTTTAATAACTATTAGTAAATAGCGTTTTGACAGGGTATAAAAATGTATCATTTGATTGGTGCTATCTACAACTTAATCAATAAATATGAGGCCCGCAGTGATACCCCATATTGCCCTATGTAGCCCTTGACCAAAAACGTTTGACGACCACTGCTATATACCCTTTGGGGGGTTAACCTCGTCTGATGTTAAGAGAGGATATTGAGAATCGCCAAGCACCAATAGGTATGTTCCGGCAGCATCATTTGAGATGTGTGCTTAGTAAGTTTACCATCCTGGACCACATCGTCACTTAACATCAGGTAATATTGTGATTAAAGCGAACTGAGCCTATACATTATTAAAAAATCTCGAACCTCGTTATTGGTAATCCTCAGTAAGACGAAAAAAAAGTTGCCATTCTCTCCCACTAAGCCCCAAATGAATCTCGAATTATTTCGATTTTGTAACTTGAATAAAATGCCATTTCCTTTGGGAAGGGTAATTCTTTGTACATTTTCAAGATTTAAGAAAAGCAGTCTCCGTGAATTGAATTTCGACAGTTTCCTACACATACCTAGGTAATTTGTTTTAATAAAAATGAAACGTCGAATAAAATACAAAGAAATTTAGCCTTTCTAAGACGAAATGTTAGCAATTAAATCCTTTGTAAACAAGAAATTCTCGTTAAGTCGAAAACTCATTAATTTTAAATTCTAGGTATAGAGATGCCATGTGTTTTAGTTTACCGATGGCTCAGTTTAAAGACTCAAGCGTAAAGAAGTAGTAAAAATAAAAAATCTTGATTAGGTAATTAATCTATATAAAGTATGATAGCTTACAGATGCAAATGATCTTAAGTTATTATTGTCACTTACATTTTTGTTGATTTATCTATTCGATTGTTAATATTTTATAAGCGCTTCGTGTGAGCAATGTATCCTATTAAAAAATAGCGAGAATATATAAAACTTCGATTTGAGATTTTGAAATAACTTTAATATATTTTGGATTGTAATTACGAATCTGATCTGATCCTTTAAAGTAGTAAATATGTATATACGTTCATATCTATTTAGTAAAAAATTAATAATTTTGACATTAAAAAAAACAGACATTTCACTTCACTTCAATTGTATTTATTAGAATAGAAGTATAGATAATAGTTTACTGCAGGTATAAGCTTTAATAATGAGGGGCGATCACAATAGATCGCAGTCTTCTTAGGTCGCAGTGATACAGGTCTGTTCTAGCCTGCATAGCCCCTCCCAGAATAATAATAAAAAACATAATAGTTTTACCTAACATGAAATCTTCAGTGATCTCTCTGGCTATGAACGGCACGCTCGGGTAAAGCCGCAGGGTTTCCTTTATCACCGATTCCAAATACTTCATCTCAGCGAAGTCTGCACTCGTCGGTAGACAATCTGATACTCCGAATATCGCCTTCAGCTCATCATAAACCTTTTCCTACGTTCGAGAACAAATAATACTTACATACATGTAGACTTATTTTACTTTTAACATTCAGCTGTTAATAATAGGGATCATTTAGGTAAAAAATAGTTTCAATTCTTACCTGAACACTCTCGTGATCTGCGATGAGCATAAGGGCAAAAGTTATCGCCATGGCTGTAGTGTCGTGTCCCTTTGAGAAAACGAATTCGTTTAAAGATTTATTCATAGCGTTTAAATATAATAACAAATATTGTAAGATATACATAGGAATGATCGCTAAAATAAGGCTATTGCTAGATTTCCTATTTAAATTTAAAAAACTCATTATTCGATTTAGACCCTGATAAGGCGCCTATGAACGTCAAACACTACCACTGATTTGAAAAACATTCCAGTCATCGAGAAGAACCGGCAAGAAACTCAATCTGGTCTAATTCTGCATTTTTTTTGGAACTTTATAACTAATTGTTACAAAGTTGTTAGTAGATGCACAGAGAAAACCGTCCTGTATGTGTATCGTCTTAAAGCTTCTACATTCTTCACCAGTGAAATAAATAAATTAATTCAGCTCAACCTTATATTAAACGCTTTCTTACTTACTTGCTTAATGTGCCGTCAATCTAAAATGAAAGATTTTGCTACGGAGAGTTGAAGGAGCAAAACCTCGTGGACGAAGACCGACTCGTTAGATGGATCAGATAGCTATTACTATGAAGATTAATATATCCAAGAGGCGATACATCTAGCAGAGGGGCGCAAGAATTGGCGCCAAATAATTCAAACCAAGATACCAATCATTATGGAGGGTCACGATCCACACAAATAGGGTATAAATTGAAGTAATATCTTTGAATTTATAACCTCACGCTGATATTAGCTAACATACTTTAAATAGGATGAGATTTTTCTTTTTGCTTCATATAATCACGATTAGTATATAACTAGTCCAGAATAATTGTAAGCTGAAACTACTAAAGGTTATCAAATAGTTAGATACATTTAAGACGAGTAATAAAAATCTCTAATTAAAACGCGGTCTAGATTCTTTGGAGCTTCACAGAGACTTCGGGTCTCTATATGTCTTGGGCCGCATGTACAATTTGGAGTGCTCAGAGGAACTTTTCGATATGTTACCCTCGTCTTCATTCCAAATCCGTACATTCCGCCATTGGCTGGTTGCTCATTTCCACACACTTAAACCTAGCCGTAATGCCACTACCCTAAGGTACTTCAGGATCTTTTCATCACGTACGCTAGCACTGTGGAATAGTTTAGCCAGCACAGTCTTCCCTTCAGGGTACGACACGCGACTCTTCAAAAAGGGACTTAAAAGCGCTCTCCAAGGTTGGCAACTTATCGGTAATACTCCTGGTGTTGCAGTTGCCCATAGGCGACGGTAACCATTTACCATCAGATGGACCTTAGCCTGTTCGCCGTTCATTGATATTTGAAAAAATGCTCATGGAATTTATAAAAGAAAAAATCACCTCAAACATGAAAGTGTTTACTTCTTCCTTGATTCCTTCTAAGTCTATTTCTCCTTTACTCTCAGCTTCCAAAAGCAAATCTAATAGGGCAAGTCTCTTCTTACTACCGATTTCTTCTACTGCAAAAAATGGGCCTTCTGTTTTATTCTGCGACATTCTCTGTTCCTTTCTTTGCGCGATTACCTTATCAGCGAAACTGTGCACTTTTGCTAGACAAAGTTCAAACTTTCTTCCGATAGGAAATTTTCTGAATACAAATTCATTGTGCATCCAAACCCTTGTGAGGCGACTTAAAAGGAGAGATCCTATTTCCATGATAGCATTCTTGTATTCAACAGTAGAAGAAGATTTATCCAAATCCAATTGAGTACCCATTGCTGTTTCTGTAAGATAATGTGGTTAAGTTGTGAAAATAAAACGTTACAAATTGATTAAGCTGAAACCTTTATAAACGAAATCCGGCCGGCATGTTTTAATATATCTCAACCATAAAGGGACTTTAAGCGAAATCTAAGGAAAATATCCTCAAACTCAAATTATCTTATAAGAAGACCCTAGTCAACCTTTATAAGATTATATATACTCGAAAAGATTAAGTAATTTAATAAATGTAAACAAATCATAAAATTAGATGGTCTTTTCATGTTACAAAAATAACCTATTTATAGAAACCACAATAAATTGATATATAATTTTTATGACTTTTACTTCGTATATTATTTTCTATATCGTTTAACAACTCATATTTTTAGGCAGTGTTTTTTTTTCTAATTAAAACAACAATTAGGTGATGTCGATATGCAGGGTTATATCATATTTTGATAATAATATATTTTTAAGCTATCTTCAGACATCAGACCATATGCCCCCATCACAATTCAGGCTCTTAAAATAAACAGTACATTACGTGTTTCAATTTAATTTATGTGTTAGGCGAATGTTGAATTGTGAGTATTTATAACTATAATGGCTATATATAAAAATTATATAACTTTAAAACCATCGATTCGTTAAATTATTGTTATTTTTTGCAACCGGTCTACTAAATGGGCGCCCAACAATGTATACCAGATTGAAATCTAAAATGTTACAAAATTAAGAAGTGCTCTACTGTAATGTACGAGCTAACAAAAGGGACTGATGTAACGTTTAGCCGTTTATCGCCGGACTACTTTCGTTATAAGAGAAATAAATACTAATATATGTGTCAAAGATTGTTAACCTTACAAAAAAGATAGGTAATAGATAAAACTGCAACTGTAATGCATCCAAAAAATAATATAGTAATAACAGGTTTAACATCCATAAGCCGTCTGTTCTTTATTTTTCTTGTATTTAATCGTAGCCAATAGACCAAGAAACGGGAAAACCCACAGAAACTCTTACCACATATAGTGACCAGAGTGAAATCACTTATGACCGGCATCAAGTTAACTTCGACTTCCGACTTCTCCTTCAATTTATTCACCAAATCACGACTCTTCTCTTCTATCACTTCGGAGAAATTCTTCAGAATGTTAAAGTGGAAAGTTGGGGTTAAAATCTTGCGTCGTTTATGCCATTTCGCCCCTATTTAAATAAAAGCCCTAGATTATTCTAATTTATTAAATGTGGTCAACAGTTTTATTATTTACCGTGGCCTCTAATAATTGGAAATGATTTGTCCATGAGAATTATGGTAATAAGATGCACTCACAATTTCGTGATGGGAAGTGGATAAGGGCTGCATTAGAAATATTGATATGGCGTGCACTACTAAAACTCAATATTTAGTGGAAACTGAAGAAAAATAATTATTATGAATAATGTTTGTAATCACACACTAAGCTATCCATTTACATATAATATAATAATAGTGCAGATGGTAGTGAGGTCGGATTCCGCGCCGATGGACGCGGGTTCGAGCCTACCTATCCCAAATCTAAAATCAACCTGAGTTTTTGATGAAGGAAAATATCGTGAAGAAACGGTCGTAGGGTATTATTTAATTACCCGCCTGAGTAGCTAGCACTCTCAAGTTTGAAATCCTGTCACAAAATACCAATAGGTGTGTTCCGGCAGCATCATTTGAGAACCAGTAATTTCCTTAGAGTGTTTACCATCCTAGACTACATCGTCACGTGCAGGTGAAATTCTGGCCAAAGCACTGAGCCTGTACAGTGTAAAATAAATAATTGCAATAACCCGAAATTTTACATATGTTTGTTTTGTCCATCTTTTAACACTAATGTAGGTTATAAATAATTTTGTGACTAATATTTGAATACATATATGAGGCTAACCATTGCAATTGGCAGAAGAAAAAGAATTGAGAAGAGTTTAATCATACAATAAAATCAAAAAATCAAAATCAAAATTTATTTATTCAATTTAGGCGCTTATGAACGCGCAAAACACTACCACCGGTTCGGAAAACAACCCAGTCGAGAAGAGCGCAGGCAAGAAACTCGATCTGGTTCTTTTTTTTTTTCTTTCATAAATATAACATATATCATTTTTTTGTCATATAAAAAACTATACAAATCGTAGTTTTTAGTGGAAGCACAGAGATGTGGGTTATTTCCAGACATCACTATCGTTCACGTAATGATCCACCCTGTAATAACCTTTTGAGATTAAAACTTGCTTGACATAATACTTGAACTTATTGTCAGGTAAATCGGTAAATAAGTTATGTTATATGTAACTATTATAATTTTTTAAATGGATTTTGGTTTCTAGCCTAACTGTTATTTTACGTTCACAAAGTTTAAAATAATCAGTTTAGTGCAATGTTTTATGATTTAAATTTATCGTTAATGAAGCTAACCTGTGCTAAGCAGTAATCCAGTTCCGAGCCACGCTTGAAGAAATGTATACGGTTTGCTCTTTGTTATATTCTTCGAGTGTGACAAAACTATCTGTAGACGAAGGCGTACAAGTTAATATTCTATAATTCCTATTGGTTTTAGAGCTTGAGTTTGAGTTCCAGCAGCATCATTTTAGCTACGATGCATATCGTTAGCTGTCGCTTTATTATCTTTTTAGCATTCCGTGTAACTAAATTACTACACGGGCAAAGTGGTTGATAGCTTTTGATAATTATGAGTTTAAGGCTTTAAATGCTTTCCTTACAATGTTTAATAATAAGTTTAAGATTTTCCCTCATTATTAAAAATCATAATAACATTGGTTTAAAATTACAATTATAAAAACGATCGTGTCTTTTGTGGAATCTACTTTTAATACAAGTACTAAATAATTTTCAAGTATTGCTTATGAATCAATTGGTAAGGTGGTTGGAATACACACAATTCTTGTGGTTAATTTTATAATTAATTATAAAACTGAATCACGTTAAGAACCCGTCAAGTAATTTTATTAAAACCTAACGTTTTAATACTCAGAAATGGTTTATTGGAATAATTATGACATCTCCGCAACCTTTGCTGCGAAATATATAAATAAAGTATTAAGAAAATCATTTGTTCATTCTCATTTAATATTAAATGGGGTTATGGACAAGCCGTTGAGCTTATCCATATAAAAATTCCCTGTTTTTTGTCCGCGATAAACTCCGTAACTAGGAACTCAATCGATCTTAATGACAATTTGCACAACGTGTGTGTTTTGGTCCAATTTAAAAGATAAGATTGTTTTATTTTGTTATCATGATTGATACTTTTTACCTCGATATTTTTTTAATAGTAAATAAATACAAGTGAGAACTGACCTCGACATCGTTCACGTTGTGAACGTGAAGTATCCGCCGGTTAAACACTTTCACGACATATCTATCGCCGTACTTCTTAGCGAATTCACGTATCATTTTGAATAGACCCCCTGTGAACATACGAAAGTATTAGATTATTAATAACATTTTTAAATCTATCCTATATATACTAATAAATAAAATTGAAGTGCCTGTTTGTAATGTCAAAATTATTATTTTTTTTACTAAATAGATAAGAATTTACAATATACGATACCCTATACCAAGAATACAATTTTGTAAAAATTGGATTTTTGTCTGTATCTCCTTAAAAGCTGGACAGATTTTGACATAATTTTTTTTGTAGAAAGCTGAAAGTACTTCGCGTAACATAGGTTCATTTTAATTTTAGAAAATAATTTGGGTTCCGTATAATGAATATATTAGAGGAAGTTTGAAAGTGGCGCCAATAACAGACAAGTTAAGAGGCGGTCGTTTGTCCTGGTGTGGACATGTGATGCGCGGGGAGAAGGAGAATGTTGTAAGAAAGGTGGATATGAATGCGGACGGTTACATGGGAAGGGGAAGACCAAAGAAAAGATGGATGGACTGTGTGAAAGATGGTATGTTTAGAAAAGGAGTGAATGCGGAGATGATAACAAATAGAGAGGAATGGAAGAGGAAGACATGTTGCGCCGACCCCAAATAAAAATGGGAAAAGGGTAGGGAGATGATGATGAATTTGGGTTCCGTGTAAAAAAATTACAAGTCATAAATATTTGCATAAAATCCCGATGAAATGCACAGTTTTACGGGCAAGTGCTTGAATTTATGAGAAATATTTTTACTATATCTTAGTACAAAAAAATATTAGGGTTTAGTATAAAAAAAAAGAAACAAAAATGCAGTGAAGAATATATGAAACTCGGATGCAGCCGCGGGCACACAGCTGGTAAGAAATAATTTGTAACTTGTTATTAAATTAGACTTCACATAGAGTAGTTTAAATGTAGAATACTTGACTTTATGTAATTTTTTTTTTTTTTGTAAATTTCGCGTTCCATATTTAAAGTCGGGATAGAAAAAAGGAAAGGTAACTACATGACTTTAATTTTAAACTTAATATAAATATTACCTAAATAGTTTGTTATAATTTTTTTTTACACGATATAGGCTCAATGCTTTGACCACAATCTCACCTGAAGTTATGTGACGATGTGGTCCAGGATGGTAACACACACTAAATCTAGGTACTGGTTCTCAAGTGATGCTGCCGGAACACACCTTTTGGTATTTGGCGACAGGTTTGCAAACTTAAGGGTGGTAGCTACCCAGGCGGGTATCATTAGAAAATGCCCTACCACCATGTTTTCCTCACGATGTTTTCCTTCACCGAAATCTCAGGCCGATTTTAGAGTTGGGTAGGTGGGATCGAACCCTGCGACGCGGTGCTTGCGAAAGCCACCCCGTGTCGCCCCCATCCCAAATGCGGCGGACAGCCCCGGGGGGTTTTAGTGGGTATTTCCGGTCGCTTCACGCCCGGGTGAGTCCCACACTGGCACGGAGTTCGTTCCTCCGTGCCCCCTTACCTATTGCATTGGGGGACTTCGGTCTCACTAATGCAATAGGTAAGGGTAGTGCGTAAATGCATTTCCCCCCGTCAAAAAAAAAAAAAGGTGGGATCGAATTCGCGTCGATTGACGCGGAATCCGGCCGCACTATCCACAGCGCCGTCATCGTATTGTCATATCGTCATGTATTTATATATACACTAGCGGGCGCCCGCGACTTATTTTGTTTAAATGTCGGATGTCAACGGTTTTCTTTTGTTTTTCGTCGCCTACCAGTCATTGAACGATACATGGTTCCCGTACAAATGTCATTCAACGCTCTTTTTGAGTTTTGTTTTTGTAATATTTTTTAAAAATTATAATGTTAATTTTTATAGCCCATTAATTAATAACATATACTTTGTGCAGATGACATTTTATCAATGTTAGTCCATCTGTGTTTGTACTAAATCCGGACAGACAATTTTTTTTTTTAAATGACAGATTCGAAACTAGCAACGCCTAAAATAGACATCAGTTACAAGATTTAATAAAAATATACAGTCAAAACTTCTGTGTTTTTATTAGTATAGCTATAACTAATTACTTCGCTGCCATTTGTAAATACACTCACGTAAGACGCTTTGGCTGATCCTGATAAGAGGCGAGGAAGGACCTTTATCAGAAATGGTATGAAAGGTAAATTAGGTTAGGTTAGGTTAGCTAATTACGTGGGTGCAATGCTGTGCAATCCCGTATCGCCCCTACTATAAATGCGGCGGGCGGCTCCGGGGGGTTTTAGTGGGTATTTCCGGGTGCTTCACGCCCGGGCGAGTCCCACTCCGGTGCGGAGACGTCCCTCCGCACTCCCTTACCCATTGCATTGGGGGACTTCGGTTTCACTAATACAATGGGTAAGGGTAGGGCGTAAATGCATTTCCCTTCGACAAAAAAAAAAAAAAAAAAAAAAAAAAAGGTTAGCTAATTACGTAATAACTTAAGACAGAAGGTGCCTTAAGTAGGGACTTAATAAAGTAACCGACTTGGTATTACATGGATCTCAGAACTTTTTACGGTAGAAGAACTGAGTTCCGAGACTTGGATTTTTTATTAAAAGTTTTGTTTTTGATGGCGTCTCATTTCTTTTTGCAGATACTCCTGTTTTTTCCTTTCCAGTACTCACATACTCGACTAAAGCAAGTCTAATCTCATACGATGACTCAATATTCCCATACATATAGAATGCCAAAGAATGAAATAAACACGAACCATCGCCAGATATAGGGACAACCCAGTGTGGGTAAGGATCACATACAGCATTTCCGAATCCATTGCGACTACTAATACTTTTTAGGGTTTTTTTGTGCAGGAATACGATTAATAGTAAACATGACTTTAAAGTACTAATTAAAACATTACAGGTACGCAGACTCATTAACAGCAAATGTAACTTTGTAATCCTATACATTTATAGAACATTACAAAGTTATTTATGCAGTTGGCGTATCTAGAAAACTAAACCGAAATTACAAAATATTTTAGTTTCTCCATGATTTATATACTAAAAACTAATTATATTCTAAATTTGAAGCTTCTATATTTGCTAGAAACGCCTTAGAGTTTCGATGATCGGTCAGTCAGTGAGTGACAAAATTAAGAAATTTAGACTGGTTATAATAAATAATTAAACTAATTGTTCAAATAGAATGAAATTTGAAATATACCGTGTTTATATAATACAATGCTAGCTTGGTTAGTGAAAATTCAGGCTTCTAGTTTTGTCCACAACGAATTTATAGGGGGTAAAAATAGCCTGAAGTGTTTCGAGAAAAGGATAGTACGGTCGTACCGCTTTTTTTTTGCCTTTGCTCGACTTGTCGGTAGCTCTGCCGTGCCCCCAGATATCTCTTACAGCAACTAATTATCAATTATGTAGGAATAAGTTTGTAAGATTTCAAACTCACGCGAATCGATGTTAACAAATTCTAAAGCGCTCCCGATTATTGGTTTCCTCGGTGGCCCCGGGAGCCGGTCCAGCGGATTCTCTTCATCTGATATCCAGAATCTCCATACGATATAAACGAAAATTGAAACCAGGAAAACTGTCCACATCATTCTAGATTCTTATCATGGAAGCTTTGAACTTCAATGGTTGAGGACGGTCGATGATTCTGTGGAGAAATCGACAGAAATTTACCATCTCTTTATATACGAGGTTTTCGTCAAATTGTGTTGAAATATAAAAAATCATCAGCGTTAGTCAGTTCGAGAAAGATATATATTCAACTAGTTGTGGTCGCGGCTCCGCTCGCGTGAATTATAAAATTATCGTCAGCGTTATCTTTTTTTTTTAATAACTTACAATATAAGGATATGGATGTAAAGAACGAACACAATAAGTATCATTTTATGAAGTTTTTTTCTTTTCTTTTATACTCATCCAGACAATTTAACGTAATAAGATACATAAGATAAAGCCTGTCCATATAATATGTTATTGGGACTTAAAAAAGAATCATGTAAATACCATTTTAGTGGTTCTAACGTTATTTTGAAGCGATTATGGCGCAGTGGGTAGTGCGGCCGGATTTCACGTGAATCGACGCGGGTTCGATCCCACCTATCCAACTCTCAAATCAGCCTGAGTTTTCGCTGAAGGAAAATATCATCAGAAAACCATGGTGATAGGGCATTTTCTAATAATGACCACCTGGGTAATTACCACCTTCAAGTTTGAAAACCTATCGCCATATAACAATAAGTGTGTTTCGGCAGCGTCATTCGAGAATCAGGTACCTAGGCTTAGTGTGCTTACCATCCTGGACCACATCAAAATCAAAATCAAAAATTTATTTATTCAATTTAGGCCCTAAGAAGGCGCTTATGAACGTCTAAAAACACTACCACCGGTTCGGAAAACAACCCAGTCGAGAAGAGCGCAGGCAAGAAACTCGATCTGGTTCATTTTTTTTTTCAAAAATATAATATATATCATTTTTTTTGTCATATAAAAAACTATACAAATCGTAGTTTTAATAATGTTAGTGGAAGCACAGAGATGTGGGTTAATTCCAGACATCACTATCGTTCACGTAATGATCCACCCTGTAATTCGTCACTTAACATCTAGTGAGATTGTGGTCGAAGCACTGAGCCTATACCGGTTAAAAAAACATTAGTCAACAAACGTTCAGACAGACAAAAAGACAAAATAAGATATAAAACTAATGTTGACCAGAACTAGAGATTACAGTAAACTTTAAATATTCAACTCAGACACACGGAATCGTAGATTAAATAGCATTTCGAAGAACCTATTACAGTTTTAAATTATAACTAAAGCGCGTATAAATTATAATCAAGGTTAAATTTTATAGTCGTCTGTGATTTTCATATTTCAATACAATAATTAATTAAATATCAAATCTTTATCGTTTAAAAAAAAACGTTATATTTATTTACTTAAAAGATACTATTAGAACATTTAGAAATAAAAGAAGTTACCTTGTTCTTTGTCTAGAATAGTGAATCTAGAATATTATTAAGAGGAAATACGGAGGTTATAACTTACAAACGTGTTCTCCTTTTTCCTCCTTAGGTAATGGCACTACGGTTAATATTTTTGTTAATATAGAATTCGAATTTTATACATGTGGTGCGAAGGTGGATGGGGGCCGTAGGTCATGACACCCCTTGCAAAATCGTACACGTCGAATTGGCAGATCTTTTAAAAGTAGGCAATGCTAACTTCCTGTTTAAAACGTATAAACAGTGAAATAAAAAAAAATAGGTAATTATTCAAAATGATTTTGAAAAATACGCGAAAGACTTTAAATTTCATGTATCTTGTCAGTATGAAAAAGGTCTTTGGGTGCGACTACTCCGCGCCTATATCTATGTCTGTAATTCTCATGCTTTTATGTGATTACTATCCGTGTGTGCTATTCCGCGTTTGATATATTCATCACTACGTTTTAATTTTTTTATACGGAACCCTAATTATTTTCCTAAAAAATTTAGTTCTAAGATAAAGTAAAAATGTTTTTATTAAATTCAAGCATTAGCCCGTTAAACTGTGCTTTCAATCTGATTTTATTCAAATTTTTTATGAGTTTTTTTTTTTTTTTTTTTGCGGAACCTTAATTATTTTAGGTTCTTGTTCACAATAACCAAAGTGTACCACGTAAAATGCCATCGAAATAAATATATAGTATTAATCAAATATGTGTTCCGCGTCTGTCTGTACATTTATTCACTAATTCTTACTAAGCCATGCAACGTATTCTCACCCTCAGATATTTAAAGTTTACACCTATAATCGTACTAAAGTAATTTTGTAAATATAACATGTTTAACCAAATCGCCAAAAAAACAATAGTCATAACCTACATAAGCAAAATCATATGAGATACATTAAAAGTCCGCAACCAGTGGTCTAAATATGATCCGCGAACAACGTTAAGTTTTACAAAAGGTGCATCGCCGCACGCCGAATAGTGAGTTCGGATGATAAAAGAAACCAGGTGGCAGAGGACTAGCTTTGTAATAATATTAATCTTATAATTACCGAAGATGCGAGCTCAAAAAAGTCACATTAATTCAATAGATATTTTCCTAATAAAAATGTAGAAAACATTGATTTCTTTTTGTTGTTCTTCAAAAATCCTAGATAAAACTTCGCCATGGCAAATCTCTAGCTCCTACAATTGACGAACAGTATAGCGAAAAAATAGTTTTTTTTTAATAAAAATAAAATAAACACTTATAAATTGATATAACTTTATACAGTTTTACCAACCTACATAAATGTATTTAATCAAAAAATTCTTTATTCAATTTAGGTCGTAATAAGGCGCTTATAAACGTCAAAACACTACTACCGGTTCGGAAAATAACACAGTCGAGAAGATATCGAAAGTAAATGTAAATTTAACTTACGATTCAGATTAGTTTTTCGTTTTCTCATACACTAATTAAACACTATCATAATATATTTTAATGTAATGGATTATAATAAATATGTATATTTAGGCGATGATAATGAACATATAATAAAACAATCTTCAGTAGAGAAAATTTATAAAACTATGAACGTCCATTATTCCGTATTGTAATTTCATACTGGTAACTCGTACACGCTAATAAAGAGAACTCACAAACAATTCATATAACATCTAAGAGCTTACGTATAAACAAGATACAGAATCAACTCTTTGCGAATTCGGTAAGTACAACTTGTTTATTGGAGACATTTGTTCTATACTGCTAACTGCCTATTTTGAAGCTTTTTTCAAGACGATGACAATCCTTCTCTAGATTATTGCATGGAATTTTTGTGGCCTCTCAGAATAAATGTTCTGTACAATTATTTTCAATATTTTTCACTTGTACACAATAACAATTTGGCAATATAATTTGTTTCGCCACCAAAATCACATAATATAAAGGTCCAATAATAAAAGTTATTGAATAAAAGATAACAGCTACTGCATAACAGACTGAGGAGCTCCAAAAAACACACAAAATGTAGACTGTATCATTGGATGTACCAACGTTAGTAATTTTTTTTATATACGGTTATAACGTATGTTTGCCATTGATTTTGCCCAAAAAACAACATTAGGTATATTTACTGTATTATATTTCCAAAATATCCAATGGTTCTGTAAGTAAGTCAAGAAATACGATGGTAGTCATTTTTGTTTTGACTTTATTCAATATTACCCTCATTAATTTTTCAGCTACCAATATAACGAAATATCTAATATCAAAGCTGTAGGTTTGTATGTACACTTAATTTTTTAAATAAGATATATATTTTAGCCGTTACTAATTTAGAATCTGGCATTAATTGAACTGGAAACTTCTTTAGTGGCGTCGTGCGATTCTCGGTCGGGGAATAACTTTTAGATTCACGTTACTAATGCTATGACGTCAGCTATCAGCATCCTACAGCAGCGGTCGTCACATTTTTTTCTGATCAAGGGCCACATAAGACAATGTGACCTGTGGCAGCATATTTATGGATTATGAAAACGCTATTTCCTCATAGTTTTTATGGCAATAGCAACTTGGGCACTCTCTTATTTACCTACCCAACTAACTAACCATTGACTTTAAAGTGGCTAAAAATTGAAAAAAAAAATAGTATATTTATTTTTTATTTTACCAGTATGTTATTGTCATAAATTCTGCGTAATATTGAGAAAATTGTACTTAATAGGGACATTTTATTAAATTCAATGTGTTCCTACTTTTCACGGTATTCAATTAAATGAGTATTGAGTTCTGTCGTATTTAAGTCTTTTTGTTTCGTTTAGAATTTTCGTTCATAATTAACAGTAATTCCTGAAGTACCTTTCGAAATGTGTGATCGTTTTTTTTTGATGCAGCAAACAATGAATGACCAGTAAAATGAAATGCTTGCCGTTATGAGCGGTTAAACAATGGCGGGGGCAAGGATCGCAGGTTGTTCGGTTATTCTCCCGCACAATACGCTCACTTCTTACTCAGCTGCTTGTATTCGTGTTTTAATCGCACGTTTTTTTTATTTTGTTTACTTAATATGGAAACTCAGGTTTAGTAGTAAAATTGTTTACCATGTTGGGGGCCGCATGAATACTGGGCATGGGTTATATTGGCCCGCGGGTCGCGGTTTGACGACCACAGTCCTACAGTATGGCAAGTATAAGACGGCGTTTAGTGCAATTAATAAATACTTAAATTAATTCAATATTGTTTTCAGAGGCAAAGTAATATTGTATAGTATTTTAGTATTGACAGTTTTATTGTAAATATAATATAAATTAGAAATTTTAAATCTTAAAAAACAGTTTTTCCAAAGGTTCCAGTTTCGGGTTGTTGGCAGTCCCAATGATTGTCTACTTTTTTTTTGTCTGCCTATCTGTGTACTTTATCCGAATTTAACTCAAAAATGACTTGAGCGATTTTGACAAAACTGTGTACAGGGGAAGTATACGTCAAATAGCAATTAATAGGGTAAACGATTTTAAAGGTCCTAGATGCTCAGTCTCATGTATTACCTTCATTATTACTATAGTGGTCTCTTGAACACAATATTTATTATTTTAATACTATCTTTTGTATTTTCTCTAAAATTTTCACCTTCCACTTCACGTATCAAAGTAATTTATAGAACATCTATAATAAATTAAAATTAAAAACATATGACATTGCTCTATTCGCCCCCTGCTGACTGCAGTACTATATCTGTGTAATATAAACAAACTATAAATGAGTAAAAGCTGATATTACTATTACACTGACCGTTCAAAGCAACATTGTGAACACGAGTAGTAAATAGAAGCAGAAATGTTTTTCTACTACGGAAATATTCCACGTTTCGAGGTCAAGTGGATAAGTGGGAGATAACGGCAATGCCGCCATGTCAGTGATTGTTGATTGGTTGTTTTTTTTTTTAAATTGGTTCATTAACTCCTAGCTGTTTGGCCGTATCGGCCCTTAGACTACAGCTATTTTAATTATATCTAAAAACAGTTTCAGAAACTAGATGAAAATATATCTAACAAACAAATAACATAAAGTTTATCCATAGCCATATGATTAACCTTATATACACACATCGATAAACAACACACACACACACACATGTAAACAGTCTTATATATATTTTTAATAATGATAAATTCCTTTTTGGCTCTATTTTCAATATATAATGTGAATGGTAATGTAAATAAATAAAGAAATTTTAATAATATTATTAATAAACCTAATGCACTCATTTCTGTAATGTTTTTGAAGCGTATAATTTAGTTAATAAAACGGTTGGTTTTCGTAAAAATAAGTCTCTAAATGAATGTCGATTTCATCGTTTCGTAATTGGCGAAGTTACTCTGTTTGTATTATTTTATTTTAGCTTACGTAAGCAATTAAAATCGTTTTTTGGGCTACTTGGTTATTAAAGTATTTTATATTTTTCGTCTCACAAAAGTTTAGTTACGTTATATTTTATAATACTAGCTGTTTGCTTGCGGCTCCGTTCGCGTATAATAATGAACAGTTAGACGTTGCCTTTCATATAAAGTAAGGATAATATGATAAAACTTACTGGAAAAAATATCTGAGAAGAAGTGAAAACAGCATCAAAATCCATTAGTCTAGGAGGAGTTAGTGGATAAACAAACAGACAGGAGCGACTTTATTTTAGAGAAAAGGCGTTCGAATATAAGTAAATGTCAATGAACTTTGGAATCTATAGTTATCTTCAAGGATATCATCAAATAAGATTTCTATATGTAGGTACAGTCAAAACCAGAATCAGTTCCACGTGAATGAATTAATATAATTAATCGTATGATTAATTAATTAATAGAATGCGGATCCAAGCGTGGGAATAATGCGAGCGCAATTGTCTAACGAAACTATGATCATTGGGTCTCGCTTTATTGCCTTACGTTTTGGAATTAACTAATCCAACTAACTTAGTTCTAACTTAGTTCTTAATTCTAGAATTAGATGAAGTATAAGAAGTGATGATGGCGCAGTGAATAGTGCGGCCGGATTCTGCGTATGTGGGCTCGGGTTTGAGCACACCTATCCAACTCTAAAATCAGCCTCAGCTTTCAGCGATTGAAAACATAGTGAGGAAAACACAGCATAGTGGTAGGGCATTTTCTAATAATGCCCTACCTACCCTGTGCCCTTTTTTTTTTTTTGTCGAGGGGAAATGCATTTACGCGCTACCCTTACCCATTGCATTAGTGAGACCGAAGTCCCAATGCAATGGGTAAGGGGGTGCGGACAGACGTCTCCGCACCAGTGTGGGACTCGCCCGGGCATGAAGCGCCTGGAAATACCAACTAAAACCCCCCGGGGCCGCCCGCCGCATTTCGGATGGGGGCGATACGGGATAGCGGATGCATGCTCCGCGTCGCCCCCTGCGGCAGGCCCAACAGGGCCACGTCCATACTTTAGCCCTTTGGGGATGGGGAGGGGAGCATGCCGATGCCTGACCCACAGGCTCATTCCCCACCCACCTCTTCACCCAATCCTCGAAAGAGAATATTCGACCAGGGGGGAGGGGTAACTAGCTCACTGGCTTTTCATCCCTAACCCCCCCCCCTTCCCCTTAAGGTAAACAGAAAATAGTCAAAAGAAGAAAGCACAGCACATAGAATAAGGGAGAGACAAAAGCAACAACAATAGTACACCCATTGCGGGGGAAGGGAGGGTCCCTCTCCTCCACTCATCTTGTAAGGACAAGGCGTAGTGAGGAGAGGGTCCTAACAAGACGAAAGAAGAAAGAAAACAAAAAGAAGAAGAAACAACAAAAAGAAGAAGAAACAAAAACATAAGAAGACGAAATTGTAAAGGGGAACAAAAAGGGGGAAAAAGGGATAAGAAATTCAGCTGGCCTATGGTTGGGGAAGACCTCACACCATCCGTGCCCTCCCCCGAACAGCTCTCCTCCGACGAATGGGATCCGCTAGCGGGTCCTCCTCTGTCTCCCTCTCAGCAGCCTCCTTCTGCGACATAACTTGTTCGCAGAAGGAGGCTACGACATTCCAGGACCCTTCGCTGCCAAGCATAGCTCTAAACGACGCTCGGCAGCGAGAGGTCCGGACCAACCACTGCCACAACTGCCCCACGCAACTCCTCCCACGCAGCGCATTCAGCCATCGTGTGATGCGCTGAGTCTTCGGGCGCACCACAATGATGGCACACAGCCGACGGCTTCCTCCTGGCTATCTGGTGCAGATACCATCCGAAACAACCATGTCCGGATAGCATCTGCACCGAAAATCTAAATCTAAAATCTATATACGGAAGCGAGCACCTCCGCTTCCCGCTCCCACGGCAGGGAGCCGGCGAGCACACAGGCCGCCACCAGGGACACCGTGCGGTATCCGCGAACTGTCCTCAACGCCACCGTGCGCTGCGCTGCATGCAGCACAAGGATGTTGCTAGCGCTGAGGGCGTCCGCCCACACCGGTGCCCCATAGGTGGCCATGCTTCACACGACCCCTGCGTTTAGCCGGCGGCACCTCTGGCCTGGGCCCCCCACATTCGGGAGGAGCCGCCTCAGTGCCGCCGCGGCACCGACGATGCGCGGTCCAAGCCCCTTAAAGTGGGGCTCGAACCGCCACCGACCGTCCAGGATCAGGCCCAGGTACTTCATCTGGATCACCCGGATCCGGTGCCCTCCCACAGAGATGCTCTCCCCAGGAGGCGGCCCACGCCGAGGCCCATGAAAGAGTAGGGCCTCGGTCTTTTCGGCCGCAACCCTGAGTCCGAGCATCTCTATGCGCTTGACCACCAGGGACACTCTCTCCGTGGCCAAGCGCTCCAAATCCAATTATAATCCATTATAAAACACGAAAGGGACAACTGCAGCGCGGGCTGATTTAACTTTGTAAAATAGACGAAAACATCACTTCGTAGTACCCTGTTTCCTCTTCCAAAACTGAACAGATATTTAATTTTCTTTCAGTTTTAAAATAATAAAGACTTTTTTTTATTTTATCTATCAAATTTGTTTCAAGAACGTCTGAAACTGACGGTAAAAGTCGAGCATATTTTTCATTTTCAAAGGCTTCTAGTTTCTACAATAACTGATTTATGGAAAAAATCAAAAAGTACGGTGGTGGATATATATTATTTGGTACAATTTTTTTTTTTACTATAATGCTATTTATCCAGGGAGGAAACAGGGGACTATGTTTGTATGGAATAAATGCCGCTAGGATATCCTTTTAAATATATTTTTTTTTAAATAAGTGGACCGACGACCTGGTGAAGGTCGCGGAGTTCGCTGGATGCGGGTGGAGCATCTTTGTAGAGATCTCTGGGGTAGACCTATGTCCAGCAGTAGACAGCAGCAGTAGTCTTTCTGCTGAACGGATGGATAGAATAATAATCTCTCTAAAAAAATTAAGAACGTTTTAATGTGTCCATTTTTATTTGTAATAGCAAAAACATAATACCGCTGTTTGCGAATTATGCAGTGTAGGCTCCTACAACAGTCACAGAAATTGAAATAAAATATGATATAAAAGAAATAAAAAAGAAGTCGTCTATTTCGTATTTGTATAATATTAACCTAACTTTCGCGGGTCAGAAAATAATATCTGATTTAGCTACATTTAATTTTATATGTAAACTATGAAAAACCATATTTCATTTTAAATAAAACATTCAAATGTAAAGTAAAATAATTTAACTTGTGTCCGTGTTCATGGAAGCAGAGAAGATATTTTGCATATTATAATTCGTTTCGTAGCATATCGCAACTTTGTCTTCCCACCTTACGAAGACCATACGATTTTATACGAAACATAAACTGGATATTATGAATCGACCTATTTCCGTGCCTGAACTAACATTACCATTTACTTGTTAAGAAATAACAATATGTACTTTGTGTTATCAAAAGAACAGCCGGTTTGATTTTAAAACAAAAATCGAATTGACAAAAAGTGATACATTATTATTTATTTTATTTAATACTTTTTGCACACGGAAACGCTGTGGTGTGGTAGAGTGTGTGGTAGAGGATGTGGTGACCAAAATAGAGAAAGGTATGCTTAGTTGGTTTGGGCATGTAGAGAGGATGGATGAGAGAAGATTAACGAAATTAATTTATAAGGCGAGGGTGAATGGGCAAGTCGGTAAGGGTCGACCTAGGCGAACGTATCTAGACCAAATCAATCACGTGTTAAATAAAGGCCAGTTAAAAAGTACTCATAACCGACGAGCATGTATGAAAGCGCTCATGAGAGTAGCGGAAGCGAAAGAGGTGTGTCAAGATCGTGGCAAGTGGAAGGACGTAATCTCTGCTTACCCCCACGGGAGAAAGGCGTGATGATATGTATGTATATTTATATATAATAAAGTACATTCCAAATACACATATAACGCATACATATATATATATATATTGGCCATTGGAGGAATCATAAAAATACTTCTCACAATTTATTAATTTAAAAACTATTAATGAACTCATAGCTATTGAATTGTGAGGTATGAAATATATATATATATTACAAATACAAATAAATTATTATTCATTTGCATTATGAGTTTGCGTTGCGAGTTTCATTCTTTTATCAATAAACTAGTTTTATTTTGAATTATATTTTACTTTATTTATTTTAAAGTTTTCCATTGATACTATTCTCTACGTTGACTTTACCTTATGCACTTGCGGGTTGTTTTTACAAACATATAAAAACAAATACAACAAATATTTTTTCATTACCTCTTAAAGAGGATATCCTAGCGGCATTTAATCCATACAAACGTAGTTCCCTGTTCCTCTCTGGATAATATCTTTATGGTAAATAAATATCTTTATACTAAATAATATAAATCCACCACCGCCGTGCTCGTACGTTTTGATTTTTTCCGTAAATTAGTTATTCTAGAAACTAGGAACCTTTGAAAATGAAAAAAATGCTCAACTTTTAACGTCATTTTCAGACGTTCATCAAACAAATTTGATGGATATTATTAAAAAAAGCGAAACGTACAGGCATAGCCAAAGTCTTTATTATTTTAAAACTGAAAGAAATTTAAAAATCGGTTCAGTTGAAAGTTGTAGTCATCCACAATTTTGCTAAGTTTATTATATACGAGGGGTCCAGGAATTTAGGTATCCGTTGTGCAAAGGATGATTTAGTTGTTAAAACGAGTACGTTAACAATACGCTTTAAAAGGATCTCCAGGTTATCATTCTTTGTCCGTACGTGTCTGGTTATTATTATTTTGTCATTCGAAATGAAGTCAAGAGAAGAAGGAAATAGGGCTGCCCAACTAGCAGAGGGAGGCACTGCCTTTCGCCCTCTCTCGGTCGACGACGCCGTCTTTTTATACAGAGGTCGGCAGAAGACTCTCTAGCCTCTTCGGCGAATATGACGCAACTCGGCCGCTCCGCAGTGCATTCCACAACCTTGTGACCTTGAGCACCACAGCGGAAGTAATGCGAAACCCTCTCCACCGTCGCCGAGCAAGTAGGGCGCGTGTGCCCCATACCCATGCACTTATAGCGCAGCAGAGGCGTTGCCTCAAGTGCATAGACCCGAGCCACACTTTATCCAATTCTTATCCGGCCTTCTTCGGCAACTTTACGAGCCGCTTCCACCGGTAACGACATATAAACCGTTTTGACCACTCTCCAAGTGCCCCGGATTGGGCCGGCTTTAAACGCTAAAAACACCTGCCTCTGAATATAATCGCCATCTCGCCAGAGCGAGGTGTATCTTTGACATCAAAACCTCTATTGAAAACGCTTAAACCAACTTTATGCTACTCTTACTTTGTATTAAGTCCGGTTTGGTAGATGCATAAAAAAACCAGATCGAATTTCTTGCCCGCTGTTTATTTAACGTTCATAAGCGCCTTTTCAGGATTCAAATTTAATATAGAATTTTTTATTATTACAATTTTAATATACATTTTACCAACTCTCAACAAACTTTTAAATAATAACGCACGAAAATACTTACATAAAAAGTATGGAAACACACATTTAGAAACTTCACACTCGACTTTGATGCATAATGTACAGAGACGCAATCTAAAACATGTTAATTAAATTTATTTCGACAACTGGTAAGTCCAAAGTTCGACTAAATATTTCGTAAGAAATAACATAGTACAAGTTTTGATGATTCATGATTAGAATAACCGGTCTTACTGGAATTAGAGTTATTTTATTATCACGATGAGTGAGTAACGTATTTTTATAATAATGATTGTCTTTGTATTGGACGATTGATGGAAGAAAGCTTTTTGTATTTTATATTAATTTTATGGTTAATAATTGGACATACACGTTATATAGATGACTTAGTAACGACAGTTCCTTTTATGATATTATATTATGATACGTTTTAAAAATGGCCAATAACTTCCAACGATTAATTAAGCCCATTATTAACCCCTTGAGCACTAACCTGGCGTGAAAAGAATCTTACGAGAGCTATTTCAATCTACAGCCATAGCGAACATTCCTTCTAAAGTCACTACTACTGTATTATGTATAATAAAAACAGAACAAGCCACTTCAAGCGATTACAGCTTGCATCGTTTATTCGGACGCATCAGCGCCGCGGTTCACGTTCAGACTCTGACTATCTGAATGATATCCAGCTGTTTGTCTTATAGTAATGCGTTACCACCAAACAGCTGCACATGCTAACATGCTGCTTTTATAAAAGTCTATTCAGTGGTTTAGGTGTAAAAGGTAACAGATGTACAGATAGAGGTAGCTAGTCCATGTGACTTCGTCTGTATAGAATTAGTATTTCAGTATCATAATATAATATCATAAAAGGAACTGTCGTTACTAAGTTATCTATATAACGTGTATGTCCAATTATTAACCATAAAATTAATATAAAATACAAAAGGCTTTATTCCATCAATCTGTCATCAATCATGACTATCGTATTTTTTAGCCTTACTATATTTACATTGTTCTTAATATAAACTTAACTACTGAATTCAAATACTATGACAGATTCTTATTTAATGTTAGCGATTAAATTGTTTTATGGAGAATTAATATATAAAGTAAAGTTTAATGAACTAATTAGAACGTAATATGTCACAAAGAAATAATATATATTTACTCGCAAATTTTAAAGAATTGGCGTGCAAATATTTATTTTTCGCATGAGTATTCCTCATCAATGCGCCTTAGAAAGATTATAATGAGTGTTGTTTTAGTATACAGGTAAAATTGGATTAGTTTTAGAAATAGATAACTTCTTCGCTACCCGGTGGTTCAGCATGTCAACATGTCTTCCTCGTCCATTCATATCTATTTGAGGTCATACGTAGGTATGAGAGTGAATGTAGATTCACTCTCTTTTAAACATCATCTTTCAGACACTATATCCATGTTTTCTTTGGTCTTCCTTTTCCCCTATACCCGCTCACATTTATATACCTTTACCTGTAACTTTGTCCCAACATCCTCTTCCATCCTCCTCTGTTGGTTCTGCTAGCATATTTATCACAAATCGATTTAACAAATAGCGTTGCATTTTGAGATGTTTAAAGTCTCCTCACATTTTCTACATTTTTTACGCGCCTTATTATTAATGCCTGGATGACCGAGCTCAGCTCGGTGTTTTAAGGACGTGTATTTATTGCGTGGCAACTTCGTGACTAATGTAAAACAAGTAATAAACGATGACATTTCAAATGCCAGTTTGGAAAAAAAAATATCAACGCAGGTCAATGCCATTTGGTTATTATTCTATTAAATCAAATCCAAAATGTTAAATATCAAAGTCCGACTTCCTGCATTTTTTTATTAAAAGTACGTACCCAGGTAAAATATGAAATTAAAGCTCTACTTCTATGCAAAGCTATATTCAGATTTATAAAGCTGTTCCCGAGAAACAAATACCAAAAACATTAATAAAGATTTAAAAAACATTACTTGTATCACATGCATATTGTGACAATTTTAAAATATTTTTTGCACGGTATAGGCTCAGTGCCTTGAGAAAAATCACACTTAATGTTAAGTGACACATCGTCATCGTCAGGACGGTAAATACACTAAACATAGAGGAATTGGTTCACAAGTCATGTTGCCGGAATACACCTATTGTTTATTGACAACAGGCTTTTTAACTTGAGAGTGTTAGCTATCCAGGCGGGCATTATTTTAAAATGGCCCTACTACCATAAACCGACACATAAATATAAAAACCCAATGATTTTAATGGGCCGATGCGTGGAATGGGAATTTTATTATTATATAATATATAAATAAATAACAGAACGCGAATGGAATGAAAATGAATAATTATTAAAAGAAAAAAAGAAACCCACCTGTTCACACTGAACTGTAACCTTGGTTATTAAATTAGGTCCACTTAAAATAATATATAAAATACACTTAAAGTGAAAAGAATATATGTTAATCTTTATTCGTTGAACATTATTCTACATAAATAGTTGTCTCTACTAATAAATATTTCATAAGGTAAATAAAAGTAAGGCGATAATTATTTTTTAGATTTTTTTTATTAATCTAAATTACTTGATCAATTTAGTTTTTTTTTCTGTTGAGTTTTATTGGACGCCGTCTGACCCTAATCTCACTTGTTTTGAAGTCCGGATGTGAACGGAAATGGGAAAGCGGATCTCGGAAATAATTAAAGGTGCCAACAGATCCAGGACTATACGTCAGTTTATTGTACAGTTTTAAGTGCTCTTTGATGTAATGTTTTGAAATAATTAAAATTTTACAGCATTAGATATAATTTTAGGCACTTTAGGATCATTCACTAGCAGCAAGTAGTAACCTAATATAAGCAGATGTTATAAGTATAGACTAAATGGAAATTGTTATACAAATGTTAACTTGCTATAGTATGCCAAAGAAATTACTATAAAGCGATTTTATTTTTCAGGGAAAAGCTCGGTAAGAAAATGTGGCTAACTCTTCTCTTAGCATTCATCGTTTATTTGATATGGAAGGCGTTCTTCCATGAAGAAAACCCTTTGGACAAAGTCCCTGGACCTCCAAAGTTACCAATAATAGGCAACGTTTTGGATAACATCAATCGTTCTCAAAGTAAGTGAAGTGAATTCCTTGAATTAGGAGTAAGGGTGATCTTATTTATATTGGTGTTTAAGTGGAGTATATAAAATTAATAAAAACCTACCTTTGTTACATCCTTTTTATTGTGAATAAATCTTCGTACGAAAAGACTACTAACTCCCTAATGGGTGCTCGAAACGGACTCGGTTATAGCTGATATAAAAACAGTTTCTGTCTAAAATTTTCCGTTTCTATTCAACATGCCCCGGCGCATGAGATTGTTCTGCTTTTTGTTCTTTCGAATTCTCCCAGATGTAATGTTATACTCTGAAACATCTCGCAGTGCCGCAAGACGTATTCTAAGCATATGGCCCTAGCGAGGTCAGCGGCATACATTGACACTCCATGTCGTCATCATTTCTTTACCCTTATCCCATTTTTATTTATTTATTTACTTTATTGTATATTACTTAACAGTACATTTACTATAATACAGTTTATTATTTTAACATTTAAGTAGTACCAATTACAAAGTAATTATAATTAAATTTTGTTATGCAGTATAATGTCTTGAAATTCAAATTTGATTGTGTGTATGTGTTGAGTGTGTGTATGTGTGTATATGTCTGTATGTGTGTGTGTGTTATAAATAGTGACCATATTTACTAAGTTCTTTCTCTCTCATCGTATGTACGTACTAACGTATTGGCATTTTAGGTTTTAAGTTCTTTATAAAGATGTTCCTGTTTGGCTGAAAAAGATCGGCATAATAGAATTTCGTATGATACGTGTCAAAACATCTATGCAAAACCGAGTTTTTTGTATAATTATGTTTTACTATTTGGGGTGCAAATAAGTGAGGATTTCGAGTTATTTTCGTATGTATTTTTAAGGGAATCCTATACAGTAGTTCGGGACAGTCAATGTTGTAGTTCAATATATCATACAAAAATCGCATATCGTAAAGAGATCGTCGTTCTGTTAATGAAGTTAAATTATAAAAGTCTAAGTTACTTGAGTATGAGTTGTGATCATTATTTAATTTAAAATTTAGATATTTAAAAAAATTCTTTTGAATATTTTCTAGCTTGGTCTTATGTGTAACGTAGTCTGGTGACCAGATCGGAGAACCATAGTCTAGGTAACTCCTAATATATGCAAAATACAGCATTTTTAATGGCATAAGGTTTAAAAACGGTTTCGCAATTCGGCAAATAAATCCAAACATTTTTAATGCTTTTTGACGTATGTAATCATAGTGATATGTGTAAAGCAGTTTAGAATCCATCATTACTCCTAAATCACGAATAACGGAAACTCTCTGCACTGGCAACCCATCTAGTGTGTAATTATAATATATAGGCTTACGCTTTCTTGTGTTTGTGACAATATTACATTTTTTTATGTTCAAATATAGTTTATTTAGCCGGCAATACTCGCAAAGGCGGAGAAGGTCACTCTGTAACATATGACAGTCGTTAATATTACGGACGATGCTGAAAATTTTGGTATCATCAGCATACATAAGGTATTTTGCTGTGGTGAAACAAGAGGGTATATCGGATACATAAATATTGAAAAGCAATGTTTTGTGCAACATGTCTTTCTTTTCCATTCCTCTCTATTTACATACATCTCCGCATTCACTCCCTTTCTAAACATATATTATTTCACACAGTCATACTCATTCCTAATCCTGTCCATTCTTGTTAACCACACACATCCCATTGACGTCTCATGGATTAACACATACACGTTAACCTATAAACTCTTACACACCACACACAAAGACTTATTCGCAGAGTTAGTTAGGGTGAATTCCATACGTAGCAGTTCAAACCGAGGTTCATATCATTTTCGTGTCCTTATGCTAGCTACCATTTTTCGGCTGAGTTCTTTAAGCGCACCCTTAAAATCTTCGTAAAGCTGCCAATGGCTTTCAGGTTAACAGCGTTTAGTTTAGTAAAAAAAAAAACAAAAACACTTTTACATAATAAAATAAAATCCGATTATAGATGAAAATCATAACAGAAAATAGTCCATTTATCAGAATTTTGCGTAAGGGTAAAGCATGTCTTAATACTCGTTTGTCTATGCTACTATCCTCAAGTTGAAAATCTATCTCATACCAGCTTATAGCTTTATTTAGGCAATTGCATTTGAGAATTTTACTATTAGGGTTATCATGCTATCTTTAGGTACTCTTTAGGTATATTTGACCTTAAAATCGGGATTTCCATTAGATTTGTGGTGTTATAAATACATATTAAGTCCATCTATTCAACCGAAAGACGTCCACTGCTGGACATAGGTCTCCCCCCCAAAGATCTCCACGACCGGTCTTGCGCAACCCGCATCCAGCGGACTCCCACAACTTTTACCAGGTCGTAGGTCCACCTTGTGGGGGGCTTACCCACGCTGCGTCTTGCAGTACGCGGCAGTCATTCGTGAACCCGTTGACCCCCATCGGGCATCGGTTCTACGAACAATGTGCCCATCCCATTGCTACTTCAGTTTGGTAATTCTTCGGGTAATATCGGTTACTTTGGTTCTTTTGTGGATCTCCTCATTTCTGATTCGATCGCGCAGGGAAACTCCGAGCATAACCCTCTCCATTGTCCTTTGGGTAATTTTGAGTTTTCTGATTAGGCCCATTGTAAGCAACCACGTCTCAGTTTCATAAGTCATCACTGGCAACACACACTGGTCGAACACTTTTGTCTTGAGACACAGCGGTACCTCGGACGAGAACATTCTGCGTAGCTTCCCAAACGCGGCCCAGCCGAATTGGATTCGCCGATTAATGTCTTTTTCGAAGTTGGACCTACCTAATTGGATAGTTTGTTCCAGGTATATATATCTATCTGACCGTTGGGTCATGCCTCCCTTCGGAGGGGGGGCGAAGAGGTGGGTGGGGAATTATTCCTCTCCCATCCCCATTGGGCTATTGCACGGACGAGGCCCGGTGGGTTCGCCGCAGGGGGCGACGCGGTGGTATGCATTGCAATGCCGTATCGCCCCCATCCTAAATGCGGCGGACGGCCCCGGGGGGTTTTAGTGGGTATTTCCGGGCGATTCTCGCCCGGGCGAGTCTCACACTGGCACGGAGTTCGTCCCTCCGTGCCCCCTTACCTATTGCATTGGGGGACTCCGGTCTCACTATATATGTAACTGTCAACAATATCTAGCCACCGATATTTACTAAGTGTGACACTTCAAAGCGGACCGAAATCAAACTAAGATCAGTTAAAAATTATAGAAGATAGAGTCGTGTTGACATAACCTGAGTATTCGGACTGGAATGCGCAACCACACAAGGATAATGCAATCAAAATCGGTCTAACGATGGTGCCTGAATTGAACTATGCTTACGTTCTTTTTTATAATGTTTATGATTAAACGTTTTGATCATATAATCACCAGATGTGACAAGGGTGATAAGGATGATAATAAAGTGACGATGTGGGCCAAGATTGTGAACAGGCTAAGTCTAATAGAACATACGTATGTCTATCACCATGCTACTCTCGGTGGGCCATCTCTGCCTCCCGTCAGGGTAGGCGAGGTAACTGCTTCAGGGCAGGGTCCTATGCAGTGGAGTAGTCGCGGTCCGTAGCTACGGACCGCTCGCTGGGGTTTATTCGCCTATTCTAGGCGGTTAGTCTTCAATGTAGATTTTAAGTTTGTTCGTCGCTAATCGTCTTAGCCGACGAATAAGTTGCGCGGCGAGGGTTTCGTGCTTTTGTCCGGTAGCGCGCGTGAAGCAGAGCTATCCCTCTGACTAGAGAGAAGCTCAACGCTCATCATGCTACGATGTTTTCTTCTCCATATATTCAGACTCGTTGAGAATGGGATAGGTGAACCGACGTTTAAGTACTGACTCAGTTTCGTTTCAATTACTCAACTACTCTAAAAGGCTTCTACGACTTCTCAAATACTTTTTATTTCACGAGAATTCTGACAGCATAGTAATATCTGCTATGTTATCATCATACATACTGCGTTTCCCTTCGTGATGAATTCATAGTCTCTGTATAATTTACAGTACTTTGCTTCATCTTTTTGTCACATAGACAACAATAACATCGTTTGCTTTTTGTTTTATTTTAAGGAGAAATATTCTTATACACGCGTCAGCTCACCAAAGATTACAAGAATCGTTACCTGATCAAAATATTTAATAGAAGGACATTGCACGTTTTCAATCCTACTGATACTGAGGTCTGTATGAAGTGAACGTTTAATTTTTACATTATGTATAAGGCAACGTCTATTTGTCTGCCTGACTGCCCATTAGTCGGTTTATAAACTGAAAACTGTTTTATTATTACTATAGATACGTTAAGCGAAAAGTTTTTATCTCTTCTTTTGAAAATACTGCGCTCTCGGACAAAATTGAGACATACTTAGCTTAAAAATTTACATGGAGAAGAGATACAGAAAGCTGAAATCATATATTTAATACGACGTGTTACAGATATTTAAATTAAATATTTTATATTTTTTTATATTTGTCGTAAGCTATAATCATCGTTGTCATAGCAAGTCAGGCGATATCAACACACCGTTGGGCGCCTTGGGGTGCTAACACGATGTTTCTATAGTTGATGTCGCGTTGACACGAGCCGAGCGCGTCCTTCTCGACCGAAGCGATGATGTGAAAATAGGTAGTGCGACCAAATTCTACCTATCCAACTCTAAAAATCAGCCTGAGCTTTCGGTAAAGGAAAACATCGCGAGGAAACCTGACAAAACCTGTTGCCCAATACCAATATTCCGGCAGCATCTCTTGAGATTCAGTACCTTTGGGCTTAGTGTGATTACCATCCTGGACCACATTGTCACTTAACATCATGTGAGATGTGGTCAAAGCACTGAGCCTATACTTTTTACAAAAAATAATATCACGCTGGCGTCCTGACACACCCGCTGTGTATTGAACCCTTAAAAAAGGTAATAAAAAGCATTCTAATATATTTTTTTTTGTAGATCATTTTAAGCAATAGCAAGAATATAAAAAAGAACAAACCGTATGACTTCTTGAAGCCATGGCTCGGTAACGGACTGCTGTTGGTAACAGGTCAGTATACTAAAATCTCAATAACAAAAGACAACATTTGCCAAAGATAAAACAAAGAGGAGACGTTATCAATAACGTTTCAGAACGCTGTTGTAAGCGCATGAAATTTTAAATTATTTTACAAATATACAGCCAAACATATTTTCATATTATGTTAGGTTTTATTTATGTATTTTATAGGACAAAAACAAATACCGATACTGATTTTATCGTTGCAAATAAAATCTCATTTAAAATCATCTATATACAAGGAATCGTCCATTAACCCCTTGAGCACTTACCTGGCGTTTACGCCAGCTTTCCATTGTTTCCCTATTGTCTTATATTTATGGGTACTCGACACATTAATCATGAAATATACGAAGGGCGTTATGGGGTGCATTTAAATAAGTGTTTATTTTTTCGTTCAACATGCGATGTCTAAAGCGAAAGCGGTGCGTGACTTTTTCAAGCAACGTTTTCCAAATTTGTTGCAAAAATAAATTTAAAATAGAATTATAATTATAGTAAACTAATTAGACCATATCTGTATTTATCGAGCAAACCCGTGTGCTGTAACAAAGTCACCACCTAGTGAACTATGTTTTAAACATGTTTTTATTTTACTAGGTACTACGCGTTCGGATGTTTTTATATTTGTTTAAAGGATCCAATTGCGTAAACATTATTATATACAGGAAAACGCAGACTCCACCTACCACTACCTACTCGTCTGTAATGTTTGAATTTATTCGAAAAGAAAATGAATAAATAAATGTTCATGTCTTTTAATTCATAAATTCATAACTATAACGGTGATAGAACTTTAAAAAAACGGCTGCCTTATTTATTAAATAGTCTGCCATATGACATCAGGCGTGGAAGTAATAAAGAAGCTTTAAAAATAAGTCAATAAAGTATTTTAATAATTATAATTAGCAAATATATGCATTGTGGTATTTGTTACTTATGTAAGGAGACTAGACAGACAAACCGATTTAGCGTTGTTGGGTTTGTTGCGTGGTAATAAATAACACTTCGATCCGAATATCGAGCTTTGATTACAATTATTTACAACTGTCGCATTTATACTACTAATTGAGAAATTATATTATCGTGGTATAAAAATACGGACATCAGAACGGAGCGCGGTCAATCAGGTAAGTAAGTGACTGGAGGCGCTGCTAATCGCGGCGGCAAGGACGCGGGGCGGGAGCGGGTCACTAACCGGTTTCGACGGCGCGACGCGTAGTCTATAGGCGACTAGCGATTACCAATTTCAGTACTTTGTGTAGTGTAATTAATTTTGTATAAATGTTGATGAATGATGTGTTATGTGTGTAGGAATGGGAAGGATAAGGATAAGTGCCTACACCGATAATACGGTTCCGTGGGACTACGAATTACACATTAGAGTTGTACTGTATAAATAAAAAAAAATAAATTAATTAATGAATCTAATGAAGGTACATTATAAACAGGCAAAGGTGAAACAGTTCAAGATATACATCTCCTCATTTTATCAAACGATATTTTTTTTTTGTGGAGTCATTGACGAGTTTTTATTTCTTTCAATAATCAGCGACCCGCCCCGGCTTCGCACAGATATATAATATCACAGATTAAGAAGTTTTTCAGTTCATCAATGCAAAAAATCAATTTTATCTTTGTATTATAGTACGCAAAAAAATTGCAATCAACTCTATAATGACTGTTTTCAAAATTCGGCCGTCGAGGAAACTATAGTATTAATCGAACTCTATAAATTGTCATAATAATTTTGGTATATCTTATAATAATATTAAATAACTATATTATATTACAGGTAGCCAATGGCATAACCGCCGGAAGATTTTGACTCCGACATTCCATTTCGATATATTAAAGAATTTTCTTATCACTTTCGAAGAGAGAGGTTCGGATTTAATACAACAGCTAAGAGAAACTGAAGGGAACGCCGTTGATGTATATCCAATGATGAGCGACTACACGCTCTCAATTATATGTGGTTAGTTGAATCCAAAGTGAAAAACATGCAAATTAAAGCCATCGGAAATACGACATTCAATACATACCATTATGATGGGTCCTATTTAGTACAAACGGCAAAGAAGCAGATAAAGCGCTTTTTTGTTTCGAGCTAAAGAATCATAAAAATACCCATAAGGTATTCCAATTTAGTTCTCAGCGCAGCTACTTAAGGTGTATAAATAACCTACAGTACCAACAATCATTTAAAATTTAGTGGACCGCATATCTAGTCCTTCTTTTCCATCCATCCGCCCACTCAACCGAAAGACGTCCACTGCTGGATATAGGTCTCACCCAAAGATGTCCACGACGACCGGTCTTGCGGCACCCGCATCCAGCTCGTCGGTCGTCCTTGTGAGGTGCGCACACCCACGCTCCGTCAATCGGTCCGCGCGGCCCTTCTTTTACTTTCCAATTATTAATCAAACATAAATAAAAAAATATATAAGGATATAAGAAGTCATTTTTAATCATTACTACAAATCGATCTATTGTTTGATATCGTTAAGATCTCTTTATTGAAGAGTGTAGTAATAAAAACAGTAAAATTTGAGACAAGTTTGACAGCTGTAATATCTATAATGCACCTGTACCTCTTCAAGCTCTAACTTAATTCTCAAAAGTAGCAAACTATTCCTTTTTAGCTTATATAGACTTTGTGTATAAAATATATTTAACACCTGGTAAACTACAGGTATTGCTATTTTCTCATCCAATCAATCGTTAACTTCAATAAGTAACAGATCACTCAGTACAGAATGGTATCCATTTCGCTGACTCACTAGAATTTCATATGACAAATTACCTCTCCTATTCTCTTTTATTCACAATTAACTCAAATCAATTAATATCTATTCAATAAATCTTCTTACTTTAGTCTACTTGACTCATCCATTTTTTACTTATTCCAGAGACGGCTTTGGGCACGCGTCTGGATTCAAACAAATCATCTAAAGCTAGCGAATATAAATCAGCTATAAGAGGTATCGGACCTCTTATACTTAAAAGGCTTTATCGAATATGGCTTTACAGTGATTTTATATTTAAAAGATCAAATCTTGGCAAAGAACTTGAAAAATGTGTGAAAACAATTCACGAGTTTGCTGAAGATCTTATAATGGAAAGAAAGAATCAGAGGATAAAGACGGGGAAAGAATATATAGCTACAGAAGAAAAAGATATAGTTTCAGGAAAAAGGAGACTGGGTTTATTGGATTTGTTGCTAGAGGCTGAAGGCAGAGGTGAAATCGACTTGGAAGGAATTAAAGCAGAAGTTAATACATTCATGTTTGAGGTAATGAAAATGTGTTTATCTCATAAGTTTTAATCTGTATTTATTGAGTAACTTAATCATAATTGATAGGATCAACAATAAAATAAAACATATAAATAATTCAAAATCTCTTAATATAATTTTTGTTAACACAAACGTACTAAATTCCATCCGAAAGTGACATATTAATGACAACAATTTCACCAAAATACGAAAAAATATCTATTATAATTCTGTTAAATAGTTTCTTTTCTCAGGGTCACGATACGACAGGATCAGCTTTAAGTTTTGCTCTTATGCTTTTGTCAGGTCATGAAGAAGTTCAGGTAAGTACTTATACCATAATATAGACTTTATTATAGTATGATAAAAAAATAATAAACCTATCTATAATTTGCAATTTTATATTGCAGAGATTTTTAATATTAGAAGCTTGATCTATGGTTACAATGCAGGCACAATATAATGCAGTTTTTTTGGTTAATAACTAATGTAAATTTTAGGAGAGAATTTACGAGGAATGTCAACGAGTTTTGGGTGATAAGTCAACACTCGTTATTTCTGATTTCTCTGGACTGAAATATCTAGAAGCCGTAATAAAAGAAACTCTAAGGCTATATCCAAGTCCACCCAGAATCGGAAGGGTCATCACGGAAGATTTCATGCTCGGTAAGATTATAAATTTTTCCATTTAGTACCGAAATCTTCATTTTGTATCGTCTTCTATTTAGGATGATTTAATACAAAACTTTCGTTGCTATGGTTACTGAATCCTAAAAGACGCAATTTGTTTACGCCACGCCATCTTCTTCTTAGATAATGGCAATTTGTGTACAAACAATTTGTGCCAGTATCATGTTGGTAAGATGTATTTTAAATCATGTATCAGCGTTACCAAGCTCCAGCAAAACTGTGGCTCATCTTGCTAGAACTTTCCATGGAACTTGATCGGGACCTAAGAATAAATGCTACGCGTTATTTTCTATAATAAACTTAACTTGTACACGATAACCAAACTATATTATGTATAATATATATATATATATATATATATATATATATATATATATATATATATATATATATATATATATATATATATATATATATATAATATATATGTATATATATATATGTGTATGATATACAAGTTTAATGAATTAAAGAAAACAACCGCTACATGACAGACTGAGATCCCGCCAAAAACTCACGCAATACGGAATACGCGAAAAGGAATAAAGAATCACTAATCTGGTACTGGAACGATTTCACAACCTAGCGTGAGCTCAACGCATAGATCATTCTAGAATTATTTTCCTTCTTTCGTTGTAATGGCCAATCAAGATAAAATAGACCTATACGATGTTAAAGGTTATCAATGTAATTAGCTCATTCGCTTTAAAGAGAAAATCGAGGATCCTATCTCTACTACTATTCAATTTCGCGGGGATTTCACGGCACCTCCAAAAGTAATAAAGTCGTACAAGCCACAAAGATATTGTTTTTCCCTGGAAGGTTCCTAAAAAATGCCCAGTCATACAGGAAAGGCAAATAATTTTTAACGCAGAGATGTCCTTTTGCTAATAACAATGACACGCTATATGAACAGTTATATGATTTTAAGATTGTTTGTGTTCCGCAGGGAACGCTAGTGACAAGGTTAAGCATTTACTAAGTACAAAAGTGTTAGGATGTAATATCATTAAAAAGTGAATTCAGAGGAGTAAGTCTCATGACTGTTATAACTGCAGTGATGCCTTTTATTAACCTGGTGGAAATGCATTTAGGCATCCCAAGCCGCATGCGAGTGTACGGGGGTATATGCGATCGAAAGCACCGCATTAATACACGTTAGTATCGATCAGCGCAAATACCCACTAAAACCAAAACTTACTTTACCGTCACACCGCCTTAACGGGACGGAAGTGGTATTGCAGCGCTACGATCCGCTTCGTCCCAGCGTGAAGCATCTAATCCCCTTCCATGCGAGCGAAGGCAGCCCCGGTATATGGGTACCTTCCAGTGCAATGGAAGAACAGAGCTCCCGCCCCTTTCTCCCTTGTTTCAGCAGTTAAAATGATGCCTAGCGTAACCTACGTGCTGAAGTTGTTTGAAAGAATACGAAAGCATTCCAAAACCTGTCAAAAAACCAATAGTTTTTCCCATCCATCCATCCATCCATCATCATCAACTAAAAGATGTCTACAGCTGGACATAGGTATTCCCTAAACATCCATAAGAGGGGCGATTGCCAAAATCGCCACGCTTGGCAGGCGGATTGTGACAGGTGTTTGTGGCACTCAGAGGATGCTGCAGCCCATCCCTTGGTTTAGTTCCTTAGTCGCCTTTTACGACACCCACGGGAAGATATGTGATGGTACTATTCTTGGCCGGCATCAGACGGCTTATCAGTAGTTTCAGTAAGCCAAAATTGATTCCGACCGTTTGCACTATAGGCGTTCAGGCGTATTTTTGCATCAAAAGTCCACATAGTTAAGAAAGGACCCATGTGTGGTGTATGGACTCAATACATATGTTAGCTAATTATGCGGACACGGACCTAGTTCTGCTTGGCTTGTTACGACCTTTGCCAAATGATTGCTAATAATAATAACAACCACGTATTCCAAAGCTGAAGTGTAAATAAAAATAACAACATTAACACATATGTAATAATAACTTTAACTAATGAATGAGTATTAATTATTATACATATTAGGAGTACAAATAAGTTTCCGTCGTTTTTTAACACAAATTAATTATTTATTATAGAAGAACGGTAATATAAATTTATTTAAAATATTGCCCATCACTTGCAACCACTTTTTCCCATCTCTCAGGCAGCATTCGAATCCCACGTCTGAAGAAGTCCTTGTCTTTTGAGGCTATCCACGAATCAACCCAATTTTTGGTATCCTCATAAGATGTGAACCGCTGCGCCGTCAGAGCATGTGCCATGGACCGGAACAGGTGATAATCGGACGGTGCAATGTCTGGTGAATACGACGGGTGGGGTAACACTTCTCAATCAAGTGTTTCCAAGTACTTTTTTACGGGAGCCGTAACATGTGGACGAGCATTGTCATGCAGAAGAATAATTTTTTCGTGTCTAGAATAGTATTGAGGGCATTTTTCCTTCAGAGCTCGGCTCAATCTCATCAATTGTGTTCGATAGAGGGCTCCAGTAATTGTTTCGCTCGGATTAAGCAACTCATAATACACTACACCTAGCTGATCCCACCAAATACACAGCATAAGTTTTTTTCCGTGAATATTCGGTTTTGTTGTTGATGTTGACGCGTGGATCCCATGATTTTCTTCTTTTTGGATTGTCATAATGTATCCACCTCTCATCACCAGTTACGATACGATGTAAAAAACCCTTTTTTTATATCTAGCTAGCAGCATTTCACTTAAGCTTAATCGGCGTTCAATATCTCTCGGCTTTAATTCGTACGGAACCCAATTTCCTTGTTTATGAATCATTCCTAATGATTTTAAACGATGTGAGACTGCTTGCTGAGTGACTTCTAATGTTAGAGCAAGTTCTTTTTGTGTTTGAGATGAATCTTCCTCCAATTATCCCTAAAATTCTGCATCCTCGTAAATTTTTGGCCTTCCACTGCGATCTTTGTCTTCTACGTCGAAATCACCGTTTTTAAACTTTTGAAACCACTCTCGACACGTTCTCTCACTCAAAGCGCCCTCACCATATGCTTCTACGAGCAATTGATGCGCCTCAGCAGCAGATTTCTTTAAATTAAAGAAGTAAACTAATATTTCCCGCAAATGACGCTTACTTGGCTCAAATTTTGACATTTTCAACTTATAAAAAGTATATTTTACCAATATAAAATCAATGATATTAATAGCTTATATTGTTCTTGAACGTCCAAACTATTTTTAAGCCGGTTATCATCTGCGAAAGCTAACCGAAACTCAGTGCCGCGCCATCTACAATAAAACGGCGGAAACTTATTTGTACTCCTTTATATAATACAAAAAAAAATAAATAAAAAAAAAAAAAAAAAAAACACAAAAACAACAAATAATAAAAATTAAAATAAGTAACATTATGTAACAAAAAAACTTTTAATGTACTCTTAGATATTACCAAACAAGCTCACTTAATTAAGAAAAAAGGAAACTGTAGTGCTGCATTTATGACTATTGATAATTAATTTTTTGACGCAAGTCGAGAGCTTGGTTAGCCCGGTGGACTAATAATACCCTTGTTTCATAGACGGTACGACTGAAAGGTCGGAGGTTCGAACCCAGAGTGGGTATCATTTTTTTTTTTGCGGCTGAGTGCCTTCATCACTCGCCCCCAAAGTTCGGTGAAGCTGTAAAGGCCCTTCCGGTCAACAGCATTAGCTAGGTCAAAAAAAAAAAAAAATTGACGCAAGTCGAATAAAAGCTCCAATTTAAAAAAAGTGCGGAACCAGAGTCTGCAGATTGCATTTTATTACAAAGAAAAAATACATCTGTATGTATACCGGGAAACTAATATACAGTGGCTCTCTAAAGAGTTGTAATTTAATAAATATACTTCGATTATCACAACTATCACGTTATAAAGACACGTATTAATAAAAAAATAAAGCTACAATACGTTATTTTCTAGGTGATATTTTCATAAAAAAGGATTCAGAAGTTTATGTAAGTATTTACGATTTGCATCGTAATGAGGAATTGTACCCGGAGCCAGAGGAATTCAGACCAGAGCGGTTTCTGGAGAGCGAGATGAAGCATCCGTACGGATACGTACCTTTCAGTGCTGGACCTCGTAATTGCATTGGTAAGTTTTGAAGAGATGCTGAGTGGGGAAAACTTAACCGAGAGTATCAGTTTCTTTATGATCCAAAGTCCTTAGAACCGATATCCGAGGGGGGGGCAACGGGATTTCGAATGGCGACCACGTACCGGAAGACGCAGCGTGGTTCGGTCTCAAACAAGGTGGACCGACGACCTATTTATCCGTAAATCCGCAGAGTAGTGCCGATACATCGGTCAATGTGTAGCACCTTGTGGGAGACCAGTATCCAGCAGTGGATGTCTTTTGGCTAAGTTGATGATACAATGATACCATGATTGTGAGATGTAAAAAATCATATAATCTTCATGAACTTGTACTTAAGACTAAGTTACACTTAGAAGTAGTTCTCTGATCTGAGTTTTATAAGTTCTTTTTTTTTAATATAAACTTTGTTATACACTGTATATGGTTGTAATCATAAAACAAGAAACGTAAAAGTAAAAAAGAAAGAAAGAAAGACAAAAGTTTCGTAAAAGGGGACTAAGGGATAAACCGGGAGATAGGCAGCAGCATCCTCTGAGTACCACAAACACCTACTGCAATCGCCAACCCGCCTGCCAAGCGTGGAGATTATGGCAATCCCTCCCTCTTATTCTTCAGGGGAGACTTATGTCCAGCAATGGGCATCTTTTGGTTGAATGGATGGACGGATCAAGCTTACGTATTATTAAGTAAAATTATTACTCACGAAAGTAGCAGACGGTAAAATTAAATATTATTTTCAAGGTCAAAGATACGCAATGCTCGAACTTAAAAGCAGCCTAAGCAAAATATGCAGCGCTTTCAAGATAAAAGCTACCTCTGAAGTCTGGCAGAAGAATGTCGTCATCGATTTGATGTTGCGCTTTGAGGATCCTATTTATCTCAGATTTCTTCGACGGTCGTAAACGATTATAATTTATATCTTGGTTTTATGGGATTTAATAAACATCTACGTTATAATTCGTTGCTAATATATTGTATGTCATGATACTTTGTATAAAAGAATTCTCGACGAGTATCCTGTGTGTTTTAATATACTGACCAAATTAGGAAGTTAATACTTCATATTCATTCATTCATTCAGTAAGCGAGTTCACACTATAGAAATGTAATAAACCAAAGTCAAAAATGATGAACGTTTTCCGCTGCTTTAAAAAAACTACAATCTTATATACTTCTAAGAAGACTTTAGTGCATTATCAATATAAATAATCAAAAAATGTATAATTTTTAAAGTATCGCGTTTTAGGGGTCATAATTCTACTATTAACGAGTATAGAACGCGCATTTGCTTATGATTTAATTTTTCGACGTTTCGCGCTAGTTGCATAGGCCGTGGTGGCGCGACGACTGTGGTGTTCTGGTATCTTTTTCAGCGGGATAATTATTTGAAACTACCCTTAACTGTCCATGGTCATTAAAGATATTTAATTTTAGCTTATAGTGGATACAGTCATGTGATATGTGATACATAAATTAGTGCCCTTTCTAGACCCGTGCGTACTAAAATCATTCCAAAATCGACGTCCAACCAGAATACAACGGAACACACAGTACAGAATGTTAGGTAACTAGCAAAAGCTTCTATAATCGGATTCCTTGTGGCCTTAACTCAAAAACAAAACACTTAATGCGTGTTGATATATTTCAGATCCCCGGGTGGTGCGTGGTCGTGAGCGGACACGTCATCGTTTGCTCCGTCTGCGAAAAATAAAATGGTTTTTCTTTTTGGTTTTCCTAGAACGCGGCGTGACACGGGCTTTCCGGTGAAGCCACTTCTGGATCGATCCGACGTGCATGGGAGGAGATATCTTGAAAAAAAACCGGTTTTGTGTTTTTTTTTCGGCGAGTGCACTCCCCGAAAGCGATCGGCAAGGAGGTGTTTTTAATATGTGACGGTGTGCAGTGCGAGAGGACGCTTATTTTGCTCGGATTTTTAGATTTCGTAGTTTCTGAGATACGACCAATTTTTTGTTATCTATAAAACACGTGGTGGTGGAACGAGGAGTTGTGGAAGTGTGATCCAAAGTGATCCAGAAAGGGGGCGTTGTGAGTAGTACAACCTGCTGGCGCTGCGGTCATTGTGAGGAGAACGAGGATCGGGGTGCAGCGGCAGATTAAGCACCTTGGTCTACTTCTGGACGGCAGGTGGTGCTTCAAGCAGCATTTCAGCGTCCTTGGAACGCGACTGGTTAGAGCGGCGTCAGCTTTGGCTCGGCTCCTTCCAAATAGGGGTGTCCAGGAGCTAGCTGTCTCCGTGTCTACGCCGGCATAGTACGGAGCATGGCCACATATGGGGCGCTGGTGTAGGCTGATGCTCTCAGCGCCCGCAACCGTTGTGTGCTCCGCAGCGTGCAGTGGGTTGTGGCGCTGAGAGTGGCCCACTGTTACTGCACGGTGTCTCATGCTGCGTCAAAAGTGCGTAAACGCATTCCTCTCGACAAAAAAAAGGCATTGAAGAATGCACAAGAAGAAAAGACTCAAATAGTTTTCACTATCTTATTTCATTGTTATTTTTAACGTTACTAGGATACAGTATTTTTAACATATATTACTGTCATAGATTAATGTAGATTATTAGGTATTTTGCATACACATCAAGCCATGCATCAAATATACTATAACAACCACACATGCGTAAACGCGAAACAGGCATACTAAGAACTTGTTCATATAAGCTGGTGGCAAAATGTCGCAATTGAATTCACACATGCATGCACATATCACTTCAATTATCACCCACACAATGAAAGTATTAGTACCTATTACGTAAACGTAGCGCGTGTTTATGCTGAAAATAAGATGGTTTGTTCCGGGTTATTCGTTTAATTTTGAACATTAACAAGATCTGTGAAAAAAACGCTCCTGTAATTGATCTGATTTCGTTTGTCCGTAAATTCGATACTTCGCATGTTCTTTTTTCAAATAATTGGCTATATTTCCATGCATGTTTGTGAAAAATAAATTTTATTCTATTTTGACACAATATATTTTGCCACTAAAAAGATGACAACTATAGTTCTACTGTTAATAATTACAATCCGTACAGGGAAGTTTTTGGCGGGATCTCAGTCTGACATGTAGCAATTGTTTTCTTTAATTCATTAAACTTGTGTACTTGACTCTATATCATGTAATCTTGGTGGCGTTTTGTGTGAAATAGTTTGGTTATCGTGTTCAAGTTAAGTTTATTATAGAAGACAACGCGTAGCATACATTCTGAGGTGCCGACAAAGCTTCATGGAAAGTTTGAGCAGGATAGGCCACCGTTCTGTTGGAGCTTGGTAACGCTGATACAAGATTGAAAATCTTACCCACATGACATTGGCACAAATTGTGTGTACACACAGATTGCCATTAACTAAGAAGAAGAAGAAGAACAAGATCTGCTTACGGTTGATCAGTATAAATATTTGAAGAAAGCGCCATCTACTAATATACTAGAAGAATGCCTTCTAAGCTACATCATCTAAAGAGGATAATATGCTAATTAATCTCAATAGATGTCACTATTTCGCTACTCCATAATGATGGATTTACTTCCTATTTTAGAATGGCCTATTATAATCATGTGTATCAATTTCGTACCCGAAGAAGTTAGGACTTTGCATTAAAATATGAAGAGGAAAAAATCATTCAGTATTATTTTATGTATCACGTAACTAATCGTTATTTTTCGTTTCACGTAAGTCGCCATCGCGCGGCGTCCCGTTGAAATTAAATAGCTAAAATCTACGATCACGATCAATTTTCCAATGTATTTGGTTGTCATAATTATAGGAACATTTATCACAAGCGAGATAAAATTGACATTTCGTCCGACGATTTTTTCACGTCACGCCACTGGTAACTAAGTACTTGATAACATTTCATTTTATACAAACAAATACAACGTTTTAATACAACGTTTTAACACGTTTTTATCTGTCATTTATTTACTATCTGTATTTATTGGAGTTTTTTTAAAAGGCAAAGGTACTAGACTATGCAGTCAAGTCTGACGTTTGGAACACTTTTCATACGATGCGCTAATAAAATGGCCGCTCTTTATTAAAGCTTTACTTCTAATGGATTGGTTGGGAGATCCCAGAGTTGATGCTCCGTGTCATTATTTTACACAATACACTTCATTTATGCACGATAACTAAACTATAAAGTCGCACCAAAATTACATAATATATAGTCAATACTGCAAGTTACTGAATTAAAAAACGAACTACTGTAGTATTTTGAGTGTGTTACAAGAGCCTTGCGGTGTTACATCAGAAAAAGACGCGAAAAACCAACGTCTGTTTGGGGTGTAATCTTGAGGATGGCGGGAATTTAGAAGACATTCCAATAGAGACCAGGTCGTGTTTAGCTTAGACCGTGAACTTGTAACAGATATTAAAGATAAAGATTTCTATAATATATTCCAGGTCTCAGTCATACAAGTCTGTTCCAGCCTGAATAGGCCCCGCTTGGAATAATAATAATAGTTTTAACAGATTGTTTTACAAATATGCAAGACTCTAATGTTTCCGCTACAGCGATAGTGCATTTCGTCCGCCGTACCTTCCTTGTCCGTTTTATACTCCGTGCCGGGTCCGAATGTCTGTTGACACTATTAAACTTTTAAGACTATTAAACTGCAGAATTGTTTAGTACTAATGGGTCGTCCGCTACTTCATCTAAGTGAATTTTCTTTTGACGGTCCGCGTTCATTACTGATCTTATTTTGATATCTATAACACCTATCACAGGCTATTGAAATAAGGCGGGTCTTGAGAGTTTCGCGAATGATGATTTATTGAACATATTTCCATGGAAATTTACTATGTAATATTATTTATAAGCTGATTTTACACTTTAATTTCTCAGAGAATTGCGTGATTGTGGCAGGCTAGCGTACGAGAGGTTGCGGTGTCAGACAACCTCCTCGTGGTGTACCCTGGGTAACGGCAGTCCTTCTGACTGCCGGCTAATAGTCTGACTGGGCGGCTGGGCGAAAGCCCACTTTTTGAGGGTAAGGGGGGGGGAGAGGTGATTACTGCGGTCGCAGTGATCACTCCTCTTCCCTCCGGAAGGTAATGCCTCTTTCAGAGGCGGGCGAACAGGTGGGGTAGAGAAGTTCTCCCCCACCCCCGCTGGGCCATTGCACAGACGGGCCTGGTGGGTTTGCCGCAGGGGGCGACGCGGCGACATGCCTTGCAACCCCGTATCACCTCCTATTTCAAATGCGGCGGACGGCCCCGGGGTGTTTTAGTGGGTATTCCCAGGCGCTTCTCGCCCGGGTTTGAGTCCCACACTGGCTCGGAACTCGTCACTCCGTGCCCCCTTACCTATTGTATTGGAGGGACTCAGGTCCCACTAATACAATAGGTAAGGTGAGTGCGTAAATGCATTTCCCCCCGTCAAAAAAAAAAAAAAAAAAAGGCTAGCGTACGAGAAGCTAAAAATAAAAGAACATATCAGCAAATTATTGAAATAACTTCTTCATTGCGTTTTATTTTATTTTATAAGGAACCCTAATTATTTTCCTATTTTTTAAATACTAAGATAAAGTAAAAATATTTCTCATTAATTGACACAATTTTCCGTAACGTTCGGAGTTTATTCAATTTTTTTTATTAATAATAATTTTGTTTTTACGCGGGACTCTATTTATATTTTTTGTTAATTAAAAGTACTCTAAGTTACGATTAGTAACTTTAGCTGTCTACCAAAAAAAGTCCCGTCAAAATCAGTCCAGCCGTTCCGGAGATTACCCGGAACAAACAGACAGACAAAGAACAATATGAAAAATTTGTATTTTTGGTATAGGTATCGTATATACATTCATATATGCATTTAGTAAAAAAAATTTAGACACTTCAATTTTATTTATTACTATAGATGCCCACGTTGATGTTAAATGTACTTTTGTGCTATCCTTGTGCTAGTTGGTATAATTGGCTGTCTCTTAATAATAATAATGTTCAGATTCCTCCATATTGTATACTTTGATAATAATATGATGATGTATTTTTAGTTTGTTACACTCTTAATTAATTACATGTACGTCTTTACGCATATTTATTTTGGATCAGTTAATTACAAAAGGTCCCTCCGGTTTACAAGCTAACACCTAAAGCCAGGCACGGTCACAGCCGAAGACTTTGTGACGCCATATTTGGGAAATTATCGTGTACCACGCATTTTTTAAATGACTTTGAATATGTACCTATTTTTGATTCTATTGTTTAAACGTTTTATCCAGACAGTTAATAATTTATTTGAAGCTATTATAAATTCTCTTTTTTTAAGAGATTTGTCAATTCGAAGTGTATTTTCAGAGGGGGTCATGACCCATACGATAGCCTCCCCCCAAACCCCTTACACGGATCGTTACTTCCAAACCGCTGCAGAATCGAGGAAATATATTATAAATAGAACACTGAAGTGAATATTGTACCTTAGGAGCTTGACACTAAATAAGATGGAACTGTAAAAGTCTCTCTGTTAAATAAATAATAATTATTAAAAAAAAAAGAAGATATTTTGAAAGAAAAAGGAAGGTTCTAAAATAGAGGTATTAAATTAAACGTACCTAATTAATTGATTTCATTTTCTGGTTGACCGTATGTTAATTTTTTTATGGTTTAAATTTAGATTTCGTAATCGTTGGTAATTTTGAACGTTAAGAAATATACTAGTTTTGTTTTCTGTTTATTCTGTGTTTGAATTTCCTCACTACGTTCTCTCTCAACGTTTACTAGCCGATATAAGAATGCGAGAAAGAAAATGGCAACAAAAGAAAGATCGTTTAATTTTAAACAGATAGTTTTATTTCTATTTTATAATATACAATATCATAATAATACAACTAGATATTATGATGCCTAGGCATCTATTAAAAATACATGTCTTTCTTCTTTTTATTTACTGACCACATTTGAATGTGTCACAATTTTATATCGACATTTTAACACATTAGCAAAACGGTGGCCATCTTACTTAAATCCTACAGGGAGATTCGTCGTCATACATCAAAATTCAAATTCCATGTTATTATTACATTTCTAATGTTTTGCATTCAAGCACAACATACATACATAACATCCCGCCCTCTCCTACAAGGGGTAGGCAGGGAATCCAACCCTTGTTACGATCGTGACTAGGGTTGCCACTTTTTTTTTGTGCAAATAAAGTACGATTTTTTTACTTTATTATTTTGCTTAAAATATACACATTAATAAACATACTATTTTCATACTTTAACAACTTTTAGCAAATATAATTACTAAATATACTATCATTACTAAACAGCTGCACCCTATTTTTACAGTCTATATTAAGGTCGAAGTAAATAAGCAATTCATTTTTTGTCTGATTCAAAGACGTTTTGTTTTTCTTTCGTTTTTCGCCTTTCGCTATTCATTACAGAAACTCTCTAAAACTCTTTGTAAATGCTGACATGGCTGAAAGTGATTCCAGAGAAATAAAGTATTTTTTTTGCTTACTTTAATTTTCTTATAAAGTACAATTATCCGAAATAACGTACAATACTTTATAATAAAGTAAGGCTGGCAACCCTAATCGTGACACACGTCTTTCGCTTCATCTACTATCATGAGCGCTTTCATACATGTTCTTCAGTTACTGGAACTTTTAACCCAGTCTTTCTCTATCTCTTCGATCTATCGAGATACTTTCGCCTAGAACGAACCTTTTTTTTTTTGACGGGGGGAAATGCATTTACGCACTCACCCTACCCATTGTATTAGTGGGACCTAGTGTCCCTCCAATACAATAGGTAGGGGGGTACGGAGTGACGAGCTCCGCACCAGTGTGGGACTCAAACCCGGGCGAGAAGCGCCCGGGAATACCCACTAAAACCCCCCGGGGACCTAGAACGAACCTGACCGGCTTGCCTACTTATATCGTCTTGCAAATTTGTCTCGTCAGTCGTCTTTAATCAACCATATCCAAATGCCGAAACCAATTAACCTACCTTACTCTGTCTCTGTCATTACATTTTCCACCACACCACAACATTCTCTTATCACACTACTTACTTCATGGACCCTAATTTTATTCCTTGTACTCCTTAGACATCTTATATCTATCAGCGTAAATCTTGCTTTCATGTTTCTTCTGCCAGACTTAGCACTCACTACCATAGATAAGTGTCGGTAATGACGTTTGTGCACATCTTAAGAGGATATTCGAGCGCGGTTTATTTCTTACAATCGGATTACGTTTGTTTACTCCCAGGATTATTATATATTATGGTGAAAAAAAAAATTTGTACAAATAATATATATACGCAATGTACATATTATTTTTTTCCATAAATTACTTATTGCAGAAACTAGGAGCATTTGAAAATAAAAATATGCTCGAGTTTTAATGTCAATTTCAGCCGTTTTTCAAACAAATGTCATAAATAAAAAAAAAAAAAAAGCAAAACGCAGAGGCATATCAAAATTCTTTCTTATTTTATAACTGAAAGAAAATTAAAAAGCGGTTTACTTTCTGAGGAGAAAACAGGGTACTACGAAGTAATGTTTTCGTCTTTTTTGTATAGGTGAAATACGCCCGAGCTGCAGTTACCCATTGCGTGATTTTGGACCTATCCTATGTTTATATAAGTATATACTCTTAATGCACAGAAATTCGTGTCTTTTTAGACACTTTGAACAGCCCGGTCTATAGTACGATTTTCGTTAAAAAAACCCCACAACATATATGAAAGTATAAAGCATTATCGATCGGTAAAATGATTCTTATTCACGTGGTATAAACTTAACATGAATTGTCTCTAATGATGTAAGAACAATCGCAGCCATCAGCTTCGGTCTCCAACCTTTGATTTTCGGTTCCAGTTTAAAATTACGAATGATCTCATACAAAAAACATTTCATCTCCAACATCGCGTAGCGTTGACCTGTACAAATTACAACATTATATAATTAATTTATCAAAGCCAAATATAAATCAAAATGACCTTGACATTTGATTATAAAAACAGGCCGTTTGTTCCTTAAAGTTAAGAAGGAAGTAATATACAACGATACAAATGAAGTGACGTATGAGTAGTCCAGTATTATAATAGGCGAAGCTATTCTTGTTTTTTATAAAACTATGTTCACAAGTAAACAATTTAATTAACTAAAGTAATTAAAACTGAACAAGTAAAAATCTACTCACCAATACAATTCCTAGGACCAGCGCTGAAAGGCAAAAATGCATACGGATGCCTCTTCTCTCCATCCAGGAATCTCTCTGGTTTGAACTCATTAGGTTCGGGATACAGATCTTTGCGACGATGCAGAGTGTAAAGATTAACTGATACCTCTGCTCCTTTTTTCACTAATAAATCACCTGAACATAAATAATTATTAACATTGCAACGGGCTTTTTATAATCAGATATACTTTGGTCGGTCACCTGTTACAAGATTACTTACGCATCATAAAATCTTCATCAACCTCCCTCCCAACGATCGGAGCACTGGGGTACAGCCTTAAAGATTCCTTTATCACCGCCTCTAAGTATTTCATCTCGGAGAAGTCTGTCATACTCGGTTCGCCTTCACATCTCTCAAACAGACTTTGACATTCCTCATAAAGTTGTTCCTGTAATTACATCAGTTTTGCAGCAATAAGTAAGTTCAGGGTAATTTTCTTAGACATGTAAACTCGACCGAATTAATTTTAAAGTAAACTCTTCCTATCCCTGTAAATAAATTCAGTGGGTGGTATTTTTAGATTTAGTACGATTATCATGAGCGGCATTTTATTCTTCTCGTTAATTACTGATTTTCTTACCTGAACATCTTCGTGGTCAGCCAAGAGCATTAGGCAAAATGTCAAAGCTGTAGCTGTCGTATCGTGACCACCAAACATAAACGTATTAACTTCATCCCTTATCCCTTGTAAATCTATTTCTCCTTTTTTTTCAGCTTCTAGCAACAAATCTAATAAAGCCAATCTCTGTTTATTCCCACTCTCTGGTTCTGTTTCTGTTTCATTCTTCCCTGTGACGTGTTGTTTACGTCGCTGCATAATAACTTTTTCAGCGAATGTGTCGGCTGTATTTAGACTTTTGTTAAAGTTCTTTCCCATTGTAGTCCTTTTGAAAATACTATCGAAGCGCAGCCAAATTCTAGTCATCCGATTGACCATGTGATATCCTATGCTCAATACAGCATTTTTATAATCAACAGCTGCTGAAGATTGATCTTGACCCAACTTTGTGCCCATTGCAGTTTCTATTCAAAATAAGAAACATGAAATATGTAACAATTAATGTTATAATTAATATTTGAATTCTTATTGTTTTTTTTTTTTTTTTTCATTCATTCGACCATAAGTCGTCCACTACTGGACGTAGGTCTTCACCATTAAGAGGGGATTGCCATAATCGCCATGCTTTGCAGGCGGGTTGGCGATCGCAGTAAGGTATTTTTGGTACCCAGGAATGCTACTGCCCATCCCTTGGTTCATATCCAATAGTCGAGTTTTACGACACCCACGGAATGATATGGGATGGTTACTATTCGTAGCCGGAACCACACGGCTATTGTTAATAGTAACTTGATTTTTGTTAGTAATCTTTTATTAATGAATGAGATATTATAAGCTGAGTGAAAATGGGGTACCAAAAGTAGGATAGTAAGTAAGGCTGTATTAACTCACCACAGATAGTATAAAGCGTAAAGTCGCTGATTACCGACAACACATCTATATGCTTTCCTTTCGATTCCAGTAAAGTTGAAACTAAGTCTCGGCTTTGTTCCTCCATGACGAGGAAGAAACTCTTCAGTATGTTAAAGTGGAACGTTGGAGTCAGAATCTTGCGGCGTTGGTGCCATTTGCCTCCTAAAGATTTAATTGCAAATGTTATTAATATAGCCAGAAAGATAAAAACCATTCGCATGCTTTTTGACCCTACACGTTATTATAAATGTTTTATTCATAAGGAGAAAACAACATTCGAACTAGTCAGTAATATTCAATTCAAACGTGTAAGCAAATAGTTTCATAAAGCCAACGCCTAATCATTTAGAATAGTTATTTCTTATTATGTATTGGATAAGGTTTTTTTTCGACATGAATTTCTTCAACATTTAGATATTAATTTATTTATTATAGTAAGGTATTAATTAGACAAGTCGTTTTTTAAACAGATTTACTAAGAAAACTTGGTCAAAAAAGTTTCATTCAACGAAGCATGAAACTGCAAACAAATATGCAAGTAACCATGACAAATATATATAAACTTTATCGTTCAGAATATTATGAGCGAAATTTGAAATTTAGCGAAATTGGATAAATTTAAATGTTCTTAATTTAAAATTATTTTCGCACCGTTCTAAGATTATTTCGTGTATTATTTGAAGTGTTAACTATATTTATAAAAATATAGAATAAACCTAATATGGATAGTTATAATTTAAAATGTGATTCGAACCTGAGCTCAAGAGTAATCCACTTCCCAACCAAGGCTGCAGGAATGTGTAAGGCAGGCTCTTCCTTATATTCTTGGTGTGGGAAAGTACGATCTGCGAAAAATGTAATACATAATTATTTAGTGTAATTAACAATATGACTAGTTTTCACTGCACGTAATAAGTCCGTGTAAATCAAGATATTTAGGGATTTCGACGTGATATATGTATGGATAAAGATGACCATGACGACAGATCAACACTAGTTTTTGGATTATCAAACAAAACACATATGTTTTATTTTACTAGTTAATGAAACGTTAACGTAACTCGGCGAAGCTATTTAGTTTTATAACTTTAATATCCATAAAATATATGTACATTTATGTGTAAAATTTCGTCTAACTTCTAAGATTTCATCAAAATAAAAAAACAAACAAAAATATCTTTATTCAATTTAGGCCCTGAGAAGGCGCTTATGAATGTCTAAAACACTACCACCGGTTAGGAAAACAACCTAGCCGAGAAGAGCTGGCAAGAAACTCGATCTGGTTCTTTTTTTTTAATAAATATAATTTTTTTTTTCATATAAAAAAATATTCAAATCATAGTCTTAATAATGTTAGCGGGTGCGCACAGAGATGTGGGTTAATTCCAGACATCACTATCGTTCACGTAATGATCCACTCTGTAATAACCTTTTGAGATTAAAACTTGCTTGACATAATACTTGAACTTATTGTCAGGTAAATCGGTAATGTTACTTGGGATCTTATTGTAAAACCGAATACTATTACCTATAAAGCTTTTATTAGACTTACTTTAGCTTAAAGCGCGGTTCCGGTCAACTTGTCTTTACTTCTAATATTAAAATTTTGACAATCATTGACTAGATCTAGCTTGTCTAAATTTTTACGAATATGCATCCATTCAACTATAAGACGTCCACCGTTGGATATAGGTCTCCCCCAATAAGGGGGGGGATTGCCATAATCGCAACGATTGGCAGGCGGGTTGGCTAACGCAATAGATGCTTGTGATACTCAGAGGATGCTGCTGCCCATCCTCTAATTTTTATCCCTTAGTCGCCTTTTACGACACGCACGGGAAGATATGGGGTGGTACTATTCTTGGCCGGCTCCACACGGCACACACACTTGTAAGATTACTAACATCTAATCGTGTAAGAGTTATCAATGAGAAAATACACAAAAAACATTCACATTTATAAAATACGGCTCCGTCTAGCTAACAATCATTCAGGTGATCACAAATATTAGTGAAGCCGTATACGATTAGAAAATAATTACAAAAAAAAAAACCTAAGTAAATAAAGAAAAAGAAATAAAGATTTGACTAAGTTATTTATTTGTGTATAAGTTATTTAATTATGGTAAAACAAAAACACAAAGGAAACTGCTGCTAACGTTTTTACGAAGATAAATAATCTTAGACAATATATAATTTTATTACGCGTCATGGACGGCGGAGTGTATTATAACTATAGAGACCCTCACGCGTCTAGTAATTTGTAGCAAATTACCATTTAATATGGTGGTACACGTACTTTGAATCTTCTATCTCGTGAATCGCTGACATTTTTTATCTGTTTTTTTTACACATAATAAATAAATAATATTACTAATAGCCGAGTCACGGCAACAAATACAGACACAATGCTATGATGATACAAAAAACGTTACAAAAACATTCTACTTGCCTCTATATCTGCGGGATTGTTTATATGTAGCGCCCATAATCTCAACACTTTTACAACGTAACGTTCTCCGTACTGATCCGTATATTGTAAAAATGTCTGGAATAGATTATCTAGAAACGAGGAAACAAAAAAATATTACTTATCTATACAAGTGAACTAAACTGAAGTGCATATTTGTATTATTGAAATAAAAACTTTTTACTAAATACATCCTACTGAAAAATGTTGTTTTTTTCCTTGTCTCTCGGCCTGCTTGTCTGATTGTTCCAGCTGGACCGATTTTAGGGGAACTTTTTCTGGCAGATAGCTGAAGTTAAAGTCCGTAACTTAGACTATTTTTATTTACGACAAATTATTACTTTTCGATGGACAGCTTTCCGGGTAAAAGCTTAAAACTCATAGAATTGTAAACAAAATCCGATTCACTTTGCAACACCATCAAAGCATTATTTTCCAATGATTATTTACAAACTATATTACGCGGGGAAGAGTCGCAGGCACATAGCTAGTCTATACTAATAAATAAAACTGAAGTGTCTGTTCGTAATGTCAAAACATTTTTTTTTACCAAATACGTATGAATATATGATACCTATACAAAAAAAATATATTTTTTAATTTTGTCCTATATGTCTGTTAGTAATGGGTGATCTCCGGAATTAGACCGATTTTGACGGGACTTCTTTTGATAGATAGCTAAAAGTTACTCCGGATAACTTAGTGTACTTTTAATTGTCGAAAATAATTAGGGTTCCGCGTAAAAAAAAAAGCTTATAAGTATTTGACTAAAATCCGATTCAATGCACAATTTGACGGGCAAGTGCTATTATTTATGTGAAATATTTTTACTTTATACTTTTTAGGAAAATATATAGGGTTCCGTATAACTAAAAATTAACAAAGAATATATGAAACGCGGACGCAGCCGCAAGCAGATAGCTAGTTTAATATGAAATACTCTCTAAAAACGATTCATTACTTCAGAGTTGATGTATTATAAACAAACAAATCTTTCCTCTTTATAATATTAGTATAGATATCATTCATATAGAAAATATAAGAAAATAATTGAAATTATATATACCTGGGTGTATTTTCATCAGTTCCAAAGCATTTCCTAAGAACGGCTTCCTCGGCGGTCCCGGGAGCCGTTCCAATGGGTTTTTTTCATTTCTGGTGAAGATCCACCATATTATCCCGGTCAATATTAGTAAGGATATCGCGAGTAACATTTCAAACTTGACAAATCCTTTCCCAACTCAACTAACGATTAAATTGATTTATTTTCGTTTTAAATTTTTCTTCTAATCGAATTCTTAATAAATATCAGCACCGATATGCTCTTCTCAAAATCACTGTAAAAATTTGTAAAATATAAGTAAGTTTATTGTAATCTATATTTATATATAAATAAATAGATAAAGATGTAACTAATTTTTTTTATTCGGGCAAATCTTTAAATACGCTGCACCGATTTAATCCGGTTTATTTTTTGTTATTCCCTTTTAAATAATATTACGTAATTTAATATGCAGATATTTAAAAAAAAAAATGTGGCCAATAACTACGTTCTAGCGGGGCTTCAGTTTATATCTGAAAAACATATTTATCAAATTATTATTTAATTTTATTCCTTTTTTTTTTAATAAATATACTCCGAGCATCGTCGGATTGGACTGCTAGTTCATGAGGCCAGTTGTAAGAATAATAGTTTCACCTGCGTCGAAATGCCATCACAGAGAAGTGTAAAATTATTTGAAATAAACTCAATAAATATATTTAATAAACTAGTATCTTCTTAACAATAATTGTTTTATCGCGTCAAATTATTTATGAAATAATCTAAAAATAATACTATATTCTTTAAAATGGAGATTCGTTCGATATTTGAATTAATTGTTACAAATTTACACAAAAGAGTTTTATGCCCTTTGGCTATTGGATTACAAAAAAACCTATCTAAGGCCAACCCATGGTTTTTAAAAAACACTACAATAAGGCAAATTCCGAAATTTATAATTAATAATTGTTGTAAATATATAACTGAAACTAGGCAAACAAGTTATTTCAATATTGAACTCACAAGCAATAAGTATCTCGATGTCCAATCTGGACAGAGTATAATAGACGACTAGCCTTGATCGTGTGATTCTGTGCGGTATATATACGTATATATCAAGTATCATGGTCAAAACGAGGTAATTTATTTTTATCTGTTATCTAATAATATTGTAATAATAATACCTTTATTAGTGACATCAAATAAAACATTTAAAAATGATGACTGTAAAATAAGTAGGCAAGTTAACTCATCATCATCTCCCTACCGATTTTCCCACTTTAATTTGGGGTCGACGCAACATGTCTTCTTCCATTCCTCTCTATTTGTTGTCATCTCCGCATTCACTCCTTTCCTAAGCATATCATTTTTCACATATTCCGTCCATCTTTTTTTTTGGTCTTCCCCTTCTCATATTATCGCCCACATTCATATCCAATACCTTCTTTACAACATCCTTTTTCTCCCTGAGCATCACATGAAATGAGGACAGTTAGCTGAACGACAAAACGATATTTTAAGACCAGAACGTAACTTCTAAAATTATCTAGATAATTTAATTATAATATCTCAATTTGAAGCTGAGACGTTAAGTTGTCGAACTATATTTTTCCAAGCTGACATCTTATAATGGCCTTGTAACTCGAATAAGGCTTTAACGTTAAAACTATATGATAAATATTGATTTATCTCTATCAAATATGTTGATAATTTTTTTTTTTTTTTTTTATAAAAACCTGTGTAACCTGTAGTCTTCTAGAACAGGTGCAAATTATTGCCCGTTTGCCGGTTCCGTTCGGGTAATTTTGATTTGAATAATGCTCCAGTAGCAATCTGAAAACTTTGCTCGGCAGTAATGAACTAAAGGCAATTGTCGAAGCTGATGATACGCAAGTTAACAGCAGCTTTCAACGTTAGTTTCAAAACAAATATGTCTTGCGGTGGTCAACAGGAACCAAAGATTTTTGAACCACATTGTTACCTGCGTAATGTATGGATCTGATTCTTGGGTAACTAAAGAGACGAACGGATAACTAAAATGCACTTTGCATGTGGAAGATATGCGACTGATAGATATGGATGTGAGCTATAAGTAGAATCGATAAGTCAGGAAAAGAGTATATCAGACGAAGCTTGAAAGTAATACCAGTGATAGAGAAGTTAAGGAGAAGAATGTTAGCATTGTGTGTGCATATTATGAGGAATGGGAAACCGCAGTAAGTCAGAATGGGTTTTATGAAGAATCTAATGTGTATTGAAATGTTAAACGAATGTTGAAATGTCCGCTGATAGAGAAAAATAAAAACATATTAGACGATCCTGCTTAATGTAGGACATAGGAAAGAAGGTGATGAAATAAAACGGTACGTTTGTTAATCTAGAAATATGTTTGAGGTTGAGGATCGAAGACGTCACTATTGAGCGATTCATGCAACGTAGAAACTTGTCGAGTCATCGTGACTGTTCGATTTGATACAGGTAGTAATATGACGCAATATTGTTGAGTTAATCGCTACGTTGAAATGCTAGCCAGTGCATATACACCAGAATGCTAAGAACCTCGTCTTTAACTATATTTTTATATAGGTCAAGAACTACGATCAATTATCGGTTGTATTATCAAGTTGTATCGGATTTTTTCAGTTTTAAATTGTTTTTGCACGAAACTGTAATTATTTTCCTAAAATAAAAGTAGTTTTTTACACGGTATAGGCCCAGTGTTTCGTGTACAATCTCACCTGATGTTAAGTGACGATATGGTCCAGGATGGTAAACACACTAAGCCTAGAAGTACTGGTTCTAAAGTGATGCTGCCAGAACACAGATTATACGGTGTTATCCGTTTGTTTGTCCACTATAAGGTATATCTAGCTTAATAACACGATAAACAAATAACATTACAGTCATCTATACTAATAAATAAAATTAAAGTGTCTGTTTGTAATTTCAAAATAAATTTTTTTTACTGAATGCGTATGAATGTATATATAACTACACCAAAATACTTTCTTTTTTTTTTTTTACATTTTTGTCTATGTGTTTGCCTGTTTATTTCGGGTAACCTCCGTACGGCTGGACCGATTTTGACGGAACTTTTTTTGGAAGATAGCTGAAGTTACTTCACGTAACTTTTGGGTACTATTAATTATCGAAAATAATTTGGGTTCTGCATAAAAAAAATTAAAACTCATCAAAATTCGATTCAATGCACAGTTTTACGGGCAAGTGCTTGAATTTATGTGAAATATTTTTATTTCATCTTAGTACTAAAAAAATTTAGGCAAATAATTAGGGTTCCGTAAAAAACCACGCCGTGGAGGATATATGACACGCGGACGCTGCCGCGGGCACAGAACTAGTCCTTAATAATATTATTTCAGTATGAGTCATTCAAAGCAAAAAAATATTCTTGGCCATTGTGATGGTTTCGGCCACACCTAATTCATCTGACGTAATACCCATGCTTTACTAATTTATCCAAATTATATTCCTACCTACGCAAATTGAAGGCTGATGTACGAAGCCGCTATAATATTTTTGCTATTATTATAGTAACAGGAATTTAGCTTTTTTATTCTCGATTAAATTGCAATAATTTTTGATTAACTGTTGATGGTAATCGGAATACTGAAATCCAAAATTAGCATTCTCCAGAACGCGATTTAGGTAATAAGCACTTGCAGCACCAATTTCTAAAAAAAAACAGCAGTTGATGTGCATCAAAACACACAAATTAATTATTACTATTATTATTAACATCGAATAATATATTTGACGATTTAAGTACATATAAAGATTCATAATAACCACAATGCAATAGGAACACATAGATAAGAAATAGAATAAGACTGTAAAATAGAATTAAGATGAAAACAATAAAACCACGAAAAAAGTAAACAAAATTATGTTTGAGATGTAAGGGTACTAAATAAAAAAAAATATATTTGACCTATTTGACTTTTGTAAAATGTACTCTTGATTCGTTCTGTTTTGTATTTTATTTAACAAATTTTTAGTATAAATCATCCAGTTATAATTATACTCCTTGCATTAGAATATATAGTAAAATAATATTTAGGATAGGTTATAATTATGTAAATGGCGCGAAGTCAAATAACCTACCAAGTAATGTGGACTGGAGATAGCGCAACATACGGTCGGAGATAGCGCCCAGTCGCTTTCTCTACCGGCTATAGTTTGCGCGATGGTCGCTGTAGAGGAGGCATGGAGCTTAGTCACGCCGTTCTGCGAGAGCCTCCTCAAGAAGAAAGAGAAATCAGGGCGCGGAAGATAGAGTAACTCTTGGAAATGAGCACCGAGGAGCCATATTGGGGTATCTAATAGATACAGTCCCTCATAGCCCATCAGATGTTTTCCAGTCTAGTCGATATTAATTATTCATGATAGGTTTTTCACAAATGAAAAAAAAAAAACTAGGTAGCCATGGGCCTGCCGACAGAAGTGAAAACTTTGAAAAATCCTGTTTATTTTTTGTTATTTAAATTATATTTAGATGTGGCAACACAAAAGCTTAGGAATCTGCCAACATACTTAATATTCCTTTCCATTAGTGTTCAAAATAAAACTCTGGCAAATGGTTCTCCAACGCTAAGAAAAGAAAAAAAAAATAAAAATAATATAACTTTCCATGTCGTTGACATGAGGTTGATAGCTACGCTACAGTCCGTTCACTACAACTTGTCCCTTGTCTCCGGTGAACGAAAAAAAAAACATTCACCGCTTGTCTCCCTTTCCTATATGTTGGCACTACCATTGGAAAGTCAATCGTCTCTGTCAAATACAAGCGCTGTGATAGAAATAAGGGTTTTATTGCTTTCATGATGCCACAGACGTTTAAGAGTAACGCAAGAGAAATTGTATTGAAGGTTCGTGATTTTTGTGAAAGGAAAAAAGCAAACAAATCTCCGATTATTCCATTAAATCGAGTACGGTCTTGTGTGTTGACATGACAAGTTAGTAAAATCGAGTTGCCATACTTTTATATTTAAACTCCGTATAATTTGACAAATATGTTTTATTTGTGTAGTATATTTTTTTGTGTTAGGGACATAAGTACGATAACTACCATCTAGCCAGAAAGTAGTAAGAAAAAAAGAGTAGGGGCGAGAGGAGAAAAGAAACTTTAAAGATGATTGCATTACACCGGACAATACTTATCATATTTCAAATTAATATGTTACTTCTCGCTATCTGCTATTGTTTTTTATTGATTTTATTTTGGGCAGATATATTTGATAAAACCGTTAGCAGAATCATGAAGGTAGCGGTCGTTGCTGCAGCTACTTCCCAAAATAATTGAAACCATGGGAAAAATACTCACCAAGAGAAAGACTGTAAAATTGGATGACTTCGAGAAACAAAGAGCATGAGAAAGAAGTCCCGACCCTAAATAAATTTCTGAATTAAAATTGCTGGTTGGTTTCTCAACCTTGTTAATTGAATCATTACATTAATTTAATTCAAGGCTGTTTCAATCTAAGCCCACGGACAATAAATTACTCTGCCAACGCATTCAATGAATTTGACCATTAGTAACGACGATCGGCTTATACGAAGTTAAATTTTATTACAGCCTCTTCCAAATATAAATGGAACACAGTAGGTGCCTCCAATGTTACGATTATATACCCGTGAATATTTTTTTGGATTGTGTAATAATTAAAAACGAAAGTACAGATAAAGTACTTTACATTTTAATTTCATAAATAAATATAACATTACGAACTAATTATAATATTATATCTAATATTATATGTAACTGCCTCGGTAGCGCAGTTGTATTACATACGATTGCCGTTCTGAGGTCTCGGGTTCGATCCCCGGGTCGGGTCAAGTGATATTGGGTTTTTTCTACTCAGTATCATCCCGGAGTTTGGAATTTGTGCCCGATATGGCGACAGGCTCGCCCCCTGTCACATCTGGGACGGGAACTATTCTCGGCGAAATGTGGGTGGTGTAGTTCGCTACTTCACCTCTGCCTAACCCTTCGGGGAAAACAGGCGTGAGCATATGTATGTATGTATATATGTAATAATAATAATAAAAACACGAACTATTCTACGTCATGATCTTGATACTTATAGCAATGAAGCTAGCAAGGTAAATTAAAATATAGCAGTTAAAAATAATACGGAATAAACTTAGCTATAAATACAGAAAAACCTTTTTTTTTTTTTTGACGGGGGGAAATGCATCTACGCACTACCCTTACCTATTGCATTAGTGAGACCGAAGTCCCCCAATGCAGTAGGTAAGGGGGCACGGAGGGACGAGCTCCGTGCCAGTGTGGGACTCACCCGGGCGTGAAGCGCCCGGAAATACCCACTAAAACCCCCCGGGGCCGTCCGCCGCATTTCGGATGGGGGCGACACGGGGTGGCTTTCGCAAGCACCGCGTCGCCCCCTGCGCCGAAAATACAGACAAACCTAGAATTGATTAAACGAAATTGAAAGAATGAAACAACAGTGAAACTAACTAAATTTTTGCATAATGAAACTAATTTTAGTACAAAAAAAAATTTGTAGTGTTCAAATCATTCCATACGGATTGAGTTTTATATTTAAAAAAATCTACTCATTCACGTGGTATGAACTTAATATAAACATAATCTATTACTAATATATTATTTACTTACAGACACACGGAGGTACAATCATAACTACTCTCTGATCACTGCTTGTAAGTACTTCGTCTCCGAGAAGTCTGACATACACGGTTTGCCTTCACATCTCTCAAATAAACTTTGGCATTTAGTTAAATACGGGGTATATTATACAATAATCATAAATATAGTTATTCTTATTTTTCTAGTTTGTATAGTTTATGAATTTCTACTTTATTTGTGCAAACCCGGCAGCAGCCTGCGTAAATTAATCCTCCGCTAACGAATCATAGCAAAATCCGTTTCTGTAAGTCTGGAAGAACCAGTACAGCAGCACCAGCAGCTACCAGCACTTCTTTCTAGTTGTTACCTCCGGGCAACATCCCCGAAGTTCACTTTAAGGGGGAGGTGTTAGGATCCTCTAGTGTACTTAAAAGGGATGACAGCGTTAGCGCTCCGCGTCCGCCCCTTTGTTTACGCATCATGATTATGCATTATGCTTACGCATTATGCTTACGCATTATGCTTACGCATTATGCTCACGCATTATGCTTACGCATTATGCTTACGCATTATGCTTACGCATTATGCTTACACATTATGACCTAAGCATAATAGCTTAGCATACTAAGCCCCGACAACAAGAGGGCAGTCTAACCACACATCTCTCGCGCGATACGGTTGCTTTCGGGCCTCTATTTTCATTGTAAAAGTTTAATTGTGTTTATTAATAACATTCTTTTGTAAATCTAAAAAACCTTTTTAAAAGAAAGGGATCCCGTAACAGGACGCAGAATACGACCAACCATAACCATATAATCTATTGAAATTTTGATTATTTGTGTATTTTTATTATATCTACAGGTACACATCATACATCTTTCTATAATAAATAAAATATATAATAATATATTATAACTGACAAGATAATATATTTAGGATTTAAAAAACCTAGAGGCACCCATGGTGACTGCCAACAGAAGTGAAAACTCGAAACATTAGAAAAACGTGTGTTTTTTTAATATATATTTTTTTAATTTCTTGGTATCGATATTATTTTTTATTGTCGTATAAGTCGATCGGTATATTTTAATTTAATCTGGTTCAATTAAATTTAAAACTAGAAGTTTTTTTTTAATCCCAGAAAATCGTTCAAGAAGAGCTAAACAAGTTTTAACTTCAAAAATAATCATGTATCAGTTTAGTTATTCTGAAATTATAAGTCAAATACCGGAGAAATGATCAGATAGGCGTTGCCTTTTATATAATGCAAGGATGCTGCACTATTTTTTTTATTATTAGTTTGGCTTCATTATGATTCTTATAAGAATTCGAATCTTTTTACCTTGTAGTAATGGAAATATTATAAAATTACAAACATATTCGTCAATCCTGATGTAAACCTGTACTTAAAAGTAATCCACTACCCAGTCACGCCTGCAGCAATTTGTAAGGCAAATTTTTCTTTAAACTTCTGTAGTGGGAAAATACGACTTGTGAAAAACCATAATACTTAATCATAGCATAATGTTAGGGTATTTTCTCATCGGGCCATTGCACTGACGGGCCTGGTGGGTTTGCCGCAGGGGGCGACGCGGCGATATGCCTAGCAACCCCGTATCGCCCCCACTCCAAATGCGGCGGACGGCCCCGGGGGGTTTTAGTGGGTATTCCCGGGCGCTTCTCGCCCGGGTTTGAGTCCCACACTGGCACGGAACTCGTCACTCCGTGCCCCCTTGCCTATTGTATTGGAGGGACTCTGGTCTCACTAATACAATAGGTAAGGTGAGTGCGTAAATGCATTTCACCCGTCAAAAAAAAAAAAAAAAAAAGGGTATTTTCTCATCCCTATCTTGTTAACAGCTTACCTTTAGTGTGAAATCTATAATATTTTCCGGCAGCATTCCTTCAGAGCCTTAGAAAGAGACAAATTACATTTACACTCAGCGTTGCCATTTAAAAAAAATAATAATGGCTTTTTTTTTTGGGTGTAAAATTGCTGTGTCTCATACATGTTTGAGCAAAATTTAAACTTTAGTCATTGTTAACAGTATAAAGCGGGTACCTTGGATCAGAAGGCTTCCTAAAAGCTTTACCCATCTACCTGTGATAGATGTAGCCGATATTCTTTTTTTAATACGTCCCGGGCGGTAGTCTCTGAAGGCGTCAAAACCATGATATAATATGATTAACAATAAACTTGCTCCACACAGACATACAGACGTACATAGACCATTATTATGCCAACCATTATATATTTGTGAGTTTTTTATTAAGTGATCTATCTCAAACCCTGGAAAGAGGGGGCGCCACTATCATGTTTCTGCCCCGATTCGAAAAAATCGTAGATTCTCTGGTGCATATTCTACGCATGTATGTAGGAGTTAGCTGTATATATATATATATATATATATATATATATATAAACATCTATATACGGTTGTGGAAGATGTCTCTTAAATAGCATTAAGCTCGCAACGAAATTTCCGGTGACATTAAACATTTGCGAGGTGATTGACACTCTATTTCCAGTATGTTACTTACTTTATAGATTCACATCTGTCGGCGATAGTAATTTTTCGTTTATTCGTTACACACAAAAATACAAATATTTGTTTAATTTTTAATTCATATTAATTTTAATTCATATTAATATTAATTTTAATTCATATTATTAGTATAGATTATTATTAACTTTTGGGTTTATGAATACGATACAAGAACTGCCTAAATAATAATTATTTAAAATACACAAAAATATTTTATTGTTATTAATGACTACCCGTGTGCCCGCGGCTTCGCCTGCGTTTCTTATTTCCATTCCGCACAATTCTTCACTGCGTAATTTTGGGATTTTAAATAATCATCAAGCAAAATAGCATTTTAAATACACAAGAATTAATTTATAGTAATAAAAGTTTTGCCGCGTAACTTCAACTATCTGCCAGAACGATATCCCGTCAAAATTGGTCCAGCTGTTCCGGAGATTAGGCATCATAAAGAGACAGACATATTAGGTGTGAAATTACCGTATATATTGAAATGTTTTTAGTAAAAAAGTTGTTAATTTGATATTACAAACAGACACTTCAATTTTATTTATTTACTAGCTGTGAGCCCGCGTTTAATTTTTTTTTTACGGAACCCTAATAATTTTCCTAAAATTTCTTTAGTATTAAGATAAAGTAAAAATATTCCTCATAAATTCAAGCACTTGCCCGTAAAACTGTGCATTGAATCGGATTTATTCAATTTTTTATGATTTTTCATTTTTTTTTTTTACGCGTAACCCTAATTATTTTCAAAAATTAAAAGAACCCCCTAAGTTACCCAGAGTAACTTCAGCTACCTACCAAAAATAAGTCCCGTCAAAATCCGTCCAGCCATTCCGAAGATTACCCGAAACAAACAGACATACAGACAAAAATTTTAATTATAGTATTTTTGGTATTGCTGTCTTATATACATTCATATCTTTTTAGTAAAAAAAAAAAATAATTTCAACATTACAAACAGACACTCCAATTTTTTATTTATTAGTATAAATATTTTTATTTATTTCATTTAACCTTTTTTTTTTTTTTTTTTTTTTTTTTTAACGGGGGGAAATGCATTTACGCACTACCCTTACCTATTGTACTAGTGAGACCGTAGTCCCCCCATACAATAGGTAAGGGGGCACGGAGGGACGAGCTCCGTGCCAGTGTGGGACTCGCCCGGGCGTGGAGCGCCCGGGAATACCCACTAAAACCCCCCGGGGCCGTCCACTGCATTTGGGATGGGGGCGACACGGGGTGGCTTTCGCAAGCACCGCGTCGCCCCCTGCAGCGAACCCACCAGGCCTCGTCCGTGCAATGGCCCGGTAGGGATGAAGGAGAATAGTTCCCCTCCACCACTTAGCCCGCCTCGGAAGGAGGCACGACCGTCAGGTCGACAGTCCGGGGGCAGGATGTACTTCCTGCCCCCATAAAGGGAAGAACGAAGAAGGGACAGAGCAGTGACGGGCAAAGAAAAAGGGGAAGTAGCCCGCCACTACTTTCAAAGGGAGCTTAGGTCCCTCTCCTTCACTCATCTTGTCTCAGTCGACAAGACGTAGGAAGGAGAGGGATACCTTGAAGAGAGAAAGAAGGAAAAGCAGAAGAAGAAGACTCAACAACACTATTTCATTTAACCTGACTAAATAGTGACTAATCTAATTTTCATTTAATATGTTTAAAATGATACTAATAAATATTCAAATTTACACTCACGAACAATGTTATCTCGATGTCCAATCTGCATACAGTTTATTAATGACAACTAGTTTTTAAACCTAATCATTCTAAATTGCATATAATGCTACCTATCTATCATCACGGCCAAATTGATATAATCTATTTATACCGGTTTATGAATAAAGTTATATAATTACCTTTGTTATTAACAAAACCTGTGTAATATTATTTCGACCTTAGTCATTATATATAGATTTATATTACATTTTAAACACTTAACGATACTTCTCAACCCAATGGATAAACATACATTTATCGTGTTACGATCCTTTATATGTAGATATTGTCGGTATAGTACAATAGTCTTCTTAGTTAATGGCAATCTTTGTACACTCAATTTGTGCCAGTGTCATGTGGGTAAGATGTATGTTTTCAATCTTGTATCAGCGTTAAAAAGCTCCAGCAAAACATTCTTCTCGAACTTTCCATGGAGCTTTTTCGGCACCTCAGAATACATGCTACGCGTTATCTTCTATAATAAAACTAACTTGAACACAATAACTAATTTAGTCAAATACACAAGTTTAATGAATTAAAGAAAACAACTGCTACATGTCAAACTGAGATTTTTCGACAAAAACTTCACTACAATAGTCTTTGATATAACTAAGATTACGTTAATTTTTGCACTGTTATTATTAATAAGTTTGTAAAATAATTAGTGTTAGGTGAGTTTTCTTAACATTCGTCAGGTGCCTCGATGACGCTTTAATCAACTATCTGAGATCGATATTTTTAATATTTCGTTATAAATAAATCTATAATTGTGGCAGATTTATAGCTCGAAAAATTGTAATGTATAATATTTTAAAAAATTACGTTATTATATTATAATTGCGATGTAATATAAACCTTCATCATTCAACTATTTCATTTGATATCCATATTGAATGGGTTGTAAAACATATGTAATCCATCATTTGGCGGCCATCTTGAATTTGGAATTTTTGCATTGAATACTATATTTTACTCGTCAAATTCATTCATTTGACATCCATATATTAGGGAGATTGTAAAAACATAAGTAATGTCATTTTGTAATCATCACCCTACCGTTATCCTATTTTCATTTAGGGTGGGTGCAACATATCTTCCTCTTACATTCCTTTCTATTTGAAGTCATCTCCCCATTAACTCTCTTTCTAAAGTGATCGTCTTTCACACGATCTATCTATCTTTTCTTTGGTCTTCTTCCCATATAAGCGTCCATATTCATATCCAATACCTTCTTTACAACATCCTCTTCCTCCATGCGCATCACATTTTGTGTCGGAGGCCATTTTGTATTTATAACAGTACTAAAACATGTAATTGCATTGTCTTCTGAATTTAGTACGTGTACCAAATTTCTGATCAATTGGTCAACAGAAAGGGGTTAAAATTTCAATTACTATTAACGAGTTACCAATTAACGAAATGATCAACAGAATACGCCCGCCCCGTTCTATCATTCACCACATTTTGTTTTCTGTGTCTACATTGTAGGGTTCAATTTGTATTATTTACAACTATTGGGAGCCAGTGTAAAACTTCAAATAAATTACAATATGCCGAAGTAAGTTATTTTTTATCTTTCCCTAAATCTAGTGCACGTTCACTCTGATCGCCCAGTGCGTAGTAACTGCAGTCTACACTCACACATACGCTTACTCCTAAAACCGCTAAACATCACTTTCGTGGATACAAAGTCCATTCGAATTATTGAAAAGTCATCACGATTTTTAAAAAAAAAAACCCCAATCCTTGTCATATAATCTGACTGATTGTGTAGAAATTAACCACGACGTGAATTAATATCGCGAAAAAAATTGCATCAGATTATTACAACCGATTGGAACTATCACGATGATTCGGCAAGTTTCTGTGAATGAACGCTACTTTTTTTACACAACACAGGCTGTGTACTTTGACCATAATCTTACCTGATGTTAAGTGATGATGTTGTCCAAGATGGTAAACACACTAAGCCTAGAGGTACTAGTTCTCAAACGATGCTGCTGGAACACACCTGTTGGTATTTGGCGACAGGTTTTCAGAGTTGAGTATGATAGTTATCCAGGCGAGCATTATTAGAAAATGCCCTACCACCATGCTACGGCTTCCTCACGATGTTTTCCTGCACCGAAAGCTCAGGGTGATTTTAGAGTTGGGTAGGTGGGCTCGAACCAGCGTCCATTGACGCGGAATCCGGCCGCACTATCTACTGCGCCATCATCGCTTTATCGTATAGACAAAGTGAATGGTATCCGAAGATTAAATGCCACCGTAGAATTGCAAACATTTTTGACCCCTTGCCTCCATCTTGTCAACAATAATAGCAATACCCTCGCCTCCATGACTTAGTTTACTTACCCGTCGGTCGAATTTTGACTACAATCTCGACGACGGAATCTAAAAAATAATATATATATTTATATGTGTGTGTGTGTGTGTATTTGCACACATTTATATTTATCATTACAAGGTATTCTACCTTTGTTAGATAAGCGATATTAATGAATTATCTTGGATTCAGCATGATCAACAGTTATACATCATATGTATAAATTTATAACGCACAGAAAAAGTCGATTATTGCCAGTCGACTATGAAACCCTGCCGAGGGTGGACATCAAAATACCATTGTTGTGAGTTTCAATTTTTATAATACTAAAATACCATTATATTTTACACTTCGCAATAAATTTAAGGTTTATTTTGGTTATACTAATTTATATCACGGTATTCGTAATGGACCACATCAATAGACCGTTTTTTTCCTCTCTACAATCACATAATCGAAATGGTGTAAAACCTACCCAGAGTACATAAAACATTTACACCCCTGGATTCAAAAAAACTACTCTGCCTTCTTAGGCATAGTAAAATAGAAATCCTATATCAAGGAACACGCAACAAAAACACATCGCCACTATGTACATAGGATACAAACTGAGCATAATTGAAAAAAAAGTAATGTACATTTAGAGTTTTTAATTTATACATTTTTGTTAAACGAAGATAATTTTTTATATGATCATGGCATTATGAATGCACTTTATCTGTACAATGGAAGTTGATTGGACTCATCAATCCAACTCTAAAATCAGCCTGGGTTTTCGGTGAAAGAAAACATCGTGAGGAACCCATGGCATGGCGGTAGGCCATTTCATAATAATGTCACCAAATAACATCACTTGAGAACCAGTACCTCTAGGCTTAGTCCGTTTACCATCCAGAAGCATATCGTCTCTTAACATCAGGTGAAATTGTGGTCAAACTACTTTGCTTGCATTTACATTGAAAGAAAACATAGAAATAAATATGATCCATCCATCCATTCAACCGAAAGACGTCCACTGCTGGACATAGGTCTGCCCCAAAGATCTTTACGACGACCCGTCTTGCGCCATCCGCAGCCAGCGGACTCCCGCGACCTTCACTAGGTCGTCAGTCCATCTTGTAGGGGGCCTACTCACGCTAAGTCTTCCGGTGTGTGGTAGCCATTCTAGAACCCGTTGGCCCCATCGGGCATCGGTTCTGCGAGCAATGTATCCAGCCTACTGCCACTTAAGTTTAGCAATTCTTCGGGCAATGCCGGTTACTTTGGTTCTTCTGCTGATCTCCTCGGTCCCGATTCGATCACGTAGTGAAACTCCAAGCATAGCCCTCCCATTGCCCTTTGACCATCTTTGAGCTTTCTTATTAGGCCCATCGTAAGCGACCACGTCTCAGTGCCGTATATCAATAAATATGATATAGTATTATATTTTCTTATTCCCACCTTTTTTTTTTTTTTTTTTGACGGGGGGAAATGCATATACGCACTACCCTTATCTATTGTATTTGGAGGATCAAAGTCCCCCAAATACAATAGATAAGGGGGCACGGAGTGACGAGCTCCGTGCCAGTGTGGGACTCGCCCGGGCGAGAGTCGCCCGGAAATACCCGCTAAAACCCCCCGGGGCCGTCCGCTGCATTTGGGGTGGGGGCGACACGGGGTGGCTTTCGCAAGCACCGCGTCGCCGCTTCTTATTCCCACCTGGCTAGTTACAACCATCAAGTTGGAAAAACTACCACCAAGCCATTGTAAGTGTGTCCAGGGAACATCACTTGTTCATCGCCCATTTCTCCAAGCGTATTACAACCTATATAGTCCTCAACGTCACTTAACATCAGCTGAGATTGTGGTCTAGCGCTTAAACCTGTATTAAAATCATATTATGTTAAATACAATTAACTTTAATGAACGAATATCTAAGGTACAATGAATGATATTTAACCTATAAATTTAAATAGTAGCTGCGTGCATGTGGCTGCGCCTGCGTTATGATATATTCTTCACTGCGTTTTAATTTTTTTATACGGATTCCTATTATTTTTCTATAAAAATGTAGTACTAATATCTAGTAAAAATGTTTTCCATAAATTATAGTACTTGCCCGTAAAACTGTGCGTTGAATCGGATTTTATTCAAATTTTTATGTTTTTTTTTTTTACGAGGCACCCTAATTATTTTGAATAATTAGAAGTACCCTATGTTACCCGGAGTAATTTCAGCTATCTACCAAAAAATGACCCGTCATAATCGGTAAAGCCGTTCCGTAGATTACGCATTACAAACAAACAGACAGACGGACAGACAACAATTGTAAAAATAGTATTTTTGGTATAGGTATCGTATAAACATGTAAAAAAAATAATAATTTTGACACTACAAACAGACACTTCAATTTTATTTATTACTATAGATTAATGTTTCCTAGCGCCTGAACTAGGCCGAGCGTGTATCTTAGACGCTAGTGTCTTCCCGTAATATTTATCTTGTTATTACAAGACCTTATGTAATCTAATCTTATGTAAATGTAATCTAATCTACTAAATTTAATATTACATTAATTTGGAATGCGAGGTACTTGCCAAATATTATTTTACCTTCCTTTTGGTGATCTATAGTAGTTTCACAACAATACTAATATTGGTTCCCTTTATTTTTTCTTTTAAATAACATAACAAAAACTTGCAGTGCATTTTAAAACTGAGCACGGGTAAAGCAGTGGTGATATGCTAGTATTAAAATATACACTTATTTCCAGAACCTGTAGTGTCATTTTGCGAAGAAAAAGTATTTGACAGTATTTGTCAATAAAACCCGTCAATATGTTGTTCGCGGTAGTCGCGGTGGTTTCATCTGTCATTATCTGGTGGATATTCTCGAAAAATGATAAGAATCCACTTGAGAGCCTCCCGGGACCGCAGAGGAAGCCGCTATTTGGAAACTCTTTGGAACTGATGAAAATAAACCCTGGTAAAGTAAAAATAAATACTAATTTGACATCTTTATGATATACTAGCTGCTCTCCGCTGTTTTACCCGCGTAGTTCCCGTTCCCGTGGGATATTCGCAATACAATTTCTTTAAATTTTTCGTTACATACAAAAATACAAATCTTTCCTTTTTCTAATATTAACAAAGATAAGATGTATATTTTGACCCACGAAAAATTATTTTGATTGGCACAGATAAGGCAAAAATAAAACTCTTTTACATATTTCACGTAAAAATAAATACGAAAAACATGAAAACCAAATTAGAAATATTTGTTTTTATATCGACAAATATATAAGACGACAACTAATCAATTTAAAATATTGTTGTTATAAACAAAAAATATTAGCATTATGATATTTCAAGAATAGTGTATAGGCCCGTTTATAGTTTATTTTACCTCCGAAGTCTCATATTGGTATGTTGGTATTATTACCAAATGTTACCATGTACCAATTATTACCAAATTATAACAAAAATGTTAAGTTAATTAATTCGGATTTTTGCTTTTTATGGTACATTAAAATCGTAAACCATGCCAAAACGAATTCAAAGTAGTGCTAAAAATTTTTTTTTAACTATACGTACATTCTGTGAACGTGCAAGATGAAATAAAGGTCCGTTAAATCCATTCGAAAGCAATTTGCCGCCATGACTCATACGTAAAATAGTGTTGCCAGTGATATAAATTTTTCTAAATTTTATAAAAATAAATATCGCAATCATTTTATATATATTTACAACACATACATATTTATTTTACAAATCTTTATCGCATTATTTAAAATTCGAGGAAATTCTGAGGAAAAAAAAATGCCAGCAACGAAGGAGAACGAAGTTGCAGCTTCTATGTCTCAAAAACTGTATATTTGTAGAAAAACATATAAAAATAATTTAATTTATTAAGAAGGACGACTGTTTACGGACGATGCACGCTCTGAATGTAGCCGCGAGCTCGGCGATAGGGATGTCGATCTGAAATCGATATTTTGAATCGATATCCCAAATTGGATCGATTCAGTGAATCGAACTTTTAACCTAGAAAATTGAGGTTAATTTTTTAGCTTCGATAAAAATCACAAATTTGTATAAATTAGAAATGTACCAAAACAAATACAAAGGTACTAAAATTTTCACTTAATTAATCAAAAACTTGTGAGACGGCTCCATTAGGGATGGCGATTAATCTATCATTGATCTTTAAGACCACACAATCAATTTGATATAATCATTAAATTGATCCAGGGAATCGATCTTAGAAAATAGGAACATAGGTTTATTTTTTTCTGGTGCTATTAGAACCATAAAATTATTTACAATTAAGAATGTACCCAGACACAAGTAAATGTATGAAAGATTTTCAATAAATTAATGAAAAACTCAAGAGATGTTTGTTTAAAGCATTTCTTAAGATCTGTCCTGTCACCTTTCCATCCATCCATCCATTCATTCATTCAACCGAAAGACAACCACTCTTGGACGTAGTTCTTCGCCAAAAAAGAGGGATTATTATATTTCTTTTAAATACATTTAGTTAATTAACTGATTATTATTATTGTTTAAAAAATTTCAGATGATTTATTCAGCACATTTTTAAATTACACGAGAAAGTATGGTGACCGTTATGTCTTAAAAAAATATGCGGCTGTGGGCGTTACAGATAAGCAATCCGTTTGACATAGAGGCAAGTGAGATGATTTGTTTCTTTTTTATCTTATCAGCATATCACCACAAAGTTTGACAAAATATGACCAGTGATGAAAGAGCTCGGGAAGGGGGAAAGGTGCTTCAGAATCATCATCAAGCTAACCGAACTTGCGATATTTTCTCCACTTTTAAAATATAGATAGATTGCATCACAACTGCATAGGTTGCAGTCAAAAGCAATTCAAATTTGTAAGAAATATTCCTAAATTATTTTATCTATAGTTTTGCCAAATTTACTAATTTAACAGTTTATAGATAAATATTTTCTCAGGTTTTGTGAAAAATCTTACCATTTTATTATTGTCTTTCTCCTATGCTTTGAATTTTGTATATAAACACAAAAACTTTTTTGCCGTAATGTTTATAGCACCAGAGCATTCGGTTACCTAGCTAAATATTGGAAAACGACATTGGTTACTGGTATTACATCGAATACTTTCAGTTTTTTTTCTCATTACTTTTCCTTTATGATATTTATTTATTTATTGTAAATGTATGATATGTAAAATGATCTGTAAAAGTAACGTTGTATATACTAAAACCTGGCTAAAGAGTTCGTCTATGATTTAGAAAACGAATAATATAATTCGGTACAAGAGTTCTCGAGTTAAAAGCAATCTAACGGACAAAGAAACAAAGAGAAATTTCCTTTTATAATATCCTGGTATAAGAATGTATTTATAAACGGAATTGACGTTGATATCACAATGATGTGTTATATGATTACCAGGTCGTACTTTCTAACACCAAAAATATCAGGAAGAGTCTACCGTATACATTCCTGAAGCCTTGGCTCGGAACTGGATTACTTCTGAGTACAGGTTCGAAACATAACTTTTACTATTATTATTTTTTTACTTTTACTTTTTTTTAACTACTGGGTAATATAAAAAACAATGTTTATAATAAAACGTTGGTCACAAAGCATACTAGTGATTTTAATTTTTCTAATTATACTCATAACATTCACAATTAAATATATTTTAGGTAGCAAATGGCATCAACGCCGCAAGATTCTAACGCCAACGTTCCATTTCAATATACTGAAGAACTTTTTCCTCGTAATGGAGGAGCAAGGCCGACACTTAGTGTCAGCTTTAAAGGAATCACACGGGAAGTATATAAATCTATTGCCGATACTAAGTGACTATACGCTGTATACTATATGTGGTAAGTTGATACTAATTTGTTTTATAAATTCCTTGTCACTTTTGATTTCATTACCTTTATATTTCTTTCTATCAGCTTTTCTTATTATTTTCTTTACTTGTTTAGTCAAATTTCCTAATTTAAAAGTCTACCGCTTGATAAGTCCAAATGATGAAAGGCCGGTGGTAATGTGAATTTCGTGTCGATGGACATACATTCGGTACGACCGATTTAATTATGTAAAGAGTTTGAGCATTTGATGAATGTAAGCATAGTGATGAAACCCTAGTATTGTCCCTTGCTCGCACTTCGCTAAACCATGGGTGGGTGACGGTTTAAGTCTGCCATTCCAAGGATAACCATGGACGGGATTCAGCTGTCTACGGAATAGTCCATCCGACTTCTGGGACTGATCACAGATCGGAAGCTCACTTTCTAACAATACACCAACGTTATTTACTGTAAAGCTGCAAATAAATAAAAAGTTGGCGTACGCCGTGACAGTGAGGTGGGGTCTAAATTCGGAGGTAATCAGAACGATATTGTGTTGTACGCCGCAAATAACTGTGGACCTAATGTGCAGAAGCTGTATGTTGACACGGCTAAACTTTCTGAAGTAAAGCAGCGGAATTTTGCTAAAAAAAATTGTAGAGTGTACCACATTGTCTCGCTTACAGCCGCGCTGGTACTGAGAGACTTGCTTCCGCTGAACCCGTGAGTCAGTTAGGCAGAGACACTATTCCGTATAAACCACGAGAAACTACAGAAAAGAATTGTGGTCGGCTGCGAGTTAGAGTGGCCGTAGCCATCTCCCGAAACCCACAGACTGCAAGAGATATTTGAGAGTTTGAAAACCATTACAAAAATGAGTGACTCCAGAATCTTTAGCGTCTATTGTAAGATCGGTAGTGGAATGGGAACTGACCATACCTGGCTAAAGGAAAAGCAAGACTACAAGATCTCTAAGTTTTGCCTAGAGCCTTAAAGTTTGGTTTAAGCGGAGATTTCAAGGAGCTGCTAGCCCTGCATCGGACGATACGAGCAGTCAAAATTACGAAAGAATGAAATTGCAGCATCTTCAGAGAACCTCTAAGTCGTCGTTGGGTGCATGCTGACGACCTGATGAAGCAGGTTGTACAAAAAAAACTCCGCGGCAGACTACAATCGGTATCTGGTATCTTTCGTAAACCAGTTTATACGCGATGAAACAGTTATGCTATTGCAGGCATGGTATGAGCCCTTCGCCTCCATCACGGGGATAGTGAGGCGGATTGTCTTCCCAAATGTGATTGAAGCCCATCGACTTAAATGAAAGCGATTTCGCGGGCGTGGGCGCTGGCACGCAAATGAACGAAGTTTATGTGGAAAGAGCCTATTTCTGCGACTGATTTTATCTTCACGGTCGATCAGAATATTACGCGGTCGCCACCTTTTGCAGACGGTGCGCCGGATAGGCGAGTACAAGACGGCTCGTACTATGAGAGGATTCGGGTGTGTGTGCGCAAAGAAGGCGCGACACAGGGTTTTAAGAACGGACCTAATGGTGAGCAGGTTCAGATCCTTGTGTAAATCCACATTTCTCTGGAACCATTGAGCGCCTGCAGCTTTCCTTACAAAACAATTCTGAATCCTTTGTAAGGCGTGCATATGACCGAACGCGGGTCCGCAGTACGTCATGATGGGTCTAACCACCATCTTGTACAGGATAATTTTATGGCGGAAGGCCATTCTACTCTTGGAGCTTAATATGATGAGAAATATTTTTACTTTATCTTAGTACTAAAGAAAATTAAAGTTCCGTATAGAAAAATTAGAACACAGTAAAGAATATGTGAAATGCGGGCGCAGCCGCACGCACACAGCTGGAATATAATAATAATAATAGATGGATAATCTATACTTATAATAAAAGTTTAGATGGACAAAATCTGTATATTGATGATATTTCAGATAAAATACAATAAGGGGGGTTCAGTATCGACAATATGTTCTATATTTCAAGGGTTTTTTAAATGTTCTCTGTCTGTTTATTAATTTGTTCGCCAATTACGCAAAAACTACTCGACCGAATCGGATGAAATTTGGCATGCTTGTAGTATGTACTCTGTAGTAACATTTTATACATTTATTTAATACGTAAATAGCGTTTATCTATATTCATATTAAAACATCATAATAACATATGTCATAGAGTATAAATGAATATATTGATAGTGATATATGTAGATTGCATCTATAGGGAGATTATAGGCTGTCTATTAGAATATAATTATATTAATTCCACGCAAGCAAAGTCACGGGCACAGTTAGTATAAAACAAATGTGTGAATATTTATAAATTAATAATTAATAAAATTAGATTGATATTAGAATATAATTAATAGATTTAAATTAATATTAGTTTTCATCAATCGAATATATAGTAAGAAGTGTACATTTATGCTTATAAAAACTTGGACCGTGGTAACATTTAGCATCGCCACTTACATGCTAGTACCTCTAGGTTTTGCTTGTTTACAATTTTGGGTTACTCGTTAACATGCTTCTTATTGAAAACAGAAACTGCAATGGGCACGCAGCTGGGTAAAGACCAATCTTCTACAGCAGTCGATTACAAAAATGCAATAACGAGTATCGCATATCACATGATCAATCGGATTACTAGAGTCTGGCTACATTTCGATGCTATTTTCAAAAGGACAACAGTTGGGAAGAATTTTAATAAAAATCTAAATATCGCCGATACATTCGCTGAAAATGTTATTAAGGAACGACGTAAACAACATGTTGCGAAGGCAGATACAGGAACAGAAGGTGGTAAACAGAAGTTGGCTTTACTGGATTTATTACTCGAAGCTGAGAGTAAAGATGAAATAGATTTAGAAGGGATAAGAGAAGAGGTTAATACATTTATGTTTGGAGGTCACGATACGACAGCTATAGCTTTGACGTTTTGCCTGATGCTCTTGGCAGAACATCCGGATGTTCAGGTGAGATAAATTACTTATTAGGAAATAGAAGAAAAATCACACTTTAGGCCCGAAAGAGATGTATTCCATCATTAGTGAAACTGAAATTGAAATTACTCAGATAACATTTTGTTTATATGTCCAATAACTATACGATTAACAACTGCTATTAACTTAAATATTTATTATGACCCCTGAAGATATTAACAAAACACTGATACATCATAAAAAAAGGATTTGAGCAGAGACATGGTTTAATTGACAGGATAAAATATACGAAGAATGTCAAAATCTGTTTGAGAGATATGAAGGCAAACCCAGTATGTCAGACTTTTCCGAGGTAAAGTACTTGGAAGCGGTGATCAAGGAATCCTTAAGATTGTACCCTAGTGCTCCCCTCATCGGCAGGGAAGTTGATGATGATTTCAAAATGCGTAAGTGTATCTTATTTTATCAGTTTCGAATAGCTCTATCTTTTCTAAGTACGAGTTTGTTTGGCTTGAAAACGTTTGACACGCTCAAAATCAAAATCAAAATCAAAATTTATTTATTTAATTTAGGCCCTGAGAAGGCGCTTATGAACGTCTAAAACACTACCACCGGTTCGGAAAACAACCCAGTCGAGAAGAGCGCAGGCGAGAAACTCGATCTGGTTCTTTTTTTTTTTATAAATATAATATATATACTTTTTTTTTTGTCATCTAAAAAACTGTACAAATCGTAGTTTTAATAATGTTAGTGGAAGCACAGAGATGTGGGTTAATTCCAGACATCACTATCGTTCACGTAATGATTTTGAGATTAAAACTTGCTGAAACTTGCTGAAAATTAAAACGCTGAACCTATTATTAGGTTTGACACTACGAATTTCCAATAATCACAAAGCTTTTTCTACAGAACTAGAGAACGGTTTTTCTTTAAATGTAGTATAAATCTTATAGATACCTTATACTCTCTTTACTTTTAATACAAAGTTTCATATTATTTCTTGAAGATTTGCCGGAACACAATCTACCAACTTTTGTCCTATTTATTTCACATTTTAGTACTTACAAATTAAATGATATTACATTAATAACATAAAAGGAAACACAATTGATGGACTATGAATATTGGTTGTTATTAAAGGAAGGAAACTTCTTCTATACCTATCTCGCTCACACCTCTTTGTTTGGTAGATAGGTGTGGGGTAATCCTCTTTGTCTGTGGCATACTAACCAATGTTTGTTCTTCAGACAGTCTTTCGACTATCATCATTTTTATTTGAAAATATTTATGTTCAGGTGATATATTAGTGAAGAAAGGGACAGAGATAACAATTAACCTGTACAGTCTACATCGTCGCGAGGACCTGTATCCAGAGCCTGAGCAATTCAAACCCGAAAGATTCCTCGATGGAGTGACAAGGCATCCGTACGCTTTTCTACCTTTCAGCGCTGGTCCTAGAAATTGCATTGGTGAGGAGGGTTTTGCTCCACAAGCCTAATAAATTCACGTAGTTTATTTAAGAGAATGTTAGTAAAATAGATACACAGCAAGAACAGCTTCCATCTATTTAGGTCGAGATATTTCATATACTTTTGTATATTTTTCCTTCTTTTTGATCCTTTAGATCAATTACACGTGTTATTACTTTCTGATTCGGTAAACAAGTGTTATTAAGTATAACTTTTTATAGGTCAAAAGTTCGCGATGTTGGAAATGAAATGCTTTTTTGTACGAGATCATTCGCAATTTCAAACTGGAACCCAAAGTCAAAGGTTGGAGACCGAAGCTGATGGCTGCGATAGTTCTTAGATCATTAGACCCAATTTATGTTAAGTTCATACCTCGTGTTATGTAAAATAAACTTTGTTTTTGTAACATATTGTTGTTTATTTTACGTGTTGTCTACATATTCTCCTTATCGTGGGATAATATCAGGGAGATAAATTTCATTTGCGGTTAATTTCAACACGAATTGTAATTATTTCCTTTTCTTATTTATTGGCAACATTTGAGTTACATGTACAACTTTGCCAATCATACGTAAATCGAATATCTTTATAATATTTTTTACACAACAGTATCCATCTTGCTAAATGTTTTGAGGGCCATTTTGTGATGGTTCGAGCCGACCTCCGACGTAAATGAATCGTTTTTGTGACACTCTGCAGATAAAAGATCTACAAAACCGGATCCCCGTCCCGTCCCGTCCCGTTGTATGAAAGTATCGTCATTTTTAGAACTAGACGCTTGAAACTTATTTTTTAGGCTGTTGATTCGATAAAAATAAATATGACATTCAAAGTTTGTAATAGTTTTACCCTCAAAGGTGTAAAATACCAATAGGGAATAGGGGATGAAAGTTAGCTATTTTGTTGTAACATTTACGGCGGGAGGAGTTTGGAGCGCAAATGAGGGCAATTGAGCGCAGCGGGGGGCAGCGGAGGGCGGCGTGGTACGGCGCACGCATCACGTTTCGCAATCAGCCAATATAGATCCGACAATTTGTGTGGTGGTAAGAGAATAATCCCGATTGAGTCGCGACTATCATACACATGGTGAAATACCGCTATTGTGACACGTTTCAGCTCATTTTAATTTGTCATCAGGTGAAGTGCAGCCATTTTTTGCCCAGTTCGAATAAAAATAGCTAAGATTTCCGTAAGTCGTCGAATCTGACGACTTGGACTTTGCTCAGCTTAAGTTAAGCAAATGCTAAGCTTGTGACTATAACTTTGATTTCTCGAGTTAAGTCTGAGATAAGCCTAAGTCTGCTTATCCGAACGGGCAGACACGTGAGGGCTGACGACTGCGTCACAGGCATGCGAATACTGATGGCAAAAGATGGGAAAACAAAAAAAACGTAGTTTATAAAAACATTCTTAAATAAACTCATATTTATACTTTATACCTTATGTACTTAAATAATGAAGTATTTATAAGTATGTATCTTATTTGTAAAATAATTTAAAATGCTACCCAAATGCGGGCGAAGTCGCGGGCACAGTTAATACTAAATATATCGACCTGATGGTGAGCTTCGAAGCTCCTAGGGGTTTTCTTGACAGCTATAGATATATTATTTTACAATCATTCTTATTAAAATACCACAGAATAAACTTTATTTTCATCTGTTTGTAGTAATGAGAGTTTACCACAGAATCAAACTGATAATGGACTTTGAACATCCTATGGAACTTCTTGACAGGAAGAGAAATATACATTTCGTTTTTGAGCTCCTTTTGTGTTCATTAATGATAGCTTACCACATCATTGATCGACCTGATGATGGACTTCGAAGCTGCTATGGAATCTTTTGACATGTAGAGAAATTTATTTTTGATTTTTAAAACTAACGAACGCTCAGGCTAAATGTAGAATGCGTATGAAAGGAAAGGTGAATATCTAATTGCGTCCATCGGCGATGTATCCGACCACACTACCAGCTATCGTCGCTTATTTTAATTTTAAAATTGTAAAAATACTAAACATCTGCACAAAATGCCTTTATACTTTGATATATAGGATTTATAAAAATGAAAACTAGTTTTAAAACGAGCGAAAACGTGTCGGAAGTATTTTCAAACTGAAGTAGGCTCAGCGCTTTGATCAATCTTACTTGATGTTAAGTCACGCTGTAGTCCAATGTGATAAACGTCATGTGAATGTGTACCTATATAATTAAAATCGTTGCTTCACAAACACGGAATTATACGCGCACGGAGTCGCGGGCACAGCTATTAATTGTAATTCGGAATTAAATCAATGTTAATTAATTTTTTTACGTCTCTCGGGCGCGTCCCACACTACTATTAATGTATATACGGTACCTATACCAAAAACACAATTGGTAAGATTTCTGTCTGTTTGTTCCGGCTACTCTCCGAAATGGCTGGACCGATTTTAACGAGATTTTTCAAAGCAAGTGCGCAATGACCAATATTTACAGCGCGGTGGGCGCAAGCTTTTCTTTTAGGTGAGTCAGTTGATAGAAACATTTTTTTTTATAGATTTGCAATATTCTTAAATTATTTAAATAGATGGAAATATAATTATTATTACTTACTTTAATATTATTTTCATACGGTTAAGAAAAGTTTAAAAATTATTTTTTTAAATTAGTGTTTGGGAAATCTTGGGCGCGGGGTTGGCCACCACTGTTGTGTAGACTTACCGATTTGGGTATAATTACAAATGATGTTAAATGGCGATGTGGCTCGAAATGGTAAAGACGTTTAGCCTAGAGGTACTGGCTCTCAAGTCATTGCGTTCTACTCGATAAAAAAGGACGTACACAGGTGCTCGGCCGCAAGTTTTTAAATTAGAAATATTTGTATGTCGATGTTTTTTTTCACCGAACATCTAGGTTTATTGCAGAACAGGATAGGTGGAAGTTCACGACCCAGCTGGGATGTTGTAATTTATTAGTATCAAAACTATCTAACACCATTTTGAAGCCATGATGGCGCAGCGGGTAGTGCGGACAGATGCCGTGTCTATCGACACGGGTTCGAACCCCCACCTATCCGACTCTATTCCGGTCTTTGACCACAATCTCACCCGATGTTAAGTGATGATGTGGTCCAGGATGGTAAACACACTAAGCCTAGATACTAGTTCTCAAGTGATGCTGCCGGAACACACCTATTGGTATTTGGCGACAGGTTTTTGAACTTGAGGGTGGTAGCCGCCCTACCACAATGCTATGGTTTCCTCGTGACGTTTTCCGTGACCGTAAGCACAAGATTCGTTATAAAGACGGATATATGGGTTCGAACCTGCATCCATCGGCGGAGAATACGACCGCACTATCAACCGAGCCGTCATCGGTTACAAATATTCTAAAGAACCTGTACGCGTTGAGGCATTTTTTCCTAGAGGGAGTGTGTTGCCACCGCACAAATAAATTAAGATTTGACAGTAAAATATCTAATATCATAGATACTTTCTGCCGCTAATCAGCAATTTCCGTATTACTGTGTATCTATTTTCAGATTTACGGTAGATTATCAATTAGTCTTAACGTCAGATAGAGAGATAAGAAGTTATTGGTGATCACCGTCATATACATTGTTTCTCCGTCACATATTTAGACAGGGAGTAGGCACTTTAAACACCGTCCCACAGATTTGTAATAAATTTGTAATTTTGAATAAACATTGTCTTCCTGACATGATAATGACGATAACCTGATATAGACATGATAATCTGATAACGGGTGTAGGGTTAGCAATTTAAAAAATAAATATACCAAACAAAAATAATTGTATTCAAATTTATTTAGTTATAAATTCTAAAAGCTAAGTTTATGAAAGTAGATCAAACATATACATGTGAAGATTATAAGATTTGCAGTAAAAAGTTTCATATAACATAATAAATTTAATGTAATGCGATAAACACACAAAACGTATCTAAATATAAATAGGCAAAGGTAAAAACATTTTAGTCTTTGAAGTGAAAAGGTCTTCCTATTCTTACACACGTTTTTTGTGAATATATACCCAGACACAAGTCCTAGGAGTAACAGGATTAAAACACACTGCAATCCAGACACTTTATCAATTTTTGCAGAATGTTTTACCTGGAGATCGTCACAAAAACGTTTCGCTCACAATGGAGGTTGGCTCGAACCATCACAACATGGTCCTGAAAACATTTAACAAGATAACTACTGTTGTGCAAGAATGTTGACACGTTTGTGGATGCTCACTGCCGTGTATCAGTTTACGACAGCGAGGAGGGCTGATGGAAGGTTCCGCTTCAGCCTCTCGGAGATTAGAGCCGAGAGAGGTAACGGTTGCAGGACGCGATATTTCGACGATAGGTTAAGGACCTGGTGGGCGTGCGCTTAAAAAAGATTACGAAGAGAGAACCGTCGGCTGTCTGCCAAGAGTGTGGAACGGCGGAAGACCCTGCGAGTGTGCTGTGTGGAAGGAGCAGCATCATGATAGCGGCAGTGGGGCCGGATCTCTCGTTAGCAAGTATGGTGAAAGCCATGCTCAATAGCGAGAGGATTTGCCAAATTGTGGTCTCCTTCTATGAGCACATGACGCTATTGAATGTGGTGGTGGCAGAGAGAATCACGCAGGAGATCCAATGCGACGCAAGAAGCAGGGCCGGCTGCCAGGGTTACGCGGATTTTGCGCAATTGATCCCGTGTCGTCCCATTAAGACATGTCACCAAGTAAAAAAAAACGTTGAAACGTTGATATTATATTATAAAGATACTCACGTATGATTAGCAGAATTATATATGTAACTTAAACGTTGCCATTAAATAAGAAGAAAATATAATTAAAAATCATAAAGTGTGTAAATATCATTTATCTTCTTCCACATCCAAGAGACTCTGTAGACAACAAGAAAACTAAACAATATGTTTAATAAAAAAGTTTATTTTACTTAACACGTGGTATGAACTTAACATAAATTGGGTCTAATGATCTAAGAACAATCGCAGCCATCAGTTTCGGTCTCCAACCTTTGACTTTGGGTTCCAGTTTGAAATTTCGAATGATCTCGTACAAAAAGCATTTCATTTCTAACATAGCGTATTTTTGACCTGTAAACATTCCATAATTTATAACACTTATTTACTAATGTTAAAAATATAAGAGCTCTATAGAATCTAAAAGACCAACAAGAATGAAGAATACTAAACAATATGAAAAATATATCCTTACATTGATTGCACTCACAAATTATATTTAAATACGTTAATTCATTAAGTTTATAGACAAAAATCCCCCTCACCAATGCAATTCCTAGGACCAGCGCTAAAAGGTAAAAAAGCGTACGGATGTCTCATCTCTCCATCGAGGAATCTCTCCGGTTTAAACTGCTCAGGCTCTGGATACAGGTCTTCGCGACGATGCAGACTGTACAGATTAATTGATATCTCTGTCCCTTTCTTCACTAATATATCACCTGGGCATAAATAATTATAGTAAAAATGGTGTCAATTGAAAGACTGTCTCTGTCTGAAGGACGAACATTGGTTAATATGACAGAGACACAAAGGAGTATCTACCACATCGTCCTACCATATTTGATTGTCTGCGCGAGATAGGTATAAATATAGAATAAGTTCGCTTCTTAAATATGATGATTCTCGCTTGGTCCGCCGAGGCGTGCACACGCATGCCGGTCCGCTCGCTCGCCGAGACAGATCGCCCCTGCGCCCCGCCCGCTTCGTCCCGCGGTCGTCATCTATTGTGAAGCCGACTACCTGGAACGCGCCGTTTCTCGGAAAGGGTCACGAAGATACGCATCGCGCCGCGACTACGAGTGAAGACTTGTTATAATATTCGGTACCCCCCGTATATTATAGAAGACAACCGTACTTTTCAGTACGAAGTATATTTACTGTGCATACGTTCGCTCACCTTAGGGTGAGGAATCGTGGTCAAACCGAACAATCCACTCCCTTTGGATGTGGTCGCCACTGGAAACCTAACGGTGCCAACTAAAGGTGGTGCACAGGGTTCAGCAGGTTCCCTGGTGACCCCCTTCTGGGGTCGCCGCATACCGGAACTTGGCGCGTAATCACGCCGAGTTTCCTTCTGTCTCACCCGATTGTCCGATCCTGCTACACATCCATCCCCTGGGTGCTGTTTGGGCGTCTGACCCACGTCCTCGGCCCTAGGGCTTGATAGGGCTTCCCCCTAGGCCTAGTAGGTTCCAATCTCCTTTGGGTCATTGCACCTTGACTCAAAGGTCCCTTGCGAGACTCGCGTAGTCTCTTAGATTTTTTGGCGCGCCCCCCTGCCCCTCCGGCAGGGCGGTAGTACACCCCCCCCCCCGCCCTCTCGCCGTCCCGGGATGGCCGACCCTTTGTTTGTGGAGCGTCAGCTCCTTAGCTTTGTAAAATCGCTACTCGCGAAGTCTCCCGAACTCGCTCGGGAATTCGCGAGTTTTAGAAATAGCTCGCAGGCCCCGTCCGTCGCGCTCCCGCAGCCGTCCGCCGCGCTCCCGCAACCATCCGTCGCGCTTTCCCAACGCGTCCGCAAGCCGGTCGCGAATATTAACGCTCCGGAGCGTCCGCGTCCGCGCTCTCCGCCCGCGTCGTTCGCAGATAGGGAGTCCGTTAACTCGGACTATAGGTCGCGTTCGAGATCCCCATACCGTCCGCCTTCAGCGGACATTATTAATGTTCCGACGGGGAACAGTTTCTCCCCGCTATCGCCCATAAACCAGGCAGACAGGCGTCCGAGCCTCATGCCTAGGTTCACCGAACCTTCCGTCCTGTCGTCCGGGTCAGACTCTGACGATATGGACGTCGAGTTTCCCCCGCTGGGGGGTGATGAGTTCATCACCCCAAGGCGAAAAAACAAGCGGAAGGCGGCGGCTTCTCCGCCGCTTTCGCCGCCAGCCTCCACCCCCAAGATCCTCGCGGTAGAGGACTCACCCCGGCAGCCTACGCCGCTGCCCGTCGTCGCGCCGACAACACCGGCGCCGCCCAAACCCGCGACCGAACACTCTCAGGCTCAGCCTAAGAAGGTTCGCCCGCCTCCTCCCGTCACGATCCAGGACAAAGCGTCCTGGACTAAGATCTCGGCGGCTCTCGCGAGCCGCCACATCCACTTCACCACCGCGACAAGCGTTCGCGATGGTATTCTAGTCAAGGTCCAGACCGTGGACACCTTCCGCGCCCTGACCAAGTTCCTCCGCGAAGCAAAGTACGCGTTTTACACGTACGCTCTCGAGGAGGAGAAATCCCTGCGCGTCGTCGTGCGAAGAGTTCCGAAGCACAGTTCTCGGAGCTGCTTTATGGCTCCGAGATGTGTCAAGTGCCTCGGGGATCACCTGACCCCCGACTGTCCCCGTCCAAAGGACACCACCGACCCCCCCAGCTGCGTTCTATGCAGACAAGAGGGTCACCCCGCCAACTATCGCGGGTGCCCGTGCGCACCCAAGATTAAGCGCAACCACCCCAGACAGGGCGGTAGGTACGTTCCTCAGAGGAACACCGCCCCCCTCCTCCTCCAGCCTCAAGTGCCACCTATGACACCGAGGACGTTCCCGTGCCTTCCAGGCAAGTCGGCAACGCTTTCCGCGGTGCCAACAGGTCAACCTGCCTCCCGGCCCGCTGCTCCTCTGGCTCCGTGGGCCCCCAGGCCCCAAGCTAAGACGCAGCCGCGCCTGGCTACCTCTCAGGCCCCTCAGGCCCACTCCACCGGCCTAGACCGGGTTCTCTTCCTCCTGCGCGTCCACGACGTGCAGGATGTCGTCGCGTTCAACACTCTGTTGAACAGCGGCGCCGGAAACGCCGAGTTAGACGCTATAACTCGGTTTCCCGCCATCGCCATGACCCTCCAAGGGCTGGCACGCGCTTCCCAACACCCGTAATCAATGGCTAAGATAAAGCCACGCGGTTTGTCCCTTTCGTTCTTTAACGCGCGGAAACTAGTTCCGCAGCGTGAACTCGTCGCGAATTTCCTCCGCGATCGTCAAATAGACGTGTTTCTTGTCCAGGAAACCCTACTGAAGCCCAAAGATCGCGATCCTAAGATCGCGAATTATAATATCGTTCGGAACGATAGATTGCCCCCAACTAGGGGCGGTGGTACCTTAATTTATTATAAGCGGTCTCTGTATTGCACGCCGCTAGACCCTCCTGAGCTAGAAAACTTAGAGGTTTCTATATGCAGAATCGGAATGACCGGCCATCAGTCGATCGTTCTGGTGTCTGTATATCTCTCGCCCAATAAGCGCATATTAGCTTCCGATTTAGGGAAACTTTTCTCTCTCGGAGACTCCGTCATTATCGCGGGTGATCTCAATTGCGGGCACACCCTTTGGAACAGTTCGAGTAATACCAGTAATGGGATTGCTCTTACTGGGCTGATGGATGAGCTCGATTTTGAGGTCATCGCTCCTTTAGAGCCTACCCACTTCATGCCGCACTGCCGCCCGACAGTGCTAGACGTAGCTATTTTTAAAGGGGTTCGGCTTCCTGTGCGTCTCATACAAGTCGTACACGAACTCGACTCCGACCACCGCCCAGTCATTTTACAGTTAGGTCATTCGGATGACTCTAGCCCGCCAGTTGTAAAGGTCGCGGACTATTACAAACTCGGCAGATATCTCAAGGACCATCAGTCCTCCCCCCCGCTCGACTTGATCCCCGACGTACTGGACACGCCTGCGGACACGGATCTCGCGATCGCGCCTCTCTGGTTGAGCATCTCAACACCGGAATCAGGGAGACCTCGAAAGAGGTACAAGCGGCGAACGATCGCCGCTTTATACTCCCTGATGACGTGAGAGCTCTGCTCACCCAGAAGAACGCCGCGACCCGTGCCCACGACGCGTATCCGACTGAGGAAAATCGTGCACGCTTACGTTCCTTGCGTAGAGCGGTGAAAGACCGCATAGATCAGCTCCGTGATAACAGGTGGAACAGTTTCCTCGAGGAGCTGGTACCTTCCCACCTCGCGTACTGGAAGCTTGCACGATCGATGAAGATGGACCGTTCCGTCGCTAGTATGCCCCCCCTGGACAGAAACACTCAGGGTCTTCCACCCGCATTTGACGATGACGACAAAGCCGAGTGCTTAGCCGATAGCCTCGAGCAGCAATGTTCCCCCGTCATTGACAACGTTGACGTCCTCCACGTCTCCGAAGTAGAGTCCTCGGTACAGGACCTAGACGCTCTTTCCCCGGTTGTTCCCCTCACACCTGTCACCTGTGATGAGGTCATTACAACCATTAAGGGCCTTAAGCCTAGAAAATCTCCCGGTCCGGACGGGATCAGGAATGAAGTGCTTAAGCTTCTTCCGCCCCGTCTCATCGCGCTACTGGTCTGCATCTTCAATGCGGCCATCAAAAACCACCACTTTCCAGCCGCCTGGAAAGAAGCGATAGTGATAGGTATACACAAGACTGGCAAAGATGCCAAGTCTCCCGATAGTTACCGCCCAATCAGCTTACTAAGCTCAATAGGTAAACTCTACGAGCGGATCCTTCTGAACCGACTCCTCGTAGTGATAGAGGACAAAAATCTCTTGCCTCCCGAACAGTTTGGTTTCAGAGCCAGACACTCTTGCGCGCACCAAGTGCAACGCCTCACGGAGCACATCCTGTCAAATTTTCATCGAACCCCCAAACACACCCTGGCGTACGCTCGCTGTCTTCTTCGACGTCGCTAAGGCATTCGACAAGGTCTGGCATGCCGGCCTTGTATTTAAACTAGTTAGGTTAGGCGTCCCTGACACATTAGTACACATCCTACGCGATTACCTTTCGAATCGTAGTTTTCCGCTTTAGAGTAGAGTCCGCTCTCTCTTCAGCCCGCCCGATCCGCGCAGGAGTCCCCCAGGGCTCCATTCTGGCGCCTGTCCTCTTCAACCTTTACATAGCGGACTTACCAGACCTAAATCCGAACCTGAAAGACGACCCGCTCGAAGGAGTGGCGGCTAGTAAGGTTCATTTAGGTCTCTATGCCGATGACACGGTCATCTATTTTTCGTACAGACATAGATAGAGACACTCTCAGATCCCGCGTCCAAAAGGCTGTTAACATCTTAAGCTTTTGGTACTTGAAGTGGCGCATAGCGATTAACCCGGGAAAGAGCACCGCGATTATGTTCTCCGTAGAGAAATCTGACCCTCCTCGTCCAGTCACTTATCTAGGAGTAGAGATCCCATGGGCGACCGAGGTCAAGTACCTCGGTGTCACACTAGACGCCCACATGACTTTCAAATCTCACGTTTTGAAAGTCAGAAACCGTGCCAACATGGTTATGGGACGTCTTTTCCCTCTTTACAACGCTCGTAGTAAGATGGCCGTCCGCCATAAAATTACACTATATAAAACGGTAGTTAGGCCCATTCTCACTTATTGCGCCCCTGCCTTCGCTTATACAGATCTGGCCTCCTTCCAAGTGGTTCAGAACCGCTTCACCAGGAGAGCCGTAGGTGCCCGGTGGTACGAGAGGGATGTGGACATCCACAGAGACCTCAATCTACCATCCATTCACTCTGTTATCAAATCCCTGTGTCGCGCATTTTTCGATCGCGCAGAGACACACCCGAATCCGCTCATAGCGAAAGCCGTCGCGTACTCCTCCGACCCGCTAGCTCCGAAACCGCTTCGGAGACCGCGTAACGTTCTCACCGATCCCGACGATAAAATCACGTGCGAAAATAGGATCTTTCCTTTCCAACCGATTCAGTATGCGTGCCAGCGCCCACGCCCGCGTAACCGCCGTTCCCGCCGCCGGGGACAGGCGGCTAATTTTGCTCCCGCACACTCTCCGGGTCCCCCTCAGGCGGCGGCCCAGGACGTGCTTCGTTCCCCAACTGGGGAGGCTCTTGACGTCGCCGCCAGCGCGATACAGTGACACTGCCCATGCATTGAGCATTACACGCACAACACTGCAAACACACTCTTGCACATAACATGCAGGTACATAGGTCCTGTAAGGAACCTTTTTTTTTTTTTTTTTTTTTTTTATTATTATTAATAAAAAAATGTAGGGAATAGCTAGGTTCAAACTCGCGAGAGAGTTTTACACTCAGGTGACGGCCAAGCCGAGGTTCGTACCACTTTGGTAACCCTTGAGCTAGTCACCTTATTGCGGCTGAGTGCCTTCAGCACTCGCCCCCAAAGTTCGGTGAAGCTGTAAAGGCCCTTCCGGTCAACAGCGTTAGCTAGGTTCGAAAAAAAAAAAAAAAAAAAATTCTTAAATATCAATCATTATTCATATTCTAATAATTGTGCTTCATTTTATGTTGTCAATGTAATACTCTTGCAATTATAAATAGTTAAATTTCAAATAAGCCGGTACAAAAAGATGCTAGATTGTGTTTTAGTAACTCTTCAATAAATAATAAGAAACTTTGTATTAGAAGTATAAACAGTATAAAGTGTTACGAGTCTACATTTAAAGAAATACCGTACTCGAGTTAAAAAAGGGCGTTCTGATTATTGGAAATTCAGAGTGTTAAACCTAATAATAGGCTCAGAGTGTTAAACGTTTTGAAGCCAAACAAACCTCGTACTTTCAACAGATAGAGCTATTCGAAACTGATAGGAAGTTTAATACACTTACGCATTTTAAAATCTTCATCAACTTCCCTGCCGATCATCGGAGCACTAGGATACAATCTTAAGGATTCCTTGATCACTGCTTCCAAGTATTTTAACTCGGAAAAGTCTGACATACTCGGTTTACCTTCACATCTCTCAAACAGATTTTGACATTCTTCGTAAATTTTTTCCTGTCAAACAATTTTGCTGGTCAAATCACTTTTTTATGAAGTATCAGTTTTTTATTAATATCTTTAAGGGTCATAATAAATATCTAAACTAATAGCAGTTGTTAATCGAATAGTTATTGGGCATATAACCTAAAATGTTACCTGAGTAATTTAATGTTCAGTTTCACCACCAATGATGGAATACATCCCTTTCCTACACCTATACTGTGGTTATTTTTTTCTGTTTCCTAATAAGTAATTTATCTTACCTGAACATCCGGATGGTCTGCCAAGAGCATCAGGCTAAACGTCAAAGCTATAGCAGTTGTATCGTGACCTCCAAACATAAATGTATTAACCTCTTCCCTTATCCCTTCTAAATCTATTTCACCTTTACTTTCAGCTTCGAGTAATAAATCCAGTAAAGCCAACTTCTGTTTTCCACCTTCTGTTCCTGTATCTGTCTTCGTGACATGTTGTTTACGTCGTTCCTTAATAACATTTTCAGCGAATGTATCGGCAATATTTAAATTTTTATTAAAATTCTTTCCAACTGTTGTCCTTTTGAAAATAGCATCGAAATGTAGCCAGACTCTAGTAATCCGATTGATCATGTGATATGCGATACTCGTTATTGCATTTTTGTAATCGACTGCTGTAGAAGATTGGTCTGTACCCAGTTGCGTGCCCATTGCAGTTTCTGTTTTCAATAAGAAGTATGTTAACGAGTAACCCAATAATATAAAGCCCACATAAGATGAGCGCAAGTCTGTTTAGACGATAGTTATTAAACTTAAAAATATTTTTTTAAACCATATTTAAACACCCTAAACCAAGAGGTACAAGTATGTAAGTGACTTTCTTTTCTTCGCGTATGAACTGTTTACGTAAGACACCGGATACCGATCAGCCACGGAATATATATGTACAGCCTGCTTCATCAGCTCTTCACCACACAACCTGCGACAACATAGAGTATCTATCTGAAGATCCTAACATCTTAGTATTTTGTCATTTTGACCGTTTGTATCCTGCTGTGCATCGCTAGCAGCTCCGTACGGTTAAACCGAACATTACCTAAGGTTCTAGGCAAAACCTGGAGAACTTGTACTCTTCCACTAGATAAGAACAGTTCCCACTCTACTGTCGATCTTACTACCGTCGCTGAAGATTCTGGGGTCACACAACTCTGTAAAGGTTTTCAAACTTTCGTATATACATATCTTCAAATCTGCGGATTTCGGGAGTTGGCCGTAAAGAAACGGGCCTCTCCAACTCACGGCCTACCACAATCCTTTCCTGTATTTCCCCCTTCATTATACGGAATAGTTTCTCCACCTCTCTAACTCGCAGGTTCAACGAAAGCAAGACTGGCTCTATCAGAGCAGCTATCAGCGAGACCGTGTGGTACGCCCCAAAAATGTTATAGTGAAACTACAGCGCATTCAACTGGTTCTCAATATATAGCTTCTACATAGTGGGTTCACAGATATTTGTGGCATAGGACACAACCAACTCAATATCTGCCACATATATCGTTCGAATTACCTCCGAATTCAGACCCTAGTTACCCCGTCACGGCGTACGTCATTTTTTTTATTTATATTTGCAGTTAGCAAATAGCGGTGGCGTACTGCAAGAAAGTAAGCTTCCGATCTATGATCAAACTTACAAGTCGGAGGAAATCATCCATAGGCAGTTGAATCCCAGCCATGGTTATCTAATACTAGGGTTTTAACACTCATCTGTCCTCCGGTTCTTGTTCCTGCAAGTACCCAAGGAGGCGAGGGTCGGGACCTGTAGGCTGGGGGGCGGGAAAGATTGTGGCTGCTTTGTATCGAGCTCCCCCCTGGACGAAAGATAAGAATGGACCCGACTCAGCATGGCAGGTTATGCATGGTAGAATTATTGTGTTTATTAACATGCTCTTTATTCTTAGACTTTGAGATGGGAAAATTAAATAAAGTAATAAAAAAGCTGATAGAACGAAAACAAATAAGTATCAACTCACCACATATTGTGTAAAGCGTATAGTCACTTAATATCGGTAATAGATTTACATCGTTCCCTTTTGATTCTTTTAAAGTTGAAACCAGGTGTCGGCTTTGCTCCTCCATGACGAGGAAGAAGCTCTTCAGTATGTTGAAATGGAACGTTGGTGTCAGAATCTTTCGGCGTTGGTGCCATTTGCTTCCTAAAATATATATAATTATGAATATAGTCAGAAAAATTAAAATCACTTGTATGCTTTATGAGCAATGTCTTATTATCAACATTTTTTTATATACCACACGTAATCTATAAAAAAAAAAAGTAAAAAATTATTCACAGTATAAATTATATTGCGAACCTGCACTCAGGAGTAATCCAGTTCCGAGCCAAGGTTTCAGGAATGTATAAGGTAGGCTTTTCTTGATATTCTTGGTGTTAGAAAGTACGACCTGGGTAAAATACGTAATTATAATATCACATCCTTTTACCAGCATATATAAAGGTAACAACACGCCTGTCCGTTAGTATGTTTATAACTGGAGTACCTATTTACATGATTCTTTTCTATAATTCATAGATAAACCCTTTGGCCATGTTTTAATATATTTCATTACATTACATTTTACATGATATATTGAAAAAGTGATGTGAAAAAGACTGAAAGTATTCGATAGAAAAATAGACAATGTCATGTTCCAATGTCCTAAGTAATCGAATGTTCTGATGCAAAAATATTACGGCCAATTTTTTTGTTTTTGTGTAAATGTACAAAAATGGAACTTGTATATTTTGATTTCTATAGGCACAAATTAATTATAGACAAGATTATAATAATAGGAATGGATTTTTTTTTTCACTTAATAGTTTTATATAAAATTTAAATTAATAAACTGTTTAATAGGTAACTTTGGCAAAAAAAATACTTAGAGATCGATCCATCCATCCATTTTTTATCCATTCATCCGAAAGACGTCCACTGCTTGACATAGGACTCGCTCCAAAGACCCGCATCTAACAGAATCCCGCGACCTTCACCAGGTCGACTGGGGATTCTTGCGGTGTGTGGCAGCCATTCGAGAACCCGTTGGCCCCATCGGGTATCGGTTCTGCGAGCAATATCCCCAGTCCACTGTCACTAAAGCAAAGCTACTCTTCGGGCAACGTCGGGGTTACTTTGGCTCTTCTGCGGATCTCGTTATTCATTCAAGCATAGCCCATTACTCTTTAAGCAGCTTTAAGCTTTTTCGACATTGCCAAATAATTCGACATTGAATTTTAACTGAGTTGACATGGTTACATTTGTGATGCAACCTAAAAATGGAAACAAATATCGCAAGTTTGGCTAGCTTGGTCTGTCCGGGTCTGTGCTTGAAAGCCCCGATGCACGGTACCGCCTAACTCTTTTGTCACTAGTCATATGTAGGCAAAATATACGATTATATGATGATAAGATAAAATAAAAAAACAAACATTATCTCACTTACCTCTATGTCAGACGGATTATTTATTTGTAACACCCAGAGCTGCATCATTTTCATGACAAAGCGATCGCCATACTGATTTGTGTAATTCAGAATTGTCAGGAATAAATTATCTGAATAATAAAAAACAATCAATCAATTTATTAAACTTATCTCAAAGTAATACGTTATTATATTAATAAGAAGTAATTTTATTTTGTACCTATTGCCATAAATAAAATATGATGTGGTACCTACATAATTATATTGTTAATTATAGTAATTAAATGAAATATTTTGATGCTTTAAACATTAATTCTTAAAAAAATAATTACTATAAATGAATTATAAGTATATATTATGATTAGCAATTGTAAATACGATAGATATTTTCATTTTTACTTATGTCTACATTCGACTGTAAGCCTTCCATAAAACTATTAAATAAATAAGTATTAAAATAATAAAAATCGTTGAAAAGTCCAAAAACCTACATGTTTTTTTGATGTGTCGAGTTGAAAACTAAAAAAAAAGTCAAATTATTGTTTTGATTTACTTTTACCTGGGTTTATTTTCATCAAGTCCAAAGCGTTCCCAAAGAATAGCTTCCTCGGCGGTCCCGGGAGACGTTCGAGTGGATTCTCTTCGTTTTTTGAGAAAATCCACCAGATAATTACAGAGAAAACTACCGCGAATATCGCAAACAACATATTGACAAATACTGTCAAACGCTTTTTTCTTTTGTCAAAATCACACTGTAGAATCTAAAAATAAATAAAAACACCGGCACATCACTACGGCTTTACCTGTGTACAATTAAAAATGCACTATTTAACATATTGTGCGGTCGATGTAGATGGAAGATGGAAGCTTGGAAAAACGGGCTCTCAAGTGATGTTCAATCAACACTGATACTAGCTTGGTGGTAGTTTCCCAACTTGAAGGTGGTAGCTAGCAAGGCGGGAATTTATTCAACGAATCGCAATAGAGTTGAACAAAGGCTACCAAGTGGACGTGGTATATACCGATTATTCTAAAGCGTTTGATAAGATCTCTCACTCGTTACTTATCCACGAAATTGAGGAAGTCGGTTTACACGGTGATTCCCTTCATTGGATAACTTCAACCTTACGCGAGCGTAGTCAGGCTGTAACTATTAAAGGTTACTGTGCCTTTTTTTGCCCGTAACGTCTGGAGTGCCTCAGGGATCTCACCTGGGACCTCTCTTATTTAACATCTTTATAAACGATATTTATTCTAAATTGACTCTAATATAATTCTCTATGCTGATGATATAAAGATATAGCGAAAATTAAAATCATTTGCAGAAACGATCTAGATAGTCGATGCAACTATTGTCTTAATAATTCATTTAACAGTAATGGGAAAAAATGCAATGTTCTTACTTTTTCTAAAAAAAAAAACTAAACTTTTTATACATGATTATTATCTAAATAACGAACTATTAAATCAAGTGACTCGGGTGTGTACTCATAAATTATCATTTAATACAAACATACATTTGTTAACAGCTAAGACTTATAAAATGCTCGGGTTTATTTTAAGAACCGGACAGGACTTCAGACGATCTTCCACGCTTGTTTTTCTCTATAACTCTTTGGTGCGCTTTGTGCTTGAGTATGTATGCCTCTATTGTTTGGAGCCCGCATTACTCTAATTATATTAAAACGATTGATAAAAATCAGCAATAATTCATGAAATATTTACAATATAAATATTGTTCTAAGACTAACACTTTTGTTTTACCTTTTTCTACGTATACGTCGCTTTGTAAGAGATCAGATATTTTTATTTAAACTTGGCAGTAATAAGATTGACTCGCCTTATCTTTTAAATTAAATTAACTCAAATGCCCTAGACCTAATGTCAGAAATCGATTTTTGTTTAATGTGCCATTTTCTAAACCAAATTTTATTGCGAATACATTTTTACTTAGAGCATGTTATTCAAATAATTTATATTTGAATGAAATTGATATATTTAATCACTCACTTATCACATTAAAAAAAAACTATTTCAAACTTACAGCGATATTGTTAAAAATGAATTGCAAAAGTAATTATTTATTATTTAGATTGTTCTCTGTTTGCAATTTGATTGTCATATTGTATTTTTTTTTCTAATAAATAATTAATTCTCATAATCTTTTTTATTCCTAATATCATGTTATATTGTTGGTGCTTTTTTTTTTATTTGTGTTTGTAACTTTTTTTTGCTTTTTTTTAACAATTTTTATTGTCAAATTAATAGATACTCCACGTTTGGCATTATGTGCTTTTGTAATATGTCGAATATTTATTGGATTATGATAATTAATACAGTATTTAGTTTTAAGCGTAAACAACTTTTTGTTTCCCAAATAAGTAAATAAATTAAAAGAGGAAACTTTATACCAGCTTTGTACTATTTCCTACTTATTACAGACATTCTGCAGGCAAAGTGGTTGTCACAATTTGCATTAGATTCGGAAAGATATTTCTTTTGTTTGGAAAAAAAACTACTTAAGTTCTCAGTCTTGGGTTTATTGCTTGACGTATGCTCAAAACTCTTCAACGTCAGTACTAGCTTCTCCGCTCCTCGTTGAACGCAAAATATCTCCGACAAGTGTTTGTGATTTTATAAATGTTTAAAAAATATATCCACAATATCAAATGCACTAAATTCTACTAAGCCATTTTGACCTACCAAATTTTCATAATTTAATCTTATAATCTAGTATAAAAGCGTTATATAAAACTACTAAAAGTGGTCACACTGGAATTTACCAAAAAGAATATTTCTCACGTCATAATATAACATTGAGTATTATATCTACGTTTATCTATTAGCGAGTGATTTCGTAAACAACTGTCAAAATTGATAAGAAAAAAGCAATATATTATTTTACGAATATATCTAAATCCTTACATAATACATAAAAAAAAAATGTTCATTTTATATAAAACTCGAAACTTACAATATTGGAGGTCCACTCCCATGGAGATTCAAAATCAACTGATTTGTTCTGTGCCGTATAAAAACATATATGTACATGCAGTTATCGTGAAAAAACCGAGCTAATCTATTCATATCGGTTATCTAGCAGAGTTACAATGCCTATTTTAATGATATATATATATATATATACATAGATATGTATGTCGTAAAAAGGGTCTCGTTTGATTTTTAAAAGTAAGCAGATTTTAAAAATAATATTTTTGGTACCTATATGTACCGTTTATATATTCATTAGTAAAAAGTTGAGGATATTACTTAGAGAGACTTCAATTTTATTTATCTGTAGAGACTTTTTATTCTTAATAATTGTTTAATTTTTTAATTCGAAACTCTACCACCGGTTCGAGAAATGTTAGCTTGAAAGACGAGCTGGTTGATTTTTTTTTTGGCCTGGCTAATGCTGTTCCCCGGAAGGGCCTTTACAGCTTCACCGAACTTTGGGGGCGAGTGCTGAAGGCACTCAGCCGCAATAAGGTGACTAGCTCAAGGGCTACCAAAGTGGTACGAACCTCGGCTTGGCCGTCACCTGAGTTATTCAAAACTCACTCACGAGTTGTGTCCTAGCTATCCCTACATTTTTTTATATTAATATAAAAAAAAAAAGGTTCCTTACATTGACCTATGTACCTGCATGTTATGTGCAAGAGTGTTTATGGAGTGTTGTGCGTGTATTGCTCAATGTATGGGCAGTGTCACTATATCGCGCTGGCGGCGACGTCAAGAGCCTCCCCAGTTGGGGAACGAGACACGTTTTGGGTCGCCGCCTGAGGGGGACCCGGAGTGTGTGCGGGAGCAAAGTTAGCCGCCTGTCCCCGGCGGCGGGAACGGCGGTTTCGCGGGCGTGGGCGCTGGCACGCATTTGTACGAGGTAAAGAAGGGAAGATCCTATTACTACGAGTTATATTATCGTCGCGACATGATAAGATCCTACGTGGCCAACGTATACGACGCGGCTTAAGTCCTGGCAAGTACAAGACGGCTCGCACGATGAGAGGATTCGAGTGTGTCTCTGCGCGTTCGAAGAATGCGCAACACTGGGTTTTAAAAACGGACCTAATAGAGGGCAGGTTGAGATCCTTGTGTAAATCCACAGTTCTCTCGAACCATTGGGCACCTATGGTGATGATGATGATGGGTCTGACCACCATCTTGTATAGGGTAGTATTATGGCGGAGGGCCATTTTGCTCTTGTTGTTGTAGAGCGGATAGAGACGACCTAGCACCATGGAGGTCTGGCGCTTCACTTTCTTAATGTGAGATTTGAAAGAGAGTCTATCGTCTAACTGAACTCCTAAATACCTGACTTCGGAACTATAAGGGATTTCAGTACCTGCGTACTGGATGGGCTTGGGAGGGTCTCGCCTGAGTTAACGACTTTTAGTGAATAATAACGCGGCGCTCTTACTCGGGTTTATCGCGAGACGCCATTTGAAATACCAAGCGCTGAGTTGGTCGACAGCGCCTTGGACGTATCTACGTAAGACCGTTTTCTTACGAAAAGCGTAATATATACGAGCTGGTTTTTAAATAACATATGTATATATATATATTTATATAGTAATTACCGGCGTCAAACTTACTGAGTTCTCCAAATCTATCTATCGGCTAAAGTGTGATCTCACGTGATAACATACTACCATCGTGTCCATTGTATTTTGTAGAATTCTAGAGTGTCATAAGGACGATCTGCTAACGACGGCGGTCGGCTTGGAATCATGGAATTGCTCTACAAACATTTAACAAGAAGGTCACCGATGTTGTCATTAACTAGAAACACTTTAGTACAGTCAGCAAAAACACGTGTTTGCGGCGCTCGCACGCCGAAAGTATTGATTTTATGAAAAAAAATTATTAAGATATAACTGTGGGAAATTTTTTCTATACTTTAATTTTACATCAATATAGATCATCGTAAAATCACTCTTGAAGGAGCTATCACCAAAAAAACTGCTTTTAGACGCCATTTTTTCCTACGTGGCGTCGCAAGCGGCAAAAAATACAAGGTGGCAAAGTGGATATTCGAAAAGAGCACGGCAACAACTATAACTCAAAACTAACTAAAAACTTTCCAGGTAATTCCGTTTTTTTTTCAACCAAATTACTATACTATAAGAAGAGGCTTAGAATGACAATCGTAAATATATTTTACTGTTTTATGAAAAAAATTACGAAAAAAAGACTAAATTTATAATGAAAATAAGCACAAATATCTTTAATTTCTTGTTCTCATCGTGTGATATAAACTCGGTAGACACAACATACAAAGTAAATAAAAATATAGTATTGAAAAGATTTATTTTACTTAACACGCGGTATGAATTTAACACAAATTGGCTCTAATGATCTCAGAACGATCGCCAACATCAGCTTCGGTCTCCAACCTTTGACTTTGGGTTCCAGTTTGAAATTGCGAATGATCTCGTACAAAAAGCACTTCATTTCCAACATCGCGTACTTTTGACCTATAAAAAGTTATGCTTTATAACACTTGTTTACCGAAGCAGTAAATAATAACACGTGGTATTGATCTAAAGGATCAAAAAGAAGGAAAAATATACAGAAGTATGAAATATCTCGACCTAAATAGATAAAAGCTGTTCTTGGTTTGTATTTACTATGTACTCATAAATTATATATTAAGTGAACTGCGTTAATTTATTAAACTTATTAAAAAAAACCTCCTTTACCAATACAATTTCTAGGACCAGCGCTGAAAGGCAGAAAAGCGTACGGGTGCTTTATCTCTCCATTGAGGAATCTCTCCGGTTTGAACTGCTCCGGCTCTGGATACAGGTCTTCACGACGATGCAGACTGTACAGATTAATTGATATTTCGGTCCCCTTCTTCACTAATATGTCACCTGTATCATAGACAAAACATAATATATAGTATTTACCTGAACAAAAATAATCACAATGAAAATTATGAGTTTTTACCTGATATTGGCGAAAATTTGTATTCACACAGATGGCCATTATAGGGAAAGAAGAAGACTATATAAAATGTTATTTTTTGATATCACAGACACTTCAATTTTATTTATTAGTATAGACAGCCGGTTTTAGTATGCTACAAACAAGGATGACCGACCTTACACTTACCTAGATACACGGTGGTGTAAGCAAGATACGTATTTACGTTATTACGTTATTTACGTAGATACGTTATTAGTAAAGAATAAGTTGTCACAAAATTGTAACAATGACAAATACTCATAGTTTAACAAGTTTTTAGTGTATAATTTTATACTGGCAATGTCATACTATATTTATGCCGAAAAGTTGACGCTTTTTATACCAGAGATTTTTCTAGAAATAATAACAAAACAGTATATAGTGTTCCAGTGTAAATTTAAAGAAATACAGTCTCCAAAATAAAAAAAGTGGCATTTTAAGTATTGGAAATTCAGAGTGTTGAATGAACCCTCATATACATAGAAAAGATAAAGGGCAGGGTAATATAACACTTACGCATTTTGAAATCTTCATCAGCTTCCCTGCCAATCATTGGAGCACTTGGATACAATCTCAAGGACTCTTTAATTACTGCCTCTAAATACTTCATCTCAGAGAAATCTGACATGCTGGGTTTTCCATCACATCTCTCAAACAGACTTTGGCATTCTTCGTTAATTTTTTCCTGTCAATTAAACCAATTCTTAGTGTGCTTAGAATGCTTAGTGTTAATTATCAACAATCCAAGGTAAAATAATAGTTAATATAGATAATATTTGTTGATAGAATACTTATAAGATATATAACCTGACAAATTTAAAATTAGTTCCTCCACCAATGATAGACTAAATCACCTCCAGACACTTATTTTCCAGAATGTATTTGTGCAGACACGTATAAATAGTATATAGGCTATGGCTAAGGCTAAGATTGAATTATTTATTTTTTAAACTGGTTATTTTTTACTGTTTGTTCAAAAGGAAATCTTACCTGAACATCCGCATGGTCTGCCAAGAGCATCAGACAAAACGTCAGGGCTATAGCTGTTGTATCGTGCCCTCCAAACATGAAGGTGTTAACTTCTTCCCTTATCCCCTCTAAATCTATTTCTCCTTTTCTTTCAGCTTCGAATAATAAATCCAATAAGGCCAATTTCTCTTTCCCACCTTCTGTTTCTATATCTGTCTTCGCAATATGTTGTTTACGTCGTTCGTTTTAATAACGATATCAGCGAATGTATCCGCGACAGTAAGGCTTTTGTTAAAATCCTTTCCAACTGTTGTTCTTTTGAAAATAGCATCGGAATGCAGCCATACTCTGTTAGCGCGATTGAGCATGTTATATGCGATACTCGTTATTGCATTTTTGTAATCGACTGCTTTAGAAGAGTGGTCTCTACCCAACTGCGTGCCCATTGCAGTTTCTGTTATAAATAAGAAGCATGTTTAAAACCGACAGCGTAAAGTTTACATAATAAGTACGGCTAGACAATAGTTATTAAAACTGAATAATTTTTAAACTGTATTTTTTCATTCCCCGAAAGCTCATACTTATTGTATAATTGGAGAAGAGGATTCGAACCTGTATCCACCGTTGAGAAATCCGAACACACTAACCATCATCACTTTGAATTATCATTTCACTAGTGGATCATTTGACTATAAAAATTTAAAAAAGGCAAGCTGGAAAACAGAAAGAATGAGGGCAACTAAATCAAAACTGACACGAAATTTATAAAACAAATCATCTCACCACATATTGTGTAAAGCGTATAGTCACTTAGTATCGGTAATAGATTTACATCGTTCCCTTTTGATTCTTTTAAAGTTGAAACCAGGTGTCGGCTTTGCTCCTCCATGACGAGGAAGAAGCTCTTCAGTATGTTGAAATGGAACGTTGGCGTCAGAATCTTGCGGCGTTGATGCCATTTGCTACCTACAGTACAGTCGGACATACATTAAAACCATTATTATGTTTTGTGACCAATCTCTTATTTCATACATTTTGTTTCTGAACGCGAATATTCAGAGCGTAACTTTTAGCTTGTGCATATACTATCAAATGGTAAGTCATCAAGTATTGGACGTAAACCTCATAAACTGTAATGATTATGAGCTGCATAATCGTTCGTAATCTTAAATATTAGACTTTTGAGATAAGGTAATTAATATGGAGGTAAACTTTCTTACGTATCATAAAATTAATGAGAAATTATTAATGCAATTTCTTTAAAACGATTTTACATAGACAAAAAAAAAACAAAAATTGTTCATACGGAGTTAGATGAAGCATTTTAAAAAACATCTATATACGAGTAAGATTATAGTGGCTATTAATATATTTTTGCATCAGAGAATAATGAGTTAAAATATTATTATAAAATGTTGCCTTAATTTCAATTTTCCTTTTAATTAGACTATTTTGTGATTTCTTCGATTATTGTTCATAATAAAATATGTAACCATACGTAATTCATACGTATCCATGCATCCATTCAACCGAAAGATGTCCACTGCTGGAAACAGGTATCCCTCAAAGATGTCCACGGCGACCGGTTTGCGCCTCCCGCATCCAGCGGATTTCCGCGACCTCCACCAGGTCGTTGTTCCACCATATGGAAGGGTCCACTCGTAAGACGCCTTTTCGGTACGCGGCAGCTATTTGAGAACGCGTTGGCCCCATTGGGGATCGGTTCTACGAGCAATGTGCCCAGCCCATTGCCACTTAAGTTTGCCAATTCTTAGAACAATGTCGGTTACTTTGACTCTTTCACGCAGGCTGAGCATAGCCCTTTCCATCGCCCTTTATGTAACTTTGAACTTTCTAATTAGACCCATTATAAGCGACCACGTCTCAGTGCTATAAGTCATCACCCGGCATCACATTACAAAAACAAAAAAAAATCGCATTGTAAAATGTGTTTCGAACCTGCACTCAGTAGTAATCCAGTTCCGAGCCAAGGTTTCAGGAATGTATAAGGCAGGCTCTTCTTGATATTCTTGGTGTTAGAAAGTACGACCTAAGAATAACAAAAAACTGAATTATAATAGATACTAAATTCAATTCCATTTACAGGTCCATTTTTATGGAGGTCCATATTAGTATGACACTGCATGTCTATTTATTAGTTGGCTTCATCATCTTCTTCCTAGCAGTATAATTATGAAGCGTTGTTTATCAGCGTATAACGACAACTTATTGGGTAACAACACGCCATTGGTTATTATTATTAATTGCCATGAAATCATTGCTATAGTGGTTGAACTTTTTTCTTTTTTTTTTACGAGTCGAATGCATTTACGCACTACCCTCACCCATTGCATTTGTGAGACCGAAGTCCCTCAATGCAATAGGTAAGGGGGTGCGGAATTCTAATGTGAACTTAACTATTTCCCGGACTAAAGTTTGAAACTCTATCGCCAATCACCTATAGGTACAATATGAGACTTGGCGTGTTTACCATCTTAGGCCGCATCATCACTTAACATCAGGTGAAATTCAAGTCAAAGCGCTGTACCTATAGAGTATAATTTAAAAAAAAAAAACACCGCATGGTTGCCTGAAAGACACATTTTTTTATAGCTGTCTCAAAATTTTGTTTTTAAATTATTTGTACATTAAAATTACGCTTACACTACCAATGATATGACATAGAAAGAAACAAATCATGTCACTTGCCTCTATATCATACGGGTTGCTTATATTTAATACCCATAACTTCATAATCTTCGTGACGTAGCGATCGCCATACTGTGTTACGTAATTTAATACTGTCAGGAAATAATTATCTGAAAAAAAAAAACATAACATAATGATTAATTAATTTTGACTCGTTAAAAACTAAATTATCTATCATCAAAAATAAGTCATAACGTAAACATTAATTTTCGTTATCGTTGATTTTTGTAAACTCATCAGGATCCATTGCCGGTATCGTTGTTTTCGAAACGATGCCAATCACTAAGATGTGTTATAGTTATGATTTTGAGTCGATGATGGCGCAGTAGGTAGTGAAAGATTCAGTGTCAATGGACGCGGGTTCGAGCTCACATATCCAACTGTAAAATCAGCCTCAGCTTTCGGTGAAGGAAAACGTCTTTAGGAAACCATAGCATGGTGTTAGGTCATTTTCTAATTTCGCTGCAGGGGGCGACGCGGCGCTTGCGAAAGCCACCCCGTGTCGCCCCCATCCCAAATGCAGCGGACGGCCCCGGGAGGTTTTAGTGGGTATTTCCGGGCTCTTCACGCCCGGGCGAGTCCCACATTGGCACGGAGCTCGTCACTCCGTGCCCCCTTACCTATTGTATTGGGGGACTTCGGTCTCACTAATACAATAGGTAAGGGTAGTGCGTAAATGCATTTCCTCCGTCAAAAAAAAAAAAAAAGGTAATTTTCTAATAATGTCCGGCTGGGTAGCTACCATCCTTCCAGGAGCATCATTTGGGAACCACTACTTCCAGGCGTAGTGTGTTTACTATCCTGAACCACATCTACACTTAACATCAGTGGTCATAGCACTAGGGATGGTGATCTGACATCGATTAATCAAAGAATCGATCTTTAAGACCAAAAAAATCGATTGTTATATTTGATATCTACCAGTGAAACGATCTTAGAACCTAGGGAGTCGAGGTATTATTTTTTTCTGGTTCTATAAGAACCATACAATTATTTATATGTAAAAATGTGGGTGCAATTAAATGTATGAAAGATTTTTACTAAATTAATTAAAAATTCAAGAGATAGCTTTTGTGTTCAATTTTTTTTACTTCTTTGTGAGATTCAAAATGTCTTTTTGTACACTATTAAGATGGCAGATAAATACCTTGCCTAATAGAAAGCAAACGCTTACAGTGTTAGTTGGATGCTTACTTGAGCAAGAGTATTGCGAGTGTACTGCCAACCATATAATCACTTAATTATACCTTTTACTTTGTTATGCTTATAAATTATTTATAAATTAAATTAAATTATAAAATAAATTATTTAAAAATGATAAAAATCGATTATTATAGTCTGTTTTGTGTCATATGGTTTCACCTATAAATATGCAAAGATAAAAGATACTTCTTTTTCTTCTCAGACTATTTAATAAAATTATTTCGGAAACAGGTTTTACCTCAGATTTTCAGTAAATGATGATTATGGTCTAATTTCGACCAACATAAGAATACTAGTTACGAATAAAATAATAAGTCGAAAATACATCGATTTTCTAGAGATCGATCTTTGAGACCTCGATTTTTTTGTGAATTGATTCATATAGTTTCAATTCGAATCGATTTAAAAATCGATCTTTTTCTGAAAGTTTCGCCATTCCTATACATCACTAAGCCTATACCGTGTAATAAAAATGATTATACAGCGGCCCTAGACGTGCTCCTTTCCCTATCTCCGCTTGTACACAACAATTTACATGGCTTTTATAAAGAAACCCTTACTCGTAGTTTAACTAACCGTTAGGTTATCTAGTACAGATTCCGCGGAATTTTAACACAGTTAAAAACTCAAGTCGAGGATTATTCCATTTTAATATAGAGACTAGACCATACAGCCTAGTTTTATGTTAGGGAACTTTTCTTACAACGCACTATATAAAAACATTTTAAATTAATAACAATACCGACTTCAAAAGAATAAACTATAAAAACTAATAATTTGCTTCTGTTTACTTTTATATATCTTTTGTTCTAATATAATTAATAATTTTGAAATCGGTGCCAACTAGGGTTAACCAATGTATTCATTTATAAATGGAAATAACTTCGTAAACTTTATTACAATTATACGAGGGTGATCTTATAGAACAATGAATCAAAATCGAATATAGTTAGCGACGTACATTCATTTACACCACTTCGTTATGCGTGAGCTGTGATTTTGAAGTCGGTTAAAAAGCCGGACATCTTTTTTTAAGCTTTCCTTCGAAGGGAGTTGTTGGGAGATTTCAGAATTCGCGCTCCGTGTGATTATCTTCAAACTTGACAATAACCAACACTATATTACGTAACGAGCAAATTTTTGTCTATTTGTCTGTGTGTTCTTTTAACAGGATTATATTTACTTGCCGTAACTTCAGCTGCTTTTATTACTCGAATAAAACTCATAAAATTGTGAACAGAACCCTATTCAATACATAGTTTTACTATCTTTGAATCTGTGACAAATATCTTTCTTTTCTTTATACGAAAAAAAATAGCACCATCTAAACATAATTTGCCAAGGGTTATTTAAAAACCGACTGTAACACTAAAACTTCATTACGAAGTGAAAAATATATGAATCATGGGCGGCGCCGCAGGCACACAGCTAGTAGACAATATACTCTAATATATATTATTTGCTTAATCCCTTGAGCACTACCCTGGCGTTTACGCCAGCTTTTTATAGTTTTCCTATTGTGTAATTTTTAATGGGTAATCGGACATATAAAATAAATATTTTAATAACAAAATATCAGATAATTTACCTGGATGTACTTTTACAAGATCCAGGGCGTTTCCAAAAAATGGTTTCCTCGGAGGTCCCGGAAGCCGTTCCAACGGATTTTCCTCATTCCTTGTGAATATCCACCAGATTATAAAGGAGAAAATCACCGATAATACCGCGAACAACATGTTCTGGAACTAACGTGTATTTTAATATACAATAAATAATAATTTATTTTAATAATCCTTACATCAAAGAGTAAGAAAGTCGTTGCTCATTTATTTATTGATTAATGATTTATTCGACAAGTTAGGAAAAGCAACTTACTTCAGCACATTAGATTCGGCAAGCAGATTTCATCAGATAGAGGTCAATAAGGTGGACATACCTAAAACTGCATTCACTACCCCATTAGGACACTTTGAGTATGGTTTATAGCCATAATTCAAGCCTTTTACATTATATAAAACGTCTATTTGTCTGTCTCTCCGTTATTTGGCTTATAACTAGAGAACTAATGCTATAAGCTACTAATTTATACGATTCTTTTTTTTTTAAATCGTTGATAACATATATATTATCTGGTCCGTTTTAAATTAAGTTTATTGCGTTAAATAGAAAGGGCAATAAAAGCAATCTCAATTATAGAAAAAAAAAAACTTTACCAAAATGACCGTGATCGTGTGCCTACTTCTTAACTGCGTAATATAGTTTTTAAATAATCATTCGAAAATAATATTTTGTTAGTGCTGTGCTGTCCATTGATTAGTATTTTGTTCATAATTTCATATTTTTTTTATTATCCTAACTAACCCTAATTATTTTCCTCAAAAAAATCGAAAAATAAAAGTACCCTAAGTTACGCGTAGTAATTTCACTAACTCCCGAAAGAAGTCCCGTCAAAATCAGTCTAACCGTTCCAAGATTAGCCGGAAGAAACAGACTGACAGACAAAAATTAAAAAAATTGCGTATTTGCTTTACGTATCGTATGGATTTATAAAAAGTTGTTACTTCAATTTTCTTTATTAGTATATACGTATAGATAATGCTAATTTGATATTATAAAAGTGGGAACTTACAACAATGTTATTTCGATGTCCACCCCAGACAGAGTTTCGCAATCGACTGAATGTAACAAATTTGTTATGTGCTTTATATATTTATACAGACATAATATACTGTCAGTCATGGTGACACCGAGATAATCTATTAATATTGCTCAGCTAACTGAGTTATAATACCTTTTTAGTGATAGACAAATTTTACAAAATAAAGTCGGGTTACTTACACCATTTATAACTCAAGAACGATTCGCCCAATATTTGTGATGTTTGATTTGTTAGATTGGTATCCGAGCCGAATACAAGAATTAAAACGCTGGTGAAATTGACGTAAAATTAAATTATTTTGTATTAATTTCGTACGGGTCGGATTTATTGATTCTGAGGCGGGTACGAAGTTCTTCGGGTCAACTAGTGTGATATATTTTAAAATTGCGATTTTTTCTAAAATTTGTAGTAAATTTATTGAAGTGAAAACTTGTGTAGCGGCGTTGAGCGATTCACGCTAAAGAAAAAACCTGTAGATTCTCGTTACAAATGCTATGACGTCACTCTTTAACATGCTACAGTATGTCATGTATAAGATGGCGATTAAGTGCTGGCGCTCAGAGATAAATATTACAATTTATACTTACGCCCCCTATCGTATGTTTTGATTATGAATAAATTAAATAAATATGTAACTATTACTTGGAGCACCACTCGATGTAAAAACCAAACAATTGTTATATTTTAGCTTGTTATTAATTTCAATTATGAAATTTAAATGCAAAAAAACAGCTTTTCCAAAGTTTCGAGTTTTCAGTTCTAACGGCAGCCCCCACGGCTAGCTCCAATCATCCCATCAACGAAAAGATAGACATAGGTCTCCCCAGATATCTCCACAACAATTGGTCTTGCACCACCCGCGCTGCTAGCAGATTCCCGCGGCCTTCACCAGGTCGTCGGTTCACCTTGTAGGGGGCCTACCCAAGCTGCGTCTTTCGGTACGCGGCAGTCATTCAAGAACCCGTTAGCCCATTGGGCATCGGTTTTTACGGACAATGTGCCCAGCCCATTGCCTCTTAAGCTTGGCAATTCTTCGGGCAATGTCGGTTACTTTGGTTCTTCTGCGGATCTCCTCATATCCTATTTGATCACGCAGTGTAACTCCGATAATAGCCTTCTCCATTGCCCTTTGGGTAACTTTGAGCTTTCTATCTATGCCATCACTGGCAGCACATACTTTGACAACTCAAAGACTTTCGTCTTGCTGCTGTATTTCTAACGAGAAGACTCTGCGTAGCTTCCCGAACGCGACCCAGTCGGATTGGATTGGATTGGACAAATAACCTCTTTCTCAAAGTTAGATCTACTTAACTGAAAGGTTTTTGTCTCAGGAATAGATCATATTTTATAGGAGTCGTCAAGTTACATTATATTAATAATAATTATGTTTTTGCTTTTTAATAAAGGTACATTGATTTAAGAATTTGCATAGTTCCACTAGGTGGACCGACGACTTGGTGAAGATCTGTAAGTAGTTACTTCATTATTTTTATCCAATCGACAGGCATTCATACACGGACTGAGCTATGTGCTTCTCTGATATATCCGAATATATCATCTGCACTTATTGTCCCCGATCTTTCCTCATTTATCAATGAATTTCGCATAATAAACTTCTTAAAAACGTACGACTTTCATCCTTATTCGAACAGTGAAATACTGAGAAAGACTCAGTTCAGTTTCTGAACCTTTTTTGCTCAATGCGCCCACTTTGAAAATATATTTTACCTAGAGCCCCCCGACGAAATTTTGTGAAATGTTAGAGTCCAAGGACATAAACGTACACGACATGAAAATTAAACACAGATAAATTACTACTGATTAAGATTTATTCTACTTATCACGTGGTATGAAATTAATATAAACAGGCTCTAAAGTTCTAAGAACGATCGCCGCCATCAGCTTTGGTCTCCAGCCCTTGATTTTGGGTTCTAGTTTAAAATTACGAAGGATCTGATACAAAAAGCATTTTATTTCCAGCATCGCATACTTTTGACCTGCAAAAATTTCATTATTTACCACCAAAGTTAACGTATGTAACGTAACTCACAAATTAACTATTAACATAACTACAATTATTGTCCAAGCAGACTGAATTCAAATTTGCTCACCAATGCAATTCCTAGGACCAGCGCTGAAAGGCACAAAAGCATACGGATGCCTTATCTCGCCATTCAGGAACCTCTCCGGCTTAAACTTATTAGGTTCCGGATACAGATCTTCGCGACGATGCAAACCATAGAGATGTACTGCTATCTCCGTCCCTTTCTTCACTAATATATCACCTGAAAATCATTATATCAGCATTTTACTAAGCTGTTACCAATTAATTAACTTCTTCGTTTAACTAGTTCAAACCTAAAGTGATGAAAACAATGATTTAATACAATTTTACTTACGCATCATGAAATTTTCGTCAACGTCCCTTCCAATTACAGGAACACTAGGATACAGTCGTAAAGTCTCTTTAATCACTGCCTCTAAGTACTTCATCTCGGAGAAATCTGATGAAATCGGTTTACCTTCACATTTCTCAAAGAAACTTTGGCATTCTTGATAAGCTTGTTCCTGTCAATTAATTGTTTTTTTTTTTAATCTAGCCCCTTGTATGAGTAACACAGTGCTGTATACATAATACTAGCTATGTTCACTGCATTCGTTCATCTGTCTAATGTTAAACAGACCGTCATAGTGACGTTAAAGAGCGTCGCGTAACCGGGATCAGCAAATTTATACCCAGAGCTACCTGGAAACTTTAGCCCTGGCAGTTGTAGCCATCCATGATGATGATGCCGAATGTTTATAGATTCTCAAATATTGGTGACTGTTACCGTTTAAGATTTGTACATTAGTTAACAATGTATGGCCGCGGCTACGCCCGCGTTTCATATATTCTACCCTGCGTTTTAATTTTTTTATAGGGAACCCTAATATTTTTTTTAATACTAAGATAAATTAAAAATATGTCACGTAAATTCAAGCACTTGTCCGTGAAAATCGGATTTTATTATTTTTTTTTTACGCGTAATCTAATTATTTTAAAAATTAAAAGTACTAAATATTTTCAAAAGTTTTTCTTCTACTAACATTGAGCAAAAATATTTCTTAGAAATTTCAATACCTGTATTTCATCAGTTTTAATTTTTTTACGCGTATGCTAATTATTTTCTAATAATTAAAGTAGCCTTAAGATACCCGGAGTAACTTCAGCTATCTAACAAAAAACATCCCGTCAAAATATGTCTAGCCGTTTCGGATATTACCCAGAACAAACATAGAGACAGACAGACAAAAATTAAAAAAAAATGTATTTTTCGTATAGGTGTTACGTACATACATTGATTTCTATTTAGTTTAGAAAAAAATAATTTTACCAAAAATTAATTTACAAACAGACACTTCAATTTTATTTATAGATCAAAAAAATTGCTGTAATTTTGGTGAGCTCGAACAAAAATATTAACTAAGCTCTAAAGAAGGCAAGTTTAAAATTTATTTTTCTCCCGTAAACGAAACACATGATCCCTGCAAGTGTTTTAAATAGATATTTTTACAAATAATTGCATGTTTATGAAAATAAGCTGTCATAAATATTAAATTAACAAAGACTATGTTTCTATAGTCTTTGTAGGTACTAAAAGTAGAAAATACTGAATTATCTTACTTGAACATCCTCGTGATCAGCCAAGAGCATCAGGCAAAACGTCAAAGCTATAGCAGTTGTATCGTGACCTCCAAACATAAATGTATTAACCTCTTCCCTTATCCCTTCTAAATCTATTTCTCCTTTTTTTTCGGCTTCCAGCAATAAATCCAATAAAGCTAATCTTTCCTTAGTCTCACTTTCTTCCCTTATCTCTGCTTTGTTCGCGCGCATAGCATGTTGCTTACGTCGCTCGATAACAACCCTTTCAGCGAATGTATCGACCGTGTTCAGATTTTTGGCAAAGTCTTTTCCCATTTGGGTTCTCTTGAAAATATAATCGTAGTGAAGCCAAAACCTTGCTCGCCTTTTGAGCATTTCATATGCTATGTTCGATATAGCATTCTTATAATCGATGGTCGCGGAAGATTGGTCTAAATCCAGCTTTGTGCCCATTGCTGTTTCTGTATACGATTTTTAAAAGCATGTTAAAAGTGAGGTTAACATAGAAGCCATACTACATCCTCGTGAAGGTCTGGTTGGCTCTAGCAGAAACAATTGAAAATCAATCAGTTTTTTATTTACCTTTCTTGCCAAAAGTAAACAGTATTATAGTTAATGAGATATCTACACCATTTCCTAAAAATATATCAGATAACAAACAAGTAAAAGCAATATACCTACTACATATAAGTATGGATATAGAGAACTCCACCGCAAATAGCGTAGAGCGTATAGTCGCTTAATAACGGTAGAAGATCTAGATCTTTTCCTCTTGATTCCTTCAAAGTTGAAACCAGGTTTAGGCTCTTCTCCTCCATGACGAGGAAGAAATTCTTCAGTATATTGAAGTGAAACGTTGGAGTTAAAATCTTACGACGTTTGTGCCATTTGCTACCTAAATATTTCGAGTACAATAATTAGGAAGATCATTAACATTCGATATCGATTCGATAACATACGAAGCGATGATGGGGCAGTGGTTAGCGCAGCCGGTTTCCGCGTTAATGATCGCGGGTTCGAACCCACCTATCTAACTCTAGAAATCAGGCTGAGATTTCGGTGTGAAGGAAAACATCGTGAGGAACCATAGCATAGCGGTAGGGCATTTTCTAACAATGCACACCTGGGTAGCTACCACCCTCAAGTTCGAAAACCTGTCGCCTAATACCAATAGGTTCGTTCCGGCAGCATCACTTGAGAACCAATATCTAGTTTTAGTGTGTGTTGTGTGTCCTCGCCAGCTCCCCGCCTTGGGAGTTACAGGCTGAGGCGTATGCCTTAAGTTATCACTCTTCAGCACGGAGAAAACAGCGAGGGGAGGTTTTAACTGGGGAAGAAGTTAGGGAGATTAGAAGGGAGTGTAAGAGGATGGTCATGATGAAATGGAAGGCGGGGCTGAGATCAGCTATATACGGGAAGCACACAACGGAAGCAATACGGCCTCATCTGCGGAAGTGGTGCCGGAGGAAATGGGGGGTGGTGTCCTACAGAATGGCACAGGTACTAACCAATCATGGCTGTTTTGGTTGGTACCTGCATCGTATTGTTAGGAAGGAAGGTAATGCATCATGTCACGAGTGTGGGGTGGGATTGGATGATGCGCGGCACACGTTAGAGGAATGTACCAAGTGGGAAGAGCAGAGAAGGATATTGGTTGGGATAGTGGGCAATGACCTCTCACTGCCAAGCATAATTGCTGCCATGATTGGCAGTGAGAGGGCATGGGATGCCGTAAAGGAATATTGTGAGGTGGTAATGGCAGCAAAGGAGGAAGCCGAAAAAATTACGGGAAAGAGACCCAGAGGCTCCCCTATGGAGAAAGAGAAGACTGGGAGGGAGGCGGCGTCAGCGGTACGATAGAGATAGCACGATGACGAGTGCTTAATTCATTCAAGGAGTTAGGAGGGGGCTCATAAGAGTCAGCTGTAGTTGGACCGCGGTCAATGCCAGTTCGGTACCGCGGTCCCCAAACAACACAGAGATGGATAAAAAAAAAAAAAAAAAAAGTTTAGGGTGTGTTACCATCCTGGACCACATCCTCGCCTAACATCAGGTGAGATTGTGGTCAAAGCACTGAACCTGTATCGTGAAAAAAAAATGATATATTTATTTCTACTTAGACTATATCATTCATTCATGCGTGAACATACGAGTAATTTCGTTCGCTAGTTAAATATAATTCGAACCTGTGCTTGACAGTAATCCAGTTCCCAACCAAGGTTTTAAGAATGTGTAAGGCAGACTCTTAGTTATATTCTTAGTATTAGAAAGTACGACCTGTAAATAATATAACATATAATTATATTACACAACCAGAACATAGTTTTAAAATAATCATTGTAAAAGACTCGTCCCTATTTTTTGTATAGTAATTATTTATTGTACCTATAAAAAGTTTCTGAGAACGCGAAACATTCATTTCAAATTGTGCATGGGAATTTTAATAAAGCTAATTATCGCGGTCAAACTATACCATAGTTTTATCTTTTTTTACTCTTGGAAACTTGAGACCCAACTCCATAATTTAAAGGTAGTGTGTTAGTACGCGGATTCTAACTGTTCCGGTCTGAAGTTTGCTACAAGTGGCTACGGAGTACCAAACAGTATTGCGCATGCGCTTTACTTACTCAGTCATCTCGTTACGTTTACTGTTTGTGTACATCTTATTTGATCAATGCCTTGCGGCAGTTACTGTTGTTGAGTTTATTTTTCGTGTATGTAAATGCACTGCCGACTTTCCGACTTAGTTCCAGAGTGGCACAGTTAAAATGCGCGTACTGTACCTTCTTAGATCACATCACCGCTTAACATTAGTTCAGATTATAGACAAACGCTAAGAAACCTATACAATACAAAAAAAAAAATTATTATGAATACGAAACCCTAAAAAAAACAAATCATACCACTCACTTCTATATCAGCCGGATTACTTATGTGCAACGACCACAGACGAGACACTTTTAAAACGAAACGATCGCCATACAGATTCGAGTATTTTAAAAACGTCTCAAATAAATTATCTGAAAAAAAAAAAAAAAAAACATATTCAGGACATAATATTTATATTTTAGGGCCTAGTATCATTTCGATATTTAATTACCTTTAAAGGTTTAATAACATTTCATCCATTCATTTATTAATTCAATTCTAAACTCCTTTCATTTAGGTGATTTAATTAGGTGGGGTGCTAGCTGAGACAAAAATATCTTCCCGTGGCTGTTGTAAAAGACGACTAACTGACAAACCAGGGAACGGGCAGCAGCATCCTCTGAGAACCACAAACACTTACTAAGACAACCAAACCACTTGCCAAGCGTGGCGATTACAGCATTTCCGCTCTTTTTGGGGGAGACCTAGGTCCAGCAGTGAATTTTGGTTGAATCAAACAAATAAGAGCTGTCAAACACACGTGGTTCATTGACGCTAAACTCAATCATCCACAATGTAGGTTTTTCAAACATTTCGACTATTGTCATTCAGTTTATACGTATCCATTTGTTCTAATTCATTTTCATTTATAGATCAAGGGTTAATTATTTTGTTAAAATAAGGCGTGTAAATAAATTTTTATATTCTATTTACATTTAAATAGCCAGAACTTAAAGCAATATGGATTCGAAGAGGAAGACTTGTTACCACGACCCCATATAAAAATGGGATAAACGCAGGGAGATCAAGATGATGATTCTATTTTCATTTGTGAAGAAAGAGTGCAATAAAAATTGATGGCTCTTTCGTCTTCGGAGAAACAAATCTTTTACTAATAAGCGAGGTATATTAGTAATTTGTTTCTCTGGAACCGGTTTTGCATATAAGTAAAGCTTTCCAAGATTAGCTACTTGGATACTTACTTTAAAAAAAAAACATCCGGACTTTAACATTTTAATAAATTTACAGAAAATTATAATAAATAACACCAAACTACGTACCTGGCTTTAATTTCATTAGTTCCAAAGTGTTTCCAATGAATGGCTTCCTCGGAGGCCCCGGGAGCCTTTCCAATGGATTCTCCTCATCTCTAGTGAAAACCCACCAGATTATCCCGAAGATCACCGAAAAAATTATCGTGGGTAACATATCGCCAATTTTCAGTCTTGTCTATGTACTTTTCTTCCCTCGGCTTCTATTTAAATTCAACGAACTTATGACATTAGTAACGTTATCTTGTCAAACATTCATAAAAATTCTGTAACAAAAAATATTAATATTACCCAAAAGCAATAACTATTATTCCCATAAGGATTAAATTTCTAAATACATCTTATAACAAATGTATATTTAACTTCATAAACGTGTAAAAAAATCCTGAACCACATAAAACTAATTAGGTATTAAAAAAGGAAATTTTCTTATCAAAAATCATAACATTTTTACCCCCTTTTCGACATTTTTAACAGGTTTCTAAGAAAATTAGCGAAAAAATGACATTAATATTAATGTATTAGTTAATCGACTGCCTCGATGTCACAGTTGTATTACGGTACGACTCTCGTACTGAGATCTCGGATTCGATCCCCGAGTCGGGGCAAGTGATATTGAGTTTTTTTCTACTCAGTATCATACCCGAATCTGAAATTTGTGCCCCATATGACGACAGGCTCGCCTCCTGTCACATCTGGGACGGAACTAAGCTCGGCGAAATGTGGGTGCTGTAGTTCGCTATTTCACCTCTGCCTAACCCTTGGGGATAAGAGGCGTGAGCTTATGTAATGTTTATTATTTAAATTAAGAAAACAATATGGACTAGCCGACATCTCATAGTAGCATCATATTATTTCTTAAAAATCTAATATAATTCTTTATAGCGTTATCATATTTCTAAAATTTTTGACGCATCTGGACTGAAATATCAAAACCTAAATAGAGTGCTAATCGCTCGACCAATCAGAGGCAATCGCGGCCATTACGTCCTTGAGAAATGCTCTGAGTCACAATTCTTGAAGCGTGTAATCCGGACCGTTGTTAATAATTTAATTTTTCTTTTGTTTCATTCTTTCTCACAGAACTAACGTTAAAACGTTTATAAAATATTTTTTAAATATGTTTCCATTTACATTCATTTAAATCAAATAAGTAACGATTTTATTCATTTAAAATACGTGCAACTCTTAATAAAGTTTTAATGAGGGCATTAAGAAGATATCCTAGCGGCATTTATTCCATACAAACATAGTTCCCTGTTTCCTCCCAGGATAATAGCATTATGGTAAATATTTTTACCAATACCAAATACTATATACACTCATCACCGCCATGCTGGTATATTTTGATTTTTTTTTTTTCATAAATTAGTTATTCTAGAAACTAAAAGCCTTTAAAAATGAAAAAAAATGCTCGATTTTTATCGTCATTTTCATACGGTTGTCAAACAAATTTGATGAATAAAATTTTAAAAAGCAAAACGGAAAGGCATAGCCAAAGTCTTTATTATTCTAAACCTGAAGGAAAATTAAAAATCAGTTCAGTTTTGGAAGAGGAATCAGAGTACTACGTGATCAGAGTGATGTTTTCGTCTATTTTGCATGCGGTAAAATCAGCCCGAGCTGCAGTTGTCCCTTTCGTCTTTTATAATTCTTTCTTTGGCGTGCAACGCGATAGCAACAGATATCTGAAACTTTTGGGGCAAGCGATTAGGTCACTCAGCCGGGAAAATGGTAGCCAGCCCATGAGCACCAAAGTGGTATGAAACTCGGCTTGGGATGCTACGGTAGATAAGGGACACTACGGATTTGCAGGGCCTTTACAGAACTTACTTGCATGTAGCGTGCAGGGGTATAAAGTGCAGTGTAATGCAAATTATGCTAGTCCATGTTTTCTGTCTTAGGGTACACAGGGAAACTCCCTAATTGGAGATCGGAACACGTCCTGGGCTGCTATCGAAGGATACGTGCGTGGTAACTAAAAAGCGATTTACCATTCTTTTGAATAAAAAATAAACCTACATACAAATATGAGATATATGTTTTGTGATTTCGGCGGCACCTCTAGTTCAACTGTCATAACACTAGATGGCACTCCAATGCCAATCTGCCCCGAGTTCAAGTACCTCGGCTCACTCCTGCAAAGCAATGGCGAAATAGACCGGACGGTAAAGCATAGAATTAACGCAGCATGGATGAAATGGCGGCAGGTTACGGCTACTACGTGTGATCCGCAAATCCCCTTTAAATTAAAGGGGAAGATTTACAAGAACATAATACGACCTGTCGTCTTGTATGAATCAGAATGTTACCCCATAAAGGTGACGGACGAAAGAAGATTACATGCAGCTGAGATGCGAATGTTGAGATGGATGTGTGCCGTGTGGGGTAACAAGAATGGACAGGATTAGGAATGAAAGAAGAAAGAAGGAATGAAATATTAGAGGAAGTTTGAAAGTGGCGACAATAACAGACAAGTTAAGAGGCGGTCGTTTATCCTGGTATGGACATGTGATGCGCAGGGAGAAAGAGAATGTTGTAAGAAAGGTATTGGATATGAATGTGGACGGTTACATGGGAAGGGGAAGACCAAAGAAAAGATGGATGGACTGTGTGAAAGATGATATGCTTAGGAAAGGAGTGAATGCGGAGATGACAACAAATAGAGAGGAATGGAAGAGGAAGACATGTTGCGCCGACCCCAAATAAAAATGGGAAAAGGGTAGGGAGATGATGATGACAAATATGAGAATCATAACTTTTTGATTGCATATCATATATAATAATAACTTAAAGGATGATGATGATAATTGGATTATTATTTTCTTAAATAGTTGATATAAAAAAGAAATATTGAGACATTTTGCCCTTTGCACAGATCGACAGTTAGCTCGCTTGTGTTCCGGCAGCATCAAATGAGAGTTGAGTGCTAGTACCTCTAGGTCCATATCCATATCAGCATTTAACATAAGATGCGCTTGTGTTCATACAATAATACATCTATACTATAAAAATAATGAAAATCCTAGAGAGTACCTAAATTAAATATAAGAAACATAACCTAATTAATTTTCCTTAGCGTAGTTATATGTAACATTAGAGTGATTTGTTTTTATTTTAAAAAAATATTAATAATTAAATAATTGACACTCACAGGAATATCTCGATGTCCAATAACGACTGAGTTCAATAGACAACCACCATTAACTGATGTTTTCTACGCGTTATATAGATAGACATATGCATTTATATACAGACTATATATACTGATTATCATGTTCAAGAAGAGATAATTTCTCAATAGTGTCGTAATACCTTTTATTATTGATAAATAAATAGATAATTTTCATAAGTTCAAAAATATTTCCATGTGGATTATGTATATACGAATATTTCAAAGAATAGAGGATCTTAAACGGTACCTAGAATAATAAATAATAATTTATTTTTGCTAATAAAATAAATTACTTGTAATATTGTTAATAAATAACTTACCTACCTATTTAAATTATAGTATTTTAATATAAAACCTATATTTCTTATGATGTTTAATATGGCGTATTTTTAAATAATATCTGGTAAACCATAGAATTAAAACAACCAGAAGGGAAGTGGTCGCATTCCGTCTTTTGTTATGTATCAATGGTTATGTAATCCCATCCAAATGCAATCCAATGCGTCCAATGCAATCCAAATACAATGCGTTTCAAATAAGAATGTGTATGGATGATTTTAAAGATTTTTGACATAAGATTTCTAGAAACCTCCTTTCTTTTTCTTAGGTAAGTTTCAATCTCATTTTAATATCATTATTATTTATAACTTATGAATGAAAACGAACATATTTAGAGTTTGAAATGTTAATAAACAATAAAAAATTGTAAAATAAGCTATTAATCGTAGTGCACATTCGAAATCAAAATAAAAAAAATCTTTATTCAATTTAGGCCATAAGGAGGCGCTTATGAACGTCTAAAAAACTACCACCGGTTCGGAAAACAACTCAGTCGAGAAGAGCGCAGGCAAGAAATTCGATCTGGTTCTTTTTGTTATAAATATAATATTTATCATTTTTTTTAATATAAAAACTATACAAATCATACTCTTAACTAATGTTAGCGGATGTACAGAGATGTGGGTTAATTCCAGACATCACTATCGTTCACGATATGATCCACCCTGTGATAACCTCTAAAACGTTTTGGCAATCAATCGTTGTTATTATTATAATTTTGGATTAAAAATGAAAAGTGACAATAAATTCACTTAGCGTAGATAAAAAAAAACCAGAAGCGATTTCATTAATTTTTAATACTAGTATCTACCAGTAAAGTTTTAATAGGGACATTAATTTGTGACTCGCATTTTCTAAAAATAAGTTACGCCACATAACTTCAGTTATCTGCCTGAAAAAGTCTCGTCAAAATCGGTCCAGCCATTGCGGAGATTAGCAGGAACAAACAAACAGGCAGACAGATAAAAAGTTGAACAATTGTGTTTTTGTTATAGATACCGTATATAAATTCAACTGTATCTAGTAAAAAGTTATTATTTTGATATTACAAACAGACACACCAATTTTTTTATATGTATAGATTTACTGAAACTATATCTTGCAATACCCACACAAAGACAATCTTATTCTTGAATATTTCATGTCTAATATTGTTGTAACTCCTAACAAAATATCGGCCGGTTTTATTATACGATGTTTTTTCAAAAATTAAATCCTTTATTCTCTAAAGTGTCAGATTTTTGTTTTGATCTCTATCTAAACTTTCAAGATTGAAATAATAAAAATAAAAATCTTTGACCTTTGACCAAAATTTAACCTGATGTTAAGTGACGATGTGGTCCAGGATAGCAAACACAAAAACCTAGAAGTACTTGTTATCAAGTATTTATGCCGGGACACGCTTATTGAAGCTAGATTCTCACACTTAAAGGTACCCAGGCGTAAGTTATTAAAAAATAGGTCAACCATCATGCTATGAATTCCTCACGATGTTTACCTTCACCGAAACTGCAGGCTCATTTATAGAATTATCTATAGACGGATTCGAACCTAAGTCCATCGACACGGAATCCCAACCCACTACCAACTGAACCGTGATCGCTTCAAGACGTACTCTTGTACTAGTTGCTATTCTCGATTGAAGAATATCTTTAGTAGTAACAATTATGAACTAGATTTATAAATCTGATGAAGATTCAAAGTCCTGAGGTCGGAACGAAAAAAAAAAAAATCTAACCGGATACTACACGGCCTTATCCGTCCGGCTGCTAAGATTACACGAACCTAGTAAACAAATACACGTTAAATAAATAAAGTCGCTATCATACTCGGAACAATTAATACTTTCGAAGGATTCCAAAAGTCCAGAAACATGCACAGTCATGGTGACGCGGCTACGTCCGCAAATATACGAAGATTGACTTATCTTATGTGTATTGAACATTACCTAAAATATTCGAGAATAGAGTTATAATTCCCGCAAACTGAGCGCGTAAATGAGAAACGCTATACGATGCACTCAGACATTTATTCTTGATTGCGAAACCGTTCCGCTTGGTTGAAACTCTTATCAAAAATTATTATCACAACAGTCAATCCAGACGCAGTAACCCGACAGAATACAAGAACCCTTAGAGTCTAGAAGGTTAGCATAAGAGTAACAACCTACGCACATCGTCCGTGTGCAACCAATACTCTTGCTTTCTAACTATTAATTTTCGCTTTCATGTTTAATACTAATTATTAACCATTTATTTGTCAATCTACTTTGCGATAATGTATAAAACATTGTTTAGACATTGTTTTTAAACCCTTTAACCCTGATTCCATTGTTTAGACCTTTTAGTCTGGGAGTTATTAATTCATTTAAAGCACTGTTTCTCAACCTTATTTGCTCACCGTCCACTTTGAGAATACGTTGTTTTCTAGAGTCCTCAACATTATTTTCTTGCCTTTTTTAAACTACCCACAAGCTTCCACAAATTGTCTATTTACAAAAGAAACTCAATTCGACGAGTACGATGTTGGGGGAGGTTTGTTACGTGGTAATTTATTTCAGTTTTTTAAGGATTTTAGACTAAACTAACTTCCGCGAGGTGAAACTGAAATAATTGATATACTTATGAATTAACATATCTATTTTAAATAGAAAGCTTTACAGAAAATAAAATCAATAACTTCACAATAAATAATAATTATAAATTATAATGAGTTTTCAAGATATTCTTAATCTATTAAACAAAATATAGATTATACGAGTATATTATTGATAATAACAGGATATTATTATTTATCTATATTTTCTCCGTTCGCGTAATATTTTTTCTGTTCCTTACATTTATTCACTGCGTAATATAGTTATTAAATAATCATAAGAAAATAATTGACCTTATTTTTTGTACGGGCCCTAAATTATTTTGGTAGTAACAGATATTTCTCACACTTGCCAGTAAAACTGACCCTTGAATCGGAGTTTGTTTACAACTTTATGAGCTTTAATTTTTACACGGAACCCTAATAACCAGTAGCATAAGTGACATCCCTTAACTTCAGCTAAATGCCAGAAAAGGTTCCATCAAAATCCGTGCGGTGGCGGCCCAAAACGTGTTCCGTTCCCCTGGGGACGCTCTCGACGCCACTACTAGCGCGAGACAGTGACACTGCCCATGCATCAAGCATTACACGCACAACACTGCATACACACTCCTGCACATAACACACAGGTACATAGATCCTGTAAAGGACCTATTTTTATTAATAAATAAAAAATGTAGGGATTAACTAGAATCAAAATTCCGCAGGAATTTTCACACACATGTAACGGTCAGGCCGAGGTTTGTATCACTTTAGTGCCCTTGTGCTAATTACCTTTTGCGGCAAAACTTACGGTGAAGCTGCAAAGTCCCTTTCAGTCAACAGCATTAGTTAGGTTAGAAAAAAAAGAATTCAATATCGGTCTAACCGTTCCGGAGATTAATCGGAACAAACAAACAGAATAGTAGAATACAGTACCTCTTATATTCGCAGTCTCCTATTTATATGGTACTTTATAGCCGTAGATTTTAACTTCTGCCATGTGTTTTCATTTTATTTAGTACTTTAATTTATTATCAATAAATAAAATGGTTAGTCTACTTTGCTTACTTTCACAGCTTAATGTCTTACGGTATTTTGCTGTGGGGTACAGCAGCAGAGGTAGACACCATCTTTACGTTACAAAAGAGAGCTGTTCGAGCAATATATAATATGGGACCTCGCGAATCTCTAAAGAACAAGTTTCAAGAATATGATATCTTAACTTTGCCCTCCCAATACATCTTCGATAACTTAATGCATATTCGTAAAAATTTAGACAAGCTAGATCTAGTGAATGATCGTCATAATTTTAATATTAGAAGTAAAGACAAGTTATCCGGAACCACGCTTTAAGTTAAGTAAGTGTAATAAAAGCTTTATAGGTAATAGTATTCGGTTTTACAATAAGATCCCAAGTAACATTACCGAGTTACCTGACAATAAGTTCAAGTATTATGTCAAGCAAGTTTTAATCTCAAAAGGTTATTACAGGGTGGATCATTACGTGAACGATAGTGATGTCTGGAATTAACCCACTCTCATCTCTGTGCTTCCACTAACATTATTAAAACTACGATTTGTATAGTTTTTTATTTATGGAAAAAAAAAGAACCAGATCGAGTTTCTTGCCGGCTCTTCTCGACTGGGTTGTTTTCCGAACCGGTGGTATTGTTTTAGACGTTCAAAAGCGCCTTCTTAGGGCCTAAATTGAATAAATAAATTTTGACTTTGATTTTGAAAAGAAAAGGAAACAGTACTTTTTCCATCGATTTTGCGTGAATTATTATGATCTAATTTCGACCAGCGGGCGATAATTCACTACCTATTTAAAACCACAAAAGGTCAAAGTTCATGTTCGAATTCCAAAGTCCAACAAACACGTCACGCAGAAACGTAGTAAACGCTGCGTCATGAGTAGTCAGCACAACCATTATCGTAGATATTACAAAAAAGTACGAATCAGTTGTATGCCGTATTAAGTTGGTATGCATTATCTATGTTTATTAATTCAAATGATAAGCGTCAATACGAATGAATATCGTAATACATTAAATTTAACTTAAGTTTACCTCGCCTTCTAAATATAACAATAATTTTAAGTTAACCTTAATATTAGCTACCAAAGTTAAGTAATAGCGTTAGAGTTTTACAATAAAATTCCGAAGCACATTACCTATTTACCTGATAATAATTCCAGCATTCAATTTTTATTACATTTTGACTCGACTGGTTTTTTGACCAGCTGTTTTATCTTAAGTTTTAAACTGAATTATTGACGATTTGTGACACGAATTATGGCCTTATAGTTTTAACATAGTTTTTAACATAGTTTTTTAAAATTTTTAACGATGATCTTTCATATTACTGTATAAATTGAAATAGACGGATGTATGTATAATAAATTGTATTAATATAAGAAATCGAAAAGAACGTAGCTAAAGAAATAATAAAAGAGCACTCAAAATGAAACATTAAGATATAAAGCAAAAGAACATGCTAATAAATAATAAAAAAGAGCACAACATACTGAAAACTTATTTGCAGTGACAAGGTCCCTGGTCACGCCAGGGGAGATGCCGGAGCATTTAAAAAAAAAAAAATAAAAAAAAATTCTATCCACAATGTCAAGCAAGTTTTAATTTTTAATAAGTGATGTCTGGAAATTACACTCTGCTCCGTGCATCTTCTATCTAATCTTTGTAACTCTGGGTAGATGCATAAAAAAAAAAACCAGATCGAGTTTCTTGCCCGCTCTTTTCGATTTTTCGATAACTGTGTTGTTTTCGAAACCAGTGGTAGTGTTTTGAAGTTACAATTGCCTTATCAGGGCCTAAATCGAATTAACGATCGAAGTGTTTTTATATATTTGATTGATAGGATTTTAGCTATGCTGAATTCCGCCGAATTGCATACTAGTAACAAATTGAACCGAAGTCAATGGTGTCCATTCCATGTCTGAGGATCCTATGCTCTCACCATAAAGCACGGTGAAGCTGTCAAGGTATTTCAAGTCAACGGCTTTAATCAATGCGTAATGAGTTGGAGTGACGATGATGAAAGTACGGAATTCAGCAACAAAGACAGAGAAAGAGATGTTTAGTTGTTTTGGACACGTACGTGGAGAGAATAGATGAGAGATTATTGACGAAACGAAATTTATAAGACAAGGGTGACTAGGCGGTAAGGGTCGATCTAGGCAAATGATGTTTTAATATGAATAAAGATAAACACTATTTGCGCATTATATAAATATATATACAAAAATGTATTCTAGATGTTATTACAGAGTATATACAAAAATCGTAACAAATTTCATCCGATTCGGTCGAATAGTTTTTCTGTGATTGACGATCAAATTAATAAAAAGAGAGACAAAAATTTAAAAAAAAAACCATCGAAATGTGTTCTGTTGTCTATTCTGAACTCCGTCATGGTTTTATTCTGAAATATCTTCAATGTACAGATTTCGTCATTCTAGTCTTTTATTATAAGTATATAGAGAAGGGAATTAAAATCAATAAGAAAAATAAAATATGTAATCTTTATAAATAGATAAACCGTATATAGGTACTTGTGATAATATGTAACATAAGTAATTAAGTCAGTCTGAACTTTGAATTACAGTACAAAAATATGTTCTATTAAGCCTATTAAATTAATTATTATTAATAAATTGATAAACTGTTAGTAGAGTACCATTTGTATTTCCGCGTCCGTTGAATACAATATTGTCATGTGATCAAACATATCATCGCAAAACATCGCAGGTGATATAGAATGTTTTTCATTTCTCTTAATTGTAAAAGGATATCAACGTTCAGATATTAGGTAATTATTATTTGTTAATCCTTCTATTATCTATAGCTATAGAGTATGGATTTAAAAAACATTAAAAAAGTTAATAAACCTTTATCCCGACTACGGAAAACAATACTTAAAAATTACCATAGTAACGAGTTGTTTGACACCTTATTCGTCAAAATCGCATGAATAGTTTAGGCGCTAAGGAGAAACAAACGTAAATACATAGACTGGAAAAATCATGACCCTTCCTTTTGGCTTCGCCGTAGTCGTGTACAAAAAGGTTGAAAGTATCCATAACCCACGAGTATGTATGAAAACGCTCATGAAAGTAGAAGAAGCAAAAGAGGATGTTTTAAGATCGTAGTAAATGGAAGGACACATTGCATAGTACATATATATTAAATAGATTAGCACCTAAATTTTAAAATCCCATACCTTTTACATAAGTGGAAAACTTAGTTACACAGTTAGAAACTTTTATTATGAATCATGATGAGTTTCAATTAGTCTTACAGAAATTATAATATTATTAAGCATTTTAAACATTAAAATTTTAAAACATAAAAATAATAAAAAAACTAGTAAAAGTAGAATCATCAAGTTAAATTCAATCGAACCGATTCATTTATTCGTTTTCCAGGTAAGTGTTTAAATTCGTAAGAAATATCTTTGTTTTCTGTTTATTGTCAAAAATAATTTGGGGCATATATACAAAAATTAAGGTCAATTTTAATAATTGTTATAAAAAAAAAAGTAGATTAAATTGGCAGTGAATAATTGAAAAATTGATACGCGGGCACAGCCGTGGAAACAGCTAGTATATATATATATATATATATGAAGTGAAGTAGCGAACTACAACCACCCACATTTCGCCGAGCTTAGTTCCGTCCCAGATGTGACAGGAGGCGAGCCTGTCTCCATATCGGGCACAAATTCCAAACTCCTGGATGATACTGAGTAGAAAAAACCCCATATCACTTGACCCGACCCGGGGATCGAACCCGAGACCTCAGAACGGCAGTCGTATGTAATACAACTGCGCTACCGAGGCAGTTATATATATATATCTATATATATATATATATATATATATATATATATATATATATATATATATATATATATGGCGAATAATGTACAATACATATAGGGTAATTTTAAAAGTATTACGTATGGTATATCTGTCTTCAAAAAAGGGAACACAACTTCCATAGGAAGAACTAACATTATAATCTAAGTTCATACATATATACGATTTGAATTTTATCTTCGCTAATGGCAAAGAACAGGAAAAAATATCAAAATTGTGTCATACGGCATTATAACTCGAAAACATTCTGTTCAATGGAGAATATTGTCCAACATTGGTTTTACATTGCGGTATGAAGAAAGTTTTTTTATTAATTTTGCGACTAACTAGACCGAGGTACTTCATTTATTTAGTTTCCCAAGCAAGTCCTCGCAATCAACAATCCCATGTATCAGTTTATACAAAAGGATAATATCCGTAGCCTTCCGTCTTTCATATAATTCTATAATGTATCAGTCTAGATTCATATGAATTTAAAGTTTCACATTTATTATCTGAATAAGCTAGATCAGTGATTCTCAACCGCTGTGCCGCGGCACTTTTGTGTGCCGCCAAATTTTGCAAATATATATAATAATGTAAATATTATTAAATTATATCATTTAAAAAGAAAAATATTTTTAACAACATCAATTCAAGTATGCAAGGGCCTAATGAAAATATCTTAAACTCAACCGATAAGCTGGTGGTATTCAAAAAACAAATAACTTTATGGAAAAATAAAGCTCAGGAAGGCAATTTAGAAAAGTTTGAGTCAGTCCCTAAAGACAGTTATAAAACTATTAAATTAATTTTTGTTGATCATTTGATAACATTAGAGGAGAGAATTATTCATTATTTCCCAAAATTAGATATTAAGAAATTTGATTGGGTTCGTAATCCATTTCTCATAACGGATACTTCTGTATTTGACTTAACTTTGAATGAAGAGGAAGAACTCATTTTGCTTCCCAATAATCCAGATTTAATTTTAAAAAAATTCAGAAGAATCAATTAATTCATTTTGGATTAACATCACATGCGATTATCCAATGATAGTCAAAAAGGTTTAAACATATTATTACAATTTTCCACAGTTTATTTGTGTGAATTCGGATTTTTAGCATTAGCCAACATTAAAACTAAAAAAAGATCAAGATTGTTAAATGTAGAAGACGATATGAGAGTAGCATTGTCATTTTTACGACCAAATATAAATGAAATTATGAAAAAACAAAAAGCTCAAATTTCGCATTAAAAATATTTTTATTTTTAGTAAGTAAATAATTTTTATCTTTTTCTTTGTGTGCCGCCAAATTTTGAAATCGTTAAATATGTGCCGCAACAAAAAAAAGGTTGAGAATCACTGAGCTAGTTGATTTACAAAACGTACTCACTCAATTTTATTCGAGAGTACTTCGTAACATGGGTTCCACACTTGGCTTCCATATTCTAAGATACTACGTATGATCGAATTGTACTCTGAAATAGTAACCTTTGGGTCACTAAACGATTTGAGCTGTCTAGAAATAAAACCTAACAATGAGCTTTACGTATAATTTACATATATGACTGAATACGCTGTTACCCTGAAGAATCTTTGCAGCTTCCGTTGAAGGAACTCAGCCGAGAATGGTAAATATTTTCATTAAATTGGATGACAATGAAGTTTTATTAGAGAAACAGAAGCAGGAGACATTTTTCATAATCCATAATGCCTAATTTGGCACATTTCCATTTTATTTGTATTGGCACAACATTTTGTATTTAAAAACTAAATTAAGACAATAAAAAAGATAATAAAGACATATTTTTAATAAAAACAAATCAGTCAAGGATCTGGCGATGCATATGTGAGGCCGATATTCCTCAGCTCGCAGTCCTCCTGCATAAAATCCTTCATCAGTAACTTCTTCAAGGCAGTTCGACGAACCTGTTGTTTAAAAATATTTATTTGGAATCAATCAATCAACAGACTTTATTATTCAATTCAAGACCCTAAAAAGGCGATTATGAACGTCAAAAAATTACCACCGGTACGGAAGAGCGCAGACAAGAAAATCCAACTATTTTTTTTTTGTACATATGTATGTATATGTAAATATATTTGTAAATATAAATCTATACAATTCATAATTACAGAGAGGAGTGTATGCTTCCAGGTAATTCTCTAAACTAAACTTAATTTTTACATAAAATAGAAAGTGGCGATTTATTTTGTGAGCTGTATAAGAGATTTGAATTTTATGTTAAGTCATTACTTCATACATATCTAGAACAAAGAAGTAAGTATGTACCTATAATAGGTACCTAATCTTTAGACGCACTCCAGGGTTGGCAGAGGACATGCCTATATGCATTTCCCACGTAAAAAAGGTACCTTATGCTATGCACCATAACAAGAGATTACCTAAATATGAAACTACCATTTTAAATCACGGTGGTGTCAAGATTCAGAATGAAAATTGTTACAAATGTAAACTAATCATTTTTAATTAGCAAAAGAGTTCGTTTTTCTAATTGCTTTTACATTCAACATTTTAAAACTGAAAACGTAAATACAGCCCATGACTACTTGATTTACGTTTAGGCCCATGAGGCCCGAGGTTAGGAGACATGATTTTAGGAGCGCCGTATTTTCGGAAGGCGAAAAAAAAAATTATGGACAATAATGCAAGAAATATATGTTAAAGATCACGTGTATTCATTTTTGCCTAGAATACGCGATATGTCGCGCGAAACGAAACGTGGCGCGTGCCCTTGAAACGCTGTTACCAGCCTGAACAACATTTTCAAGAATTCGATTAAAATATATCTGTATTAAGAGGACATGCGGTCAGAAAAGTACATATTTCAGAAATCTATTGCTATCGTGTTGCGCCCCGTAAAAAGAATTATAAAACACAAAAATGACAACAAAAACTCGGTCTGATTTTACCGTTTGCAAAATAGACGAAAACATCACTTCGTGGAACCCTGTTTCCTCCTCCTTGCTTTTATAAATTTTATCCATAAAATTTGTATGAAGAACGTCTGAAAATGACAGTAAAAGTCGAGTATATTTTTCATTTTCAAAGGCTTCTAGTTTCTAACGATATTGTCTATGGAGGAAACAGGAGACTACGTTTGTATGGAATTAATGCCGCTACCATATCCTCTTAACGTATAATATATCTTGTGTACCAAAACAAAATACACGCGGTTTTGGGTGGAGAGGCGAGTCAGTCTAAAACCTCATCACCAGATGGAAGGGGTGGGATTGTAAAGTCGTTAAAAAACATAATTTAATTAATTAACGACTCATAATATGCAAAAAGTGCACAAAGTGAAAATACAAAGCTGATCCAGGGTCAAATCCCACAAAAAATGTGATAAAGCCAACTTTTGCCCTTATAAAGTTTTGATAGTCACTTCATGGCGTAATTCATGACAGCTTCCTTGAATTCGCTCAAACAATAACAAGAAATGTTTAGTATGCAAAACTCCGAACAATAATGGCAAAACTCCGACTCTTCAGTTGATCTTTATTTACCACTAGCTGTGTGCCTGCGGCTGCGCCCGCGTTCCATATATTTTTCACTGCATAATATAGTTTTTGAGTTTTAGATTGAGAAAAGGAAATGAACGCCAACAACACAAAAGGGGTAAAAAAACCCCGATCCCGAAAAAAGTATAAATTAAGATTACGCTTGAAAACTTTTATCAAATAAATAAAGGTACAAATGTAAACAAATGAAAGTTTTCTGCTCAAAATTACAAAATTAAATGATTGCTTGACTAAAGTATTATTAAAATGGATTTTTTAAAAATAAAATTCAATACTTTATATAAAATAAAAATCCATTTCCCTAAATTGCAAGACCTCTTAAGCAAAGTCCAAGGTATTTAATAAAATGAGCCAACAATTTGATGTTCATCGTCAATTTTGACGATTTTCAAAAATTCTAAATTTTACAAAATCGATGTTTTCTATTTTTTTATAAATAAATATAGCACCAAGTATCCTCTTTGAAATGAACAGTGGCCTATTTCTGTAACTAATTTGCATAACTTTTGACAAAAAATCCTTAATTATTTTCCTTTGGCAGAACTTCGTTATAGGATAAAGGAAAACTTCTGACCAAAATTTGTCCAAATCGAAAAGGGTTGATTTTAACTATTTGTCGATTTGAGGTGGAATGACCCATATAAATAAATAAATATTTTGACATTACAAACAGACCCTTCAATTTTATTTATTAATATAGATAGTATCAAACAGGCATGCAGTTCACCTGGTGTTAAGTGATCACCGCAATCTATAGCTGTTTGTATCTGAGCTGAAAAAGTACTGTAGGTGTTCTTATTCATTTATCTGTAGAAGCAAACAATTTTTAACAGGTCTTCCTACCGAAGCACTGCTCTGTGTCTGCTTATGCTTAAAAATAATAAAAAATATATGTACAGCCAAGGTCTGCCACTTAGCTTGGCGTAACTCTTCGCGTATGAACATCATCTCGGGACGAAGATCTCGATGTAAGTACGGATCCATGTCGATCTTCAACTTGGGATCAATACCAGCCAGCTGTTGGTCGCTAGAATAAAAATAACACATAAACTAATTTTTATTTAAAAATATGAACCCAATATAATTTGTGGTGCCTTTATGTTGTCAACCCTGTCTCTAATAAACTAAATATTATGGTTGAGAAAAATTAAGTATAATAAATTAAAATGTTATAGTAAAACCTCGTCGAATTAAACCTACATTTTGCTTTTACAATGTCTTATTAATTACTAACAATCTAGCCCCGACATCCGCTTCTAAAACTCCAGCTTCCTCTAACTTCTCAGGCTGAGTTCCTTCCTCATCCGTAGACATTATTGTAGTATCTTATCGTATTTCAAATAAAAATATATAAAACGACCGGCAGTAGGTAGTTTGCTGTGTGTATAATATTTAACGATTTATTGACATTGCGACTTCGATCGTCACTCATGAGACAGATCTCATAAGTTTGATCCAAGGAGTTTTATGAAAATTTGAAATAAGAACAAAATTGGGTTTTCTATATACCGCCATCTACTGTTCGATATGAAAATTATTTAAGGCTATCAAATAATGACTAAACAAATAGTTGACGTTCAGATATTTACCTAAATCGTTTATTTAATCATAAATTTATTTCGATCTTGTTATTCTTAACAATAATAATATATAATTAAAGGAATTATTTGTTTGTGAATATTTCTATAAAATTATAATAACAAAATACGCCAATGAGTCATCACATGTCATGTTTCCGAACGCACTCGCACTCTGGTAAAAGGGTGAGTGAACCGCCTCATTGTTATTTATTGCATTTGACTCTATTATTACATCAAATTAGCCGTATTACTGGCACAACGAGTGCAATAACATAGGTCGCGACAGCCATGCCGTTGTGATTAATAATACGAGAGGTGTGGCACGACTGGGGCGTTGTTCTAGTGCTGTGACATTGTGTGGAAAAATATTTTGTCCATCCCGTAAGATGACCGAGTACAAGTTAGTTGTCGTCGGCGCAGGTGGTGTTGGTAAATCAGCATTGACTATACAGTTGATACAGAATCACTTCGTTGACGAATACGATCCCACGATAGAGGATTCGTATCGTAAACAAGTGGTAATTGATGGTGAAACGTGTTTACTGGATATATTGGACACGGCCGGGCAAGAAGAGTACTCCGCTATGAGAGACCAGTATATGCGAACCGGGGAGGGTTTCCTGCTAGTGTTCGCTGTGAACAGTGCTAAAAGTTTCGAGGACATTGGATCGTATCGGGAGCAGATAAAACGGGTGAAGGACGCCGAGGAGGTACCCATGGTTCTTGTGGGTAACAAGTGCGACTTACAAGCGTGGGCGGTCGACATGACGCAGGCGAGAGAGGTGAGCTTTGTTTATTTAGGTTAGTGAAAGGTATTAAAAAAAACCAAAACAATCATATAAATACTCATTTCTATCTACAAGATAAATTTTTCAGGTAAATATTCCACTGGAAGTTATATTTATTGACATATATTTATAATGATATATAATATTTGAGTTAATTTAAAAAAAAAACATGTATAACTCTTGAAATAATATTCAAGGTGGGTTTGAATCTGGTCACACTATCCACTGAGACTTCATTGCTCGAACCCATAGTGAGTGGCCGAGTGTTGGGTATGTTATGAATACAAGGGTTGGTGTGTGTTTGTGTGTGTGAAGGCAAGACCCTTTTATAAAGATATAGAAGTATCAAAAAACTTTTTGCATTTTTTTTAAGTTATAACTTCTTGAACATGGTTGAGCGATTCTTGGTAGGTAAAAATGTATATATTCGGTTTACCAATGCGATGCTGTCAGCAATCTACATGCTACAGTATGTTAACATTTAAAAATCAGACCAATGTTAGGTTATGTTAACAATTTCTGTGAACAAATGAAAACAAAAGTATTACCATAGTTTCGAGTTTTCACTGCTGTCAGCAGTTCCCATGGCTGCATAGTTTTCCTTTACCACAAGCCATATTATCCATATTATGAGAACTTCACACTTTTCAAATTTTCTTTATTTTTCTTGTCAAATTCTTATAATACTTGAAGTATATACTCTGTGCCAAAAAATATTATCATTTTAACATTTTTATCCTTGGCACCTTTGTCATCAATTTGTTAATGAATTCTTACATTTTATAATAATTTTCAAGGAGAACTTAATTAATAAAAGGTTGGTTTACTGGTCTTCATTGACTAGGTTTCTATCACAAATGTCTTGCTGCCCTTCTCCAACTTCCTGTCTGGAAAAGTTCTATTAGCTACTGTAAGGAAAAATATGCTCCATCTTAAAATGTAATGGTGCTTAAATTGCACTAGATCCTAACCCTTTAGGGTTATGTATCTCTGTCCATATCTTACCTGTCATGAACAAAAGAGTTTTCTGAGACATCAAAATTATAAAGTGTTTGTTGAAATATCAAAGTTTTTAATGAGTTTACTTAGCACAGTATAAATATAGAGAACAGTATAGAAACTACCTACAATTGCTCGAAACAGCACACACAAACATGCGTATCAAGGAGTCCCCTAAGCAGTTATCGTCGGCTGTCAGTAGCGAGTGCCACATCAAGACAAGTGGTCACATACAAGTTTATCTCCTGAATCTTTTAAAATGTGTAGTACACGGCTGTTTGAAATTGGCTTCTTCATATTCTAAACTTCCTGGTGATATTGAAAGGTTAAGAATGATTTATTGGTTTATTAAACAAGCTCCTACACATACACCCCCTCTGATGAAAATGGCAAAGATGTATATGATGTGTGAATTACAATATATCTTATATAGAAAAAAAATTCATTCATTGGTTATGGTAATGACAAAATTAAAGTTTAATCTATAGTTCTCCAAGTTGTGTGTTAACATTAAACTGTTTTTTCGTGTTTTAAATTATCATCTTTTGCTGATATTAACCAAAGCCTAAGGATTACCTATTTCATATGTAACCTAGCTATTTCAATTCAGTCGATTGATGACTATTGAACAATAATGTTTCAATAATGAAGTCAAACATTATCAAAAATCAATAATTCGACCCTACTGCTTCAATGGAGAGTAGGTAATTATTTCATCAACTAGGCTTAGTTTCCATACTGTTCTGTGAATTGTGGCAGTAGTGAATATATCTCTATAACTATTTGTTTACATATTTTTTCTGTAACAGAATTCCATGGATATGCCTTTTAAAACAATAAATTCAGTGTATTTGCATATCACATGGCATGCATTCAAATCTATATTAATCAAAAAAAAGTTGAAGTGTCTATTTGTAATGTCAAAATATTGTTTTTACTAAATAAAACAAATGTATATACAATACCTATACTATACAAATAATGTTTGTCTGTCTGTTTGTTCAGAGTATGGATCTCCAGGATGGCTGGACCTATTTTGATGGGACTTTTTGGTAGATAGCTGAAGTTACTCTCCCTAACTTAGGGTACTTTTATTTTTCTAAAATAATTAAGGTTCTGCATAAAAAAAATAAAACTCATGACATTATGAATAAAATCTGATTCAATGCATAGTTTTTTTTCTGGCAGGTATTTAAATTTGTGAGAAATGTCTTTGCTTAATGGTACTTAGTCACAAAAAAAAATATTCTTGGAAAATAATTAGGGTTCCCTATAAAAAAATTAAAAAATATATTACACAATGAAAAATTTATGAAATGCGGACACACAGCTAGTCTTAATAATAAACCTAAGCAGTAGGTTAAAGAAAACATTGTGACCAAATCACATAATAGGGTATTTTCTAAAGGTCTATCTATCACCTTCTTGTTGAAAACCTGTCTTATCACTACTACTTATCTCTGGTATCTGATTAGGTAGTATCATTTTGAGAAAAAATATTTTTTGGAAATTTATTTGAAAAACGAATAACATGTATGTTAACTTAGGGTCTCATCTGGGTGATAATGTTCCCTTTTTGGTGTTCGAGACTTTCAGGGAGCTGTAAAAAACCCAAAGAAAATTAGGGGGTGCTGAGATACGGCAGAAGGGGTGTGGACAGATTAAAAATATTGTCTAAAAAGGCAAAAAAAATTAGGATGCAAATCTAGAAATAACATATTCTCAAAGTGGGCAGTGTGTAAAATAAGTTTGTGAAACTGTGTTCTTTAATAATATTATAAAGAGAAAATATTTGTTTTTTATAAATATTAATATTATGGCCTCTTTTTAACGACTTCAAAAAGGAAGAGGTTATTAATTCTTATTAGGTTTTTTAATTCTAGGTTTTATTTAATTTAGGTCTAATTAGGTTTTGTATGTTTGTTAGGCGATTTCTCTTCTCCATAATTTCTGAACCGAATTGCAAAACTTTTTTTTTTTATCCAACAAGTACACTTCCTATGTGGTCCCATCTCCACTAGATCAGGATCTGTGGAACTCAGGAAAATTGAGAACAACTCTCGCCTATTATATTCACATGTGTTTCATATATTTGTTTCCAAAGTTATGAAGTAGGTTTCACAGTTATACCTAAAAATACATAATTAAAAACAAAACTGACTTTAAAAGAATAAAGTACAAAAATACACCAAAAAGTTAATAAATAATTATTTTATTAATTTGGTTTCTTAATTTTGGAGTCGGTGCCAGCTAGAGTTAACCAATGTACTCATTTACAAATGGAAATAAACCTAAACTTTATCTTTAACTATAACCTAAACAATTACACATAAGCTAAATAAAGGGCAAGGATGATTTTAAAGAACAAACAATTGAAATTAAATATAATTAGCGGCATACATTTGCACCACTTTGTTAAACATAAGCTGGCACGGATTTTAAAATTAATGAACCAGATTAATAACGTAATTGTTTATTGACTCTGTAGTGTATTTTTATAATTTATTCTTTTGAAGTCGTTTCTTTTTTCAATTTAAAAAGTTTTATACCAAGTTTATTCCCTAAACTATGAGACTAAAAAAATTATCCTAAAGAATTATTCCCAATAAATTATTAATTTTTAGTAAGGGTCAATATTCTCCTCATTTAGGTTATTTTATGTTTTTTATTGTCTTTTAGTGTAAATAGCATCCAGTCATATTTTATATAAGTGTTGGTATATGATGGATATATGTCTATTATTTTCAATTTTGTGCTGTATCACATTACTTAAATATTTAACACATGAACTGATTTAAGTTAAATATACCAAGAGAATATGCAGTTGATCATTATTTTTATTGGCATAATTGATTGATTATTGTCAATCCTCATAATTTATCATGTAATATAATATGTACTTAGATATGGCTGGTGTGAGACAACAATTGATAGTGTGATTGGATTCTTCATAAATGGATGTCTTCTATCCAATTATGTAATTAGCCGGAGCTCTTTGGTGAAGGCAAACATGAGTGAGTCAATCATAGCATGGTGGCAAAATGTTTTTTCTAACGCAGCCTTAAAGAACTTAGCATAACTGCTACCATGTAAATAAATCTAAAATTAAAAATTAATTTCCATTTGCTATGTTTTATTCAATTAATTATATCTCAGTATTTCCTTCTAGAGTTGTTCTCTAGAGTAAACATCTAAATGGCTAAACATGATATAAACTCCTTGTAATTTTCACCCCTCTTATAAGTTACATAAATAATAAAGCGCATTATGGTTGATATAAATTCTTTAACATTATATATGGACACAAAATAAATTTATTAAATCTCAATAGTGAAAAATTTGTTACAAGTAACCAAATCAGAATTTAAAAAACCCTGTTCTAAATTGAATAGGTGATTAGGATCATCGGAAACATCTCAGTCAAGTTGATTAACAAGTCCAGTCCAAGGACAACGGTCAAGTCAGTCAATTAACAACATGAAATCGATAGATTTTTTTTTTGTAAGAAACATTTTACAAATAAGTAAAAACGTAATAAATAAATAAATTCCTGTGTTCTCTATAAATATAAACTTACGTAAATAAAGGATTAGTCACTGGAACAATAAAATTAATTTGCGGTAGTGAACCTTAAGCACCAGCAACTCTGTGCGACAGATGAACCGACATTATAGCATTACTCATTTTGACTGATATTTTAATAGAACAGTGCTCATCTTTTATTTTGGTATGTTAACGTTTTGATTTTATTTCCCCTTAAAGAGCCTGGATTAAATTACTTCTCTTGTTATCTTGTAGGGCAAAAAAGTAAATTTATAGTACTTAAATAGATAAACTTAACTGCCTCGGTAGCGCAGTTGTATTACATACGACTGCCGTTCTGAGGTCTCGGGTTCGATCCCCGGGTCGGGTCAAGTGATATTGGGTTTTTTCTACTCAGTATCATCCCGGAGTTTGGAATTTGTGCCCGATATGGCGACAGGCTCGCCCCCTGTCACATCTGGGACGGAACTAAGCTCGGCGAAATGTGGGTGGTGTAGTTCGCTACTTCACCTCTGCCTAACCCTTCGTGGAAAACAGGCGTGAGCATATGTATGTATGTATGTATGTAAATAGATAAAAAAAAGATTAATCCATAAATTTTAACACATAATCTAATAATCTACTTCGTACTTATTATGATAGATGTAAGCATATAGAAAATCCCACAATGAACTTTCCCGAGAGCCTTAGTACATAATTTTTACAAATGTTTTTATAACCAAGACTATAAAAAAATTAATAAGAAAAAGGATTTGTTTGTTAATTATGTAAAAATCGATACTAAACTCATTTATATCCCGAAGTTTGGAATTTGTGCTCGATGTGGCGACAGGTTCGCCCCCTGTCACATCTGGGGCGGAACTAATCTCGGCGAAATCTGGTGTAGTTCGCTATTTCACCGTTGCCTAACCTTTCGGGATAACAGGGATAACAGGCTTGAGTTTGTGTTATGTTTTGACTATAAATTAAATGTATATATATTAAGCGTTAATGAATACAAAATCTTATATAAGAAAGAAACCAACGTCTGAATGTCCAAGCAGGAAGAATAAAAAACCTTGATCATAATAAATATTTATTTTACTTTAATTTTAAAATTTTCCTGTGAAATGAGAGGCTCTACAGATACTATAATTTAGGTTATGTTTACAATATAATAACTTTGTTCTTAAAAAGTATTGTAGAGAGTATGAAAATTGTTAAACCATCATTCCAGGTTTGAAACCGTGGTCTTAAAAGAATAAAATCATTTTATAGAGAAGTAAATTTATTTCTGTCTACTTAAAACGTATGACTAACTGGATCGTTCTGAAATTCCAGGTCGCCAGAAGTTATGGCGTTCCCTTCGTGGAGACATCAGCTAAAACTAGGATGGGCGTCGACGATGCCTTCTACACGCTCGTCCGAGAAATCAGAAAAGACAAGAGAGCCGCGGCAAGAAATATAGGAGGGGAAATAAACTAGGCTCCGGCCGCAAATTCAAATGCACGCTATTGTAAAGCGATACTGTATTACAGAGAAGCTTTAAATTCACAGTACAAGGTTGCGATTTTTCTAACTGATATTGTCGTCATCTCTTACGAGGTAGTAATAAGGTTTTCCAACAATACGCATTAAACTGTCAACGTGTTCTGGCAGCTGTAACAAGCCAGTCCTTATAGGGTGTGATATTCGAATACTTCGCCATTTTATGATATAAAAAGGCATCAGTTTCAAGGTCTTATTTTTACTGTTATTCAGAATTTTTGGCATCTACCAAAAGGTAATAAACAAACAGATGATGTTTACAAATGTAGTATCATAGTGATGCCCTTAACGGTGCTTGACAATGTCTTCAACCCTCATCGCACAAGTATGGTGAAATATGTTCTCTCAGGCTATCAGCATAGTCAGTTCAAGAAAAACAATCATGACCCTGAATGTTTATAAGAAGTAATCACAGAATCCCTATTACATCAGTGTTATTTTCTTAAATATCTTAGTTTCTTTTACGCGTGACTGTATTATTATCATGTTTAAGAAATTCCATAACCTTGCTGTGTCTCTTTTAAAACTTAATATTTATGGATATTGATTGCTCAGTGGTGTTAGCGGAGAAAATGCTAATGCTAAGACGACATTAAAAAATATGTGTAATAAATAACAAACTCTTAAAATCATTTGTTTCACTGATTTAAAATAATATTCATTTGATAGATGACATCAGCTGTACAAACAAACATATAATAGGTAGGTAGTTCGATATAAGTTAGTTACCTTTTGCAGCTGAGTGCCTTCAGCACTCGCCCACAAATTTCGGTGAAGCTGTAAAGGCCCTCTCGGACAACAGAATTAGATAGGTTAGAAAAAAAAATGATCTGCGTGTAATGTTGCCAGTTATTGAAGTATTCACCTTATTTTCAAAGAGCTTTATATAAACATACTGTGAAATATAGATTTCCCATTTTAAATATAGTTTTGAATGGTATAAATGTTTTCTGGATAAAAAATTTATTATACAAGTCATATAAAATAAATAGCAGCATATTAGGTCTGGTAGATGTTTAGCATACTTTGAGTATTCGTAAATTCCGTTTAAATTTGAATTATTTTATTGCTATATATTTAACTCATTGTTACTACTTGCCATTTGTGATAAATTTCATATGTTAGTTAAGTAAATTAGCTAAATATCTATTAGGTATAACAACTGCAAACTACCTTCGTAATTTCTTTACGCAAACAATATAACCGCAAAATTTGATAAGCACTTTATATCCATCTCATTGTTTACTATAATTAACATTTTGTATTTATTCAAATGTGTACTTTCACGATTAAATTACTGGCAACACATATTTAATTTCAATAGCAACTGAGTATTTAATATGAATGTTTATAATTTTTAGATAGAATTAAATATTTCGTTTTCTTGCTAACATTTACTAGAGGTGCCTTTAGATTCATTTTTTTAGAAATTGTATATTATAAAAAAGAAATTACATTTTCAAATCATTCATTCTATTCGACGCTTACAGTTTTCAAACAATCACTCGCACTTGTCAATCCGTATTGACAGTTACTCGAGCTGAGTGTTTACTTTATATGAGTGTTTAATTGTTTCGTATTTAACTCTAGCATAAAGATACCCATAAATATTATGTTTTCAGTTACACCATTTTTGCCATACTCCTGATAGGACCTGTTATGTTCGTTAACATAAGCTTCTGGGAACGAAAAGTATTACATACTGGTTTTTTGTGAAGTCAAGAATAATTAATTACTGTAAATATAAAAAATAGGACAGTACTAATGAACGATTTAATAAATCCAACGAAAAATAAATTAAATACAATAAATTTAAATTTTATTTTACTTTGACTAATGACAAAATGTTGAAGTATATTCATAATAAATATTATGGGATATAATCTAATAACGTGTTTTGTTTAAAACTGTTTGCAATTTTTTCATATATATTGTGTATATAAGTGTTAAAGGATCATATGAAGCGAGATTCCATCATACGACATTTAAAAAAAATTTGCAAGTAAATCATAGACACTGTTATTTAATTGACTTGTCTTTGAAAAATATACACTATTTACTACTGATGCATACTTTAATAAAGTTATAAATTAATTATTGACATTGATAAAGATTGTTTTTTTTTTTTTGTTGAATCTGAAATTGTGTATCAGGTAAAAATTATATTGATTCTGACTTACAATTTATGATTTTAGAGTTTAAGTCTAGGGTAAACATCTACAATGCCTTACATAGAAATTTATTAATTTTTATATATTCATAATTTTTGTATAATACATTTATATATCCTTAACTTGGTTTATACTGAGATCACTATAAAGAGATTATTTGTCGTCCATATTTATACAAATCTGTATTAATTTTGCTACAATGTCAATTGCTCGAATCCTAATCAACAACTTTTGCAGAGTAGAAATTGTTAAAGTTTCTATAGTAGTATTTATTAGCTTTAAGCTAGCAACACATAATTTACAAATAATGATTTTTGGTAATCCCATTCATCCCTGATATATAAATAATTATGTTACTAATATCTAATAATAAATTAATAATGTATTAACTAAAACTTCAAATGATGTAGAAAAATACAAATTTGTCCTTTTATTTCTATTGAACAAAGAAAGATCTAGCACAGAAATTATGGTATTGTATTAAATTACTTGAACAATCATAGGTCATTAAAAAAAATGTCTACCATTATTTATTTATATATAAGTAACATAAGAATCAAAAAAATTACTTATCAATTTATTATAAGATTTTCATTGTTAAATATTTTCTACTGTAGCTAATGTAAAATCTAGCTTTAAAAATTTTCTATTTTTATTATTAGAACGCTTGTAACGCTGCTCGGGTTAGGTCAGGTCTTCAATGGTATTTATACTGACATAATTTCTAACAGTAATGCTTATAAATAATAATAATAGTTTTGGAGCAGCTTAAACATTTAATATTGCAGTACAATTTTAGGTAAGTTTAACTCGAGTGTTGCCACAATGAAATAAGAAATATTTAGTAGTTTGTTTTAATATCCGGTTTAGTTAAGTGTGAGTATATTTATTTACTCAATTTAAATGCATACAATGAATTATTCAAACGAATTTTCTAATTAACAACATAGAAAATTAATATTTTCTAAAGTTTTTTTAGTGTTTTAGTTATTTTCTATTGTATAAGTTAGGATTATTTTATAACTTTTACTTAAAGTTTCAAATGGTAGGTAGATTTCCTTCAAATTTGAAGGAAGTATGCATCAATTTTTTACATTGTTACTAAAAAGTGTTTTATTGACGAAAAACATAAAAATCATTGAACCATGAGTTATGATAATGCAATTTTTTGTAGCAAGAATTTTGATTTGAATATTTCTACGCTTTGCAACATTTACCAAATCAAAATCTTATTATATAAAGAAAAAATATTGAATTACGGTTCAATGAATGCTAGTGCACAATTTTGTCGGAAAAAGTATTTTATAAATACCTAACTGTTAACATCATAGCACAAGGTTTTGTGCTAATAAAATATATGAATAAAATAACATTATTGTATTTTATTTTATATCCCAGCACCAAATATGTTGTTTTATACAGATGACAAATTAATGAGTTAATTTAGGAAACATTCCTTTCAATTTTATGTCTACTGTGTCGGTAATGACAAATGAAATACTTGAACTTGATGTTTTTGTCTATATTATTTGCTAGTCCTTAATCGTCAAATAGTCTAAACATGTTTACTGTTTGTTTATGTTTGCATTTGGCTTTTTTGTTAAAAGATAGCTTTTTTGAACCTAAATTTGACCTTAAAACAAACCTCCTTGGTCGACATTATATATTTAAACATAAAAGAGCTTTTATTTCAATACAGTTTGTCACTTATATACGAATTGTAATATGATGAGAATACTATAATGTGTCTACTAAATTAAATGGTGATATGGCTATTATTTATTTCATTCAATATTGAACCCACGTATACATAACAATTTATTGCAGTATTGAATACAACATTTTGGTCTAATTTTGTTTTACTTTTTTAATTTCATACAATGCTCTATAAACGGTTTTTTATAGTAGCTTAGCAAAGTGACGGCGTTGTGGCTGATGGTTCATTTAGAACTTTTCAAGTCCCACACAACATGCTCACTTATACTCTTGTTCCCGTCCTGCGTATTTCTATTTTGTTAATTTCATATGCAAACTAAGGTTCAATAGTCATTGTCTACTAAAATTGTTTACCATTCACGGACCCCACAAATACTGGCAACGGGGCGCGGATTGATGACCACTGTTTTAAAGGGCTAGGCAGTTACATGTACTTGGGCCCTCGTATGCTAGTCAGCAAGCTAACCGACTCCTATTTATAAGGTATAAATATAATAGGTTGCAACACAACTATGAACATGGCAACTCAGTTGAACGCTATTCTAACAATTTTACTATTTATCTCTGATTAGAACTTTCAAGAAATTACTTAGGTAACATTTGTGTTTATATTTTAATTTTGCTACAAACTTCTAATTATTTAATCCTGTTTGTTATTGTTTTTTTTATTAATGTTTTAAATATAAACAATAGAGTCCATTCTTTTCTTACCTATGAAGTGTAATAATAATAACAACTTCTTCCATTCGATCACGTTGGTTTTTATTGAGGTTTATTATAATAAGTTGTACATAAAAGAAATAAGAACAATTAAGAAAATACAATACACCTCGATTCTTTTCTCAAATTCATTCCTTTTACCATTTTCTATCTGTCAGGAAAAACTTTAGCTGGACATTTATAACTACCGAGTTCTAAACTAATGCGTTCTGTATAAAATAGAACGCCACACCTAATTAATTGAAAAAAATATTCACTTCACTTCACTTCTTAGTTCTTGGCTCCGGTAGAGTAATATTGTTCTGTGGTTTTTGGCCTTTGTAGCTATTGGCCACAATTGGAAAAAAAAAATATATATTTTCCTGGTTTAATCTGACAACACTGCGTAGTGCGTATGTCATCAAATTTTTATAAACAACTTGAAATTAGAAAGAAAAATTAACCCTTAGAAAAGTATTAGCTCAAAGAATATGGATGCGAAAGATGTATGCGTCGAAATTGAAAACGATGAGTTCTATAGTAAATTTTTGGATGACTCTGTAAAACCTATAATAAGTGAAAACTTATCAGTGTCAGATCAAGTTAACAAACTCGTTCAAGGCATTGAAAAATTAGGTAAGAGCTTAGAAAAACAAGTCCTGGCGAAACACAACGATCTCTTAACGCAGGCCAGTCACATATCTGAGTTAGAAGCTACTCTAGAAATAGTACATTCACAAGTACAAAGTTTGATTCGAGGTGCCGAGAAACTAAAAGACAGCGTACACACTCCTTACTACTCTCTGGAAAATCAAAACATTAATGTTGGAAAGAGTGCAAATAACTTGCAACTTACTACGACATACTTCTAAAATACTGGCTTTGTGGGTAAAACTAAATAGTGTACAAGATAACCCAACGAAAGAAGCAATATTATTGTTTGAACTGAATGAATTGATTAGCGATTATGACTTTGAAGGAATTTTGATACTTGATGATGTGTTGAAAGCTGTAGAACAGAGAAGGAAAGAATTATTGAGTGAGTCAACAGCAACACTGCAATCATGCTTGTTAACTGGAGAAAAACATAAACTTTTACAGTGTTTTAAAGTTTTTCAAAACTTACAATGTACTGAAGAACAAATTAAGAATACTGTCCATACCATACTCAATGATTTAAGGAAACAAATAACAAATGCCTTGAATGTCCAAATGGTGTCAATAGAAGTTAAGAAAACAAGCTCGGGTAGAGTTGCTCCGGGCAAAGCTAATATCATGAATGCTCAAGATTTTAAAATAAAACTTTGGGATAACATTGATAAGCTATTTCAAGATGATATTTATAATAGTTGTATGAAAATAATTTTACTACAAAATGCAGTTAATGAGTTACATGCTATTGGCAATTTTAGAAAAATAGCTAATAATTTCTGGTCAGATTTGACATCCACTTTCAGCCATGAACTTGAGAAAAGCTCTTTGACAGTCAATCAGTCTGTAGAAATAGATTACCCACGACTATTGAAATGTTTCAATGACCTTCTTTCAAGATTAAAATGCAAAGATTTGGAACTAAACAGGTCAAGCCTAACAAAATGGGAGAACTCTTTCCTTTCAAAATCATTAGGGAAATTACTAGAACCTGTCAGAAGCATGTGGCATTTGAGCCAAGTGCCGAGTATGGATCAAATAGACAATGCAGTGAGGGTCATAGCTGAGGCATTAAGCATATCTCTTGGTGATAAACAATTGAGTATAAGTTTAGCCAATAGTGTGGCCAAGTCCATCAAACAAATGAATGTAGAAGCTGAACAGAGACTATCATTGGACAATGATGTTGCCCAAATTATTGAACCTCCAACGAGTTCACAGCAGAAAAATGCAGACTTGTGCAATGCTTTATACTATTTCTCATCACAAATTAACAGGGTCCTTGTTAATATGAGTACAATGTTGCCTCAGGAAAGCATACTTGTGGTCCAGAACAGCCTAAAGGATATGTCAAGTTTGCCAATATTACAATTATTTTCAGAGTCTATCAAGAATTCTTTATACATTATCTTAATGACACTGCATGATGAACCAGACTTGATCAGAGCCGATGAACCCTCAGGGAAAATTCTATCCTGTTCACCATACATGAAAGAACTACAACAGTTTGTTTCAAGATGCAAAGATATTTACTTATCAATGTTCAATGATAAGACTGCTCTCAATGAATGCTGTATGTCCATTGCAAACTCCTGCATTGACCGATTCCTTCATCACATCTGTAATGTTAGACCACTTACTAAGTTTGGTAGAGTGAAGCTTCAGATTGACTGTAAGCATATTGAAATAGCTCTGGCACCTTTGGTCAACGACATGACTGAGTTGGGCGACAATTATAGGCAGCTAAAAGCGTTACATCTACTTTTAGAGAAATCTCCCCAAGAAATCGCCAAGAGTCAAGTTGAAGGTGCATGTTTGTCATACTCTCTGGTGATGATGCTTCTGTTTTCACATGCAGGACATCAGTTATTGGCGCCGCATACGTGTGCCGGGTGGAATGTACAAAAATTGATGCAATGGTTAGATGCACATAGAAACGAAAAGGACAGGCTAGAGTTTGTCGCCGGTGCTTTACAAAGGTACCAGAATCATATCCGACAGAATCAGATTGCAACGTATGATGAAGTCTATCCAATTCTACTGCAATTACTCGAAGACGGTAGAAATAATTTGAATCAGTAAGTGTAATAACAAACATTGTGTTATATCTGTAAAAATATCATTGTTGTAACTCTTTAATCTATTATTATTATATAGAAATTAATATATTCCAGACTTACTTTCGTTTATTGTTTTGGGTATTTTTTTTTTCTATCAAACTTGTATACATGATCATCTCCCTACTCTTATCCTATTTTCCTTTGAGGTTGGTGCATCATGTCTTTCTCTTCCATTCACTCCTTTTCTAAACATATAATCTATCACGAAATCCATACGTCTTTTCGTGCATAATACGCATAACCTCTTTCATAAATGTGAATTGTGGCCATCTTTGTAAACAAAAAATACCTTGTATACATAATGTTGTACAGATTTATTATTAAATAATTGTGTAATGAATTTTAATAAAACTACACACACATAACAATATATTTATTAGAAAAATAAAACTTAAGTTTATAACATTGTTTATAGTGTTTTCATAGCATCTTCTCTAGGAAAACAGCGTTCGGTACTTCTCCAACATTTTGGCTTAAGATAACCATTATTTAGACGAATCCACCGCGATGCGAGTCTATAAACAACAATAACCCTATCAAAATTATCTTCTATATGTACTTCTAAACCACAGCTTACAGGCTAAAATAGTGGGCATTGTTATCAACGGGAAATTCTACAGATGTTATATGATACTTAAAAACTACATCTGTAATCAGCTAAAAAATAGACTAATAAAATGTATTAACTAAAAAAAAAAACAAATAATAAAAATTATTTATTCAACATTATTATATAGCCACTCCTTCATTTCATAATAAAACCCTATATACATCTAACAATCATACATATATATACCACATTACATACATACATAAAGATTATATAACGAAATTAAAAATAAGTCTTAAACAATTCCAACTGCCATCTCCCAAGTCATAATATGTATTTGGTATAATAATTATTTTAGGTAATCTCACATACATATAACTGCACAGATCAATAAAACTCGTTATAATATGCATGACGTACTTTATGGTCGATCCTTAAAGATAACAGATAATAAAAGTTCAAATTTATGGTGAGGGGAAAGACCGAAATGAAAAATTTGCAAAAAAGAATGTGGGCGCATTAATTAGGGAATTCTCTTAAATTGGAATATAAAATGATAAAGGAAATAAAAATCTGAATTAGGGACAATTTATCACAAGGATAATTTTAATTTTTGTTGGGTAGTTGAGATAATAACTATTATGACGTGTATATTAGAGATTTTTTGAATTCATTATTGTCTGTCGTAAACTAACACTGATATATATGAGCTAAGAATTGATTTAAGCAACGATGGCTCCGGAGTAGTGGGGTTCGAATCCGATGGCTAGTCTTAGTTTCTAGTGAAGTAATGTAGCTATTACCCTAAAACTCGAAAATTATGACACACATATTATGTTTTTTTTTAATCACAATCTCAACTAATCGTAAGTTACTATGTAGTTGATAATAGTGCATAGAAAACAAAGTATCTCTCAAGTAATGCTGTCGGAATAAACCTATAGATACTGTTAATTTCTAACTTGAGGGTAGTAGTAAATTACTTTGCGTCCTTGAAAACATTACAGTCGACGCTACTTGACAATGGGGCTAAGTGTCTGGACTGACCAAACCCAAAACAAAAGGCTCTCAAGCGAGTCACTGTGACATTTTCTTTCCTATACGTACGGTGGTCGCAACCGTCTTAAACGCAAGTATTTTACGACCCTTTACATATACCGTAATCACATCCCACGTATATCGAAAAGACGCGCCGTAAATCGAGTCACCGATATCGATGTTTTTTAATTTCAAAACTATCGACAGTCGATAAATGTAACTAACTACGTGCGATACGTTGAATATTAAACCTGTTCGTTTGCGAAGGCGACTTTGAAAACGTCGATGTAATCGCTGACGAAGTGTATGTCGATGTTCTCCTTTATAAATGAGGGTAGGTCTTCGAAATCGCGTCTGTTCTCTTCCGGTAGTATGACACAGCTCACGCCTACCCGCTTCGCCTGTTGACATTATTTAAAATTTTGTAACGTTATCTGTTTTATTTCTTCGCTTTGATTAGGTTTAGTAGTGATGTCGTTCCTAAAATATCGATATATAAAAAGTACCTACATTACCTTCTTTTTCTTTGTACTAAGTTGATAGACGGTATTTCTAAAAGTTGTTTTTTTTATATATTAGGGGTCGTTCAAGTATTATGTAAGCAAATTTATTTCTAAAAGTTGTTTTTTTTTATATATATTAGGGGCCGTTCAAGTATTATGTAAGCAAAATTATTTCTAAAAGTTGTTTTTTTTTAATATATTAGGGGTCGTTCAAGTATTATGTAAGCAAAATTATTTCTAAAAGTTGTTTTTTTTTTTTATATATTAGGGGCCGTTCAAGTATTATGTATGCCAAATTTTGGACATTTTTTGATTCGCCTCCCTTGTTAGCAGTAGTAGTCAAAGCCCTTAAATCTGTACCCGGGAGTGTTGTCATTAAACAGACTGAATTAAGGTAAATAAAATTCAAAATGAACCTTGATTAGTAACTAAAACTCCCCATTTTGAGTTTGAATTTATTAAGTACTAGCTGGTGCCCGCGGCTCTGCCCGCGTTTTCATATGTTCTGTGCATATGACGTTTCATTTATGGCTAATTTAAAAAAACAAGTGAATGAATAAAAGTAAGAGTACTTTGTTTTTATTAGCGGGAAAAAATGTATATAAGCGTAAATTGAAGCGGAAAATGTACAAAAGAGTAAATAAAAAAAAAATGAGACAGGATCCGTGGAATCCAAAAAATACCTGTCTACTACTAATACTGCGTTGTAAGGTATTAGTGCTATCCCGATATGTTCAGTAGTTGTGAGGTGATGGTGCGTCAAAGGAACAATAAACAAACAAATTGAGAAAACGAGGCAAAGGGCTCATAGAGTTTGAAAAATATATAGCCTATAACCATCTAGTATTTATTCCGTGTCGAATGGTTGTGGTTTCATGCTGATCGGTTCAGTAGCTTTCGAGTTTACCTCGGACAAACAAAACAAACTTTGCTTATCTATATATATATATAGAAGATAAATTTTCAAAAATCCAACATGAAACGTCTTATTCTAGTGACAGAACACGAAACCATTTTAAGTCTCAAATGATAAGTACATTATTGTTTTTAAATGAAAACTTCTTTAGCATCGTTTTGATTTGAAAGTCGATGAAACGAAAAAACCGACAGTACGTTTCTGATTGAGATCGGATTTATTCATTACATTTTCGAGAGCATGGTTAGCCCGGTGGACTAATCCGCATGTCTCATAGACGGTACGACTGAAAGGTCACAGGTTCGAACCCAGGGTAGGAACACATTTTTTTTTTAAATCTATTTTATAAATGTCGTAGGAATATGGTGCATTTTAGATTAGAAAAACTAGTAATAAGTAAGGCTTAATAAAGCATCCAGTGGTAGAAATAATCTAAATAGTGATTTTAATTTTTTTTTTTTTTTGGGATTTGAGATAACGAATTAGGAATATGAGGGTAGTCATACTCACAGCGATTATTTTCTCCTTGATACCCCCGACGGGGAGGACTCGGCCTGTGAGGGAGATCTCCCCGGTCATAGCGAGGTCGGACCTAGTGGAGCGGTTCAGGGCTAACGAGATGAGCGCCGTGGTGACGGTGCAGCCCGCTGAGGGTCCGTCCTTAGGGGTAGCGCCTTCAGGCACGTGCAGATGTATGTGACTGCGACGGCAAATTACAATACGATATTTAAAAAATATATCTCTTTATCGCTCGGAATATCGGTCCGGAGTCGAAGGTTCGCTTTGATCACAATCTCACCTATTGTTAAGTGACGATGTGGTCCAGGATGGTAACACACTAAGCCTAGAGGTTCTGGTTCTCAAGTGATGCTGCCGGAACACACCTATTAGTATTTGGCGACTGGTTTTCAAACTTGAGGGTGGTAGCTACCCAGGCCCAGGCGCTACCACCATGCTATGGTCTCCTCACGATGTTTTCCTTCACCGAATGCTCAGGCCGATTTTAGAGTCAGATAGGCAGGGATCGAACCCACGTCGATTGACGCAGAATCCGGTCGCACTACCCGCTGCGCCATCATCGCTCAAAAAAAAACTTTTACTAAATTTTTAATTGTACGCGTAAGGATTCCGATTGTTTAAATAAATTACTATTATTAAAGATGGTGATTGTCCAGATCACCGCACTAATTCAAGTTAATAGAATTTGAAGAAAAAAAAACGCAATTATATTAATATTTTTATATTGGTTCTCGTTATTTAATTTGGTGCGTTATGTTGGTATCGGTCTCTTGTTTGTGACCACAGATACGTTTTTTGTGAATTTATCAACTGCTACCAACACTAAATATCAACATCATAACATCTATCTGTGGACATCAATCATAACTGTAAAGCACACAGAGACGGAACCAAGGGGGAGGTCATTGGATTGTTGACCCCCCTCCCCCAAAATCTTACACATTGAACTGACAAATTTAATTAACAACCACTAACTTCCTGACTGGAACATCTAAAGAATTAAATAAAAAATAGACATTGAAATTAATTTTGTGAAATATGCGTGTGAAATTCGTTAGTTCGATCCCAAATCAACTCCACCCCTCTCTCCCAAATATAGTTCTCTCCGCCGAAGTCTTTGGCTGCGACAGTGCCTGAGAAAATAAGAGTTAGGTCCAGAACTAAAAGGGAAATGACCTGGTATTCAAGAAGGTGTTGTCCGGGTGATGGGTGTGCATGAAGTTCCTGGCAACGGTGAGCGAGATCCTGGCTGACTCCTTCATCACGTCTCCGAGGTGTCCCGTCAGCTCCAGGGAACCCATGGGGGACTTCTCCTCGTGCTGAGTTGTCCGGAGTGCGGTTTCAATGAACAACGTACTACCGCCTGCCGACATGGTTGGAAAACCCCTCATTGTGGCACGTTAAGACGCTTTACGTTCCGGGATTAGCCAGTATTCATTTTTTTTAATGCTGTATAGGCTCGTTGCTTTGAACACAATCTCACCTGATGTTAAGTGACGATGTGGTTCAGGATGATAAACACACTAAGCCTAGATTTTGGTTCTCAAGTGAAGCTGCCGGAAGACACCTATTGCGTATTTGGCGATAAGTTTTCAAACTTGAGGTAGATGGCACAATAGATGGTGAGACCGGATTCCACAACAATGGACTTAGATTCGATCCCACCTATTCGACTCTAAAATCAGCCTAAGCTTTTGGTTAAGGAAAGCATCATGATCCGTTGCCCTGTCGTCAAATACCAATAGGTGTGTTCCGGCAGCATCACTTGAGAACCAGCACCTCTAGGCTTAGTGTGTTTACCATCCTGAACCACGTTGTCACTTAACATCAGGTGAGATTGTGGTCAAAGCACTGAGCCTATACCGTGTAAAAAAAACGATTCGCATCTAAGTTTGATGGATACATTCAAGGTCCAAAAGATAGATCTTTCAAACTAATAAAGTACCTATTATTAGAATACAGTTCAGTGTCATTTTTTACTTATTAGATTAAGCATTCTTCTTTTTTTTTTTAATTTAGTTGCTATTGATGACCTTTAATGCAGCTAATAAAATAATTGGAAACAGTTTTTGCAATAAATAATGTTTATATTCTAATTTCGACCACTGGAAGAATATTATTTACGAATAAAAATAAAATAACACGTGTCGAAAAAAGATTGATATCTCTTTTGGGCCTCAATGTTTTGAAAATCATTAGAAAAAAAATCGATATTATTGAAAAATCTTATTCACCATCCCTATACTTAGGCGACTGATGTGACCTCGACCGCTCGCCGTACCATGTCCGCGGTCAGGTCCGTACGTGTGTTAACGCCTTAATACAGATTCCAAAACTTTCATTGGTTTAGTCAAGGAATATGCTGATGCGCTCAATATTTTTTTTAAATTTAGTTTTATATCATTATTCATGTAAATTGTAAACACATAACATTGAGAAACGATAAAACGTTCTATAGAGAACAAGGAAAACCAACGAAAATTAATAAATTTCGACGTTCTACGGAGTGTATCGTTAAAACGAGTATCGTTAAATCGAGTTTACATTGTATCTAACAAATTATATACTAAGTTAAATATCTGAAATGTAAAATTTTAATAAATAAAAGAAAAACATTTTAAATAATCGCTTCAGTGTTTCTAGATACATAAGCAAGGTAACAGACATAGACATTACCTTTAATACAGTGTAAGGATTAAATAGATAAATACTTTATTACAGTAAATAATCATGATTCTTCAGACGAGACCTCCATTTCATTTGTTACCTAAAGATTTAAATCAGACACTGTGCCTGGTTCGTGCACGTATCGAAATGTCGAGGATATTCATATTAGGGGAATTGTGTATGTTGAGAGGGACGAGTAAACCTCACCCATAGCGGTCCAGGCGAGGCCCATGACGACGCCGGGCGGCGTCACGTCGTACATGCGGTCGTGCTTGAAGGTCGGCTTCCCGACCAGATCGGACAGGTTGCCGTCACCCACGGACATCCTTTCCGTCTCATTCTTAACTATCTTGTACGCGACTTTACGCGCTATCTGTTATTATATCCATTAATTATATCAACACATTAATTGAAGAATATAATCGATAATACATATGTAAAGAACATATATTTCTTTTATTGTATTATATAAAGAGTTTAGCTTTTTGGTTGCTTCTAGCCAGATGAAGGATGACTGGAGGGAAAGTCGTGGTACACGTTTGAAAGTTATTTATTAACTGATTCTTATTAGATTTATTGATTATTTGATGCTTATTCTGATGACATATAGTGAAACTTAAATTCTAAAAGATCCCTCGTTAGTCGTAGGGCTTACAAATATTACGGTGGTCAATCAGAAACATGCAGAGTGCGAGCGAGACGGGACACACGGACTTCTCTCATACGAGGTATTAAATATATGTAACTCGTGCGCCCGCGGCTCGCGCTAGTGTGCCGTTGGATGTTGATGAGGTCTCCACAGCTTCTATGGTTAGGAAGGTCACACTGGCCGTTATATTTTTTTTAATCAAAAATCAAAAACATCTTTATTCAGTTTAGGCCCTGAGAAGGCGCTTATGAACGTCTAAAAACACTACCACCGGTTCGGAAAACAACCCAGTCGAGAAGAGCAGGCAAGAAACTCGAATTGATTCTTTTTTATAAATATAATATATATAATATTTTTTCGTATAAAGAACTATACAAATCACAGTCTTAACTAATGTTAGCGGATGCGCGCAGAGATGTGGGTTAATTCCAGACATCACTATCGTTCACGTAATGATCCACCCTGTAATAACCTTTTGAGATTAAAACTTGCTTGACATAATACTTGAACGTTATTGTCAGGTAAATCGGTAATGTTACTTGGGATCTTATTGTAAAACCGAAATTATTACCTATAAAGCTTCTATTACACTTACTTAACCTAAAGCGTGGTTCCGGACAACTTGTCTTTGCTTCTAGTATTAAAATTATGACGATCATTCACTAGATCGAGCTTGTCTAAATTTTTACGAATACGCATTAAGTTATCGAAGATGTATTGGGAGGGCAAAGTTAAGATATCATATTCTTGAAACTTGTTCTTTAGAGATTCGCGAGGTCCCATATTGTATATTGCTCGAACAGCTCTCTTTTGTAACGTAAAAATGGTGTCTACCTCTGCTGCTGTACCCCACAGCACAATACCGTAAGACATTAAGCTGTGAAAGTAAGCAAAGTAGACTAACCTAGCAGTAGCAATATCCGATATCCAATTATATATAAAATATCAAAAATGTCATCTCCCCGACCTTATCCCTTTTTTATTTGAGGTCGGCCAATGTCCTCCCTCTTCCATTGATCTGTATTTGAGGTTATACTTATTTCTCTATTTCTAAACATATAATCTTTCATACAATCCATCCCCCTTTTCCCCTATACCCGTCCACATTCATATCCAATACCTCTCTTGCAACATCCTCGTTCCTCCCTGCGTATTATACACGGCCATACCAAGACAGACATCATCTCTCTCATATAAAAGAGATCATAAAAAATTTGAAAAATCATAAAAAAACTAAACTTAAAATGTCGTTTCTTTGTTAAAAAGCAACACATCGTTTATTTGAATTGTCTTTTATTTGCAATAATAATAACTCGATTAGGATAGATAACGTTTACGGTAAGAACTTTTGCCGTGTGTGACTGAAGGGGGTTCATTCGGTCGGAGGGAGTTATTTTGACAGCTGTCATTCTAATCGAGCCATGTTTACTAGCTGTAAATCTCCTAATACGTTGAAAAAAATGTGTAATATTTAGTGGTTAGTCCAAGATCAAAGTCCAATACATCTGGCCTACATCAAGTAGTCCTTATTTTTAATTCATTCACTTGAAGATATTATGTAATTTAGGTGCATCGAAAATAATGACATAGAGTATCAATTCTTGAAATCTCCTAGCATCTTCTTTCCTCTCTTGGAACATTTTAACAAATAGTCGCCAATTTGTTGGCCATTGAAAATTAGTAAAATAATACATAGTTGTACCTAAAGAACTCGTATTCAGTCAGGGTCGTAATAAATTATATTCAAAAACAAACATCAAGTGAGAATGTGATCAAATACCAAGATGGAGTTTTTGGCGGGATCTGATTCAGAAGTTTATTATGCAATATAACATGTAACATTTATTCTGAGGTGCAGAGAAAGCTCCATGGATTGTTCTAGCAGGATGAGCCAGTTTTGCTGGAGCTTGGTAACGCTGATACAAGATCGAAAATACATCTTACTTACATGACATTGGCACTAATTGTTTGAACGCAAATTGCCATAAGCGAAAAAGATGAGGTTTTGTTGGAATCTCAGTCATGTAGCAGTTTTCTTTAATTCATTAACTTCTGTATTTTGACCCTATATCTTATGATCTTACTTCTAATCTTGACGATGAAGGAACGTCGAGAAGAGACGAAACGTATGTGACGAAGAAATCGATGACTATGAAAGTTGAAGGGGTATGACTATGAAGGGGGGGGGGGGGGGCGGTGGAGGACGTCCAAAGAAAAGATGGATGGAATGTGTGAGGGGAATATATTAAGTCAAACGGGGTGAATGAAGATATGATGACTGATAGACATGTATGGAAGAAGAAGACATACTGCGCCAACCACTAATAACAAATTGGGAGCAGGAAGACGATGATGATGCTGATGATGAATGATGATGAAATCTTGGTGGTGTTTTGTGTGATATAGTTTGGTTATTGTGTTACAAGTCTATTATAGAAAATAACACGTAACGTTTATTTCAAGGTCCCGAGGAAGCTTCAACGAAAGTTCGAACAGGACGGGCCACCGTTTTGCTGGAACTTGGTAACGCTGTTACACGATTAAAAATAGATTTTACCCACATGACACTGGCACAAATTACACGCATGTAACACACAGATTTAGATAGAAGAGGAATACCGAGATTTCTGCAATAATAAAAACAAGTTCCACAGTACGGGCTCCATTTCTGCCTGAAATCTGCAACTTCCCAACCGGCCTAGATATAAATACGTACCTTCTCGATATGCTTCTGCAGGTTCCTGACTCCGCTTTCCCGGCAGTAGGACTTGATGAGGGTCTGCAGCGACTCCGGCTTCAGCTCCAGCTGTTCCTCCGTGAGGCCGCAGTTCTTACGGGCAGTAGGAACTAGGTATTGCTGGGCGATCGCCAACTTCTCCTCGGCCACGTAACCTTACAAACCAAAACCCGTACCGTCAATCTCACTTGATCTTAAGTGACTGTATGGTCCAAGACCGGGAAACACCCTGGAGCCTAAAGGCGACGGTCCTCAAGTGAGGTTTGCCGAAACACATTTAGCATCACTGCTTGGCAGCAGGTTATCAAATTTGAGGGTGGTAGTAACCCAGGCAGACGTTAGAAATAGTCCTTTTTTTTTGACGAGGGGAATGCATTTACGCACTACCCTTACCCATTGCATTAGTGAGACCGAAGTCCCCCAATGCAATGGGTAAGGGGGCACGGAGGAACGACTCCGCACCAGTGTGGGACTCACCCGGACGTGAAGCGTCCGGAAATACCCACTAAACTCCCCGGGGCCGTCCGCCGCAGTTAGAAATAGTCCTACCAGCATGATATGGTTCGAAATGCAATTGTATTTATCATTAAAAAATTTAGCTAGCCTTCCCCGGTGTGTCACATAATGCGCTTTTGACAAAACCTAGATCAATCAATTCATATATAGCTAACAGGTCAAGTCAAAGTGTATAATGTTGCACATATTAACTTCTGGTCCTTCGAGCCGGATCAGACACCTTATGGATAAATGAACATTTAGACATTAGAACATTTTTCACATATTTTTAAAACATTAAAATTAGACTATAATAAAATTCTAGCCTATATACATAACTAGCTGGTGCCCGCGGCTCCGCCCGCGTTTCGTATGTTCTGTGCATATGACGTTTCATTTATAGCTAATTTAAAAAAAACAAATGAATGAATAAAAGTAGGAATATTTTGCGAAAAATACTGCGTTGAAAGGTATTAGTCCTATCCCGATATGTTCAGTAGTTTTGAGGTGATGGTGCGTTAAAGGAATAATAAACAAAGGAATTGAGAAAACATGGCAAAGGGCTCGTAGAATTTGAAAAATATATAGCCTATAACCATCTAGGATTAATTCCGCGTCGAATGGTTGTGGTTTCACGCTGATCGGTCCAGTAGTTTTCGAGTTTACCTCGGACAAACAAAACAAACTTTGCTTATATATATAGCTTAGATAGACTAACACGTCTATCAATGGGTCAGTGCGATGCTAACTTAGTGGTTGTGTGATTGGATAACGCGTCGATCGATGTAGATTCGAATACCATCCTACACTGAGCCTTGAGCTTCCGGTGGACAATAACACCTTGATGAAATTATAGCATGATGTACGCTTAAACTACATGGTACCACCATATGGTACAAATAAGGGATCATTCAAGTTTTACGTGGTATAAATATGTGCTCATCCAGTTATGGTTAAAATAAATAAAATCATAGGGCGGTTTCAAAATGCCGAGTTTTGTTGCGCGACACCTCTATCCTACTAAATTTAACATATACCTGTGTCTGTTTAAGTTCTAGTAATTTTTGACCCTCCCCTTTGCTAGCAATAGTAAGCCCCCCCCCCACCGCTCCATGATTACGTAAGCATTGACATAATCTATACTAATAAATACAATTTGAAGTGCCTGTTCGTAATATCAAGATGATTTTTTTTACTACATAGATATATGAATGTATATCTATCCCAAAAAATCAATTTTTTAAATTTTTGTCTGTCTGTCTGTTTGTTTGTTCCGGTTGATCTCCGGAACGGCTGGACAGATATTGTCGGGACTTTTTTGATAGATAGCTGAAGTCACTCCGAGTAACTTAAGATAGTTTTCATTTTTGAAAATAATTAGGGAACCGCGTAAAAAAAAAATAAAACTTATAAAGATTTGAATAATATGCGATTCAAGCACAGTTTTAGGAGAAATATTTTTACTTTATCTTAGTACTACACAAAAATATTAGGGTCCGTATAAAAAATTAAAACGCAATGTGGAATATATGAAACGCGAGCGCAGCCGCGGGCACACAGCTAGTGTTAAATAAAAAAAACAAAGGTCAATAAGGTAAATATATATTGGTCCGTCCATCGATAATCGGAAGTTTTAGCAAGCTGGCAACAGTTCTCTCACCGGACATGTCGATCAGTTCCATCCTGTCCCGGAGCGGCTCGGGGATGTGTTCCACCACATTGGCCGTGCAGATGAACAGCACCCTGGAGAGGTCCACCGGCACGTCCAGGTAGTGGTCCAGGAAGTTCGCGTTCTGCTCAGGGTCGAGCAGCTCCAGCAGCGCTGACGACGGATCACCGTGGACTCCTCTGGATTTAAACACATCGGGTTCACATAACATAAGCTCACGCCTGTTATCACCGGAGGGGTTAGGCAGAGGTGAAATGGCGAACTACACCACTTTTCACCCTCATTAAAGCTTTATTAGGGAGTTGGTACGTATTTAAAATTAATAAAATCGTTACTTATGTGACTGGAATGTAAATATATTTTATATGTATTTTTATAAACGTTTTACCGTTAGTTCTGAGAGAAAGAATGAAACAAAAGAGAAATGAATTGATTAACAACGGTCCGGATTACACGCTTCAAGGATTGTGACTCAGCGCATTTCTCAAGGACGTAATGGCCGCGGTCGCCTCTGATTGGTCGAGCGATTAGCACTCTATTTAGGTTCTGATATTTCAGTCCAGATGCGTCAAAAATATTATAAATATCATAACGCTATAAAGAATTTTTTTTTTTCTTAATTAACTACTAAACATAACATAAGGTCACGCCTGTTAGCGAACTACACACCCCCACCTACATTCCGCCGAGTTCAGTTCCATCCTACATGTGACAGGGGGCGAGCCTGTCGCCATATCGGGCACAAATTCCAGATTCCAGGATGATACCGAGCAGAAAAAAAACCCAATAACACTTGACCCGACACGGGGATCGAACCCCCTGTAAGGAACCCACCCTTTTTCTTATGTTAATAAAAAATGTAGGGAATAGCTAGGTTCAAACTCGCGAGAGAGTTTTACACTCAGGTGACGGCCAAGCCGAGGTTCGTACCATTTTGGTAGCCCTTGTGCTAGTCACCTTTTGCGGCTGAGTGCCTTCAGCACTCGCCCCAAAAGTCACGGTGAAGCTGTAAAGGCCCTTCCGGTCAACAGCGTTAGCTAGGTTCGAAAAAAAAAAGGATCGAACCCGAGACCTCAGAACGACAGTCGTACCGTAATACAACTACGCCATCGAGGCAAACACGCAGTTCACATAAAACGACTATAACCATTCGAAGAGAATTTCCCTAGACCGAGTTAGTGACCGTTTTAGTTCAAACTGCAACTTAATATCAAAACCTTCGCAGAAAATCTAAACGAATTCATTTAAAACCATCACACAGCAATAGGGATTTCTATTGATGATTTTTTATAATCTTATTAAAAAAAAATAGACCATAAATAAAATAGACAGACAACTGGCAACATTAGAGAATCAGATCGAAAATAAATAACACAAAGTGTTTCAGTATTATCCTAGAGAGAAAGCGCACTGTACTGGAATATGACGTCACGATTTATGTGATCCGTGCAAGCGTTCGATTTGTTAGAAAGGGACAGAACATCCCCTTTTAATGTCATTTTGAACGCTTGTATCTGAGAATTGTATTAATGATTTAAATGTTTTTTTATACATATCAATCATTTTTAATTATATTATTTACTAGCTGTGTTCATCGCTGTGTTTTAATTTTTTAAACGGAACCCTAATTATTTTTTATAACTAAGATAAAGTAAAAATATTTCTCATAAATTCAAGCACTACTGCAAAACTGTGCATACAATCGGATTTTATTATTTTTTTTACGCGGAAGGAACCCTAATTACTTTCGAAAATTAAAAGTACCTTAAATTACCCATAGTAACTTCAGCTATCAACCAAAAAGAGTCCCGTCAAAATCCGTCCAGCCGTTCCGGGGTTTACCCCCGATACATTCATATCTATTTAGTAAAAAAAAATTACTTTGACATTACAAACAGACACTCCAATTTTATTTATTATAATCGTATAGATTAACCTTTAAAAGGATACTAAAGATAATTATAATAGAAGTAAAGAGTTGACATACTTGCCGATCTTGTCTACCTCGTCGATGAGAACCAACGGGTTCTCGGTGTTGGTCTTCTTGAGGCACTGCACCAGCTTCCCGGGCATAGCGCCCACGTAGGTGCGCCTGTGGCCCTTGATCTCGGCCACGTCGGTCATACCGCCCACGCTGAACCTGAAGTACTGCCGGTTGAGGGCTCGAGCTATTGACCTGGCTGCGATAAAAAAGCTCAACATAAAAAAAAAAATTACACAAATTAAAAAAAATACTTAACTGTAAAAAATGCTCAACTGTAAAAAATGCTCAACTGTAAAAAATGCTCAACTGTAAAAAAATACTCAACAGTAAAAAATGATTGGTCCGTTTTACAAAAAATATTAAAGTATTTTCCAGTACAATTAATATAAACGTAAATCCTTAAACCTGAACCGGGGGATCTGAATCTGCAGCATGATAATAAACACACGACCAACGGTAAACATTTTGTTATTTAGTTAATTTAGCAAAAAAAAAAACAAGTGGTTTCATTGTTTAATTACAGAAAGGTGTCAATTACAGAAAAATAATCTATGCTTATTCATTTGCAATTGAGAGCTTGGATTATTAAAATGAATGTGACAAAACACCTAAATAAATTAAAAATATGCTCAATATTTAACCCACGGTTAGAAATGCTCAATTTTGGATACACTCCTTTTGATTAACCTGAAAATTATACTAAAAAAAGCTCACTCATTTTTTATGGTCTTTTAAAATACTCCCACATATGCTCATAGGACCCAACTACAATTAGGAGTATTAAGATACTGACCTATACTGGTCTTTCCGACCCCAGGCGGTCCATGGAAGCAGAGGATCTTCCCCTGGGTACTGCCCTTCAGTTGTGACACAGCGATAAACTCCAATATACGTTTCTTGATATCCTCCATACCGTAGTGGTCCTCGTCGAGGATCACTTGAGCGTCCTCCAGCTTGAGGTTCTCCTCTGACGTCACACCCCATGGTAGTGACGTCAACCAGTCTAGGTAACACCTCGTCACGCTATATTAAAATAAATATATATTATTTTATACATGTACTAGCTGGTGCCGGCGGCTCCGCCCGCGTTTCATATGTTCTGTGCATGTGACGTTTCATTTACAGCTAATTTAAAAAAACAAATGAATGAATAAAAGTAAGAGTATTTTGTTTTTATTGGCGGGAAAAATGTATATAAGCGTAAATTGAAGTGGAAAATGTACAAAAGAGTAAATCGAACAAAAAAATGAGAGAGGATCGGTGGAATCCAAAAAATACCTGTCTACGAAAAATACTGCGTTGAAAGGTATTAGTGCTATCCCGATATGTTCAGTAGTTCTGAGGTGATGGTGCGTCAAAGGAATAATAAACAAACAAATTGAGAAAACATGTCAAAGGGCTCATAGAATATATAGCCTATAACCATCTAAGATTAATTCCGCGTCGAATGGTTGTGGTTTCATGCTGATCGGTCCAGTAGTTTTCGAGTTTACCTCGGACAAAGAAACAAACTTTAATATATATATATATATATATATATATATATATATATATATATATATATATATATATATATATATATATATATAACTTGAAATTTATTATCTATCTAATTATTTATTAGTCTATGGTCTTTTATATGGAAGAGCAAATTGCACGCTCGTATGTCGTTCACATCCAATTTAAAAAGCACCCTCAGTTCTAACAGGAGCCAAGTCAATAATAGATAAGGAATAGGATTATCTTTGAGTTCAGTAAAACAATAGATAAAGTCACAAGAATACTTTACCATAGACAAAAGGATGGAAATCAATGGCCAGATTCACTCTATCCCTGATAAAGTCCAAGACTGGACTACAGACTGAAACGACACGACACTCACTTGAACTCAGAGCTGTGGCTCTCGAGGAAGTTAAGTTTGTTTAATTCCTCATCGATAACCGTCTGTACCGCTTGCGGTACTTGTTTATCCGCTAGCCTTTCTCTGAACTTTTCCCCGATTGCATCCTTGTCGTCTTTCTCCAGTCCCAGCTCTTTCTTGATAACCTGAAATGAGGAAGGATGTTGAGGGAAAATAACAATCACCGTCAAGTGATGCCTTCGAATATCAGTAAAAGATAACTAGGAAACTACATCATGGCGCTAGTGCCTGTACCAACAATCTTCAAGTTTCAAGATCTGCAGTGTGATACAGCCACATGAAGACTCTAGGTTTAGATTGTTAATAACTTCATACAAATCAGGTGACATTTTGGTCAAACACTAATACTACTAGTAATACTAATAGTTACCGTCAGCCATTATCATCACAAGTGTAACTATGATTACTGTGTACCAAACTACATATACGCTTGAATAGTGAATTAAGTCGACTTCATATTGAATACTATATTACCAGAACTAAACATTTAAAAGATATTATACAATGACAGTAAAGATATAATAACATGTAAGGTTATATTCAATAAATTTAAATAAATACCAGCTCTAAAATCCAATAAAAAAAAAACTTTAAACAATTTAGGCCCTAAGAAGGCGCTTATGAATATCTAAAACACTACCACCGGTTCGGAAAACAACCCAGTCGTGAAGAGCTAACGTTCTTTATCAAAGATTGTTGTAGAAGAAAAAAAATCTCCAGAATTATACTCAAGCGGTACTGGGGTACAAAAAAAACCCCAGAATTATACTCAAGCGGTACTGGGGTACAAAAAATCTCCAGATTTATACTCAAGAGGTACTGGGGTACAAAAAAATCTCCAGAATTATACTCAAGCGGTACTGGGGTACAAAAAAATCTCCAGAATTATACTCAAGCGGTACTGGGGTACAAAAAAATCTCCAGAATTATACTCAAGCGGTACTGGGGTACAAAAAAAATCTCCAGAATTATACTCAAGCGGTACTGGGGTACAAAAAAAACCCCAGAATTATACTCAAGCGGTACTGGGGTACAAAAAAACCCCAGAATTATACTCAAGCGGTACTGGGGTACAAAAAATCTCCAGAATTATACTCAAGCGGTACTGGGGTACAAAAAAAATCTCCAGAATTATACTCAAGCGGTACTGGGGTACAAAAAAAACCCCAGAATTATACTCAAGCGGTACTGGGGTACAAAAAAACCCCAGAATTATACTCAAGCGGTACTGGGGTACAAAAAATCTCCAGAATTATACTCAAGCGGTACTGGGGTACAAAAAATCTCCAGAATTATACTCAAGCGGTACTGGGGTACAAAAAATCTCCAGAATTATACTCAAGCGGTACTGGGGTACAAAAAAACCCCAGAGTTATACTCAAGCGGTACTGGGGTACAAAAAAATCTCCACAATTATACTCAAGCGGTACTGGGGTACAAAAAAATCTCCAGAATTATACTCAAGCGGTACTACTGGGGTACAAAAAAATCTCCTGAATTATACTCAAGCGGTACTGGGGTACAACAAAATAATAATAATTAGTTTAACGCACTTTAAGTTGTTCGTGAAGAATGTATTTCCTGTGTTGCTGTTTCACTTTCTCCTCAACTTCTTTGCCGATCTTCTGCTGCAGCTTCGATAATTCAAACTCTTTCTTCAACAACGAAAGAGACATCATCAATCTTTTCGGTATCTGTATCAAAAAATAAACATTTTGTATTATTTAAACAAGATGTTTACACAACATTTCTGTTCCATGCAAGTTTTTGTGTAAAATCACAACACTTACATCCATCTCCTCGAGGATGGCCTGAAGTTCTGCAGGCTCCGCTCCAGTCAGAGCTGCTCCGAGATCACTTAAGTAAACAGGGTTGTCAACCACGCGTTGACCTTGTGCCAACATGTGGTGTAAGGATTCCCTGAAATCATCCCACCATTCTATATATTGATCATGATAAATAGTAATCCTCCTCACTACCACAATAATATAATCGCATAGAAAAAAACCAACTTAATCAATGAATTCCCAGTACCCAGATTATTAACGCAGTCGATACTAAACACCATTAAACAACAGGCAAGCACTTATAGGTGCGTTTCGGCATCATCACTTGAGAACCAGTACCTCTAGGCTTAGTGTGTTTACCATCAAATCAAATCAAATCAAAATTTATTTATTCAATTTAGGCCCTAAGAAGGCGCTAATGAACGTCTAAAACACTACCACCGGTTCGGAAAACAACCCAGTCGAGAAGAGCGCAGACAAGAAACTTGATCTGGTTATTTTTTTTTTTATAAATATCAACCTCATCCTCGAGCACATCGTCACTTAACATCAGGTGAGATTGTGGTCAAAGAACTGTGCCTATATCATGTAAAAAAAAAAATTACAATTCACCAGATCTAGGTTTTATAATTTGGGACATTTTACAAATATAATTTTAGTTTATGGTGTTTCTAATACAATATCGAATCACTTTTGTAAGCCTCTAGTTTCTATAGCATAGTAAATTTACTCTTGAGAATTCAAAAAACTCTTGACTAGGAATTGTAATATTAAAACTGATAATTTTTAATTGAGCTCTGCATGACTTTACGGATGTTTAAAAAGTATAATCTATCAATAACCATCATATCTAGTATGGCTAAAGTCTCTAGGTAGCTTTGGATATACACTTGCTGATCCTGGACACGCGACGTACTTTTAAGTTTTATTAAGACTCGTTTTTCGCAAGTGTACAGTGGTTACAATCCAGTCGGACTCAATATAATTACCCTATCACACTGGTAACTGACGGACCTACACTGGCTCATCCTCGAAATCGACGAGCCGAAACGCCTATCACGTGTTTTATCCCCATGTGTTTGTTGGTCACAACCCAATTGATTACGAAAGCCCACAAATCGTGCGATACAATCCATAGAGATGAAAAAATATATCAGACTTTGATATAAGACAAATAGAGAGGATATTTAAAATAAAAAAAATGAAATAAAACTCACCTATATAATGGATTCAAATTAATTATATCACGTATGGTCTTAATAACTTCCTGGGTGAGCGCCTTCACTTCCTCCGTCTGTTGGAACTTCTCGTGCATCATGTTCTCCACTTTAACCATTAGCACCTGGTCCGTTGGAGGTTTCTTGGCTTCTTTAGCCTCCTCAGGTTCGGTGCGCTGTTTCCTCGAGTTCCTGTACTTTCTGCGACGTCTCTCCGCGTCGGACTCTTCGCGGGTGACGTCAAGTTCCACGTTAAACAGTGGAAATTTCAACTTCATTTCTGAAATGGCCCCGTTTTTTCATTTCAGAAATGAAGTTGTTCCTACTGAAGGATATTTTCATATATATGTGTGTATTAAAACTCGTTTAATACTATGTGTTGCTTTAAATAATGGTATCATTCATATTAAAAAGAACTAGTCATTAAGAAACATAATACTGATAACAGTATTTTATAGTTTAAATAATGATAAAGAATTCTTTTACATTTCTTCAATCGAATAATACTAAAGCACACAAAGTAGCCTGGTAAGTTGTTGTAAAAATATTTCCCATTTATCTAATTAGGCAAATTGATCAAATGGAGCAAACAAATAACTCTATAGTACACAAGGGAGGATACAAGAGAGCAAAGACGTCCTAGAGCAAGATGGAGAGACGAATCTCCTAAACCTTAGGTCCAAATTGGACCAAAGTCGCAGATGACAAAGCCCAATGGAGAGAGCTGGAGGAGGCCTATGCCAAGAGGCACACCGAATTGCACGACATTATATAGTGTTAAAAAATTTATATACATAAATCTTCTGTGCATGTGTATGCATGTGACTAGACTCCTCCTAAACGGCTGAACCGATTTTTATGAAATTTTGTGTGTCTATTCTTGAGTATTCAAGAATGGTTTAGATTAACAATTTGGTCCAATGCATAATGTTTATTTAATTAATTTTTGTGACTTCGTCACGGGCACAACTATTCATTTATAATACTTATTTGGATTTCGCAGCAGTTTCGGAAAGTTTATATTATTAAGAAGTATTTTCAATACTACTTTTTACAAAACGATTCACTTACTGTTTATATAATTTATTTTTTTGAAAGCAACACCACTATTCAAGAATTGTTTTCTAATAGAAGGAAAAAAAGATTATTAACTCATATATTTATGTGAGAATAATTTACAAAGGTTCTTATCTAATTGTTCTTATCACTTCAATCTAAATAGACTGTTGTAAAAACCTTGCATATAATATTCTAATACTTTGATTTGGCAATAATGCCGGAGGGAATGAATTTATTGTGTTTACTAGATATGACTTATGAAATCATTGATAATCATCAACTTCAGTCCTTATGAGAATGGCGACATTCACAATTCTGCCACTATAAAATGGTAACGTTATTGTTAACAAATTAAATGATTTATTATCAAAGGTTTCTGCCTAATTTTTTTTCCATGTTTACTTTCCTTTAACTACAACCTCACCCGACACTGAATGACAATATTCTAGACCTGGTTCTCAAACAATACATTTTGCTCACAACTATTGATTAAAAATTTTCAACTCAAGGCTCGTAGCTGGTTAGGTGGGTGGGTGTGTTTATTAAAAAATAGACTACCACTTTATTATAGTTTCATTACAAAGTTTTTTTTCACTGAAAGCTCATTTTCAAATTTTAACCAACATTGATCAACAAGATTGTGATTGTGTGTGTGTGTGTGGGGGTAACAAAAATGGAGAGGATTAGGAATAAGTATATTAGATGAAGTTTGAAAGTGGCGACAATAACAGACAAGTTAAGAGGCGGTCGTTTGTCCTGGTATGGACATGTGATGCGCGGGGGGAAAGAGAATGTTGTAAGGAAGGTATTGGATATGAATGTGGACGGTTACATGGGAAGGGGAAGACCAAAGAAAAGATGGATGGACTGTGTGAAAGATGGTATGCTTAAGAAAGGAGTGAATGCGGAGATGACAACAAATAGAGAGGAATGGAAGAGGAAGACATGTTGCACCGACCCCAAATAAAAATGGGAAAAGGGTAGGGAGATGGATTGATCAACAAGATATCTGACCAAATTGAGTCATCATTACTTTAAACTTTTAGTTACTTAGACTGCTAAAAAAGTTTCCAATGTTCATTCTGTAAGCATCTAGAATTAGTGTTGCCAACCAGTAGGATGATTATTTGGATGTATGATAAATTACCATAGGTATTCTACATAAATGATAAGGGTCAGCTAAAAATAAGATTTTTTTTTTTTTTTTTTTTTTTTTTTTTTTTTTTTTTTTTTTTTTTTTTTTTTTTTTTCGTTATATCTACAAATATCTACAATCAGTTGCACTATTAGCAGATGTGTTGAAAGCATATGTTGTTGCGGGTGAGCTCTCCACTGAGAGCTTCTTCCCCTCCAGGACTGAGAACATTACTTCCGTTGAATAATGTCTTTTCCTTTGAGCCTTTCACTGTAATTGCGGGTAGTCAGCTTAATTGCTAATTTATTTGGATGGTTTTCAAGGCGATTTAAGTATTTTGAAGGAGTAGATCGGCTAAAATTTGTACAAATGATAATTTTTACACAAAAATGTTACAGTTTTGACTTTAACGAGTTTCCAACACCGCTTAAAATACCCATCTCAAAAGCAGAATGGAATTGAAGGTATATAAAGTATCTTACCAGCAGGACCGGTTTCAATTTCGTCTTCAATAAACTGCCCAGTTATCTTAATCCTACGGTGGGCCATGACAACCAAGCGTAACTTGTAATCCATATCTTGCATCTCATGTATTTGAGCGAAAACTCCCACGTCGTGTAAATCTTCAAGGTTAGACACTACATCAGACTTCTCATCTTCTTTCTTACGTAAGAATATTCCCACGTATGGTTGGTTTAGTTTAACTTTTCTTCTAATTAGATCTATTAAAGTCGGGTTCGATATCTTAAAGTAAAAGACATGTAAAAATTGGTTTTTATTTTTATACCATATTCTAAATTTCAGTATAAATTAGCAAAATCTACAGATATTAAAATGTTCAGAGCACTTAAATTTGATTAATTTTTTACATACATACATATGCTCACGCCTGTATCCCCGAAGGGTTAGGCAGAGGTGAAGTAGCGAACTACAACCACCCACATTTCGCCGAGCTTAGTTCCGTCCCAGATGTGACAGGGGGCGAACCTGTCGCCATATCGGGCACAAATTCCATACTCCGGGATGATACTGAGTAGAAAAAAAAAACCCAATATCACTTGACCCGACCCGGGGATCGAACCCGAGACCTCAGAACGGCAGTCGTATGTAATACAACTGCGCTACCGAGGCAGTTAATTAATTTTTTATATAGAAAATTATTGGAAAATATACAAAAGAATACAAATGTTAATACCTACAAAAGTTTACACAATGTATCTGTTTATTTTATAGAAACTATATTATAAACTTCTATGTATCAAAAAACCTTAACATATATCAAAATGGAAAACTACAATAGGCACACTACCATGAGCAAACTTATGTGAAGTATGAAAGGACCTATATTAAAAATAGCAAGTTTAATGGCAAATGCTCTTCTCAACTGGGTTGTTTTCCGAACTGGTGGTAGTGTTTCTGATGTTCATAAGCCCTTCTTAGAACCTAAATTGAATAAAGATACTTTTTATTTTCAAAAAAAAAAAAAGTAAGAGTAAATAGTTAATAATAATCAATGAATTTCTGTTTTATATTTATTTATTTGCATATAATTTTAAGAAAAGACTCCATATTAAGCTTATTATATTATCATATTCTCACTCAACACCAAAAGTGATTTCTTTGATATAAAGTAAAAAAGGAACTTGTAATGAAGAATAAGTTCATTATAAAATTTTGTAGAAAGTACGTAATATAATATCTTATAATAAAATGTATAATAGTATAACGAAATTTATTCATACCTCAATCAGTTTTATAAATCTAGGAAACACTGGATTCCTATTTATAGCTATTACGGGTACTTGTGGCCAGACTTCTGGTACAGCTACCGTCGCCGGCAACTGGCTGCTAAAGATTGGTGTTTCATCTTTAACTTCAGGGTCTTCTTCAGGAGGGTCGCTCTTGTTATTGATGGAGAAAAATCTAACTGATGCGAATCTGTTCGATGAAAATCCGTAATTTTCACTGTAGCTGCATATTCGAGGATTCCTTAAGCCGTGCAAACTGGTAGACAGCCTTTGCACCGGTTTATGTGATGCAATTTTAGTTACATTGTGTAAAAATCTAGATGTATTCAATTTTGGATTTGCAATAGATTTTCTTATTACAATACTTGCCGTGTGCATTTTTTGTTACGTTGTTATTGGTAGCAAAATCAAAATACTCTGTTTCATTTACAAAATAATGAAAATAAGGTTAGATGAACTATGGAAACTGAATTTCCAGATTCTTCAATTGAAGTGACAACTATGACATTGACAGTTTATTTTTTAGTTCCATTAATTCCTTTTTAAGGAAAACACAAAGATACTAGCAAACCATGCAGCCAAGTCAGACATTAGAAACACTATCAATAAATGAATTGCGATAACAATATGGTGGCCTTCTGTTACTACCACAACGAGAATGATTGGGACATTTCAGAATTCACGCTCAGTGTCATTATTTTCACTCTACTACACTTGCGTATCGTAACTATAGTGTAGTTAAATTACATAATATATAGTCAAATACTGCAAAATAATGAATTAAAAACGAGAACGTCAAACATGACAGACCACTTCACTTCACTTCTTAGTTTTTGGCCTTTCTAGCTATTGGCCACAATTCTGCCAGTGTCTGTAAGGTAGAGTCATGAACCAAGGAGTGGAAACTGGTAAACAAGACTATGGCTGATGAAATGAAAACAAAAATCCTTTGACCTAGGTGATCAACCTGAAAAAGGGACAACACAAACATATAAGACAACACAATAAAAATTACGCCAAGCACCCCTTTAACATTGACATTTTTAGTTTTTCTACTTTTATATTTTTATGGAAAAGGCAAACGTATTAGACCATGCAGCCAAGTCTGAGCTTAAAACTATTTTTCTATAATATAGTAAAAAACGGCGACCTTTTGTTATGATTATTTCAATTTAGGTATTTCAAGGATGAGTGGTTGAGAGATTTCAGAATTCACATTCAGTGTCATTATTTTCAATTCACGTACCTGTACACTATGACTAAACTATATCACACAAAACGCTTCCATAATACGTAACATATAGTCAAATATTATTATACAAACTAATGAATTAAAAACAAGGGCAACCACATAACAACATAAAATCGCAGCATACAATTTTTTATTTTTCATCCTGGAAGTATTGACAACCCTTAGTAGAGGATTGTGTAATGTGTAATAGAAAATCACACATCTAATCAAGAATGAATAATAAAGAATATTTTTTCACAAAGATCTGAGACTGATCTTTATTGAATCCATTCTCAAAAAGTACCTAATTTTGATCGAACGAGGCCACATTCGAATTCCTTGGCAATCGAAACAACAATCGCATAATATTATAACCGACCATTACAACGACATGAAGAATAATAAAACGAGAACGCAAGACTATTTCTGCACACAAACATGGTCCACATCTGGCTCAACGTAAGTATTAAGAACTCATGAACGCGAATAGGTATTAAATTGAAATCAAATACTAATGTTTATAAAACCTTTAAGCTGTAACACAATCAAATTTCTATGTCAACGCAATAAAAAAAACAACAATTTAAGCTGCATATTGTGAAATTCTACCTCGGACACAAACTGCCTCGGTGGCGCAGTTGTATTACGGTACGACTGTCGTTCTGAGGTCTCGAGTTCGAACCTCGGCTCCAGTCAAGTGATATTGGGTTTTTCCACTCAGTATCATCCCGGTGACTGGAATTTGTGCCCGATATGGCCCCAGGCTCGACTCCTCTCACACCTGGGGCGGAACTAATCTCGACGGAATGTGAGTGGCGTAGTTCGCTATTTCACTTCTGCCTAACCCTTCGGGGATAATAGGCGTGAGCGTATATTTATTTTGAAACTCGCAACTAATCGCAAGGGCATCAAAGCCTAAATGTTAGGATAATTATTCGTATGCTTTGTTTATATACATAATAAGTAGTATGAAACTGTAATAGAATTTACGTATACATTTCTGAACCGGAACCGGAAAATAGATAAACGGAAGTGGAGTTAATTTTGGATTTAATCGATAAGCAATGTAAGAATTAATCAATAATCAATGTAAGAATTTTCTATATTTTTAAAGACTTATTTTAGAATGTCTACATATTTTGTTTGTTAAGAATATTATTAACAGGTATTGCATGCGTTACAATATAAATTAGTCGCCCATCGGGTATTTAAGGCAGTCATTATCGAGACGTGGGACGGATAGCATATAGAGTTTTATGATACATGGCCAAATATACATTTCAAACAGATCGATATACGTGTAATTACTGCACCCTGACCTGTCCCTACATAAAGGATAACTACCAGTCGAGTTAGAATCTTACAATTTGGCATAAAGCAACGTTTAATAGCAAACATAAAGGAAAAATTTCAAAAACCTTCCATTTTTAGTTACATCACATAATAAAAAAAATATCGATTTTAACATGAGTCCCTAAAATGGAATTTCCACATATTTTTCATCCGTAAACATATTTCTGTTAATAGACACTAGCACTACACGAAGTAGTACAACTATAGATCATGTTTTATCGAACTTCTATGTTCAATGCGGTACTATTCATACCTTTTTTTCTGTCATTATTTACAGATCTGGTTCAAATTTAATACTTAATTAGTATTTTTGAACCAGATTTCTAAATACTGACTATAAAACTTTACATACAAATAACTTTGATCAAAGACCTTTTGCCAGGTTGCTGGAAGCCTACCTTCAGTCATATTATATAATAAATGATATGTGTTAATATAAAAAAAAGGATTACTGAATAAAGAGAACTTTGTCTTAAATGTATGCTCCTCCAGATTACCACATTGTAATGTTATGGATTTCATTTGGCAAACAAAATACCATAACTATTACTTATAAACCTATAGGTTTGTACGGAACCCTCGATGCACGAGTCCGACTCGCACTTAGCAGATTTTTTTTAATTTACTTGCGGTAAAAGCAAATCCTCTTTACTACAAAGGTAACGTTCTCCTGCATGTTTTAAAATTAATTAGTAAGCAATGTATATTTTGATAAAACTAGACTTATCATAACTTATTAGAAAACACGGTAGTTTTATCCAAGCTATTCTTTAAATACGCCTTATATAGACTATAAGATCTGGGCCTACGTTTACGTTACGTATTCACGAGAGTGCCCTTGCCTTGCTACGAAGCGGGATACTTCGTCTAACCTTTGCTCCATAGAGCTACTTAATTAATAGACGTGACAATTTCCAACAAAGTTATCTATTCATTACAATAATATTGTCATTGGAAAAATGAACATGATCTTTACACGGCTAAAAAATCTCATAAAATATTAACACACAACTCAGAAATAAGTTATTTAAAAACAACGTCTGTCAATCTGTGGATATATAACTTCAGAACCACTGAACGGACTTGGGGTGATTTTCTTTTTTAAATCATAAATCGCGTCTCCCACAGCCAAGTGACCGAAAAATTATTAAAATATATGTTAAACTATATAGAGAAAACTTTAAAATAGGGTATAAATAGTAGGTTTTTTTTTACTACTGAAGTTTATTTTTGTTAATTATTTTAGTTTTTTAATAAAATAATTTCTCCCTTTTGCCTTATTTGGACAATATCTGTAGCAAATATAGACCAATGAAGTTCTTTTTTATTTATTTTATAGCTACACACATCAACAAACAGAATCTAATTTAGGTGTAATTCACTAAAATCACTAAAAAAGCAAGAACAACCTAAAATATTTGCTTATAAAATTTGTTGTTTTTTTTTTATAAAAAACGTAAAAAATCTTGGTAACCTACGTTATTTTAGTTTATTTTATTTTTCTACCACAAACAATTAAGTTTTTGTAGGGAATGCTTCCTAGATAAACAGCATTACTTGACCGATCTTTGTGCTCGTCAAACTATGCATTTATTTTTTGTGCTGCTACGAATAATTAGTTGTACTGTGAATTAATATGGCGAACCTAAGAGTCTTACTGCTTTCGCATATTTCAGATATGCATTATCTGTATGGTTTTTGTGACTGAAATGTTAGACGCGCTCTGTAAGAATACCACAGCAGGTGCCCAAGAAGTTATGAATAAAGTATTGTATAAAATTGTCAATATAATTAACACAAATACTTAAACAAGTTAAAAAATAATGTTGGTGTTCTATAGAAAATTTCAGCTTTCATGTATTTATACCTAACCTAACCTAAAATTCTATACATTTTTAACTCTATGTGTTCCCGCACAAAATATGTACGTCATCAAACGCACGCAAGCGCGCAACAGTCGATCCAGCTACAGGTGCCGAGCCCGGCAGTCTAATCCCAGACCTCAAACTGAAAGCGCAATGCTCTCTGACATAAACCATTAAAATCCCAAGGTGTTAGAAAATTATGACTGAAAGTTAGGAAACATAATACAACATATTTATAAACGAAATACGCCTAATAGAAAATTAATAGCAATCCTTCGTTTCATTGTGTATTCATATTATATACTTGACAGGCGTTCATTTTAAGGTCTTGTAAATATTTTAACAGCATAAATTAAGAGATTTATCAACTTTTGAATAATCTTTTGTGCTTTGTGGGCAACACAGTTCATATATTGATTGCTTATCATGTGAATTAGAATATACCAATAATGTTATTCCTGTTGTTGTTAATCGGCTATTGTTGTGTGAAAGACATGGGTTTTAATAGCGTTCAGTAAACGGTGAGTATATTATATTGTATTTTAAATCTAAATTTAATTTCTCTAATTATATGGAAAATAAATTCCCGTTATATTTATTATCTTATTTATACTTTTAATTATTATATAAAACGATTTATTAATACAATTTTGTTAAATGAAACAAATTAAAAGATTTTTAAATATGCTAAAGGTAAAAAGAATACGTTTTGAAATTCGTATCTTTTAAGCGATCGTCGGTTTATTAGTACCGCGTAGGTTTATGACGTGGGTTCTAATCTTACAAGGAATTTGAATTTCAACCATCATCAACAATAGAATGTGGTAGGGAATTTTCTAGCCCTTTCTCTGCTAGAAATTATACTGAAGTTAGATCACCAGCACAAAGAATTGAATTTGAAACCATACGCTTTGGTTTACATTCTATGCCACAATACTACTAGAATATACTTTTAAAACTGTACACGTGTAACGTGAATTTAAGAATATTTATTGTACCATCCATACAGGATCTCGTAATGATGCTCAGTCCGAAGATACAGCGATCAGTTAGGGTCAACGATGGACAGCTCATCGCCTTATCAGAGAGGGCGCAGTACGACCACTCTCAAGTAAGTCATTAGCAAACGATACCTTCTTCCCTTATTTTCTAAGTGAAGAGAAAAAAAACCAGAGGTCGGTCAAGTAAACCATATCTTAGCTAACAAATATCTCTTAATGGTTTACTGACAATAATTTACTATTTTAAATATCAATAAAACAAAATGTGTCAAATTTGCCTTGCCTAACAACCAGCATGTTGATGGTAATATCAAGAAAGATGAGAACTTAGTAGGTTTAGTTAATAGTATCAACGACAAACAATACTAATACCGAGGAAAATTAATGTATTCTTGGATATTACAGTTGATGAAAAATTACAATGGGGTCCGCGCATAAAAAGTTTAGCAGGAAGGTTAAGTTCCGCTATTTCCAGGATGGGATAGGATGGGTCAATCACTGATATTCTCACTGCTGGATTAGTCTACTTCGGCTGCTTTCATAGCTTGATGCTAAATATGCTAAATATGCAGCTTATTTTGCTGTAGGGAACAACAGCCGAAGTAGATACTTTATTTATTTTTATTTTACAAAAACTAGCTGCTTGAGCAATTTTTAATATGGGACTTCGCGAATCGGAATATAGTATCTTAACCTTGCCCTCCCAATATATTCTTGATAACTTGTGTATGTCCGCAAAAATTTAGACAAACTTGAACTTGTAAGCGACCAGCATAATTTTAATACAAGGAATAAACATACATTAACAGTTCCATGCTTCTGACTTAGTAAAAGTAATAAGAGTTTCCTTGGTAATATTGCTAGGTTTTCTTGCTGGTTCTTCTCGATGCCTGGGTTGTTTTTTGAACCGGTGGTTGTATTTTGACGTTCATGATTGCCTTATCAGGGCCTAAATTGAATAAAGCAACTTCTTTTCGTTCCCTCCTTTAAACATTGCGCTCGGAGTAAAGAAATTTTCGTTAAATGAGGAGGCAATCACCTCTGTGAACAATTATTTTGCAGAGAAAAATACCGAGTCGTATTAAGACTGTTTAGATCAGTAGTCGTCAAACTGCGGCCCTTGGACGCTATTTGTGCGGCCCGCGATGTCCTAAACAATATTGATTGACTCAAAACCGAGTTTACGTATAGAATCCTAAAAAATTTTCGTGAAATTATTTTTAGTACTAACAGAAGGCAAAGTTCAAGTAGAACTGTGCATTGAATCGGATTTTATTCACAATTTTTTGAGTTGAATTTTATTTTCGCGGAGCTATAATTATTTTCGAAAAATAGAAGTATCCTACGTTACGCGGAGTAACCATATACCATCCATCCATCCATTTAACCATAAGACGTACACTGTTGAATATAGGTGTCCCCCAATAAGGGGGGATTGCCATAATCGCTACGCTTGACAGGTGGGTTGGCGATCGCAGTAGGTGTTTGTAATTCTCAGAGGATGCTGCTCATTCTCTGGTGTTTATCACTTAGTCGCCTTTTTCGACACCCACGGGAAGATATGGGGTGGCACTATTCTTGGCCGGCACTACACTAATACATTCATACGTATCTAGTAAAAAGTTGTTTTTTTTGATATTACAAACTGACACTTCAATTTTATTTAACTGCTACATGACGGACTAAGATCCTGCCAAAAATCACCATGGGTCATTCACACATAAGTGCAAGCGACTTAAAAATATCTATGCTAGAGTTGACTACGACGTTTGTTACAGGCCGGATACCTACACAAAAGGAGTTCGGATAACACAAAATGGCAGTTACGATGGTTCATTCTTTATCAGGTGAGGTGTATTTTTGTTACAATTAATATATGTCCTTTTATTAATTATATTTTTATTAAAAATATTTATGTCAATTTAATATATAATAGACTATAAATAAAACTCATCATTGTGTTTTCTATCTGTGTTATGTAAATTTAATCACCAAAGAATTAGGCGGTGGGTTAAAACATTAAAATTGTTTTTTGAAGTGAGAACTTCTTTAGCGGAGTTGAGTGATTCTTGGTATGGTAAAAACTTATAGATTCGCGTTACCAATACTATGACGTCAGCGGAATAAAGTATATGAAAATGTATATAAATGTTGCACGGAGCGTCAACAGGTGTAAAAATTAGAGCAATGTTAGGTTATGTTAAGGTTATGTTAAATTATGAAATTTAAACATTTCAGAAGACAGTCCCCATTGCTGCCTAATTTTTTTAATTAAAATGGGAAGAGAAACTATGGAATAAACATCCTAGTATAAAATACAACAGCAGATGTTTTTATTATCTAATGATGAAATTATTTTTACTAAAGATTTAATTATAATTATTTTATAGATCACAAATCGTGTCTGTTTAAGCACTAGGTTTTTTTGAACCTTTTTTTTTTTTTTTTGACGGGGGGAAATGCATTTACACACTACTCTTATCTATTGTATTTGAGGAATCAGAGTCCCCCAATACAATAGATAAGGGGGCACGGAGTGACGAGCTCCGCGCCAGTGTGGGACTCACCCGGGCGTGAAGCGCCCGGAAATACCCACTAAATCCCCCCGGGGCCGTCCGCTGCATTTGGGATGGGGGCGACACGGGGTGGCTTTCGCAAGCACTTGCGAACCTAGCTAATGCTGTTGACCGGAAGGGCCTTAACAGCTTTAACGAACTTTTGGGGGCGAGTGCTGAAGGCACTCAACCGCAAAAGGTGACTAGCACAAGGGCTACCCAAATGGTACGAACCTCGGCTTGGCCGTCACCTGAGTATGCAAACTCTCTCGCGAGTTGTATCCTAGCTATCCCTACATTTTTTATTCTTAAATAATAAAAATAAAAAAAAGGTTACTACTTACAGGCACTAGGTAAGATAGTCCGTATGTACGTAAGTCGAATCTTGATATTAGTTTATGCTTACACCAACTGCTCAGATATGTTGTGCCAAAGACTAGAAAACATACAATTTATCTATGGTAGTAATACAAGAGTATAATTGTGTCGGTTGTTTTACATTATGTATGGTGGTCACGATCAAGTACAATCACCATCAATATTTCAATTTAACTGGAAATATTATTCAATTATTATTAAAGAATTGCTAAACTGAAGTGGCAGTTGGCTCAACATTGCTCGTTGAACCGATGCCCGATGGGGCCAACGGATTCTCGAATGGGTACCACGCACCGGAAGACATGGCGTGAGAAGGCCTCCCCTACAAGATGGATCGACCTGGTGAAGGTCACGGGAATCCGCTGGATTCGGGTGGCGCAAGACCGGTCGTCGTGGAGATCTTTGGGTGAGACCTATGTCCAGCCGTGGCCGTCTTTCGGTTGAATGGATGGAGGGATTATTCAATTGACGGGAACAGAAACATCGTTAAGAAAGTGGTATAAATAATATTCGCCGTAGTACCAACGAAAATCTTCAAAAAAGATTTTTCATTGAATAAATCCTTGGTACACGATGTACTAGTGTTGTGTTATAACTTTGATTGTTTATGTGAGCTGTTTTTACTTATTAATTTGACTTTTTTTTATATGCTTATTTAATCATGGGTAAGTAAGAGCATTACTTACTTGCTGACAAAGGAAGGATAAAAACTCCTAAATTTTGCTTATGTAATGCCCCTAATATCATGTAACGACACGCGACTTGATATCAAATAAGAATTTAAAATTTATTCTTTATATTTAATTATGAATAGTCATATACTAGCTGGTGCCCGCGGCTCCGTCCGCGTTTCATATATTCTTCACTGCGTACCTAAAAAACAAATGAATGAAGAAAAATGAGAATGTTTTGTTTTTATTAGTGGAAATAATAAATCGTAACGGACAAAAATGAGAAAGGGTCGATTCGAACGGTAGTAGTTTGAGGTGATAGTGTCTCAAACGAGCCCCATTTTCCTTTAATATAATATATAGATACAGTTTTTTTTTTTTTTTTTTAGAATGTGTTATTTTACTACGAGTCTGAAAATAACACGAGACCGACAGGTGTTTTACTTCTCGAAGGTTCCTACTGCGAGAGGCTGAGCAAAGCGCCCATGGAACGTAACGCTTCGGTGCGTACTTAATTGCTATTTTTATAATTTACAACGGCCACTAAACACAAATTCCTTTTTTATTATTATTCTAACCTTCAAACAATATTTTAATTTTAAATGAACGACTCCTTGTTTAAACCTTTTCAAGTGTGTGACGATTTTGCATGATTTTGGTGGCGTTTTACAGTTCTAGTATAGTTACAAATAATAACAAAAAAAGCTTTTCTTATACTATAACTAAAAGACAATTAAACATCGGTTCAGTTTCGGAGGAGGAAAGCGAGGAGAGGAGTACTGCGAGTGATGTTTTCGTCTATTTTACATACGGTAAAATCAGCCCGAGCTGCAGCTGTCAAGAGACAACTCGAAAGATCTTGTTTTATGACTCTTTCTTCGGGGTGCAACGCGACAGCAATAGATTTCTAAAATACCTACTTTTCAAATTTGTCGCCGCCCACATATCCTAATATTACTCAATTTAAAAATGTAAAAACCAAATAATGTAATAAAATAAAACTTCCCGCAAAAATATTGTTCTGGTATACCTTTTTTTTTTTTTTTTTGACGGGGAGAAATGCATTTATGCACTATCCTTACCTATTGTTTTAGTGAGACCGAAGTCCCCCAATACAATAGGTAAGGGGGCACGGAGGGACGGGTATAAGGGGGCACGGAGGGACGGTAAGGGGGCACGGAGGGACGGGTAAGGGGGCACGGAGGGACGTGTAAGGGGGCACGGAGGGATGGGTAAGGGGGCACGGAGGGACGGGTAAGGGGGCATGGAGGGACGGGTAAGGGAGCACGGAGGAACGGGTAAGGGGGCACGGAGGGACGGGTAAGGGAGCACGGAGGGACGGGTAAGGGGGAACAGAGGGACGGGTAAGGGGGCACGGAGGGACGGGTAAGGGGGCACGGAGGGACGGTTCTGGTATACCTTTTTTTTTTTTGACGGGGGGAAATGCATTTACGCACTACCCTTATCTATTGTATTTAGGGGATCAAAATCCCCCAATACAATAGATAAGGGGGCACGGAGTGACGAGCTCCGTGCCAGTGTGGGACTCACCCGGGCGAGAGTCGCCCGGAAATACCCACTAAAACCCCCCGGAACCGTCCGCTGCATTTGGGATGGGGGCGACACGGGGTGACTTTCGCAAGCACCGCGTCGTTCCCTGCAACGGTTCTGGTATACCTAACCTAATTTCGGTATTGCTAACGTCATATTATTGATATCATGATTTTATAAGTCTACGGCATTTAAATAGTTGTTGCCTTTTATGTTAATATATATTAATACCATAAATAAATACCACATCGTCAGTTTATAAACAGAAATATGCAATAATATATTTATAATTTAATATTAGGTATAGTAATTATTGTTATATTATTCATTTGGATATAGTTTTTATACATGGGTTTTCAATAGAGGCTTATAAAAGAGAATACGTTCAGGAAATAGTCCAATGCCAAATACCTCTATTGTCCAATGATTGTTGAGAGATGGTCTACTGGTTTATTGAATTTAAAAATAACCTTATTTGTTCTTTATCAGAATATACGCTTTATAGTTTGTATGTGTTAATAAAGAGTTTTTGTTAAAACCTTCAACATCGTATGTTATTTTTCTGGGTCAGTTCTGCTTCACGATATCATACAGACGCGAGAGTCAAAGGCAGTATGAACTACGCGCTGCTTCGGAAGTCGACTGCGTGCATTGGATCGACGCTATACGCGAGGCGAGGTATGTATTGTAAATAAAATTAATTGATTTATCACCACTATTACATTTTTAGATATTGATTTAATAACATTAAAAAAAACCAAGTGCACAACAACAGGCTAAGTGTTTTTATTAAATTTCATACTAACCTACCTTATTTAGAATAGGACACGGATATGAAGATTATGATTGCAGCTTATATAAGAATTATTATTTTTGACTCTTGTCATATTTCACAAATTGAAATAGTGAAGTTGATACCTAAAAACGTTTTATCTGTCGAAAACTGTCGAGTTGAAAATTTGTGACTAAGACCCACGGTTGTGTCCTTCCAGCCTGTTTCTATACGTTTGTGTGTTTTGGGTTATTTTGTACGGAAATGTTTTGAGGCTCAGAGACTTGACTGGGCGAATATCTAAAAACTCCTACCTACCTACCTATAATAAGATCGACGGACTGAGTATAATTACTAATATTACTTCCTCAATAACTGAAATATTTTCACAGTAATTTTCACATTCACGAGTGCCTTCTGACTTTTGGAGTTATAATTATAGGTCTTAAGAAAGTAAACTCGACTTAATTCCTTTTTACATAGCCCATACGCTTCTACTAATTTCGTTTCAACGAGTTATATGCGGTATATTTTGTTTTCTTTACTTAAGTGAGTTTTCCCACTTAAAGGCGCTTAAGCCTTTAGATAAAATAAATTCCGCGGAATATTTATTCATGTAGCAGACCAATTAGAGTATTGTGGTGCCCTTGTGCTAGTGAATTGTCAGCGTTCGCCAGAAAACGGACTAAATTTCCATACTAATTTGTATCACCTTTTTCACTCACCTTGGGTTAAATTTGATTTCGTTTTTATTCCTATATGATACTCCGATATATTAGACTACTTCTATGACATAAAATTTCATCAAAATCCACACAGTAGTTTTTGCAAGACATATAAATCAATATTCTAGAAATCATAGACTTATTCATTCAATGATTTTAAACACCGCTCGAGTGTTTACTTACCAAATGTATTTTATGTGGGTGGATTGTTTCAAAGAAGATATGAAAGCAAAAAGGATGGATGAAGACATGGCTGCTGAAAGAGATGTATGGATGAAAAAATTGCGAGCAGGATGATGATATTTTAAATTTATAGGTGTACAGAAAATATAAATCTAATTTGATTTTTATGAAATTTAGTATTTTTAATTACGTTGCAACCCTGATGATTTACAAATGTCTGGAAAAGTATTTGCGTAATACAAGCCTAATAATAAAAGCGTATGTAATATTGTACCTATATGTTTGAAAATAGATACCTATGTATTGTGATGACACTGCAGCCAGGTACGGGGTCGTGTCAGGGTCACTCTCTGACCTTAATCCCGGTGGTCGCTATGACAACTGCGGAAACACGCTCCGGCCGCGGCCCTTACCTCAAGGCAATGGAATGTATGTCACAGTATAATTGCAATTCCATACTGGAAAAGTAGGATACTGTGGGAGCGTAAGCCGTCTCACCTGTATAATTATACTGTTAATAATTTATCGAATCGGTAAACGTTGTGTCCTTCAATTGGACGAGCAATAATAAATTAGTTAACATTGAATCTGGTCTGATCATTTATAGATAAAGATAGCGTGGGACAGGGCTCCACCCAATAAAACCAAAAAGTTTATTTATGTACAACACACCACATATCAAAGGAATCTTTGTTTTTTCGTTAATTGCCGAATTAAAGAAATTCTATTAATTTCTTTAAACTTCGATTACAATTGGCACACGCAGATTTGTTCGTTTTTGATGGGTGCTACGTCAGTAAGCCCGGCTGTGGGGATACACATCATTGAACTTAACCAAGTCTTGACCCGCATATCCACTTGGAGAGCAACTTGGTTGAGCTCAATGCCAATAAAACGCAGGTATGTGCCTTTACTCAAAAAAAATCACCCAACCCTACTCTTCAGAACACCCAGCTTGCAATGCGTGACAGACTAAATATCCTGGGAGTGGGTATTCGAAGCGACAAGTAAACCTCAAGGACCACATCGAACACGTCATCTCCACAACATCTCGGAGCTATACCTTCTTTATAAGGCCCAGGTTGGGCCGTGCATGGAATACTGCTCGCACCTCTGGGATGGATTCGCTAAATATCTCATCGATGCCTTAGACAGGTTACAGAGGAGGGTTGTCCACATTGTAAAAAAAGGCAGACGGAAAAATTTGATTTAGCTCCAACCCAAATGTGGCTTCAGACTGTCACGGGAGTGGGAATAAGCAAAAACTTGCACTCGTTATAAAGAGACACGATCCATTCTTTCTGACTACGGCCTTTTTTTTTTTTTTTTTTTTTGACGGGGGGAAATGCATTTACGCACTACCCTTATCTATTGTATTCGAAGGATAAGAGTCCCCCAAATACAATAGATAAGGGGAACTACGGCCTAACCCAGTTAGGCTAATTTTAGGGTAGGGTTAGGGTAATCTTAGTAAAATAGCCGCCATTTTGCTAGAACATTAAAGAAAACTAGAAAATTTTACATATTTTTTTTTTGTGACATTAGCAGAATTGTTCAGATGTACTCATATCGAGTTGCAATTAATTAATAACAAGAAGAGATTCGTTAAAATTAAATGATATTTTGCTCATGATTTACATATGTGTATGTTGGTATTGTAATTGGCTGCTGGAGTGTGAAAACGGAGATGCGTGCGGTTGCCATGGTAACCGGGTCGAGGTCGCTCTGACGCGACCCGGACGGGTATCACGATGCGCACCCTTACTTGAATAAATTTTAAACATCCTACTTGTAGAAGTAGATTTAATATAGGCCACGCATTCGTTTATAAAGATAGTGATAATAAAATACGGGTGAATGGAGAAATTGTCGCTTCAATATGTCATCATACATTCGAGCGACTTTAATAATTTGTGTGGAGTAAATAAAGAAAAAAAAACCAATTGTTGTCCAGCTTTACGCTGGTATCGGCAAGATTTAATGCTTATTTCTTAAGAGATATTATATCTATAGTTAGTTATAACTAACTAAAGTGTAGCATTATAGTACTACCAACTTTAAAATGACCACTCAACATTACGTCAGATCTGCTAGAGACAAGCATCTCTAAAGGCGCACCAATCTACTTGATCCTCAACCTTGCCCTACTGACCACTTTTAGTTATTCTTCATAGATCGTCACTCGGTTGGCTTTAATCGTGGCCTCAAGCATCAAGTCTGTAACTATGATTCTCTGCCAAATAATTTGGATTTTAATTTTATTCGTTATGTAATTTTTAACTTACGGACCAGTCAAACCAACAGCGTCGACACTGTGGTATCATGATCCATAACATACTGGACGCACGAAACTTTAGCCTTCATACAAATCATTAAATTATTTTGAAACGTTGATGCTTCATGGTAATTTAATCTATTTTGAGTTTGAGCTTTCGGTATGATGGTATCATGTTGAAACGTGATTTACTAATGCTCATCTGGCTAGTTCAAAATCTGTCACCAAGCACACATAGGCGTATCCAGGCAGAATCATTCGAGACTCTAGGCTTAGAGTTTTCACCATTCTGGACCTTATCGTTATTAAATATTAGATGAAATTGTGCTTAAAGCGTTGAGCGCTATTTACATTATACAAATCCGATATGCTAGTCAAAATCAAAATCAAAATCAAAATTTATTTATTCAATTTAGGCCCTAAGAAGGCGCTTATGAACGTCTAAAACACTACTACCGGTTCGGAAAACAACCCAGTCGAGAAGAGCGCAGGCAAGAAACTCGATCTGGTTCTTTTTTTTTCATAAATATAATTTATATAATTTTTTTATGTCATATAAAAAACTATACAAATCGTAGTTTTTAGTGGAAGCACAGAGATGTGGGTTAATTCCAGACATCACTATCGTTCACGTAATGTTCCACCGTGTAATAACCTTTTGAGATTAAAACTTGCTTGACATAATACTTGAACTTATTGTCAGGTAAATCGGTAATAAAGTATTTCTGTAAAAAACTTAGTGTTTCAGTTCCTGGTGCGTGGGATCGAAATCCTGTAACATATCTCTATAGTACTTTCTTAACAAATACAGAATTAAATAGTAAACTTCGTTATTATCCTTTACCGTAGTTTCAACAAGCTTCTTCTGCAAAAGGAAGAGTTAGAGCAGAAGCAGCTCCATCTTCTGCAAGTAGTTGAGAGCGAGAGAACCTCACGGTGGCAGTATGCACAACAATGCGATGAGCTGGCCAATGAAGTTAAAAAACTTCGAACTGAGGTGAAGGTTTATTTATTAATTAATTATATTTCGTTAGAAATGTTCTAATGTTCTTTCACTAACTAACATCTTTCAATGAAGTGTTCATTTCAAAGTATTCTTTGATGTGCCTCTATATTTTTTATTGTGAGTGAGAAATTTTAGGATTGGCACCAGATGGTTTTTGCAGCCATTAATAAATCAATCAAGGCTAAATATTTTAAGTAAAAAGTTAATCAATAATGTTATATATTTTACAAATATTTTTTAACACATTTCATGCAGTTATGCTCCTATAAGAAAGAACATGAACCGTCTACAAGAGCGGCTTCTACATCCAGCTCGTCGCCGAGTCATTCCCCTGAAATAGATCCAGCAGAATTGCGGAAGATCAAGAAAGTCCAGGTTTGTCTATTTTTACTGTACCTTATTAGCTATTTCTTTCTTCTATTCACGTCCACGTACCATAAAACCTTATAAAATTCAAATATTTAAAACGTATTTTACTACAGCAAAAGGGCATTTTAAAAAGACGATATTTGAAATTATAATTAAGTAGGTATTTTTATTGTTCTAATCTTAATCTTTGCAGAGTTTCTTCCGAGGTTGGTTGTGCAGACGACGTTGGAAGCAAATCGTGGACCAATACATTAAAAGTCCACACGCCGAGAGCATGAGAAAGAGAAATAGGTTTGTAATGACATATTCTTTTTAAATCTTCTTAATAAGAGTATTTCTAAACATTAATTTTTCTTAACCCCTTACAGATGTAAGTATATAAAATATGTGTGTTCCATTAAAATTCATTTGCAAACCGATTTCAATGTGAATCTGTAAAAAAATTTAATCATGTAATTTTTTGAATAATTTCTATGTAAAAGTAGCCGATGCCGTATTCTAATTGTAAATGTCCAAAGTTTTTATGAGTAACAGTGGAAGCTGTTTCAGTCTCGTTTTCAAAATGGTGGAAGCCGAGGAAGAGTACTTAGAGCAACTGGAAATAATGGTAAGTTGTAGTTATGAAAAAAAAAATTGTTATAGTATATATTTAATATTTTTACCATAATCTCTTCTGATATTAATTGAAAGTCGTCACAAAACAAAAATTTTTTACACATATTTTTTTCCACAAATCTACAATGTTTATGGTGCGATCTTCTATGCCACAAGATTCTGGCAACTCGTAAAAGCACACGAACTGTTCCAATTTAGACCACAGATATAGCAGCCTAGTAAACGAGGTGGAAGGGTAATTGTGCATGATACACTCGTATCATGGCCACCGTATATTTGTAATAAATTTGTCATTGTGACACATTAAGGCGCATCGCATTTCCAACTTTGTCATTGTGACACATTAAGGCGCATCGCATTTCCAACTTTGTCATTGTGACATATTAAGGCGCATCGCATTTCCGGGATCAGCAGTTGTATGTCCAGAGTTACCTAGAAGATTTTGCTTAGGTTAGTTAGTTAGTTTAAGGGTAGTGCGTAAATGCATTTAAGGGTAGTGGTAGTGCGTAAATGCATTAAGGGTAGTGCGTAAATGCATTTAAGGGTAGTGCGTAAATGCATTTCCCTCCGGCAAAAAAAAAAGGTTAGTTAGTTAGTTAAAAGATGGCATAATGATGCCGACTGTTGAGAGATTGTCGTTTATCGGCGGTCCACACCGTTCTTAGATTCTACATTATTTACAACTAGATGTGAGCACGCGGGTGCTCCCGCGTTTCATATATTTTCACTGCGTAATATAGTTTTTCATTTTTTTTTATATGGAATCCACATTATTTTCTAAACTTTTTTTGCTACTAACATTAAGCAAAGATATTTCTTACCAAATTAAAATTCTCGCCAGTAAAACTGTGCGTTGAATAAGGTTTTATTCACAACTAGCTGTATCCCCGCGGTTGCGCCTGTATTTCATATATTCTTTACTGTAATTAATTTTTTTTAAACAGAATCCTTATTTTTTTAGTACTAAGATAAAAGTAAAAATATTTCTCATAAATTCAAGCACTTGGCAGTAAAACTGTGCATTGAATCGGGTTTTTATTACATTTTTTAAGAGTTTCAATTTTTTTACGCGGATCTTTAAGTTTTTTCCCTAAGTTAAAATCGTTTCAGCCGTTTCGGAGATTACCCGGAACAAACAGACATTTTTGGTATGGCTATCTTATATACCTTCATTTAGTATTTAGTAAAAAAATATTATTTTGACATTACAGACAGACGCTTCAATTTTATTTATTAGTATAGATCAAATGAAGTGCTGTTTTTTTTCAATAATGCAATAAAATATTTATCCAAAGGTGACATGCTTCCTTCGACCGTTTAAAATGGCTGCGAGTTCTAAGAAGCCGCCGTGCACGCACGAGGATGTCAACTCCATATTCCTGAACAGCGAGACCGTGCTGTTCCTACACCAGATATTCTTCAAAGGCCTCACGTCGAGAATGGAGTCGTGGCCGACACTTGTTTTGGGTGAGTCTCATCTCTACGTCAAATTACTCATCCATTATTTCACCACTGTGGTTGTTATTTTGTTAGCTCGGTAAAGTGATTTTATAGCACCTGATGGTAAGTACACTATAGTTACGCAACGGTCACCATACGCAACCCATCAGTCTTCGCAATGATCTCCCATCTCTTTTGAAGGAACCGATATTATACGAAGGTGAAAACACGGTAAGGCAAGAGCTATGATGACTCAGTTGGTAATGCGGTCAGATTGGAACCGGTTCGAACCTTATACAAAGAGTTGTATGAAGGCTCGTTAACTGACCGTCAGCTCGAGGAGAAGGAACACACCGTGAAGAGACCATATCATGGTGGTAACGCGTTTTCTAATAATGCCCAATCGTGTGGTTGCCACCTAAAAGTTTTATACAACTGGCGGCGAGCACCAATAGGTGTGTAACTATTGAAAAAATTCAACATAAATTCCTGAAATATTTACAATATAAATTCTGTTATCAGCCTAACGTTTTTGTTTTACCTACTCTGCATAAACGTCGCATGGTGAGAGACCAGATATATTTTTATTTAAACTTGTCAATAATATGTTAGACTCGCCTTATCTTTTAAGTGAACTTAACTTTATGTGCTTTTTTTTTTTTTTTTTTTTTTTGACGGGGGGGACATTCATTTACGCACTTCCCTTATCTATTGTATTTGAATTTTAGATGCCCTAGAGCTAATGTCAGTAATCGATTTTTGTTTAATGTGCCATTTTCCAAAAAAAATTTTATTGCTTATACATTTTCACATAGAGCATGTTATTCAAATAATTTATATTTCAATGAAATCGATATGTTTAATCACTCGCTTATCGCATTTAAAAAACTAATTCAAACTAAGAGTGATATTGCTAAGATTGGATTGCAAAAGTAATTATTTAATATTTAACTGGCTCGCTGTTTGTTATTTGATTGTCGGACTATTTTTTTTTTTTTTTTTTTCATTTTATTGTGTGTATTTAAAGTTTTTTGTTTTTTTTTTTTGTAAACAATTTTTATTGTCAAATTAATATTTGTATACTACACGTTGGCTTGTATGTTTTAGTAATACGTGGAAACTTTGTTGGAATATGAAAATTTAATCTATGATGTATTTAGTTTTAAGCGTAATGTACTGTTTGTTTCCCAAATAAATAAATAAATGTTTATACGCACTCTTTCGCGTAATGCGAGGCAATTGAGCGCGAAATTTCAAATTCGCGTTATAGTGAAACCGCGCGTAACGGGGTCGCGCTAAGCGGGGTATTACTGTATCTGGTTTAGAACTAAAATAGCAAGTTACCTGGTCTATTCCAGTTAACGCATTCTAAGAACTTAGTGAGCGCTCTTCTGTGCGATGACAAGTAGAATCTGAAAAGTTTCATAATTTATCTAGACTAAGATTTCCTTGATGTTTCCAACGAGTCGAGACCGACTTTTTTTTTTTTTGACGGGGGGAATGCATTTACGCACTACCCTTACCTATTGTATTAGTGAGACCGAAGTCCCCCAATACAATAGGTAAGGGTTTCCCAAATAAATAAATAAATAAACATCACTTGAGACCTAGTACTTCGAGGCACAATGTGTTTAATATCCAAGACCATATTGTCACTTAGTATCATTTGAAATTGTCGTCACCCCGCTGAGACTGTAAATAATTAAAAGAAACGTCAGCGGATATTTCTTTAAATTTTTTGATAAGCGCGCTGACCGACCGATTGAGAAAACAGACAGTATAAATATTTAAATCAGTTTTCCACATAGGTGACCTCTTCGACATGCTGTTGCCAATGCTGACCATATACCAGGAGTACGTCCGCAACCATCACTACTCGCTCCAGGTCCTCACGGAGTGCAAGCAGAGCCAACAGTTCGTTCAACTCCTGGCCCGGCTTGAGAGTAAATCCGCTTGCCAGGGACGTTCCTTGGAGACTTTCCTCACGTATCCAATGCATCAGGTAAATATTTTACCCATTGGAAATAATTTACTTCCTAAACTAAATGATCACATTGACCTTGCCAACTATTCTATTCTATGACTCGAGTCATTATGTTGCAGTAGTTCATGTCCTCAGAATGGAATTTACAAAATGTGTTTAATTTTTAATATTATTGATGGATACTGTTTTTAATCATACAATACTATCTTATAATAAACGGGGAGTGGGAGTCAAGCCTCTGGCTAAAGGTATTACCATCCTCGAATATTGGCACTAAATTAGATAACACCACATTCAGGCTGTCCGTCTACCTGCGTTTAGGGGTTTCATGGGTGTCTCCACATCGCTGCCAATGCGGTACTATTGACGACTCGCTCGGGCATCACGGTCTGGCTTGTAGTAAAAGCGCAGGTCGTATTTCGCGTCACGCCACCCTCAATGACGTTTTACGTCGGGCTTTTGCCAGTGTTAATGTACCAGCCAGCTTGGAACCTATTGGTTTGGTGCGTGACGATGGCAAAAGACCCGATGGGATTACGCTTCTGCCTTGGAAGATGGGGCGGCCCTTGGTATGGGATGCTACTTGCGTCGATACTTTGGCACCGTCACATCTTCCAATTACCTCTTTGAAGGCAGGTGCAGCAGCTACATCAGCGGAGGATCTCAAGCGGCGCAAATATGCTACCCTTGGTGAGAGATACATATTTGTCCCGTTTGGGGTCGAAACTCTGGGACCGTGGGGCCCGAGTGCTCATAACCTTTTTAAGGATCTCGCGGGTCGTCTAGTCGACACGTCTCGCGACCAGAGGACTGGCCAATATTTGGCACAGCGAATTAGCATTGCCATCCAACGTGGCAATATGGCCAGCCTTCTGGGAACCTTCCCGTCTGGCGGCGAGCTGGACGGCATTCATTATTTATAGTATTTTATTTTATTTTAATTTTAAATTTTTGTGTATACATTTATGTACTTTTTGAATAAATGACTCTTATAAACGGACAAATAAATGAATTTAATGTATTTATATGATCAATATAAGCAATTTATAGTAAAGTTTATATAAGTTGAAATAAAAATTGAAACACTTGGGAATGTGAAATTACTTCAGACACAAAAAAAAAAAATCGATTCATATAGTTACGGCCTTGCTAGTGTTATGGAGATCAGTAGTTCATCTGTAAACTATACGTCATATAAGAAAAAAAATACACGTAGATATAAGAGATGAGTAGGTGGTCAAAACCATTTTACGGACGTGGCCCATTGGGCCTGCCGCAGGGGGTGACGCGGTGCTTGCGAAAGCCATCCCGTATCGTCCCCATCCCAAATACGGCGGGCGGCTCCGGGGAGTTTAGTGGGTATTTCCGGGCGCTTCAAGTCCGGCCAAGCCGAGGTTCGAACCCTTGAGCTAGCTACCTTATGCGGCTGAGTGCCTTCAGCACTCGCCCTCAAAGTTCGGTGAAGCTGTAAAGGCCCTTCCGGTCAACAGCATTAGCTAGGTTAAAAAAAAAAAGGGCGCGTCCCACACTGGCACAGAGACGAAAAAAAAAAAAAAAAAAAAATGGCGAGTCATACACTGGCACGGAGACGTTTCGCGGTGCATGCACCAGTTCGATCCCGTGCTTGCTCCAACCTGGTGGCGGTAGGTACCGGGGGGTTTAGTGGGTAGTGGTCAACGGCGCTTCTCGCCGCGAGTCCCACACTAATCCTGTGTGACAGCCCCTTGCACTTACGTGCGAGAGCCTGTCTGTCACACATCATCAGTCGCGCTTCAGCCAGACTTGGAAGGGGGGGTCCCTATCAGATCTGGCTGGACAGCTAGTGCGTAAATGCATTCCCCTCGAAAAAAAAAACGGAGACATCCCTCCGTGCCCCCTTACCTTTGCATTGGGGGACTCCGATCTCACTAATGCAATGGGTAAGGGTAGGGCGTAAAGGCATTCCCTTCGTCAAAAAAAAAAAGAAGAAAAAGGTGGTTAAAACCATCAACAGTAGCTGTGAGTATTAGAAATGAAATGATGTTAGAGCGATTCGACACCCTCGTTTAGACTCTACATAAACATATTCACAGTAGAAACATACTAATATAAATAATATGGATATTTTTGACTCAAATTCCTAAGTCTTAATTATTTTTTTTATTCTACGGAAGATTCGATCAAGTACTTTGGAACATCGAATTGATTTAGTTTGAAGATGGCATAAATTGTAATAGATACCCCGTTATATAATAACTCTGCACGAGCTTCTGGCGCACACGCCGCACGACCACGTGGAGAGGCGGAGTCTCCAGCACGCACGCGCTCAGCTCGAGGAGTTGTCACGCCAAATGCACGACGAGGTATAACCACTGAATTCATTATAATCACGACCTTCCCTAGAATATCTATAGAACTGACCCAAATCTTCTAATTCTTATTTTGCGAGATAAAGAATATGCACAATAGGTCCCAATCTAGTCCCAATGGAAACTATAATTTAATACCACAGTAAAGAAACACAATAGAATGCCACATTTATAATATCCTTCTGGATTATAAGTAAAGATTATGGAAACTATAATTCGAACAGTATTTGGATAAATAAATAATTTATTTTTAATTACACCAAAAACATTACAGAAGACAATAAGAAAACTGAGTATAAATAAATAACACAGTTTAGACAGAAAAGTTAAATTTTAGTTTAAGACAGGAACTGAACGATGAGGAAAAGTAGAATGATATGGAATTGAAAAAAAAAAATACAGGTAAGCGAGACGGAGAATTTGAGGAAGAATCTGGCGGTGGAACGCATGATCATCGAGGGCTGTGACATTCTGCTGGACGTCAACCAAGTCTTTATACGTCAGGGCGAGTATTTATTTCATAAACATACTTTTAAGACCATTGAGTGCCATAAAAACTATTATACAGGTATTTGCTTTTCTCCAATTTTACGTTTTTTTTTTTTTTTTTTTTTTTTTTTTTTTTTTTATGTCCCCGCCAATTTTCCCCTGGCATGACCAGGGACCTTATTATTACGTCTCATTTTATGTGTGATCTATTATTGTTTTTTGTATCATGTTCTTTTACTTAGGTTTTTCTTTTTATATCACTTTTATTTTTCTTAAAATCTAAACAATATAATCGACTTATCTAGGTTAATGCTAAACAACAATGTCAAGTTTCTTATAATTATAGTATTCATGTCAAAACAATTAAAACAATTAAGACAATTAAACAATTAAAACAATTAAAATTTGGGCAGTAGATATTATAATACCAATTTTACGGTTATCGAACAAATATATTTAAGGATTCTCCAATTATATGTTTACTTCTTTGCATATGCCAGGAACATTATCCCAGGTGGTTGGGAAAGGTCGACGAGCTGGACTTCAATCTAGACAAGCGTTCCTGTTTAGCAACCACCTTCTCCTCACCACCAGAGCCGCAGGGGGCAGGCTCCACCTTCCCCCGTCAGGCCGGCTGCCTCTACACGACGCTCTGCTAGTTGAGGATCCTTCTAATCATGACGACGATGGTAATACAATGAATATAACAGCTTAAATTATCTAATTTGTTACTTATACGCAGTGAGAGTGTTTGGGCCGATCACTACTTAATTCCTTTTCTTACCGGCTCGAAGGACCATTAAAAGATGTAGCAGCGACTACTAAATATAAACTATTCGACCACTGCTACTGTTGATGGAAACGATGACCCTCATGGCGCAGTGGGCTAGGCAAAAACAACCGGGTACAAACTGGGCTTACACCGCTGAATCCTCCCTCACCAATACCAGATAACGAGAAAACTCCACTGACCTGGTGGTGATTTTGGTACCAGATCTGGAAGCCGCGTGTCATATATCCAGTGCAACGCCGTCCACCGACACACATATAATATATTCGACACACAAAAAGTTTGAAAGCAACGTCTACAAACACACAGTCTATTTTTGCGTCCGCACGGCGGTTATAGAAATACAGTATATATATATATATATAGCGAATATTACACGGACGTTATTCAAAAACAAATTTGTTCGGTACGATGCAAGTCCAAAATGTGCAATGTAATCGTATACCGGGTATAAGGTATTTTTTTTTGCGATGAGGCGATTGGCTGAGATCCACGTGTTTTTCAGTGGTCGCAGCGCATCCAAAAAGCGCGCGCGTTCCAAATGAGAGAACTCCCGTTCCCGACATCGGTAAGAAAAGGAATTAAGCGGTGATCGGCCCTAACAGATAGTTTTATTTAGGGCGGCTTGCACCAAATGACTTAAGTTAGATTTAGTAAAATTTAACCTCGACTTAAGTTTAAATCTAGTTTATCGTCTTGCCCGATGTCAATTTAACGTTAATCTCGATTTTGGAAGTTGACAAAATTGAACCGACTGTTTCAACGATTTATCTCACTAATTCTCGATTTAACTAAGATGACTTCTAAGTTTCCTAAATAGACAAATCTCTATTCACGTTTAAACTTGATTTCTTTATCTATTCGCAATTTTACGACATTTATCTTCGGAACGATCACGGAATCTCAGGGGTTGTTAGCAAAGTGGTTGAGTTTACCATAATAACTTGCTTGTCCTGTATTGGGATCAGTCGGACTGTGTCTAGATATTGAAACTCTTCTCAGCGTTGCATAGCAGTGCTTACTGGTAATTTGTTTGTCGATTTCTTGGCGGTCGACGCTCTTTTAAGATTTTACTGTCCTGGCTATCAGAATTACTATCTTCACACTATTGTATTACAATTTAAAAAAATTACTGCGCAAGGAGGAAGAGAATGTTTTAAGAAAGGTTTTGTGTATGAATGTGGATAGGTATAGGAGAATAGAAAGACCAAAGAAAAGATGGATAGACTGTGTGAACTATAATATACTTAGAAAGAGAGTGAATGTAGGTATGATCTCAAATAGAGATGAATGGACGAGGAAGACATGTTGCGACGACTCCAAATAAAAATGGGATAAGAGCAGGGAGATGATGATGACTTCTGCAAATAATCTTGTACAACACTCTTAATGGACTTCAAAGGGTATACGATATAATTAACGTTTAAATGTCAGATGATCGACATACTATTTAAGTTTTTGCAATAAATACAAAAAAAAAAAACGAAAACTTGACACAATCGCAAAGGGTCCGTTTAACCGTTTTGTAAGCATAAATGGGCGGGAGGTTTATGCTTTGCTTATTTTTTGATGACATGAGGGCCAAACAATGATTACATAAGCAATGTTTACTAGTTTTTTTTCACAATTATGCCAACTTCTTAACATTGGTGGTGAGTTAGAAATGAAAATATATGCCCCATAAGGGTTAAAATGTGTATATTTATTTTAGATACAACATCAGTATGTTCCTCGCCTGGAGGTGACCTGTACCAGGGTAAAGATTTCAAGATATTAGTCGAAGTTAAAGAGGAACAGATTTGTGCACATTTAGGTAAGCCAATAAAGGACCTATTAAAGATAAACACAAGTTTAAATAACCATGTACGGGGGTGTTTCGTGGTGTTTTGGGGCCCTAGACTAATTATTGGGAGGGTTGAATGTCTATGCGCACTGTGTGACCCAGTTGCGCCTCCCGTGGTCGACGTCAGAGGGGGGCCTTATCACTCCTTGACCCCCCTCAGACCAGATGGTCGATGGCTCTTGGAGCCTACGCACGCCGGAGGGAGCGGTGGCAATGCAATCGCAATTCCCGAGCCCCCAGCTATAGTGCGAGTTTGAGAGGACACCTTGGGGTTTTAGCCGGTAGGAGTCCGGCACTGTTCCACTCTCCTGCCCGGGAGAGTGGTTCGTCCATTAGGATTTCCCCAGGTAAAAAAAAAAAGGTAGGACGTAAAGTGACAAAATAAAAGTTACAGGTTGAAGGAAAAATAGTGTTCATTTTCTTTAATTTTTAATTATTAAATATCACTATTAGCAGGCATTAGTTAGTTGGGACTCCCTTTCTCTTTGGGGACCGTTGGCTTCAGGCTACATTTTTCTAAAGGAGATCCGCCTATGACCATGTAAATGAACTTGAAGCATGTATTGAGCCAGTTTTTTCATTGGTCAGTAATTTTTGTATTAAATAAGGACAGACGTGAAATTCCACGATATAGAAGATGTTGCAGATGATGAAGTTATTGATCTGATTTGAATATAACTGTTTATCAGAGTGAATTATGATTCCGAATATGTAAAAAGCAAACAATAAAATATACTCAAAATCCAAAAATCAAAATTTATTTATTCAATTTAAGCCCTAAGAAGGCGCTTATGAACGTCTAAAACACTACCACCGGTTCGGAAAACAACTCAGCCGGGAAGAGCCGGCAAGAAGCTAGATCTGGTTCTTTTTTTTATAAAAAATATCAATTGTCATATAATTAACAATACAAATCATAGTCTTAGCTAATGTTAGCGGGTGCGCACAGAGATGTGGGTTAATTCCAGACATCACTATCGTTCACGTAATGCTCCGCCCTGTAATAACCTTTTGAGACATAAAACATTTGTTAAAATATACGTAATTATAACTATCGAATCTGTGCGACAGTTATTTGGCGGGCGACGACTCCGCTCGCTCTCGCGCACATCAACCGCTGCAAAAGTCTGTGCGATTTTGATTTTATAAATTTTTTTTCCACTAAACATTCTACTAGAAATGTTTTTGAGCCAAATTACAAATCCACATTTAATTATTGCACCCTGTATAGTGGCAGCGACTGTGGAGGAGAAAGCCGCGTGGACGAGTGAGTTGGCTCAGTGCATGGAGAGCGCGGCGCTGACGGCGCTGCTAAGAGCTTGCGGCTCCTGCGGTGGCGCTTCAGCCAGCTTGCCCGCGTGCCGGTCCGACCGGGCCCTCTTCACCGACGACGTCGACATACGGTTCAGCCGGACCCTCAACTCTTGCAAAGTGCCGCAGATACGGTCCGCTACCCCGCAGCGGCTGTTGCAGCGGCTTACCGGTATCCATCCAAACATTGCCTTCAACCATCAATTCTAATAGACAACACTGAAGTGATGGTATGGACATGTGATGCGCAGGGAGAAAGAGAATGTTGTAAGAAAGGTATTGGATATGAATGTGGACGGTTACATGGGAAGGGGAAGACCAAAGAAAAGATGGATGGACTGTGTGAAAGATGATATGCTTAGGAAAGGAGTGAATGCGGAGATGACAACAAATAGAGAGGAATGGAAGAGGAAGACATGTTGCGCCGACCCCAAATAAAAATGGGAAAAGGGTAGGGAGATGATCATGATGAACACTGAAGTGATGATAGCGCAGTTGTTAGTGAGATTATATTTCGTAAAGTTCGAAACCACCTGTACAATTATAGAAATGAATCTCAGCTTACGGAAACCATGCCATGGTGGTAGGGTAGTGTTTTTTAATAATGCCCGCGTGAATAGCTAACGCACTCAACTTTGACAACCTGTCGCCAAATACCAATAGGTCTGTTCTGGCAGCATCTTGTCTTTTTTATCAGTCATTTTCATCATCATCATTTCCCTACCCTTTTCCCATTTTTATTTGTGGTCGGCGCAACATGTCTTCCTCTTCCATTCCTCTCTATTTGTTGTCATCTCCGCATTCACTCCTTTCCTAAGCATATCATCTTTCACACAGTCCATCCATCTTTTCTTTGGTCTTCCCCTTCCCATGTAACCGTCCACATTAATATCCAATACCTTTCTTACAACATTCTCTTTCTCCCTGCGCATCACATCTCCATACCAGGACAAAAACGACCGCCTCTTAACTTGTCTGTTTTTTATCAGTCATTTATTTAATCATTTTTGTAATCTTTAAAAAAATTCATGAGGTCTTATTTTTTTGTTTTCAGTGGCCTGGCCTTATTTATGATCTCTTTTTTGATGGGATAATAAAAAAATAAATCATTGAACATTTGTTACAGATTTAAGATTCCTATCCGTGGATTTCTTGAACACTTTCTTGCTGACGTACCGCGTGTTTACTGATGGTGTGACGATCCTGGAAGCTCTGAAGCAGGTGTTCTTCGAGCAGTCCCAGCAGGAGCTGGAGCTCGCGCCGCCGCCGGACGCCACCAGGAAGACCAGCGGAGCCAGTTCCGTTTCAGGTGAGGAGACAATCTTAGCCCTTCCTTTTGTTTTCATTTAAAAATTTTATGTGTTTCGCAGAACTACATTGAGTTCGTATTTTGCCGCAGTGAGAATATAATGTAAGTAGATTCGCCCCTTGGATTTGCTCGCGTTAATGTGAATTTTGTACTTCAATTTAAGAGGATATGCTAGCGGCATTTATTCCATACAAACGCAGTCCCCTGTTTTTTCTCCCTGGATAATAGCATTATGGTAAATATTTTTGAAGGAGACGCTTTCTTCACCAGCGATGAAACCCCAACTTCACTATATAATGTGGACTGTATTTATTTTTGAATTACACGTATTTACAAACTATATCTTATGTAAACTCATAGTAACCTACCACCAATAGGGTCAGGTTAGTGTAAATCCAAATATCGAGACCAACTCATAAAGTAGTTTACATAAAATTACTGATCGCGTTGAATAATGAATAAAGCGATGATAGGCGCAGTTGGTAGGTAGTGCGGTTGGATTTCGGGTCAATGGACGCAGGTTCGACCCCGCTAACCCATATATATGTCTATATATATATATATATATATTTTTTTTTTTTTTTGACCTAGCTAATGCTGTTGACCGGAAGGGCCTTTACAGCTTCACCGAACTTTGGGGGCGAGTGCTGAGGGCACTCAGCCGCAATAATATGTCTATATATATGTCGGCACGGTTTCTTATACATTTTTAATACTTACAACTAGCATATATTTACTCTTAGTCTAAAAACTTATTATCTATTTCTTTTACACACATGAAGTATACATGTCATATCTCTCTCTCTTGTGTTTCTAGCTAGTGCGTGTGTGTGTGTATGTTGTAAGGCTTTGAATCGCGATGTTATTCTCGTAATTGAATGTTAATGTTAAAGATTTAAGGAAGGCGGTTCATTTGTCCTCAACAATTTTGTATACCAAAAAACACCATCACCGCCATGCTCGTCCATTTAGATTTTTTTCCATTAGATTAGTCATTGTAGAAACTAACCTTTGGAAATGAATAAAATGCTAGATCATTTTCAGACGTTCGTCATACAAATTTGATGAATAAAATTAAATTTCAAAAAAAGCGTCGACGCATAGCCAAAGCCTTTCTTATTCATAACTGAAAGAAAATTAAAAATCGGTTCAGTTTTGTACGAGGAAACAGGAGACTACGAAGTAATGTTTTCGTCTATTTCGCATACGGTAATATCAGCCCGAGCTGCAGTTGTCCCTTTCGTGTTTTATGACTCTTGCTTTGGGTCACAACGCAATAACAATATAGATTTCAAAAATGCATACTTTCCAAATCTGGTGCCGACCGCGTGTCCTCTTAATTAAGTACCGCATGTCCTTTTTTGTCATTATAAATAAACAGTGCAAAATTATAAACTGTTAAACATAATTTATCATCCTACAGTTATCCTATTGTTCAAAAGGAAAGTGTTAAAATTGTCCGCTCATTCGCTAAATGTCGCCTCTTTGAATAAATAGCTCTGTATAAACTAGCTGCGATGTACATCATTTGATAACTGTACAAATCCAAACCAGATTTGTTCTTGTCAAGACTTTAGGTTGTAAATAAAATGCCTGAACTCTTAATATTATTTTATTCAAAATAATAACAATGACCCATACTATTAGTGACAGAGTCAATAATAGCATGTTTAAAATTATGGGGGCGTCATCTCTTGGCGACAAACCGAAACTTTGTCCTTAAACAATAACAAAATAATGATTTATTATCTACTTAAATAAAAACTTATTGAAAACTTATTATATAGATAAAATTTCCTTTAAAAAATACTTCACTGTAGGTGAAAACCGCATAAAAATCCGTTGTGTGGTTTAGGAGGAGTTAGTAGATAAACAGTCAGAAAGACATACAGACGCGGAAATAACGAATGAGCCATTCTGTCTCATCTATTCTAATAAATAAAATTGAAATGTCTGTTTGTAATGTCAAAATAATATTTCTTTACTAAATACATATGAATTTATTTACGATAACTATACAATAAAAAAAAACAATTTTTAATTTTTTTTGTCTCTCAGTCTATTTTTCCGGATAATCTTCGGAACGGCTGGACTGATTTTGACGGGACTATTTTTGGTAGATAACTGAAGTTACTCTGCGTAACTTGGGTGATTTTGTTTTTCGAAAATGCCCTAATCATTTTCGAATAAAAATTTTGTTTTTTGTTTTCCGTATAAAAAAACACAAAACGCACTGAAGAACGTATGTGACGCGGGTGCAGCCGCGGGCACACGTCTAGTTTTATCATAAAACTATTGAGTTATTCTTCTTTTACAGGTTATGGGTCAGAATACAGCGATAAGGATTGGCAGTCACGTTTCTGGAAAGCCTCAAGGAAAAGTAACAAACAAAACATTGCATTAATTTATTTATTGTTTAAGGAAATTTACTACAATAAATACAAACAAACATTTATTTTAAACGGTCACAAACAAATATACATATATTATATACTATGATATAATAATTCAACGTATTTCTTTTGAGACTGAATTGACAAGTTATCAAATTTAATATTAATTTATAAGAAATAATTTAACTATCTATGTAGTAACAAATAATGTAATGCAGTTCAAGCTTTACGTTAGGCCATTTTGTACCCTTCCCTTCCCTAATGTCAGCAAAGCCCTAAGCACAGCTCTTACCTCCCACATGATTGCGTAAACATTAGCATTATTTTGAATAAGAAATAAACGAAGATCGATCAGATAATATTGCTAACGTAATCACCATTTCAATCCCCTCGTACTCCCATCTCATCGAAAATAAACAAACGTACACAAATTTATGCTTATCTAATACTTAAAAAGCCCCATATAAATATTATAAATATGAAGTCATTTTTTACACGTTTAACTTTAACCACAATCTCACGTGATGTTAAGTGACTATGTGATACAGAATGGTAACACACTACGTCTAGAGATAATGGTTCATAACTGATGCTGCCGGAACACACCTACTGGTATTCAGGTTTTCTAACTTGAGAGTGGTAGCTACCCAGACAGGCATTAATAGGAAATCCCCTACCACCATACTATGGTTTCCTCACGTTTTCCTCACTGTTTTCCTTCATCGATAGCTCAGGCTGATTTTTAAACTTGGATAGGTGGGTTTGAACCCGCGTTCTTTGACGCGAAATCTGACCGCACTACCAACTCGCTTCAAATGTTTCTCTATCAACTACTTTAAAACGGATATACGACTCGTAAATGGCATTTGTCACAAGTAAAAGTCGATTACAATGTAGGTACACAAAAGAAATATGCGTAACATTCTTTAGGCCAGTAAATATTTCAATGTCTTTCAGGTGAAGAAGACGATAAGCTATCGCCTTATTTAATGGCGCCATCTCGACGCACTTCCACCGTTAGCAAGGTATTTAAGAGCAAATGCGCGTGGCGTTTATTGTATGCAAAAGTATTTTTCTGTTTCCTCCCTGGATAACGGCATTACACTAAATATTTTTGTACCATATAATATATATTCACCATCGCCATAAAACTAAAAGCCTGTGAAAATAAGAAATTCATGCCCGATTTTTTATCGTCGCCTCCAAACGTCCGTCAAACAAATTTGACGAATAAAAACAAAAAAAAAGGTATATGTAGAGGCAAAGACAAAGCCTTTCTTCGTTTATAATTGAAAGAATAATTTCAATCGGTCCAGTTTTTAAGGAGATAATAGGGGAATAAGATGTGAGGATTTCATCTATTTCGCACTGGTAGAGTTGCAGTTGTTCCTTTCGTGGCTTATAACTCTTTCTTTCTGGCGGAATATGAAAGCAATAGATTTCCAAAATAACTCTTCTTTGAATTTATTACCCCTTTTGCTATTAAATTATGTAATATGCCGGTCCCTATCTGCTCATTATTTGACTTCTAATGGAGCGTTCAAGTATTCATTTTATCTCTTAATGTTGTCACGCTCACATAAGACGGACGAAGATAACAGCCATTTGACTATACCGAAAATTATGGCTACGTCGTCCAGCAACGAAACATTGAAAGGTAAAAATCATATTAATATCATTAATACCACTTTATTTTCTGTTTGAACAAAACATATTTCACGTCTCCAGCCTCCACGATTCAGCAGCATAGCTAAGCAATAAAGGGATTTGGAGGCAAAAAAAAAAAGAATCGAATTTTTGATTGTTCTTATTTTCCATTTATATTATCAAAATTCACGAAATTTGTCTTATATTTAACTAAGTTGCCATAATTATAAATGTGTTATAATAACATAAGCTCATAACATAAGCCCACGCCTGTTATCCCCGAAGGGTTAGGTAGAGGTGAAATAGCGAAAAACACCACCCACATTTACTTAGTTCCGTCCCAAATGTGACGGGGGCGAGCCTGTCGCCATATCGGGCACAAATTCCAAACTCCGGGATAGGATATTGAGTAGAAAAACCCAATACCACTTGACCCGACCCGGGGATCGAACCCGAGACCTCAGAACGGCAGTCGCACCGTAATACAACTGCGCCACCGAGGCAGTTATAATAACCAATTATGTTTATGTTTTAATAGGCAGTAATTATCGAAAGTTCAGCTAGCTTGGTAACCAGCATCCTAGCCCTGTGCACTGGCACGGCACCGCCTAGTCCTTTAGAACATACGCCACTACCAAAATTATAAATTAAGAATAGAAAAAAAAAAAGTAAATTCTAAATGATTAATTTATTACCATTGAAATAAGTACAACCTTTGAAAATCGAGGTATTACGGACAAAAAAAAAATTTCAAGGTACATCCCCATCGTCACCCGGGGCATTAAGCTCGGTGACTCTAGTGGGGAGCCCTAAAAAGGCAAGTCCAGAAGACGGCAGTAAGCCGGGTGCGAAGTCACCACCGACGAAGGACAACGACGCAGCGGCCGCCGCGATCAGGAAAGACGAAAGCATCGAGATGGTCGACCAGAGCGATGAGGATGTCAAGTACAAGGAAGAGGAACAGGAGAAAACTAAACACAAGATCGATGACAAGTTTAAACTCTCACAGAGATTCTCAGAGGTCTGTCTGTCAATGGACTTATTCGTATTTTAACGGATTTAGATTACTTGACTCAAAAAAAAAATCAAAAATTTATTTATTCAATTTAGGCCCTAAGAAGGCGCTTATGAACGTCTAAAACACTACCACCGGTTCGGAAAACAACCCAGTCGAGTAGAGCGCAGGCGAGAAACTCGATCTGGTTCTTTTTTTTTATAAATATCATATATATAATTTTTTTTGTCATATAAAAAACTATACAAATCATAGTTTTAATAATGTTAGCGGAAACAGAAATGTGGGTTAATTCCAGACATCACTATCGTTCACGTAACGATCCACCCTGTAATAACCTTTTGAGATTAAAACTTGCTCGACATAATACTTGAACTTATTGTCAGGTAAATCGGTAATGTTACTTGGGATCTTATTGTAAAACCGAATACTATTACCTATAAAGCTGTTATTACACTTACTTAACCTAAAGCGTGGTTCCGGACAACTTGTCTTTACTTCTAATATTAAAATTATGACGATCATTCACTAGATCTAGACTAATTAGTTATTTACGCAATTTCATCTTATAGTTACAAAAACAACTAAATTCAAATTGGTGATAATAGTATTTTTGAAATAGGTCTTATATGCTAGTGTTTGACAATAAACATACTTAATTTTATGTGACACAATGGTGAAAAATAGAACGTATTATGTCTGTAATAAAAGCCGGTTTCAAGAAACCCTATCGGCGTATGGCTTTCAGTTATTCTATTGTTTTAATTTTTTTTTAATTTAACAGTTTCGCATCTCACCTAGTCTTACGTGAAGATGAACTAGTTCTAACAAATGGTGCTAATGAAAGATGCATGAAGTTATATTTGAAACTTGAGTGTGGTAGTTATCAAGACGGGTACTAGAAAATCCTCTAGTAATATTTTATGATTTCTTTGCAATGTATACCAAAGTACAGGTTCATTGTAGTATGTGTTTCGTACCTTTATTTTTTTTTTTTGACGGGGGGAAATGCATTTACGCACTACCCTTATCTATTGTATTTGAGGGATCAAAGTCCCCCAATACAATAGATAAGGGGGGCACGGAGTGACGAGTTCCGTGCCAGTGTGGGACTCACCCGGGCGTGAAGCGCCCGGAAATACCCACTAAAACCCCCCGGGGCCGTCCGCTGCATTTGGGATGGGGGATGTGTTTCGTACCTAGGATTGATGCGACGTACAACCATATTGTCAGTCTGTCAGTTACGCAATTCTGCCAGTGTCATGTAGATAACGATGTACTTTTAAACTTGTATGCACGTTTTTTTATCTAAAAAGCGGTGACTCAACTTGCCAAATATTTCTTTGGAGTTTTCTTGACACCTTAAAATTAACGATTCGCTTTATCATTCTCAATACACTTGTGCGCAATAACTAAACTCTATTACGCAAGTCGACGCCACCAAAATTACTTAATGATATTAACGAATTACAACTGCAATGTAATATGTAATAAATTGCTACATTGCAAGCTAAGATGTCGCCAAAAACTCTGCATGAAGTTATTATACTGTATCGCATTAGCGGAGGATACAAAGAACGATAAGGAATTACGTTAGGGTAAAGGGGAATGGGTTTAACGTGTTTGCATGTTTGAATGGTAAAGCGCGTTCGTACGATGTCGGAGAGTCCACGTCGGCTGCAGCCCTCTGCTGCGAGTGCGGAGTCCCGGCGCCGGTCAGAGAGCGGCCGCGAGACTGGCGCCGGTGTGCCGCAGCAGGAGGAACCACGACGGGCATCCGACTCTGCAACTAGAATCGCACCAAGGAGATCTGTTAGGTGACACTCTCTTACATATACTTCTATAACAATCGCCTTAAATAAACAATCATTTCATTGTCATATGTAATGAATACGCGTTTTAATTGTTTAACATTTTTCTTTCTATGCTTAGTTGGTTTGGACATGTAGAAAAGATGGATGAGAGAAGATTAACGAAACGAATTTATAAGGCGAGGGTGAATGGGCAAGTCGGTAAGGGTCGACCTAGGCGAACGTGTCAAGACCAAATCGATCACGTGTTAAATAAAGGCCAGGTGAAAAGTACTCATAACCGACGAGCATGTATGAAAGCGCTCATGAAAGTAGAGGAAGCGAAAGAGGTGTGTCAAGATCGTAGCAAGTGTAAGGAATCTCTGCTCACTCCCACGGGAGAAAGGCGTGATGATATGTATGTATGTAATAATCATTACACGCTAACCACACATTCAAGTGATGAAGACAGTAGTTGTAAAACTTCGATTTTCAAAATGTATGTACAATATCTCAAATATGTATTTTCATATCAACGTCTTCTGTATATTGGCAAAAAAGTAATAATTTAGTGTAGTTTTAATTCTATAATTACGCCATCATATTAAAAGATAGGCCATAAGATTCAACATTAATTAATACCAAAAGTGTAAATCTTTGATACACTTATCCTTCTTTATATAGTCTATAGGTAGGTAAGGTACAAACCTTCTTTGAACTTCCTCTCCTTCGTCCACCTTTTTTTTTGACGACGGGAATGCATTTACGCACTACCCTTACCCATTGCATTAGTGAGACCGAAGTCCCCCAATGCAATGGGTAAGGGGGTGCGGAGGGACGTCTTTGCACCAGTGTGGGACTCACTCGGACGTAACGCGTCCGGAATTACCCACTAAGCCCCCCGGAGCCGCCTGCCGCATTTAGGATGGGGCCGATACGGGATTGCGTGAGCATTGCTCGATGTCGCCCCCTGCGGCAAGCCCACCGGGCCTCGTCCGTGCAATGGCCCAATGGGGATGGGGGGAGGAGAGAATGCCCCCCACCTCTTAGCCTACTTCTCACAAGAGAAGTTTGACCAAAGTGGTCAACAATCCGGGGCAAGGGATTTTAGTACCCTTTGCCCCCTCCTTCCTCCACATACCTTCTTAATTAACATTCATTTAATTACGGGTCTTTCATCTCTCCTCATGCTTCTTAACTGTGTCACTAGTGCAATTTTTTGTACTATTTACAAGTCCTTCAATTGGTCAAGACCTAACTAAGTAATTAGGATCATTATCAAAGTCTCTTCAATTTTTTTATCTAGCTTACAGTAATATAGAAATGTGCTTGTCAGGTTTTTTTTAACTGGAGCTTTATTTCTCTTAAAAAAAAAAGATCAATTAGGACCTGGTAAAAGTAAAATATTTAAACTGTTGTTGTTTTTGTCGTTAGCGAGAGACGATACACCAACGCATCTATTAACAGCGAGCGTCGTCGATACTGGGGCGGTTCAGAGCCGCGTTCCTCCGTCACCTCCCAGGCCTCGCAGGCGGCTCAGGTAAGCCCTTAAGTATTTACACAAGAAGAAACAATCAATCGATCTTGCAGCATTCCACTATCAAAGCATTCACCATTACACATGGGTCCTAAAACCTATTAATAAAACGAGAATGATACAAAAACATTTAATGCCACACACACATGAACATTTTTTTTAATGAGCACAACGAAAAAAAATGGAGTCAATGATAGGATTCAATTGAAATTCAGACTTACCGCCGTGAGACGAGCCAACCAAAGGCAGGTGTAGTCATCACATCTTTCAGACAATCTCACCGAAGGTAAGAAGAATTTCCTCTATATCTGGCGCCTAAATTCTCTTCTCATGATACTCAGTGAGATCATAAATCTTCTTCAACTCTGAAGCGCTTGTTCGAGCGCTCACAACTTTTTTATTTTTTTATTTTGTCGCATGCCTTTTTCTATATCGAATTCTTTGAATCGACCACATCGTCGTTTCTTATAAAGCTTTGCACGATCTCCTATCTATTGAGAAGGTGATCTAATTCTTCTTTTAATTGCGACATCGTTCTTTTCATATCTTTTACAATAAAAAAAAAATAATATAATAATTAATATTCATTTAACAGCTTTGGAAAAGACCTGTTATGGTGAGTGTTCGGTCAAGGTAACGGTAGATGTCTGACCTAGTAGAAGACCAGTAGAAGAGTTTTTGAAACTTATAGCTTTACCTAGAGCATTGTACGTTACCTTTTTTTGATAAGGATTTTATGTGCGGTTCCTATTTAAAAGATTAAACACGATTACCCAGTCACAAGACACCACAGATAAGGAGATACACAATTTTTTTTAACCCTACAAAAGTATCTGCACAACACCAAATATCTCCATTTTTCAAAATATTCCTGTCACAATTTATATATAAGTAGAGATAATGGTATGATTCAAGAGACGTAAATGTTTTGATTTTGCAAGCTTACAATATGAGGAAGGACCTAAATCAATGAATGTTCAATCTTAGGGTCTGCCTTTTGACAAATGGCACAATTATGGGATTAAATATTCATCCATTAAACGTCCATTTTTGTCAATGTACAGAAGTTGTTGATTAGAAAATAGATATCTACAAAGGAATATTATACATATATTTCGGAAATTAAGTTATTATAAAAACATCCTGGTATAGTAAAACTAACGTTTAAGTTAAAAAAAAACACAATTGTAAAAAAAATCTAAAACTTAAAACACGTATTCATTTACAAATGGCACTATCAAGAAAACAACAAATGCAATTATAAATCAGCTATTAGAAATGGCATTTTTAATTTTAAGCACGCTGTAAGTAGGTAGGTAATATATTTTATACACTAATTGCAAATTAATTTTTGCTAATAAAAGCATTCGAGTAGAATAATCTTAGGTATGCTAAAATTTTGTGAAAATCTTTCTAAAATATTATCTGCATGTTTCGATAATAAATGGAGTTATATAAAATAAAAATTAATAAATTAAAAACAACAATTGGTAATCTTTCACACTATATTAATTTTGCTTGCCTTTTAACTATTACATCCAACACAATCTTGCACGATCTATTATTAATTGTGTACCCAAATTCTCAATCTACCTTCTGTGTATGTACCATAATTTCTTTTATTTTTCATTTATTTATTATATATCTCTGCTTCCTTACATTGTCCATTAAATGTACACTATTGGAACACTATTTTAACTCTTTTTTTTATTATTTTAATTCTAAACCATTAATTTTAATGTATATAGTCATTTAATATACTTTAAGAAGACATTTTATCATAATAGCGTGACGTTGATCTAGGAGCAGTACATCAACGGCTGCGGTGGCTTTTGCTGTAGCCACTTCAGCATCCTCAAATCCTCGATCACCTCCACCGACTTCTCCACCACCAGCGAGGCGAGATTCTGTCATATCTACAGCAGCTACAATGAGAGTTCTTAACGTTTTGAGGTAAGATTTAGTAATAGGTTTTCTGTATAAATCTACTAGACTGTCTAAAGTAGATCTGTTAGTTACCTGATTTTTTAAAACACTTGACCTAAATAGACTAGCGACAACATTATATAATTTTAATCATATTTAATTAATTCTTTCTAGATGGGGAATTTAGAACTACATATATTTTTACTCAATGTGGTCGATGTCACCCTTTATTGGCTTGGTAAGCTACCAGAAAAAGCGTCTTCACGACGCTATCTAAAGCATCTTTGATGATGAAGGCCATATAATAATACTTTAACTATGCTATTTATTTGCTCTTTCTTGAATCATTCTTTGACATTTAAATTTTCATCTTCTTCACAGACACTGGATCTCAAAGCATTCCTACGATTTCTGGTCAAACGAACGCCTCCGAGGCTTGACCATGGACTTCCTGAAGGAAATTGAAGGAAGCCCTGGCTTGCTTCCGGCTGAGCATAAAGCTGCTGCCCAACTACTGCGTTTGTTGGAAAGGGCACCAGATAAAAATGTTGATTTAAAATCCTTGTTTATACCACCTCCGGTAAGTTTGTGTCATTTAATCTAGGACCATTATTTACCGCTTGCCTTTGGTTGTGAATTAGAATTTAAGGTTTTATTTTTTTTAGATACCAACCAAAGAAAATATCGAAACTTTGTCAGCTCTCGAGATAGCTGAACAGATGACATACTTGGACTATCAAATCTTCAGTTCAATTAACAGCGAGTAAGTGGTAAAAAAAAATTTATGGAACTTCTTAAAAAATTGGTTTAAAACTTGGGTAAGGTAATATCATACTAGTGGTTATCATTGATTCCTTCTCAATGCTATAAGAATGTTTTGGTATAACACTGCTTTAGTATAAACGATGTTGGCGCAGTGGATAGTGCAGCCGGATTCCGCGTCAATGGACGTGGGTTCGAGCCCACTTATCTAACTCTGAAATCAGGTTGAGCTTTTGGTGAAGGAAAACATCGTGAGGAAACCATAGCGTGTTGGTAGGGCATTTTCTAATAATCCCCGCCTGGGTAGTTACCACCCTCAAGTTTGAAAACCGGTCGCCAAATACCGATAGGAGTATTCCGGCAGCTTGACTTAAGAACTAGTACCTCTAGTCTTGTTGTGTTGACCATCCTGCGCCACTTGGTAACTTAACATCAGGTGAGATTCTGGTCCAAGCACTAAGTCTATATCATGTAAAAAATAAATATATGCATTCTCATTGGAGATAAAAATGCATATGACATTACCATTAAGCCATTATCATCTATGGTTCCCGAACACTATATAAATTACAAAATACGTTAAAGTCTCCTTCCAGTTTAACGCCTTATTATTATAGAATCAAAATTTCTAAAAAAATTCACCACCTCGAGAATTCAATCTTAAGTCTTAGTGACGCTAATAACAGACATATTACGATGTCTTGGCTCAGTCTATGTTCAGTCAAAATTCCTATATTCAGATTTAATTCTATGTTCACCAAATTTCTTCTTATAAACAGGGAGTTTTTGGGTCAAGCGTGGATGAAGGCCGATAAAGGTGATCGAGCGCCTCACATACTGATGATGACGTCTCATTTCAATCACATATCTAATTTGGTGATATCAGAGATATTAAGAAGATACACTTTAGCCGGTATGTTTTAGATAAGGTAGATTTAAGAGTAAATAAATTTTCTTGAACTGACTATGCTGCTGACATGAAGATCCTTTACAGCTTTACTGGATCTAGATCCTAGGTAAGGTAGGTAGGTATCCTAGGTGGTAAATACTCAAGGTATTCAGTCAGAAAAATAAGCAAGAGTGCCAAAGTAGCCGAAACTCAACTTTTTGTGCTTTAACATTCAGTTTGATTTATATCAAATTACTTATTATTATCTTCTCTCTACTAAATGCAATACGATGGGCTCGTGAAGTTTAGAGATGCAAATGTCATCTTGAAGAACCTCCTTTATTTAGGTATTAGAAAAAAAAAAGTTGACTGATCTGCAGTCAATACTGACCCGCAAACAAAATCTGCTAATAGCCAAATTTACTACGATATTGGCAAACCTAATAATATAGATAGTCCATAGTTGTCTTTATTAGTTGAATTTTCGCCATTAGGACGCGTGACAGTTATTGAAAAGTGGGCAGCGGTCGCAGACATAGCTCGTTGTCTCCACAACTTCAACGGAGTGCTGCAAGTTTGCGCTGCACTCTCCAGTAGCGCTATTTTCCGTCTAAAGAAGACTTGGGACAAAGTCTCTAAAACTGTAAGCGTTTTTCATCCCTATTATCAATAACTTGGCAAAGCAGCCTGTAGTATGTTTAAGGATGGTACAATCTGTACAAGGCTCGACTTAATTATTTATCCCACTATAAAATAGGCTTGTTATGAATAATATGAATGGCAACATGTACTGCTACACGAAATATTAAAACTCAATCTTTACACGTAGCAAGCTATTATGATTCTTCTCAGTTGGGCTCATTTGGAAACGAATAGACAACAGCAGTCACTTAACACAAGATAGACTTGTAGTATGTGGTCGGATACCCTTTTTTTTTAAGTGAGAAATGCATTTACGCATCCTCCCTCACATCTCTAAACCGGAAGCAAAATCTCCCGGATTAGAGAAGCCAGGGGGGTATGTGGGGCTCGCCCGGCGTGTGTGGTGCCAGGAATACCCACTTAAACCCACGGTACCATCTGCCGCCTTTCTTGGGGGTGACACGGGATAGGGTGACATGCACCGCATCACCCCAGCGGCTGGCCCAACCACGGTAAATGACAGGTAGACAACCTGTCATGCCGAGTCGGGCCCCTTCCTATTTTTCGCTCAGGGGGGAGCTTGGTACAAAGCTACCCCCTCTTATCTGCCGCCAGCAAAAATGTCTCGCCCCTCTCCTCCTTGGGTTCTTATAACAAGAACTCTAGGGGAGAAGGACTTGGGACGGGTGGGGCCATGTGGTCGGATACCCTGACGTAGTTCCGAATCTATCTATTCCAATCTATAATTAGCCGAAGCCTTCGAGGCGGAGGAATTTCCCGACGAACAATAGACTACTTGAATACATCCCTCCATTTTAAAAATAATTACCTATAGGTATTTCTAGACTTAGCGTGTTATCATCTTAGGTTATATCGACATTTAATGTGCAATTGTGCCACAAACAAAAAACATAGATGATTTGTAAGAATTTGTAGAAGAGCAAAGTTAGTGGTTCAATTTCTGTAATTATCAACTTATCAGGTTTAAATAAAAGTTTTATATTACATCCACAGAGACACATTTAGATTGAAATAAGATATTGCATCCAGTAAAATGTCCTTTATTCTTGTGTTTCAATATTTTAACAATTATGATTTCAGAGTAAACAAACTATTGAGAGAATGCAGTTTATCATATCTTCAGAATGTCGATTCAGAAATTTAAGAGATGCATTACACAGGTGAGTTTGATTAACGTTTTGTCGTAAGATATAATTTGATTATTAGAATACGAGCAATAATTAACCGATTTGTTTCCAGATGTGATCCACCTTGCATACCATATTTGGGCATGTATCTATCAGATTTGTCCTTTATAGAAGAAGGAACATCAAACTATACACCGGATGGTCTTTTGAATTTTTCTAAAATGAGAATGGTGGGTTCTTAATCCTTTGACTCACATACAGAATTACTTCCAAATAACGTTTGATAAAGCTAACAGTTGTCGATTTATTTTTCATCTTTATTATCTTCCTCTCCATCTATAGGTAGGATTCTTTCACTTTTCTCTCTTCTTCTTCTTTTAATGCTCCCTTCTACTTCTCTATCCGTTTGCTATCATATTTAACACTTTTGTAATCACATAATAGTCATTCCTTTATATGATATCTCCATACTACACTAACTTATTACCCTATGAAATTTCTCTTACTAGAAACTAACTTCAAATTACTTTCCGTCATAAAACTTAATCGTATACTTATCCTTTGCACCTTTATACGTATGTATTCTCAATAATTAGATTTATCATTCTCAAGTTTTATATATAAGTATGTAACTAAATTTTTTTATTATAATGTTTCAGATTGCACACGTGATTCGGGAAATTAGGAATTTCCAACAAACACCATATAAAATTGAACATATACCAAAGGTAAGTAATATAGTTAAATTATCCTAAAATTGCTCATTATGTGATAGCTCTGGTCCTTTAAGTCTTAAAAGCTTTTTAACGATAATAATAAAGCTGATCAAACAAAGAGTAAACAAATAATAAATAAAGAAAATCGGTTCATAAATAGAAGAAATGTTTTCTTTGCCTATCCTTATTATTTATGAAAGGCAACGCCTGTCTGTCTGATCGTTATAGTTGGAGTTAAAACTCGAGAACCAGGAGACGTAAAGAAACATACACTAAAAGCCGACCATATAATATATATACGATATAAAAAAAGAATCATCTAAATCGGTCCAGTAATAATAAGGCAACTAACGAACAGATAGCGATAGACAGACGTTGTGTTTTGTATATATGTAAAGCCTCCTACAATAAAAAGCAAACATGTTTTGAACATCTCTACAGGTATGCGATTTCTTGTTGGATCGCTCGCTAGTGATAGTGGAAGAGCGACAGTACTCGATGTCTTTTGAACTGGAGCCGCGCGTCTCTCGAGGGTCGGGAGCCGGTCTCCCTCATGCCTCCCCTGCCTCCCTCGCGTCCCCCGCCTCCTAGCGGCGGCGTCGCGCTTCCCTCGCGGCACTCGCGCCCTTACGGCACGACCGCTAACTCGGAGGCGCTCCCCTACTCATCTCCCTCTCCCTCCCTCCTCCTGTAGCTCCCTTTTTATGCCAAACTCGACAAACAGGAAACTGATACGGTTGTTACCATACTATACGAAAATTACTGCTACACCAGGATTTTTACCAATGCGTTGCTTAACCTTGCCGAACACTTTTAAAGCCCTTTTTGAAAAGTCTCTCATCATAAAATATTGTAGGTGTCAACAGCGCTAGTTTGCGCAATATAAAAATCTAGATTATCTTTGTGTAGTTGCGTATCGACTAGGTTTACGGGTGTAAGGCTGAGGCCTGAGCTGCCATATCAGAAACTTTCGCCTTTTTTTTTACGTGGTTGAAATCTGCACGTTGAACGCTCGGACGTGTGCCGAAACCGTAGTTGTTTGCACACGTTGATCCTTGCGACAGACTGAGTCGTCGAGGAGGCACACCCCTCTTGCGAGCGGCGCCCTCTTTGGTGCCCGTGTGCCAGGTTGGCCGTAACCGACTGACTAAACACTCCACGTCCCTAACCGGCGCAAAGATGCCAGAGCCTCCGGAAGCACATTATACATGTATTCTGCAGAGGCCCTGACAGCAGACACTTTCACCTCCCTGACCTTTGCTCAATATTTCTCAACTAAATTCTAATTAATATTAATTAAAAAGTTAGTTGATTAACTTAAAATTTAACTTACTTGTGTGCTTAAATTTTGCTTAACAAAGTTTTAAAAGAAACTTTATGCATAATCTCAATTTTTTATTGAATTAGCATTCTAATGATCTTCAAGGATGATAGTTTTAATGAAATAAAATAATTCTTTTTGATTTACCTTTCCAAGTAGGTAATAAATATCGTCTTATGATTCTAAGATTAATTACACTAATTGCTAAGATCATTCTCACACTATGTAGATATTTAAAACGCTTAAAGATATTTTTTGTAGATTAAATTTTACTTTATACTTTAAAGCTAAATCAAGTAAATGCGTTAAATTTCAACGTTGAGATATACTAGAAGATAAAGTTAATTTAGAAGAATATTTAATAACTTACATTAAAGAAGTTTAAGAAGAATTTCTTATTTCGTATCTTGTTCCCCTTACAATGAGCTTGCTGCCTGTGAAACTTGTACGTGTAAATTGTCCTATAACACATGTATAACTAAGTATATAGGTTTAGTCTTAGATAGCGTACACAAGTGAAATATGGAAGGCGTCAAGAATTTTAGTAATAAATCGGTCTATATCAAATAGTAATACATATTTAACTTCATCATTCTACTATATATATATATACATACATGTACGTTTATTAAACTAATCTTACAAAAGAGAGAAATAAGTTCTAGAACATATATATATTTTTCTATACTATAAATTATTTGTCAATTAGGTGTTGTATGAAAAATTGTTTGAACATATCACAAGACTTTTGAAATTAATGGAAAAGCCGTTATAGAGGTCTTTATAAAAATCGTTGTTATTATTATTACTATGTAAGGAAACGCAGTGCTAACTAATCACATAGCTACATGTAACGATGTGCAAACAAACGATGTTATCATATTAAATAAACTGAAACGAAAATTGACAAGGCAAACAATAAGATTCTCGATGTGACAAAAATAGAAGTTACGAAAGAAACTAAATAAAATTGAAACACTCGAATAGAATTAACTTATATAATTTATTATATTATATATAATAATATACTTAGATAATTATAACTGATTTTAGTAATACGGAGAAATGACTACGTATGTATCTTTGAAATAGATTTCCGTAAAGCGTTTGACAAGTCTGCATATAGTAAAACTATCTTATAAAATGGTTGTTGAATATTTCTTACGGTTGTTACTGTCATTTCGACTGCATATACATGATCTTATACAGAGGTTGTCGAGTTGATCTATCTCGCTTGTTAGTTCATACATAGAATAATCCACAAACAGTATTGGGCTTCTCCAAGGGTCTACTCTGTGCCCAGTACCAGAGTGCGACCCTGAATCAAGGTGTTTTTTATTTTTGCAAAATCTGTGTGCAAAATTGTGCATAATAATGGTTTTACTCGTCTACTAATGAAACTTAAACATTTATTATAAAAGAGCAAAAAATCATTAGGAGAATTACAAAATGGTAGTTTTGACTTATACAATGAACGACACATATGTGCATATATGATTATTCACGAAAAGAATTAGAAGCAGCCTGTGTGAATCGTAACATAGGTTCTATTAAAGTTAACGGTACATACAATTTGGGTAATACTGGACCATTATGTTAACATTAAACTGAGGTAAACTTTTGATTAATCGTGTATGGAAATCTAGACTAAAAGATCACCAATATAATTTTCACATTGAACAACTGATTTCGTCAAATAAAAGTCAAAATATTTGATAGTGCTTATACTTATTTGGAATTATTATACGAAACACTATTTTTCCTTATGAAAATTAAAAGTGGTTCAATTTAAACTTTGCTTCTTTCAAGTTTCATTGTTTTAGCCATATTTTCATAACTTTTCTATAACCGAAAATGCCATCATTATTGTTTATTTATACAAACTATAAGTAGACTCAAATAACGCAGACATTATAGACTATATCACAGAGTAGCATTCACCATTTTTTAACTTAGGACAAATTTTTTTATAGATCAGAATCACAAAACTGTACTTACGTGTAGCAACACATGACAGACAGAATGGTCTAAAATTACTCGAGTTGACTGTACAAAAAAGATATATATATATATACACATAAATGTTAAATGTTGTAAATAAATAGCTGTTATTGAATATGACGTATTCTATTGTAATAAATTTTTGACGACTTATATTATTATTAAAGAAACCTTTATGAACGATGCAATGTAAAGTGATTTCAAGTGAGAATAGATTCGCTTCTAAGTCTTTATCTATGTCCTTTTCTATGTCGTTTATCGTTAGTGTTGATTTAAATTCAGATAAATCTTTTACATAATTATAAATAATTTATGTGATTAATATAAGCTTATATATATATTAATTGTGTAATGCGTAATTACATTTAATAAATTGAAAAGTTATTATTAGTATTATAATTGTTATCTGGTAATTATAAATATAAAATTATATTAAAATAGTAATAAACCTGTGGCTGTTATTATTAACTAAATATAAAGCCTGTTTTCAAAATATTAATGTTAAAAAAAAAGAACAAAAAAAAAAAAGTTTTTTTTTTTTCGAATCGTCTTCATATTCTATGCACGTTTTTAAATGTTAACACTTTCAAAAGACTGTCATTAGTACATTATATTTATAGTGTCTGTGTGAAATTTTATATACTCTTTTAGATGCGTATCAATATATTACTGTCTTTGTAGAAATTATCACATATTTTCTATATATTTATTAAAAAAAGTTACTTGAAATTTAATTATGTTTTCTAACGCTTTCGCGGAGGACGAAACCATAAAAATTAATTGTATATTATAGGGAAAAAATTAAACAAAAGAATTGGAAGAATTTTTGGAAATATTAAATTTTCACGTTATTTTCCTATATGCTTGATGCTTTGCGTTGTGAGAATAAAAAAAACGCAAATTTTAACATTATAAATGTACGCCATTTTAATTGTGCCGCTATGAACTGCGGTGTGTGTATTCCTTATGGCACTCTAATAACAAAAATTGTCGTACATAATAACGTAGAGCGAACGAGATGCGAACTACCTCAAACGTAAAGGAGTGACTGAGAAAGCAAAGCACATGCCCAATATTGTTTTGTTCGTACATAATGGTTTACTACGTAGCCATTTGTAGCATACTTCACATCGGCAAAGATAAAATACGCGTACAACATGCTAACAGAAAATTAAGACAATTAATCTAATATTTGACAAAAATGTCATCACTATCCAATGTAAGTGATTGAAGAAGCTAAACGTTTGTCATTTAACCATAAAAACTAATATATATTTTTAATAACGATGACAAACTTGTTAAACAATCTTATGAAATTTAAAAAAAAAAAACTATACATATATATATAAACTTCAATTTACAAGTATCTCTTATGAATATCCAATAAGGACGTCTAATTAATACGTAATTTTTAAAAAGAGAAATTGTTACAATATATAAAACTAACTACCTACCTCTTCTTCGACATATAAATATTATTAGGTTGTAACATTTTCAATTGTAGGATAAGTGATTATAAATATTATGAGGCGGAATTTATTTGTATTAGCCACAACTAAGGGTGACTTGAATTCAATTCCTTAAAGGTGATTATTCACTGCAATTTAACCACAATTTTGGGTTTTAATTTAAAACGGGCACTTCTGTATTTCACTTCTTTTTGTGTGGAGCTACATCAATTTACATAGTTACATCAATAATCACTTTGGTGACTTTGTTAGCTACCAATATCCTGGCTGAGCGCCTTAAGCACTCGCCTCAAATTCCATGAAGCTATCAAGGCCTTTCCGGTGAACAGCGTTAATCAGTTGGAAAAACTATACTAATTTCCTTTAGTTCACAACATGAAATGCAGTAATTAAGACTTGAACTGTCGGTAGATTAATATGTCGATTACCCATAAAAATGAGACAATAGGAAAACCCTGGAAAGCTGGCTTAAACACCAGGTTTTCATAATCATTAAGTGACATTTCCTTCGTCGCATCGTTACAAGCCAAACCAATTTACATCCTTCTAGATATTTGTAATTCGATTATTCAGCGGTCTGCTTTGGTCTCTCTTCATTGAAGTCACAGAATAGCACTTCTTCATCAGTAGTGACTTAGCAAATTGCTTTTTTTTACATATGAAACGAGTGCAAACGCCAAAATGATGACCCTCCCTTTTATTCTAAGGTATATTATGCCAAACATAGACGGTACAATATGGCCGGCGAAAGTTGACCGAACTGATTCTCGTACAAGTACACGCTGGGAAGACATTAATGTTTTTTTAGTTACATTATAACATCCCTTATATTACTAACTGTACTTACTGTTACTTACGTATTGTTTCGCCCGCTAAAAAAAAAAAAAACAAGTTTATGATGTTTTTTATGAAATCTTCACATAAATTATAATGAAACTAGCTAATGAAAATTCAGCTCAAACCGCGTTGTGGAATGAAAATATATTTTATGCCTATATCGTATGTTAATAGAGTTGTTATTATCTCGACTGCATATCGTTATCGTGATAAGAAATTATATAAATATAAAACACAAAATAATGTGTCTTTATTCATATCCTGACGACATTAAGTTACATAATTGAGTTATTAGGGAAAATAGTATTAAACGAAAAAAAAAAATCAAATTTTCTTTCATTCAAAATATTAACCAAAAGATTTTATTTATTTTATACTGTGTCTGGAACTCCGCTCGTATTAAACAGTTTTTATTCTATATTATAACTTACCGTTTTATATTTAATAATATAAATAAATTAAAAAAATAAATTTATTTATTATTAACCATATCTTTTTTCACGTGCATACTAATTTAACAAAATGTATACTAAAAACCAGAGGATCTACGTATGATTTCAAATAATAATCATATAAATCGCGAGTTATTCGCCAAACAGCGAACAGACAGACAAATGGGTGTCTCGTATATTTTTTAAGAATCACATAGAACATAACTGACTTTTAAGAGGACATGAGGTCGGCAACGGATTTGAAAAGTAGGTATTTCAGAAATTCATTGCTATCGCGTTGCGCCCTCAAAAAAGAATTATAAAATACGAGAAGGACAACTGCAGCTCGGGTTGATTTTACCGTATGCAAAATATACGAAAACATCACTTCGTGGTATCCTGTTTCCCCCTCCAAAACTTAACTGATTTTTAATTTTCTTTCAGTTATAGAATAAGAAAGACTTTGTCTATGCTTCTACGTTATGTTTTTTTTTTTTTTTTCATTTTATTCACCAAATTTATTTGGCGAACGTCTAAGAATGACGTCAGAAATCGAGCATTTTTCATTTTCAAAGGCTCGTAGTTTCTTCAACAACTAATTTATTGAATCAAAATGTAAATAGTTACCATAATGCTATTATCCGGGGAGGAAACAGGGGACTACGTTTGTATGTAATAAATGCCGCTATCATATCCTCTTAATAGGTTAAGCATACGAAACTTAAAAAACATTTATACAAGAGGAGTCGCTGGTATATCAAATACTTTTATCTGTTGTAAAATGTATTCTATTCCTGTATATTACAGAGTTTCATTATGTCATACATTAAGGTCATTATACGAAAATAGATTTGAACAATCTCAATTAACCTACCTACCTATAAACGAGATATTCAACATTGAAACAATGTACTATGTAGATTTACTGACATAACAATGTTCTCGAGACGTTAATGTATTGTCAAAAGGCCACATACAAACAGAAATCTTTGTAACGTACGTACATATTTAGGTATATTTTTTATAGGTTATAATTTTAAATAGATAACCTTTTTGTGATTTCAGAATACATAATATTTCTTATCGTGGTGTAAATTAGTTTCTTGTTGTTTTCTTATAAAATAAAGTTGTTATTATAACGTTTTACGATGGTGTTTTATTTTCTTTCCTGTTTTGGTAATGTGAATCACTCTTCCATTCCGCATGTTCGGATACACAACATAACAGAACTGCTATGGAGCACACAGTCTTAACTAAAACAAAAAAAATGTGCTTGATTACCAGGAATTTGATTTTATCTAGTTTATTTGGTTTTTTTTTTTTTAATTTTATTTGTTCTCATGAAAATGTGTAAAATTTAAATATGACGCATTTTTCACCATAAACTGATAATATTTGCTGGGGAAAATCGCACGTGTTCATCGCTTTGTTTGGCAAATATATTTGGATCTATTAAATTAAAAAATTTGAATTTTTTTTTTGTATTATTATATTATGTATGAATATTTTATAGAGTTTTAGACACAATCACGCTTGATGTTAAGTGACGATGTGGTTGAAAATGATTATTAAGCTTAGAGGTGCTAGCTGCCGAGGTGCTAGCTGTGAGGAGTTTGTTAATACGGAATGCTAATTAGTTTCTTATTCATTTTTCAGTAATAAAGTAAATAATATATTACAATATAATAATTCTATAATATATTTCTCGTTAATTCAAACACTTGCCCGTAAAATTGTGCATTGAATCGGATTTTATTCAATTTTTTATGAGTTTCTTTTTGTTATTTTCGAAAAAAAAGTACCCTAAGATATACAGAGTAACTTCAGCTATCTAGCAAAAAAAGTTCCATCAAAATCGATTCTACTGTTCCGGATATTACCAGGAACAAACTGATAGATATTTTTTTTTTTTTCATATCGATCGTATATACATTCATATGTATTTAGTAAAAAATGTTATTTTGACAACACAAACAGACACTTCAATTTTATTCATTAATATAAGTAGATAATTTGCTTACACGAGTTAAAACGCTAGTTAAAAACATATATATATATATATATAGGTAAACAATTGTAAATAACTATTACTGGATACATTCATATCAGTAAGGAAACCACATTTACCTACCGGCGTAAAACTTCTGATTCATAGGTTTGTTCCGAACTTTGTTTTTGTGGCTCTTTAGTAAATAGTTCGAATATGCGACTCGATTGACCTCAATTCGAATCACAAAATCAAAGTTAATTTTAAGGCATTAATAGTGAAAATATTATCGAACAGGTCGGAACATTTTATAGTTCTCATTTGGTACGAAATCTTTGGACAGCAACAGCGAATTAGACTAGGAAATTGAAGTTCCGAAAATTGTTTTTTATAAAGGCAATATCCTTAATGTAAACGTTTTTCTATGCCATTACAGATTCATTATATAAAAAGCAATAACTATCTGTCTGTCTGTCTGATAATTAACAAAATGGAAATATATGAAGTCTATCGTATATTTTGATTATGTATAAATTATCTGAAAATGTACATAATTATTGGTCGGAGCGCCAATAGATGTAAAAACCAAACAAATGTTAAACGTTAAGAAGAGCCGTCTTTGCCTATAGTGCAGGGTTTGCAGCGCACACAGACGCAGGGTTTAGGGGCCGCCAAGCAACGCTCGCAACACCTACAAAGATGCATCGCTCGGGACGCCAACGCTCTCAAAGACTCTGCGCCCGTGTTATGGCCGACACCGAGCGTGGTAATCGTTAAAATTGCTCCCCGGCATCAAAAATTGCATTCGAATTGTCGTTTGAAATTATAACTGTATGTATTCCATTTTGACCGCGCGCCTACTAGAAGGCGCCATATTGGTTGCAGACGGGCCTTACCAAGGGTTGGAGCGCCCGCTGTTGTTAGGTTATGTTAATAAAAAAAAATCAATTATTAATTTTTAAAACTTATACACAAAAAAGTTTTCCAATTTGGAGTTTTCTCTTTTGTTGGCATATCCAAAGACTCCCTAGTTTTCTATTGTATAGTTTAGATATATTTACAATTGATGTAGATTTATGCCACCCCGCATTTTAATTTACTATACAGTATCTAGAATATATATTATATGCACAATGGAATCTGTTATAATATGCGAACTGACTAAGATACGAAGTTATAATAAATCGTTATCACTTATCATTAGGTGTTATATTTAATACGGTACATTGAGGTTCCGTTTCTATTTGCATCAACTGTGTAAATGTTTGCAGTTCATGAGTTCCATGACGGGTTTCATGTCCCAGATTATTTGAATGATACATTTATAAATCAAACATTATGTTTTTTTGTTGTCTATTCAACTGTCAGGGTCCGTTCAAGTAATCGTAAGTATCAATGAAGGGGGGGGGGGGGGAAGTTATATTTTTAATGAAATGGGAGACGGGGACGTGATTTCGTAAGCAATATTATCACGGGGGCAACAGATTTGCTTTTTATTGCTGACTTGGGTGAGGTGGTGTCAAAAATTACTAAAATTTTGCTTAACTCCTATATCATTTGCAAATTTTATAAGAAACCTAACAAAAAATATACGATCAAAATCGGTCCAGTGGTTTTAAAGATTTGCCTAAAATCTAGATTTTGGTGTCCTACGCAAGATCATACTATACACATATAGTACAATTTACAAAAAAAAAATGTGATGTGTGACATAATATTTCTATTTAAATAAAAAAAAGCAAAAAAAAAAAAAAAATACATACGAAACCAGTTTCCAATCAAAGTCAGCTTGTACTGGCATGTAACGTACCTTAACGTTTATTTTTTACACGGTACATGCTCAGTGTTTTGACGACAATCTCACATGGTAATAAATGGCAATGTGGTGTAGGATAGTAAACACACTAAGCCTAGAGGTACTGGTTCTCAAGAGACGGTGCCGGAACACGCCTATTGGTGTTTGGCGACAGGTTTCCTAACTTGAGAGTGTTAGCTATCCAGGCGGATATTGTTAGGAAACGCCCAACCACAATACTAACTATAGTTTAGTTTACTAACTCGCGATGATTTCTTTCGTCGAAAGCTCAGGCTTTTTAGAGTTGTATACATTGGCGGGCTGGAACCTGTGTCCATTAACACGGAATCCGACCGCACTACCATCTCCGCTATCGTTGCTTTATTCTATCTATCAATATTTTAAATTAAATGATATCATAATCACCGTCATAAAAATAATTAAAATTAGTTAAATTTAACTTACTTATTCATCTTAATTAGAAAGATGTTCTAAATGTTTAATTGGATGCTATTTCTCAAAATATTAATGGCGTACTTTGGAATTTTATTCCTTATCAATGACCGTATTGTATAGTAGGATATTGAAAAAAAACTAGAAACTACAGTATTTTAACTTTATATTTTTATAAATTAAAATTACAGTACATTACAACTTAATTATTACGCAGGAACAGGTTCGATTCCCGCTTCAGATTTCGCTTCCTCAGACTCTTTGAGTAGAGGCGTGTTACCGCACAGTCTTACATCTTTGGTATATGATATAACACCGACGCATACACCGGATATCACAAGCCAGAGTCCGGCCATGTAGAAGGTCAGGTCCCAGGACTTTGTCAAGTCGTACAGTAGACCTGGAATAGTTTTAATTACATACCTATATTTCTTATCGTGTCGCATTGCTAAGGGGTCGTGTATTAATTATGTGATTTCTTTTTTTGCACATTTATTATTGAGATCACTCTATGAGGGTTCTAGTGCTTGTGTCAGGGTAAACGGGGCGTACACAGACTGGTTTAATATCGAGAAAGGTGTTAGACAGGGTTGTGTTGCGTCTCCAGGGCTGTTTAACCTATATGTAGACAATTGCTTGAAAGACTTGAAAGAAAGTAAGTATGGATTAAAAATGAATGGTCTGACTGTCAAATGCCTCCTGTATGCTGATGACCAGGTTATACTGGCATCATCGGCGGAGGAGTTGCAGGCGATGGTCAGTATTGTGAACAGGACCCATAAAAGTAAAGGAATGTAAGTGAATGTTAATAAAACGAAAGTAAGTAATGGTATTTGAAAGAGAAGAAAGTATGACAGATTGCGTAATTTCGATAGAAGGAGACAGAGTGGAACAAGTGAAAGAGTTTGTGTACGTGAGATCAAAGGTTACGAGAGATGGAAAGTGTGACGATGATATTGAGCGAAGAGTTTTGTTAGGGAATAGAGTGAATGGGGCCCTGTGTAACTTCATGTGCAGCCAGAAAGTGACTGAAAAGGCGCGTTTGGCTGTGCATCGAGGAGTCCTGGTCCCTGCACTTAGGTATGGTAGTGAATGCTGGGTTTGGCAGAAGAAGCATGAACGTAAGATTAACGCGGTGGAAATGAGAAGTCTGAGAAGTATGGCTGGAGTGAAGACGATTGACAAAGTCAGGAATAGTATGATAAGGGAACACTGTGGTGTGGTAGAGGAGGTGGTGACCAAAATAGAGAAAGGTATGCTTAGTTGGTTTGGGCATGTAGAGAGGATGGATGACAGAAGATTAACGAAATTAATTTATAAGGCGAGGGTGAATGGGCAAGTCGGTAAGGGTCGACTTAGGCGAATTGTATCTAGACCAAATCAATCATATGTTAAATAAAGGCCAGGTAAAAAGTACTCATAACCGACGAGCATGTATGAAAGCGCTCATGAAAGTAGAGGAAGCGAAAGAGGTATGCCAAGATCGTAGCAAGTGGAAGGACGTAATCTCTGCCTACCCCCACGGGAGAAAGGCGTGATGATATGTATGTATGTATGATCTGATGATACGTGGTGAGGTTTTGTAGTCTAAAACCTCTCCCTCTTTATCCAAAATCACTTTTTTTGGTAGATAATATCATATCAATTTTAATTGTATTTTTACTATTACTGTAGTACTTTAAATTTAAAATCAATTTAAAAATTGCGAGTCAAAGTCGCGTGTTCAACGAAAAATGAACTGATGATACTGTACAACATTGTTTATAAATTTAATAAATTTGGATTTATCAATAACAGAATTACACTTTCCAATTACATTACAGTAAACATTTGAATGCTAGCATCTTTGTTTAGGATTATTAATACTTATTAACATTTAGTTTTTTTTATGAATCACATACCTCCTATGGGTGGCCCAGCCAAATGTCCAATACCCTGGCTCAATAATATCAGACCATAGGCAACAGTGAAGTGATCGACCGGCATTAATTCTATTAAGATCGCCGGAGTATATGAATAGGAACTGGCGAACGAGAGGCCGAAAACCGCTGAGACCGCGACCAGCGCCCAGTAGCTCGTGATACAAAGAGGATACGCAGCGACGGAGAAACCACAGATTACGAGACACCCGGCGTACGTCTTCGTCACATTGATCCACGGCTGGTCACCAGCCCAACCGAGGGCTACCTGAACAACGTATTGAGAAACCTTGAAAATCAAATTACATTTAATCGTGGAATTTAAAGGGAAATTGACACAGTAATCAAAATCAAAATCAAAATTTATTTATTCAATTTAAGCCCTAAGAAGGCGCTTATAAACGTCTAAAACACTACCACCGGTTCGGAAAACAACCCAGTCGAGAAGAGCGCAGGCGAGGAACTCGATAAGAAACTCAAGAAATGTCGGGACGAATTTTGCTTCTCATTCAAATCAACATAATAGAGAATACCGCAATAAAATTTTCTTTTTGACAAAAGATAACATTATCATGACGTCTTCTATTGCTGGTTAGACTAAATGTAACTTTCCAATTGAAAATTTGTCTATATTCATTTTGCGCTTTTCGGGAATGCCTTCAGCACTCGTCTCCAAAGTTAAGCTGTAAAGGCCCTTCCAGTCAACAGCATAAGCTAGGTTAGAAAAAAAAAAAACATAATAAGCCGGGTAAAGAAAAGTACAAAAATAAACAGATAAACTTACGATCCCAATACTGCTAGCGACTCCAATAACACTGATCATCATTGCACCACCGTCAGTCTTCATTTCGGTCATGTAAGATTTCAGGAAGAAATAGGGAACTATGAACCATATGGATAGAATCAAGGATGAAAGGTTAAACATCAGGAAATGGAACTCTGTGAACATTCTAAAGTCGAAGGTAGTTTTTAGCGTTTGCAAGAATCGGTTGTACCACTTCTGTAATGGAAAAAAAAAAAAACAATTTCTAATACCTGACATCTCTGTTAAAATGAATGTCGTTCAAGAAATTTTGTTTTTATTACTTCGTCTACAAATCAAGCTCTCTAATATTAATTACGTTTTTTTTCACTCGGTATAAGCTCAGTGCTTTGCCACTATCTCATCTGATGTTAAGTAATGATGAGGTCCAGGATGGTACACATACTAAGCCTAAGGTACTGGTTCTCAAGTGATGCTGCCGGAACATACCTTTTAATATTTGGTGACAGGTTTTTAAACTAGAGGTTGGTGGCTATCCAGGCGGACATCATTAGAAAATGTCCTACCACCATGCTATGATTTCCTCACGAAGTTTTCCTTCTCAGCTCAGGCCGATTTTAGAGTAGGATAGGTGGGGATCGAACCCGCATCATTCAATTAACGCGGAATCCGGCCGCACTACCCGGTGCGCCAGCATCGTTTCAAAACATTTAATATAGCTAATGTCTATATATACAATATTATATAATTTAAAACTTACCATATCATCATCAGATTCAGACTCGAGTGACCACATTGAATTCCTATACATATCAGGTAAGGATGAAGCTCTAAGTTTATATCTTGGGATGGTCATCATAGCACCGCGGTGCATCATTGTATTTCTATACAAAGGCATATCTCTGAGATAATGATGATCCATGGAAATCTGCCGAAACCAATTCTGTGGAGACGTTTTTCTATCACTGTGTTTCTCCTTCGTTTTAGTATCATTATTTGAATTGATTTTAGGATTTGATTTTGAAAGTCCTGTTTTATTCTTATCGGTTTTTAAATCGTTACTCTCTTCGGTCCGGTTATCATTCGTTGCTGAATCATTTTTAGGTACTTTAACTTTGATTTCAACTGGTAGTTGAGCCGGTTCATTAGAACTACCTACTGGTGGAGTTTCAACATTCACATTAGCTTCTGAATGTCTTCGAGTTATCAAATCCGGATAGTTTTGGAGTATGATATTATACAAGCGTTTGTTCTCCATAAGCTTCTCAATGACTTCTGGCGGAACCTGTAAATAAACATTTACTCTGAATTTTAGTAAAACGACATTTTAATGTATACCTACTTATTGTATCTATTATTGAAGTACCTTTTCGTTTTGCTGGATAAAAGTTGGCAAATGTATAGCTGAATGCATTCGTTTGTAGGCCTGATCAGCGTTCATTTGTGTTGTCGCTTCTAATTCTTTAGCTTCAGCTATACTTGATGTCAATGTAGCCAATATAAACTCGGGGCTCTGACCACTTTTTAGCAACGCTTTCAATTCCTCCTCGCCAAGATAAACAGATTCTCCAGCCAGAGACCTCGAAGAACTAGAGCCAGCGCTCGAGGATCTCCTTGACCGAGCTTTTGATAAACTTCTTTGTCTTTCTTGCTTAATTTCCAACCATTCAGGGTTCCTCATTAAAGCTCCACAAACACACATATTTAATAAAGTACAAGCAAGTAGCACTATGGTGTTTCTCCAATCGTATACTTCCAAAAAATAATGTGTCATTGGAGAATATATCAACGTTCCAAAACCGATACCGCACGAAGCTAAAGATACTGCTAAATTTCTTCTCTTATCAAACCAAAAAGCAACAGATACGACAGCAGTCACGTATAAAATTCCCATTGCTAAACCGCTTATAAATCCAAATGTTAAACATAGCATTCCAACTGAATTACTAATCGCTGCTAAAAGAAATCCAACAGTGGACAATAGTCCAGCTATGATTGTCATAATTCTGCAACCATATCGATCTACCAATGCACTCATAACCGGTCCAGCAAGTAGAGGTGTAGCTATAAAGAGACTTCCAATTAAGGATGTTTCAGATTGCGTCGCCTCAAAGTACCGTGTGAATTCTTCATGAAGTAAACCAAAGGAAAACGCTAAACCATCAGCACAAGCTGAGACAAGGAACGCTGAAGCTACAACAACCCAACCCCATCCACCGTCAGGAATAGGTGGTAATTTCTGATCAACCGATTCCTCACTGCATATACTATCATTATCTAGCCCTTCAAATTTCACCCTTTCTATTGGTGACTCTCTATCACTTTCTTTATTATATTGTACAGCTATTTCACTATTCGCTTTTGAATTAATTGAGTTAACTGCATTTCCATCTGCTTTATCAGTACTATTGGATTTTACGTTTGAAGAATCATCATTGTTTTTATCAGGATCATTTGTTTCTGCCATAATTATCGTTAAGTTTTTTATCCTTTACAACATAATCTTTCTCCGAACCTGAAAGCAAAATAACAATGGATTAACTATTTTCTTTTATAAAACAATCTATACTAATATTATAAAGAGGAAAGGTTTGTATGTAACGAATAAACTTAAAAACTACTGGACCAATTTGGATGAAATTTGGTATGGAGATAGACTGAAATCCAGGAAGTAACACAGGATAGTTTTTATTCCGAAAATTTCACGGGAACGAGAACTACGCGGGTAAACCCGCGAAGAGCAGCAAGTCGTTTATAATCAGGCAATTTCCAACCTTGTAATTAAAATATATCCATTGAAATATAAGCAACGTAACTTTTTAAACCTTTAATAAAGTCTCTAAATAAAGTAAAGAAGTATAATTTAATCAAACATATAGGGTTAATCATAAATAAAAGCAACGTCTTTATAAGTATGTCTTATCACTGTTAACTTTAATTCGAGAATCGCTGAAAAGATTTTTACGATAATTTTGTTTAAATACGTAAATGTATTATCTGGCTAACTTTTACAATATATTTTATTATTTTACATAATATATTGAAAAACTTAGGATAGTTGCAAAAAAATTACATTAATAAGACATACCTGCTTATTAAACCATATTGCATTTGCAAGAGTAGTCAATTGTTTACAAATCTATATATATATATATATATATATATATATATATATATATAGCCTATAACCATTTACGATTAATTCCGCGTCGAATGGTTGTGGTTTCATGCTGATCGCTCCAGTAGTTTTCGAGTTTACCTCTTACAAACAAAACAAACTTTGCTTATATATATATATATATATAAATATATAAGCAAATATATAGAAAGAAAGAAAGAAAGAAAATAAATTTATTTGTTACACACATAATATACAATTAATATACAAAGAATATCACAAAAAAAAAAATATATATATATTGAAAAAAAAAAAACAGAGAAAACAAAGATAAAATAAGTGTGTGTGTGTGTTACAAAAAGGTGTCGAGTCAGCATATATGCTGAAGGAGGTGAAGCCACCAGCGCTGATTTTCACTCGACGCCCAAAGTGTTGTGTGTGCAACGATTGCGAGTGCGTGTGTCCTTAGTCATAAATTTATTTAGGGAACAATGACAATATTAGTTATCTATTGATAAAAAAGGTAAAATAAAAATAAAATAGAATATGCATACATACACATAATATATACACATAAATATACATACACATACGTACATTATTATATAAGTCATAGACATCAGGTGAAAAATTACTGTTGGAACAGAAGAAAAGCTTTGAGTTTTGACCTAAACATATTTAAAGACGTAGCATTTCGGATTGGAGGAGGCAGGTTATTCCAACATTTAGTCGCCTGATATCTGAAACTACCCCGAAAGGCGAAAGTTCTATGCTTAGGAATACTTAAGAGACACATAGTTGCACGAGTTCTGAACTCCCGCTGCTGACCAACCCACTCGAGCTTACTGAGCAAGTACTCAGGTTGTTGAAGTTTAATAATCCCAAATAATAATTTAGCAAAGTATAATTTATATCGTGCATCCATTTTTAAAATTCTTGCATCGTTCAAATATGGTGTAACGTGTGCACGCGTAGGAATACGAAAACAGTAACGAGCACATGCATTTTGGATTCGCTGAATAAGGTTTTTTGTCTTACTCAATATACAAGGACCGTATAGAGAAATACCATAATTCAGCTTAGAAAGTATCAAAGCTTCGCAAAGGTTTATACGAACTTCAGTTCTTAAATAATCACGTATCTTGTATAAAACTTTAAGCCTAAAAAAGCAGCTACGAGCAACTTCATATACCTGGGACTCGAAACGAAGACGCTCATCTAAAACAATTCCTAGACTTCTAGCCTTACTTACACGTTCCACCGTCTTTCTGTTTATTAGAATGATAGGGTTTTGAGATTGTATAAGGTCAACTTGGTTCCTGGTACCAAATATTCCGTACTTAGATTTTGCAGGATTCAGTACAAGAGAATTTTCGGTTGACCACTTAAATACTCTATCCATGTCCTCATTTAATTTATTAACGGAACCGTGGACATCCGGGTAACGTATCGGTAGATATATTTGTAAATCATCCGCATACAGGTGGTACTTACTATGCTTTATGCAATGAATAATATCTGCACTGTATATTATAAAGAGAAGAGGTATATTCGACGCGGAATTAATCGTAAATGGTTATAGGCTATATATTTTTCAAATTGTAGTGTACATTTTACTTTTATTCATTAATTTGTTTTTTTTTTTTAAATTAGCTATAAATGAAACGTCATATGCACAGAACATATGAAACACGGGCGGAGCCGCGGACACACCAGCTAGTGTTTAATAATGGCTGGGCCAAATAGGATGCGGGAAAGTAACGCGCTGTGACGCTGACAGCACAGATCCGCAAAAAGGTTGCGCGGCACACGACAGTGTTGTCAGGTGTAAGATTGCAATAGTATCTGTGCAAATTCTTCACGATTTCGTCTCCTTAATATCGTTTTATATAAATCGTACTCAAAACATAATAATTTACTAAGAAAAAGCACAACTTTGTAGAGGTTCCCGAAATTTTTTTATTAAGTAATCGTTTTTTTTTATTTAGTAGAAAATTCGTAATTTCTAAATTTACTTTTAATTTACTTTATAACGATATATTATTTTAAACTTGTATAAATAATTGTCCAATTTTTATTTTATTTTATCACCAACAGTTCTCAGATTTCATTATAGACATCCAAAATAGTATTCCAAAAATGTTATCACGGAATATTCAAATTAATTTTATAATTTTAGTTATGTAATACAATTAATAAATTATTTCTTCCTGTTTTATTTTTGAAGCTGTTTGTTTAACAATTATTTAAATTCGTGCGATTCACCATTTAATAAAATTTTTAGAAGGTTTTGAATGTCTACAATGACATCTCAGACAAAATCAAATATAAATCTCGAAATGATTTGTGTAATCAATTATTTATAGAAGTTTACATAAATAATACAAATAATAGAAAGCAATTTTATTACGAATTCAATAAATAAATCAATATTTACTATTATCTTTAATCATAACTCTTAAATGTACAACTTTTTTTTTGCAAGTCGTGTACTATTTTTTTATGCCTGACATCACTGTGACCGACCCAACGCACTCGACGTCATTTATCGAACAGTTTTGAAACAAAATCTCAAATGATTCAGACGTCTTCTATGTTACGTCGTATCTGCATTACGCATAGGGTTGGCACCTTTCTTTATACAAAAGTATGACAAACAGTAGGTTGTGTCAAAATAAAGTACGATTTATTTACTCTAATTTTTGCTTAAAACATATGTACATAGTTTTTTACAGTCTAAAGTATATAAGAGTTGGTATATAAAGTATATAGAAACGCTTTGTTTCTTTCTCTCGCCTTCTGCAATTTACCAGAGGACCTCTTCATCTCTTTCTGGCATGGCGGACATGAGTAAAAATTAAATTAACTTATTCACATAGAAAACTATCATCAGCTTATTGATTATGGATCTCCAAGTCTCTCAAGTCTCTTCTTCGTTTATGAAATAGGTAAAAGAACCATATTGTTCTCTTCACTTGAACTAACTAGCAAACGGATGGTAGTTTTGTATGCGAATAAGTTATTTTCATTTTTACTCATGTCCGCCATGTCAGAAAGAGTTGTATATTTAGTCATTACGAATTGTGCACTAAATGAAAAAAAGCCATTACTAAATAAATAAATCTAGGAAACCTCTACTAAGCTGTGCTTTTTCCTAGTGAAGTATTATGTTTTATATACTATTTATTTAAAGCGATAGTAAAGAGACGAAATTGTGAAAAATTTGCACAAGTCTGACATACATATTGCGGGTCTATACTGTCAGCGTCACGGTGCGTTACTGGTCCGGATACTATTTGCCTCAGCCACTAAACTTAATTAAAGTAATATAATATAACTAGCTTCTGCCCGCGACTTCGTATGCGTTAATTTTACAATTTAGTCCACAGAAATATGTTGGTTAAGTATTTTAGATTTGCCATATACAACAAACCAACATTACATTTATATATAGTGCCCGCGGCTGCACCCGGGTTTCATATAGTCTTCACTGCATTTTTTATACGGAACCCCTAATTTTTGTTTAGTACTAAGATAAAGTAAAAATATTTCTCATAAATTCAAGCACTTGCCTGTAAAATCGGATTTTATTCAATTTTTTATGACTTTTAATTTTATTACGCGGAATCCTTATTATTTTTAAAAATTAAAAGCACCCTAAGTTACCCGGAGTAACTTCACCTATCTACCAAAAAAAGTCCCGTCAAAATCTGTCAAGCCACTGACCAGCCGACAGGCGAAACTTATAAAATTGCATTTTTGGTATAGGTTTCGCTTATACATTCAAATCTATTTAGTAAAAAAATTCATTACAAACAGACACTTCAATTTTATTTATTAATATATATGTTTTGACCTAAGTTATCTTGTCTTTAGTCATGTACTATTTCTTCTTGGTATCTTTATTGGGTAAATCAGAGCGTCCCACGCCGTCATTATATCGTTGCTTGTCTAAATTGTTGCAATCAGACAAATAAAGCATTAAACATCTGGTTCTATATAAAATTGGTAATGTAGAAAATATGCATTTGAAGGATATGTAGGGAATAATTTAAAACATTTTGAAGACGGAAAAACTTTTTGCTCCATTTCGGATCATTTGACATTTTAATGCAGACAACATTACACAGTAGAGAGTTTAGCCAACAGAGGTGTCAACGTTAAGTGTTACGTATTAATTTGTACAGTAACTAATTAGTTAATTATAACGAGTAGGTACTTTTAATAATAAGGGGGCGACGCGGTGCCTGCGAAAGCCACCCCGTGTCGCCCCCATCCCAAATGCAGCGGACGGCCCCGGGGGGTTTTAGTGGGTATTTCCGGGCGACTCTCGCCCGGGTTAGTCCCACACTGGCAAGGAGCTCGTCACTCCGTGCCCCCTTATCTATTGTATTGGGGGACTCTGATCCCTTAATTACAATAGATAAGGGTAGGGTATTTCCCCCGTCAAAAAAAAAAAAAAAAAAAAAAAAAAAAAAAGGTACTTTTAATAAACAATGACCCTAGCGGTCATATGAATAATACAATTATTATCGGTTTAATGTATTTTAAAGATTCTCGCTCTAATTCTGTGCTGCGAATAATCCCGCATATGTATGTTTATTCAATGGCAAACAAGAGGCACGGATTTACAATGACTTCATCCCAGATGGGCTGCTATAGGGAAAGGTCATCGACCGAATACAAATACTGAATTTAAATTTTTAATAATAACAAAAAGGTTGTAACATACTTCTTACGTTTAGTAATTTTTAATTTGAAAAGTATTTTTAAAACGGCGTTTTTAGGATTTACTTACTTACTACTTGGTATAAATATGGTACGGTATAGTTCGGTTCACTAAAAAAAAACACTGTGAATAATGTTATGGAATAGTAAAATGGAAATTATATTTTCATTCCGATACTATTTGGCAACGTATCAATTGTTAATTAGATTCAATTGTTGTTTGAATCTAAATGCAGTGGACTGAATTTTTTTGTGTAGGTATGTTTTTCTGAAAGTCAGTTTTCTTTTTTTTGTGAACTTTTCCTTAAAGAATGCACATTCTTAGGATGTTATTGCGTGTAATCTTTTTGTTCGGAATATAGCTAAATTTTAGGCTATCATGTAATAGGGCGAGAACGATAAAGATAAAGGACGACATAATAATGTGAGAAGATAATCTACGATTTATTCATATAACATGATAGTGGCGCTCCTCTCTCGAGCGTATGAGATAAATTACTTTAAAAACTCATAATTATATAATGGTTGGCATTTTTTTTCGAATTGGATAAAGAACTTTTTCATTTGTTACATGACATTATATACGTGGGAAAATATAGAATAGATTCACATTCAGTAGATCTATATCGATGTAATATTATATTCGATATAATCTATAACGATGTAATGTACCTAATAATATGGATCTAAATTATCAACCAGCCTTCCGAGTGCTTTTTGGAGCAAGTTTTCTTATTTTTAACAATGTTATATTATGTATTTGGCCCTCCCTGAAACTGCCGACCGGAGGAGGTGCCTTGGTTTGCTCCCCCCTAAATCGGGAGCTGACAGACGACCGAGCTCCACTCCTACGATCTACGAATCAGACAGCGGTGTAGGGTTGTACAGGAAGTATTACGGCCGCTGTAGAGAACACCTGCAAGCGATGGACAGGGCACGTTCTTCGTCTTTGCAATTGCACAAGCGGGTCAAGGCCCATTAATATACAATGCGCCCACAAGTGTCCTCAACATCCGACTTCTCAGACCCCACAGGGGACCAGCATCTGTCCTAATAATGCCTATACCTCATAAAGCAGTCGCAATTCAATAAAAGTATAAGAAAGAACACCGCCAGGTTTTAGTCAGTAAGAATCCGACACACCTAACATCCCACCTTCTGCTATCCCTTGTATATCTTATGTAAAATTATCCCATTTAAAAGAAGGATATTTATAAATTTAAAAAATATACGCCAGTGCAGACACTAAGAAAACCTTTAGTATGTCTATTTAATAGTGGTATTACAGTGCGACTGCCGTTCTGAGGTCTCGGGTTCGATCCCCGGGTCGGGGCATGGTGGTATTGGGTTTTTCTACTCAGTATCATCCCGGAGTTTGGAATTTGTGCCCGATATGGCGACAGGCTCGCCCCCTGTCACATCTGGGACGGAACTAAGCTCGGCGAAACGTGGGTGGTGTAGTTCGCTATTTCACCTCTGCCTAACCCTTCGGGGATAACAGGCGTGAGCTTATGTTATGTTATGTTATTTAATAGCAGAGCCGGCTTTACCTATATTGCAAGGTATGCAGCGTACACTGGCGCATGGTTTTAGGGGTGCCGAGCGAGGATCGCGACACCCACAAAGATGCGTCGCTCGAGGCGCAAACGATCTCGAAGGGCGCCAGGATACTGATGGCATACGTCCGCGTCATAGCGTCCGCTACAAGGGCTAGAGCCGCTACTGTTTATTAGTCTATTATATTACGCTGAATAAGACGATATAAATGCATAATTATGTAAATGATTCAATTAATCGACGACGTAGATAAGAGAATTTTATTGTTTTCTTCTTTTAACAATAAAACTGCCATTACCTATTGTTAGTGTGCAATTATTAATAAAAAAAACATTGTGTAACTTAGTTATTTAAAAATATATAAGTATATCGTTTGCCTATAATGAATTATATGAAATGTTAAATTTGATATATATATTTGTATTTTTTTTATTTTTAATACTTTTAAAGCCATGATGGTGCGGTCAGTTTCGGCATCGATAACCGTAGGTTCGAACCCGTCTCCCGTGTCGCCCCCATCCCAAATGCAGCGGACGGCCCCGGGGGGTTTTAGTGGGTATTTCCGGGCGACTCTCGCCCGGGTGAGTCCCACACTGCACGGAGCTCGTCACTCCGTGCCCCTTATCTAGTGTACTGGGGGACTTCGATCCCCTAAGTACAATAGATAAGGGTAGTGCGTAAATGCATTTCCCCCCGTCAAAAAAAAAAGAAAAAAAAAAAGGTTCGAACCCGTCTATCCGACTTTCAGTGAAAGAAAACATCGTGAGGAAATCATAAAATGATCTTAAGGCATTTTTAATAATGCCCACCAAGCATCAAAATGTGTATTTAGGCAGCATCCCTTGAGAACCAGTACCTCTAGGCTTAGTGTTCTTACCATCCTAGACCATATCGTCACTTGTCATCAGGTGACATAGGGGTCGAAACGCGGAACATAAAAAAATGTATAGAGAAATCATTGTGAAGTATTCAAGTTGTTATACGCAAGCAGAGCCACATGGCACAACTTGTCTCCCGATATATTTATACAGTCTATAAAACAAATAACACACGCATAAAAGTACACACTGTTACATGTTTGATTACGTCTTGATTCCATATGAAAAGAATGCACGGGTTTATTATTCATTCATTGACATTCGAGGGCTGACATGTCTGGTTAATTATTAATTCATGACACTACTTCATGTCCGATGAGTTGTTGATATAAATTTCGTGCCAACTCGCACAGTGGTAGGACACTTTCTAATACTAATACCTAGACTAATGACTAATGACTAGAAACCTATCACTAAGCCCATATAAATGTTACCCGGCGGTATCACTTGAGAGTCAGTTACTCTATACTCGGTATCATGGGCTTCATCCTCACTTAAGAAATAGTTAAATTATAGTAAGATCCAGGGTTGAATTTAAGGGGTTTTAGGGAATTATCGGGGGGTTTCAAAAATGTTTACAATCAAGATGCACTTTTTTAAAACATTTCAAAGTATATATATTATCAAAACTATACGGAACCCCGCTTCTCCGTCGCTCCGGACTCTCAACTTTCATTCATAGACATTTCTTGTTATTAGCAGATATTTCTTATTGTATTTTTATATGTAATGATTTCTTATAGTAACGGTTAAAATCAGATAAGCTTATAACTGTTATTATTTTTGTGCTGTTTTCAAATTTCATGTTATGAGGTTAGCCTCTTAGCTTAAGTGTGTTTTTGTTCTTAATTAATTACTGTAATGTTTTAATACAAAAACCACAAGCTGTTCTATTAAATAAATAAATAAGTAAAAAGAAAAAATAATACTAACACAAATGATATTGAAATCTATTCCAGGTTTAGTTTCTTTTCTCATTTAGATAGCTTAAGTTCTTAGAAGTTTTCAAGTCAAACCGGTTAAAGAAAATCATGTTGGCTTTCTAATAACCACTGTCTGTAACTCCACGGCTTACGTTTATCTAAAGACTATTATTATCCATACATTTAAATAGTTAGATGCTTCCCTGTAGTATTTTGGTTTCGTGTGATAATCTCCATGGGTTTGGACATTGGGCACCGAGTTCAAATACTGTACAAATACTAGTAATTTTGGTAAGAGAATGTATATGCGGTACCTATTAAATATATATTACCTATACTTATAAAATGCATTTATTTTTGTCAGTTTGTTCCGGCTAATCTCCGGAACGGCTGGGCCGATTTTGACGGGACTTTTTGGTAGATACCTGAAGTTATTGCACGTATTTTTAATTTTCATGAATAATTAGTTAAATGTACATTAGTACATAGTTAGATGAGACTGAGAGGTCGTTCAAGTATACGTAAGCATTATCGCGGGGCGGCCTTTGTTTATTTTTGATGACATTGAGGGTGAGGGATCTGTGTGATGATTAAGTAAGCGATATTTACCTAGTAATTTTCACATTCAATGCCTACGTAGACATGGGGGAGTATTGACTTTGCTTACTGTTGCTAACAGGTGGACAATAGGTCAAATTATCCAAAATTTTGCTTACGCAAAATCGAAAACATTTGAACTACCAGCTTTTTTTACAAGGAGAAATGCATTTACGCATCCCCCTCTCAACCTTATACGGAGAGGGAGTATGTAGGTCTAGCCTGGCATGAGATGGTTGCCGGGAATACCCATTAAAAATCCTTGATGCCTTCTCTCACCTTTATGGCCGGGGAGGGGGAGATATAATGTACTACTTCCGCTCGAAAAAAAATACGCTCAACGTGGGGCTCGAACCCAGTGTAACATAACTCGTTATGCTCGCATTGCAAAATGTCTGAAATCAAAGCGATGCAAAAATGAAAACTATTATAGGTATACTAGCTAGTGCCCGCGACTTGACCCGCGATTCATATGTTCTTTCGATGTGAATGAAAAAGTGCATACAACATTTCAATTATAACTAACCTAAAAAAACAAATGAATGATGAAAAATTAGTCTTTTGTTTTTATTAGCGGAAAAAATGTACATAGTAGACTGAAAAAATGAAAAATTCTGCATCCTATCCAGTTCAGTAGTTTCGAGGTGCTTGTTCGTCAAAGTAACCTTATATATATGGATAATGTCATATTCCAAAATGTTCAGCAGATGAAAGTTATTACTTGTTTTTATTTCCACTTCCACATACCATTGACTATATCGTAAAGATAGAATTAATTTTTGAAAAATATCAGTTTTGTCCTCCGCGTGAAATATATTCTATACGCGATATTAATATTAATATAGGTACTAATTCTGTTTAGTGTATATAAATGACGTCATTAAATTTTTTTTGGTATGGTGATTTTTATTAACTCTAGTTTTATGTTTTAATTCAATTATTTACAAATGCCTCGGTGGCGCAGTTGTATTACTGTACGACTGTCTAAGGTCTCGCTTTCGATCCCCGGGTCGGGTCAATAGGGTTTTTCTGAAATTGAGTCTGAAATTTGTGCCCGATATGGAGGCTCGCCTCCTGTCACATCTGGGATGGAACTAAGCTCGGCGGAATGTGGTGGGTGTAGTTCCCCTATTCACCTCTGCCTAACCCTTCGGGGATAACAGACGTGAGCTTATGTTATATTATGTTATTTACAATAGCGAAACATTTATTTAGGTATTTAGGCCATTTGGTTTTACAGAATGTAGTTTCTATAAATTTCACGTTACAAAGAAACACGTCACGACAATAATCTAATAGTTTAAAATTACATTTAGAAAAACAGGAAAATATGTACCGACAGCTACTCTCAACGAATGGTATGTAGTTATTTGAATAAAATCAATGTTGGCAAATTTTGTTTGTGTGAATATCATTCTTGTTTATTTTCTCTTTGTAAATTTATCCTAAAATTGTTATATATTATAACGTCATATGACGTTTTCTAAAAACTTCTTGCAATAAACTAAAATACTTACACTGTTGCAGTTATATAAATTGTGATATCCAGACAGAATTCCGATGCATCAAATATGCACACACAATAAAATGAAGCATTAAAAAAAACTGAATTTAGCCAAACAATCAACTTTATTAGTTTGTTATTAATGATATTATTTTGTTTGATAACGTTTTATAAATTTATAAACTATGTGCAAAAATAGTGACCGAGTTTACGAATTACACTTTATTTACTTGGTAGAGACGTGACACAGAATTCACATAACACGCGACTCTTCACAAAGAAAACCAACGGAAACTGAATTAAAACGATAAACGAATGAGCAATTATGACAGATTACCAGTGTTGCCAGCACTCACATTAAAAACTGAAATCAATTTAAATTGATGGAAATGTATACACATCACTTTTAAATAGATATTACATGCAGATAGGTTTAAGATTACATCTAGAAAAACAGGAAAACATGTTTCGATAGCTACTCTCAACGAACGCTATGTAGTTATTTGAATAAAATCAATGTTGGAAGAGGGCAGGTTTGTTTGTGTGAATATCATTCTTGTTTCTTTGTAAATTTATCGTAAAATTGTTATATATCAAAAACGACGTTTGACGTTTTCTAAAAACATCTTGAAATAAACTAAAATACTTACACTGTTCAGTTATATACATTGTGATATCCAGACAGAATAACAACGTATGAAATATGCACACACGATAAAATGAAGCATTAAAAAAAACACAGGGCATTACGCGTCGGAATTTTTTTTTACAGCTAATGAAGAAAAGATAATTCCGCATGATACATGTGGAAAACTTGATGATGTACATCTTTTACTGATGGAATGTTATAAGAATAAGATTGGGAGAATGCTAATGTTATATAATTTTAATTTAAAAAACCAAAACTTAGAGTTTTGTATAGTATATTAGCAAAACCTTGTTCAAATGCTGTCAAGAGGTTATATAAATTAGTAACGTTAACCCATAATCAATTATATGGAACGGGTTACAATGGAAACTAATTGAACCTAAATGTGCGAGTTTATTGCTTATCGAGTTTAATCTCGTATTAATCTGAAAGGTACATTGAAGTCTATTGAATTTTATTATTATTTTAGTCAATGGAGGTTTCTCACTTAACCGAGTAAACAGGCTAGAAAATAGAAGTAAAGGAGTGACTTCTCTTACTCATGATATACGTTAACAAACGACACACAATATAACCAGTGAATAAATTAATCTATATTGTATAGATTCAGGCCCGATACCTGTAGGGGGGGGGGGGGGGGGGTAATAGTATTAAAACAAAGGATATATCGAAGTTACGAAGTTTAATAATAAAGAAGTTACCAGAAGTAGATTAATAAAGTTTATTTTCTTTTTAGTGCGTTTTGTATAGTATATTCTTTTGAAGTAGGTTTTGTTTTCTACTTTTCAATTTAAGTATGTACTTTTAGCCTTTAAGATATAGTTTTGAAGCTAGTTTTTTAATTTTCTCTAAAACTAATTTTATTTCCGTATTAATTTGTTCCTTTTTATTTACTGTTAGTGCATATTGTTCAATTCATGAACATATATTTTTAGTTTTTTAATTTGGCAACTGCCCTAAATAAGTGTATTGTATTTTTCTTACTCTAGTAATACTGGTTTCCTTTTCCTTTTTTATCTTTTGTTTTATATACGACACAATATGTCGTCTGTTACAAGTTCTGTATTAAAAATAGAAATAAAATTTATTTCTATATAAAGCTGTGTATTACTATATAATATACACATATAAATAAAGTACAACAACAACAAAATATTCTACTCCAGCTCGTTAAAATGTTGTACCATCCGTCATCAGATCAGCAAAATAAGATGGTGACTGCAATATGCAAACACTTGAATAGCTGTGGACGCAAATACATATACAAATGTATAAATATTATATAGAATTCGAGGGTTATTTTCGAGTTCCCTGAGTTCCACTGATCAGATTCTGATTTGGTGGAAATGGAACCACCTCAGAAGTGTGGACTCCTTCGATTAAAAACATGTTTTTTAAAATGACGGAGAAATCGAGTAACAAACATGCAAAAAAATACAGACGAATTGATAACCTCCTCCTTTTTGAAGTCGACTACAAATGCATTTCTATTTTGTGCATATTTATTCATTTTAGGGAAAAAAACTATTAGTAATCATGTAAGAAACTCTATGAATATCTAAGAAATAATACGCTCTCTCTCTCTCTCTCTGTTTCATGGGTTAAATTAAAATGCTTATATGTGTTTTATTTTTAATCACACTTCATTTTCCTTAGTCAGCCTTATTTATGGTCTGTTTTTGATGACATAATAATAAATATTCATTTAACATAACACAAATCGACTTTAATTTATTTTTTTGCAAAACATATAATAATTTCGAACATCAATTGAAGTCTTAAATCAAATCAGACATTTGCAGGATTAGAACTGGTTTCAGAATCATCTTCAACGATATCGTTGAGGAGAGGCGCTTTGCCACACATTCGAGAGTTTCTAATAAACGCGGGTACGCCCGCGAATAAACCAGAAATAATCATCCAGAAACCGCTCACGTAGAAGGTCAAGTCCCAAGATAAGGTTATATCGTAAAGTAGACCTGCAAAAATACAGTTTTTTTTTTTTTTAAATTATAGTACAAGAAAATAATGTCAATGAATAAATGGTTAGGTAACCAATTCTATAATGTGAAAACATCGTGAGGAAACCGCGTAGGTCATTTTCTAATACTGCCCGGCTGGTATATACCCCCCCCCCCAAAAGTTTGAAAACCTGTCGCCAAACACCAATAGATGTATCCCGGCAGCATCACTCAAGAGCTTCTAAATACGTTTACCACCCTGGACCACATCGTCACTTAATATCCTATGAGATTGTGGTCAAAACGTTGAAATTTACAGTATCAAATATCAACGAAATATTTCTCCAGCTTACTTCATTTGTTATTCTTTACTTTATTTCCATGAAAATGTAGAGTAAATCATCTGTTTTGCATATTCTATTATAATTTGCAACTTTAAAAAAAAACACCTAACAACAGCAAGAGATGTAGAGAAACGCGCAACACTCACCGGCCAACGGTGGTCCTATTAAATGTCCAACGCCTTCGCTCAACAATATCAAGCCATAGGCAACAGTAAAGTGTTCAATCGGCATCAGCTCAATCAAAATTGCAGGTATGAAGGAGTAAGAACTGGCAAGGGTTAGGCCAAAGACCGCCGAGATGACAGTGAGAGCCCAGTAGTTGGTGATAAATATGGGATACGCTCCGATAGAGACGCCACATGTGATCAGGCAAAGTGCATACGTCTTACTGATATTAATCCACGGCTGATCTCCTGCCCATCCGAGAACTACCTGCATAAATTCATAAACATCGTCTATAAGCGTTTATTCCAACGGGGAAAAGAATACTCCAAAGATTAGACACTTCTAAATTTTTATAAATTCTACGTTTTGGCTAAAATTCTGCTGAACTTCCTACTTTAGGGCCAAGTTTCTACCTGAAGAACGGGATTAAGCATCACACCAGTTAGGCACGTGTTGGCGTTTTAATATGCGAAAAATCAACACTTTCGTAATTAGTAAGAAGATACGACGTGAAGTAGTTCCAGATTATAATAGTTCTAATTATGGTTATCGGTGTGAGATAAAATAATAGTCCAGCATAACGGTAGAATGTGTATATATTGGTTTTACTCTTAGTGTAACTTTGGGCAAAAATAAAACGACTTAATTGGGTTTCTCTGTAAGACGAAAGGAACAACATTTAAAGCCCTTTATTTTCAATTGTATTTTCTTTCACGACTCACTCTTATACCTAGTTTAAATATGTCATTTAAATGTCATCTTTACTGATGACAGACAAGGCATAGACAAAAATAAAGAAAAACATAGATAATAATAGAAACTAGATTACAATGGTTTTCTTTACATATATATATATATATATATATATACTTGTCATCAGTAAAGATGACATTTAAATGACATATTTAAACTAGATATAAGAGTGAGTATATATATATATATAACAAGAATGGACAGGATTAGGAATGAATATATTAGAGGAAGTTTGAAAGTGGCACCAATAACAGACAAGTTAAGAGGTGGTCGTTTATCCTGGTATGGGCATGTGATGCGCAGGGAGAAAGAGAATGTTGTAAGAAAGGTATTGGATATGAATGTGGACGGTTACATGGGAAGGGGAAGACCAAAGAAAAGATGGATGGACTGTGTGAAAGATGATATGTGTAGAAAAGGAGTGAATGCGGAGATGACAACAAATAGAGAGGAATGGAAGAGGAAGACATGTTGCGCCGACCCCAAATAAAAATGGGAAAAGGGTAGGGAGATGTTGATGATGGTATGTATATATACGGACTTAATTTAAGAACCTCTACATTTTGTAAAATTATACTGTAATTCAGTGACATATGACATAATTAATTCCGTACCCAACTGGTAACCCAACATATTTGGTGTGTTACGAACTCCTCACCATTTTGCCCTTTCAACAATATGTCGCTACAGTTCCAAGAACTATGTTCTACAATAGAAAAGTCCAATCCGAAAATGTCAACTGAAACAGGTTCAATAGTTCCATATGCCATATGCGCGCTGTCGAATTTCTACTGAACCGATCCGACTCCTGCGACTTGCATGTACATGCGCGAATGAATACGCGTGAGTACGGGTCTCATTTGCTATCTCTTACTATCCTGTTACCAGTCAATAATGTAACTTTTGAACTATACGTTAAATATAGCTCATTAAATAAATCTGTTTTTTGTTAATAATACTTTAATAAATGTGTAACTTGGTTTTAAATTGAAACTTATTTTAAAACACTATATTTCGTTGTCTTTGAAAGAACTTCTACATTTACACAAAGTCATTTATATTTAGTAAATTTTACTAAATACAATTTTTAAAATGTTTGTCTGTTTGCTCCGGGTAATCTCCGGAACGGCTGGACCGATTTTGACGGGCCATTTTTTGGGTAGATAGCTGAAGTTACTCCGGGTAACTTAGGGTAGGTACTTTTCATATAGGATAATAATTAGGGATCCGCGTATAAAAAATTAAAACTCATAAAATTTGAATAAAATCCGATTCAATGCACAGTTTTTTTACGCGCAAGTGCTCGAGTTAATGGGAAAAAAATTACTTTATCCTAGAACCAAAAAGAAAATTACTAAAATAATTAACGTTCCGTAATGAAAAAAATAAAACGCAGTGAATGAAATATATGTAACGCGGGCGCAGCCGCGGGCACACAGCTAGTACATATAATTTTATTCATTAATATACCAACCTACATAAACAAACTATACAATATCTCATACTAATAATTTTTTAACAATCCTAATCCTGAATACCATATAAGTAAAACAATTTATGACTTTTTTTTACACGATATAGGCTTAGTGCTTTGACTACAATCTCACCTGATTTTAAGTGACGATATGGTCCAGGATGGTAAACAAGGTCCCTAGAGCCACAATATATCCGTCGCTAGTCGACGCGAAGTAACCGAGGGACCATAGGAACATGTTTCAATTATCCACTCGTAATCACAGAAACGTGAACCGAAATATAAACGTGAACTATTGGAATGAAATAGTTCCGCGAACTATTACGTGTTCAATCCGTTCCCGGACGTGCTTTATGAATATGTCCAGAGATATTTAACAATCATGATCCTACGATATGTAACACTAACTAAAACCATACTTACGATTCCAATAGCGCTAGCAACGCCTATAACACTGATCATCGTCGAACTTCCCTCGACGTTCATTTCAGTCATATAAGAATTGAGAAAGAAGTAAGGGGCAATGAACCAAGTAGATAGGATTAATGTGGACAGGTTAAACATCAAGAAGTGAAACTCTGTGAACATCTTGAAGTTGAAAGTTGTTTTTAATGGTTTGCCAAAAACGGTGGTACCAAGTCTGTAAAGGACATAAGTTTTAAAAATTTAGAAAATTTGTTTGCAAAAAAAAGTATGTTGTGTTTCTTTCACTTAGGATTACTTTCGAAATTTGTTGAAGTTATACTTCTTTAGGCGCGTTATGAAAAAATGATGAGAGTGAAATTTGAAGATGCGCGCGCATCTGTGACACGAAATGAACAGTATGAAGTTGTCTGCTTAACCGCTCATTGAGTCTCGTTAGTCGCGCATGTTGGTACGCTCGTCACCATCAACATGTTTCTAGTTTATACATTCACAACACGTGTTTTAGTTTCATACAACTGCTACATTATATATGTGCTAATAAATTATATTCAGTAGTGATTTAAATTGAATATTTGGTTGATGTCACTTACTATTTGTGAATATTAGTGAAAAAAAATTGTGCTTATATACTTTTTCAAGTGCTCCAATATAATTGAGGTTAACTATCCGTATGTATTATTTATTGATATAAATTAAAATACTTTTATTTAATATAATTAACACTAAATTATTATTTTATTGTAATTAATTATTTGCATGCAATTAAAAACTATTTTTTAATGATGCCAAAGAAGTATAACTTCTCACGCGCGTACATAAGTACACGCACCCATTTTTTTTTTTTTTACTATAAGATTAGTAGAAATATAAAAAATAAAGCACATTACTCACTACTTCTTCGTCGGATTCAGATTCAAAAGACCATACTGAGTTTCTATACATATCTGGTAATGACATAGCTTTCAGCCTATATCTCTGTATTGTCATCATTGCACCGCGATGCATCATCGTGTTCCTATACAGAGGCATATCCCTAAGATAACGACGATCCGTTGAAATCTCTTGAAACCAACTCTGTTGTTGTGTCGTTCTGACATCTTTATTCTTATCATGACCTTTTGTATCTTCCTTGACGTTATTTTTCTGATTCGATTTCGTAGCCTCTAATTCTTCATTTTTAGAATTTGCGTCTCTTCTTGTATTGGCAATTGGTTTTTTTGCTTTCACATCGACTGGGAGTTTTACTTGATCACTGACATCAGACGTAGTTGCTTCATTAATCGCATGCGATTCTGAACGTCTGCGTGTTATAGCCTCGGGATAATTTTGAAGGATAACGTTATATAAACCCTTATTTTCTAGAAGCTTTTCTATTACCTCCCGGTTGTACCTGTAAAAAAACATGTTTAATTTAAGTAAATATAACAGATCTGCTCGTGTACAGGCATATATCAAAATATTAATGAGATGTCAAGACTTGCGTTGACACTTGCGACACCACACTGACACGTTTCAGCACGTCACGTTCTGGATCGTGAGTTGGTGACCACCGTAAACGTGTGAATACCCCTTCATAAAGGCACGTTTAAGTGCGCCGCATTCCGTGATCAGTATATTCAGACCTAAATAGAAGTTTTTATCCATGGTATATGTAAGCTAGTATGATAATGGCGGTTTTCTATAGATTATCATCTATTAGCGCTCGCTATCGGTCTTAGACTTGTACTTTATTTAACATCAGTTGAAGCTTGAATAAAAAATCTCAATAATAATTTAAAGGTAATGGTCTTTATTGACCGCTAACAACTTTCTCACATGTTCATTTGAATCTAAATTGATTTATTTACACAGAATTATTAACGATAGTGTGTAGAGTGGTGTGGTAGAGGATGTGGTGACCAAAATAGAGAAAGGTTTTCTTAGTTGGTTCGGGCATGTAGAGAGGATGGATGAGAGAAGATTAACGAAGGCGAGGGTGAATGGGCAAGTCGGTAAGGGTCGATCTACGCGAACGTATCTAGACCTAATCAATCATGTGTTAAATAAAGGCCAGGTAAAAAGTACTCATAACAGACGAGCATGTATGAAAGCGCTCATGAAAGCAGAGGAAGCGTAAGAGGTGTGTCAAGATCATAGCAAGTGGAAGGACATAATCTCTGCCTACCCCCACGGGAGAAAGGCATGATATGTATGTATGTATTAACGATAGACTACAAGAATCAGTCGAGATCCCACTTTATTGTATACTAGCTGTGATTGCGGATTTACCCGCTTGGAATTTTGCAGCCTATATTCTCCCCCTGGATGCAATATATGTCATTACCAACTTTCATCGAATTCGGTTCAGTATTTTTTGCGTGATTGGCAAACAAATTAATATACAGACAGACAAAGAAATTAAAACAGCGAAATGTGTTCTGTAGTCTATTCTGAAGCCCCTTCTTATCTTTTCATAAATATCTTCAATATACAGATTTCGTCTCGTTATCCTTTTATTATAAGTGTAGATGAAAGATTTTTGAAATAACATGCAAATAAAATGTACAATTGTACATACATGTATGCAGCGATGATGGCGCAGTGGAAAATGCGGTCGGATTCCGCTCAATGGACGCGGTTTCAAACCCATCCAACTTTAAAATCAACGCCGGGTAGCTACCACTCTCAAGTTCGTAAAACCTGTCGCCATATACCAATAGGTGTGTTCCGGCAGCATCACTTGAGAACCAGTATCTTAGGCTTAATGTGTGCTACTATCCTGGACCACATCGTCACTTAACATCAGGTGAGATAGTTGTCAAAGCACTGAGCCTATATCGCAGAGATGGGCAAAGTACGGCCCGCGGGCCAACTCCGGCCCGCCGAGGGTCCACCGACACGGATAGTATATAGCCCGTTATAATTACGTTTTTGGCGGTCGAGAAGAAAAAGTAGATCCTACTCAGTAGAATAATCGATGCATAACCCATAGGTGAAGCTAAACTAGCCGCGTTGTTGATGTGATGCGTAATACTGATCTGACTGGTGATGATGATTAAATGATTTCACACAAAATGCATTTTTTTTATAATTCTGCCCGCCATTAAAAAAGTTTACCCACCACTGCTATATCGTATAAAAAACAGATAGGTAGAAAAAGACCGACAGGAAAGACAGACAAAAATTTTATATCTTCCAGGTACAGATTTCGTCTCGTTAGCCTTATTATTATAAGTATAGATTTATATTAATACAACAATGAATAACCTTTTCATTATGTTGAATAAATGTAGGAAGGTGTAAGACTGAATTTATACGCATGTTTGCCTGATCAGCATTCATCTGCGTAGTCATTTCTAACTCTTTAGCCTCTGCTATATTCGACGCTAATGTTGCAAGAATATATTCAGGATTCTTTCCGCTTTTCAGCAACGATTTTAATTCTTCTTCATCCAAATACATAGATTCTGATACAGACCTCGAAGAAAGGGAACTAGCGCTTGAAGTTTTCCTTGAGTTTATTTTCGCTAGCATCCTCAATTTTTTTTGCTTAATTTCTAACCATTCTGGATTCCTCATTAATGCTCCGCATACGCACATGTTTAACAGAGTACCACCTAATAGTACTATGGTGTTTCTCCAATCGTAAACTTTCAAAAAGTAATTAATTAATCATCGGAGAATAAATTGTGGTGCCGAAACCGACGCCACACGATGCCAAAGACACTGCTAAATTCCGTCTCTTGTCGAACCAAAAAGCAACAGACACGACGGCGGTTACATACAAAATTCCCATTGCTAAACCGCTTATGAAGCCAAATGTTAAACATAGCATTGCGATTGAATCACTAATCGCTGCTAAAAGAAATCCAACAGTAGACAAGAGTCCGGCTATGATTGTCATGATTCTGCATCCATATCGGTCTACTAAAGCGCTCATAATCGGTCCGGCAAGTAAAGGCGTCGCTACAAAGAGACTTCCGATAAGGGATGTTTTAGATTGAGTTGTATCGAAATATCTTGTAAATTCTTCATGTAACAGGCCAAAAGAGAAAGCCATGCCGTCAGCACAAGCTGAGACAATGAATGCTGAAACTACAACCACCCACCCCCAACCACCGTCCGGTATAGGAGGCAGTTTTTCTTCTTCTGACTCCTCAGACAATATGCTATCATTATCATCGATGCCTTCAAATTTAACTCTCTCCATAGGCGCATCTTCATAATACACCTTTATTAGGTCATCATTTCTTTTTGATTTGATAGAATTTACTGTATTTGGATCGATTTCATCATTATCAATTTTTTTAACATTCAACACGTCTCCGTTATTCTTATCAGATTCGTTTGAAGTGATCATTGTTAGTGTTTTACGGTTTCCTTACAACATTTGGTACTCTTTAAATAGATCTGCAAATAAAGAATTCTTATTAAAGTCTTTCCTATGTACCTAATTATATTTATTTTTCTAATACATTTTATCTTACGAAATGGTGAAGCTAGATAAGTGGTTTCTTTGTTTGCAATTGAATTTGCAGTTACTGTATATAATAGGAATATGGATATCTCTATGGATGTTAATAACATATATACTACAAATACATATTATGGATAAAAAGTAAAGGATTTGTATAATATATAAAAAATATTATATGATATCGGTCGCCTTTCGATTGACGTTTTATGTGTGTGACAAAATAAATCTTATAAATATTATCACTAATAGGCCATTTTCCACTCAATACAAGTACACTCTCAAGTTCTATCCCCATAAGCTTTTTGTGGGTGTTTTAGTTTTTCTAAACTTAAGTCATTATCAAATTTAACCACATCGTCATTTACCATCAGGCGGGATTGTAAGCTACATATAAAAATAACAATGTCTATAATTGGTCGCTGGATAGTCATCAAAAATGAAATGACTTCAATATGTACTGTCTTTCGATGGTCGTGATTTCAATTAAAAATGGACAGAAGAATCGTTACGTAAAGGTGGATTTATGTAAACACAAAATGCCCTTTTATACGTGGGAAATGCTTTTACGCATCCTCCCTCACATCTCTAATCCGGAGGTAAAATTTCCCGGATTAGAGATACCTGGGGGCGTGTATGTGGGACTCGACCGGCGTGAAGCGCAAGGAATACCCACTAAAACCCACGGGTACTATCCGCCGCTTTTCTGGGGGACCATACGGGATAGGGTGATATGCTCCGTATCGCCCCAGCGGCTAGCCCAACCAAAAGTATATGACAGGTAAACAACCTGCCATGTCGAGTCGGGCCGCTTCCTATCTTCCATCCAAGAGGGAGCTCGGTACAAAGCAGTCCCCCCCCCTATTTTCGCCGCCAGCCAAAATGTCCCACCCCTCTCCTCCTTGGGTTCTTCTACGAACAAGAACTCAGGAGGAGAGAGACTTGGGACGGGTGGCTGGTTCAAGGGCACGGTTAGCCCGTGACCGTGCACTTCTGCCACCCACCCTCGGATCCGCCATGAAATTCTCCTTCCGCTCCCAAAAACACAAAACGGCCTAACTCAAAAGATGAAGATTCAAGAAAATGGCGATTAAAGTCTTCTTAAAGAGTGTGTTTGCCTTTAGTGTGTGTTGTTTCATCAATATTTTCTTATAGATTCATTAAAAATTATTTGAACATATTTTTTAAAACATAAAAATGTTTTATTTAGAGTTATTTTACGACTCAATATCTCGAGTTTCACTTGAGTCAGTTTCATTTGGTCAGAAATGTAATAATATTTAAGCTGTTAGTAAACACACGTACGGATCGGACCGCGGACATGCTTTGGTGGGCGGGCGAGGTTATCAGATGCCAAGTAGAAGTAGCATGAGGATCCATTCCGAAAAAGACCGATTTTTGAATCGATCCGAATCTAAGCTTGATGAATCGATTTACCAAACATCGAGTTCTAAAAGATCGGTTTTTCAAATGAATAAAGCATCTATTATTAGAGTATTATTTTTGTTTTCTATGATATAATGGTTATGTGTAAATAGGCAAAGATAAAACAGATGAGTGTCACTTTTTCCTTAGCAGATTATGCGTTCTTCTTTTATTTTAGTTGGTATTGACGACCTTTAGTGCTGTTAAAAAAACAGGTTTTGCAATAATTGATGATTATAGTCTAATTTCGACCACGAACTAGGACCACTATTTACAAATAAAAAGTAAAATAAAACAAGTCGATAACAGATGGATCACTTGGACCTTGATGCTTTGTGAATTCAATAAATATCGATCCTTTTGAAAAATCTATTTCGCCATCCCTACTTAGTCGACTTATGATTTCGACCGTCCGCTATACCATTTCCGCAGTTTGATCCGTACGTGTGGTAAGAGGACATGCGGTTGGAAAAGTAGGTATTTCAGAAATCTATTGCTCGTTGCGCCCCAAAGAATCAATTATAAAACACGAAAGGGGCAACTTCAGTTCGGGCTGATGGCGAAAACATCACTTAGTAGTACCCTGTTTCCTCCTCCAAAAACTGTACCGATTTTTAATTTTCTTTCAGTTGTAGAATAATAAAGACTTTTTTTATCCATCAAATTTGTTCAACGAACGTCTGAAAATGTCGATAAAAATCGAGTATTTTTTTTCATTTTCAAAGGCTTCTAGTTTCTTTCAGTAATTTATGGAAAAAATCAAAATGTACGGGGTATGGCATTGGTGGATTTTATTTGGTAAAACAATATTTCCCATAATACCATGGAGGAAACAGGGGACTATGTTAGTACAGAATAAATGCCGCTAGGATATCCTCTTAACAGCTTATGTTATAGTGTGTGACTGGTCAGGTCGTGCGTGCCATACAATACCTACGCTCTGCAAAATGTATTTGGATCGGAATAATTTCGATTTCGAATTATGCATTCAAATAGTGAGTATGATCCGGAACAGTTTCCAAAGGGCAAGGAATAAAAAAATATAATTTACACGGGTTAAAATTTTTAACAGAATATTTAAAAAAAAATTATTATTGTACACTCACACAACAAATTGACTTTAATTTTGTTTCAAACCAGGACATTCGGTTATATAGCTACGTCATTGACCAGGGGCTGAAGTACTTATTATCCTTTCTCTAAATCCAGCCGTGCTGTTACTAGGTAATGCCTTCTTCAATGCATATTCACGCGTATATTACGCATAACCCTACTTCGCTCAAATAAGTTAAGGTAACCTCAAATATTTTTAAAAATAACATCTTGGAACGCTCAGTTCACGCCGCACGGTACCTATTTGTGGCTATAAATGAAATATAATTTGTTGTAAGGTGTTCTCCTTAGAGGTTTGTAGACAATAAATAACAGTCGTAACTGATCGTACCTCATAACAACACATCAAGTATTATAATGAACATTTTCTTTTTGTTTAGGTAAATAAAAACAATAGTTCTCTTAAAATTTCACAAGTTGTGAAAAATTTGAGAACTTCTATATAAACTTATTTTACACATTAAAAAGGTTTATTAATGAAAAGTTTGAAACACGTCTTTTTTTTGTTTTCTTTCTACCTAATTTTTCAATTCACTACATGATAAACTTAACACTTAATTGAATTTCCTTATATAATTTGTACAATCAAATCTATATAATGTTATAGTATAACGAATCAGCAAGTTACGTCAGATAAAATAACATACAATTCAAAATAAACTTTTAAAATCTCATTCAGATATTCTATCTCGTACGAACTTCCCAGTCAACTAAACATCGATTGGTAACCTTCAAATATTTATAAATAAACGCGAACAAAATAAAATTGTTTTCAAATGAACATTCTGTAATAAACTTAACAAATGTCATGTTGTACATACGAACCTTTGTTTATGTTTACACAAAATTATTTCACATGACTTTATTAATTACCACGTTTCTAACCTAATTCGGTTAAAAACACATCGACACCCACGTGCGCCTCGATGCGTACTTTGGCGCGTACTAATATAAAATCTTACTATCTTTTTAAAAACAAGCGCACAAAAATTATAGATTAAAATTATTCTGAGAAATATTGTTTTACGCACAGTAGATATAATATGTATGCGATAGTGATGTGTTAAGACATTAGATTGATTATATCGATTAATTAATTATTAATATTTTACTTTTCATGTTTTCCGATGAGAACTAATTTTGCGAATTTCTCTCTAGCAAACACGTTATCGCCCTTCCGGCAGTGATTCAGAGTGTGATCCGATCCTTTTTTTAGAATCGATTTTCGATGTTGATAATAAGAGCCTTACAGCTTCACTCGGTCTATATGATAAGCTACCTGTAAATAAAATTCCGGATAATTTGCTCTAACTAAACTCAACATTTTGTAAAAAAAAAAAAGGCCTCTTACCCCATTTACTATGTACCTTTGTACCATGAGTGTAATGTATGTGACGTTAATGCATGTAATGTTAGTGCATTGCGTGATGCTTTTCCTTCACTTTCCTTTTTTACCTAGGACAATTTCGCAGAACTTGCACATTTTATTTTTCTTTTTTATTTTATTTATTTCATTTAGGTTACATATTTATATTGTTTTAATAAAGAAACCGGGATAATATTTCACAAAAACATTTTAAACATAACATAGGCACCTCAGTTAGTCACAGATTTATACATTTCATTAAGATAAAAAGCTAACACATTAAATCAAACTTTTTAACTAAATTTATACCATAATTTACCATTTTTCAACGAATACGTTAAACGTCACAAAAGCCCGGTAAAGAAGTAAAATTCTCTCCAATAGTCAGAGTTAATCAGATAGAAAAAAAAAAATGCGTACAATAAGCAAATAAGCAGTTGAATATCCTACGTACCTACATTTTTATTCTTATCGATATTACTTTTACCCTTCCTTATGAATTAACTACACCGTGAACAAACGTCTTGATGTCACTTCAGCTGCCACATGTCGTCCCGACCTTGTATTCAAATACAAACTTTTTACACAAGACAAGAAATAGAATCAGTGACATTTTAAAATGAAATAACTATTTATAGTTCGGAACATCACTATTATTTGATGTATTCATCTCACATCTCTGATCAAAGTCGCGGATTCGATTTTCGATCGGAAGAAGGCTTTTTCCGTTATATTTTATTTAAACGAGTACTCAATTAACCCTTTATGAATTGGTTATATAGTCTGTAGCCCAGGCACGGGCGCAGACTTGAGGGAAGGGGGGTCATAAAATATGGGGGAATTATTGAGTTTCACGCATTTTTCAAAATTATTTTGAATGCTCACCTATTTTGGATTTCATTGTTTAGACATATTTAGACGTTTTAAGCAGGAAGTTATTAATTCATTCAGAGATTTCAGAAATCGTTGATATTTAAGAGATTTGTCAATTCGACGTGTACGATTTTGGAGTAGGTCAGGACCTCTACGATCCGCTTGCTCTTTGGACCGCCACTGCTGCTGCAGTCATTTCCGATCTATGCTAATAAATAAAATTGAAGTCTGTAATATCAAAATAACATTTTTTTACTCAATAAATATGATCGTATATAAGGTACCTTTACCAAAATCACAATTTTTAAAATTGTTGTCTGTCTCTCTGTTTGTTTCGGCTAATTTCCGGAACGGCTGGATCGATTTTGAAGGGACTTTTTTGGTAGATACTAGCTGAAGTATCTCCGCGTAACTTAGGTTACTTTAACTTTTCGAAAATAATTAAGGTTTCGCGTAATAAAATTAAAATTCATGCAATCTAACCATCCATCCATTCAACCGAAAGATGTCCACTGCTGGACATAGGTCTCCCCCAAAGATCTCCACAACGACCGGTCTTGCGCCACCCGCATCCAGCGGTTCCCACGACCTTCACCAAGTCGTCAGTCCACCTTGTTACCCATGCTACGTCTTCTGGTGCGTAGTAGCCATTCGAGAACCCGTTGGTCCAATCGGGCATCGGTTCTGCGAGCAATGTGCCTAGCCCACTGCCACTTAAGTTTAGCAATTATTACTTATAAATTCTTTTAATAAAAGGCTAACGAGACGAAATTTGTACCTTGAAGATATTTAAAAAAATACTATGCGGGCTTTAGAATCGATTACAGAATACCTTTCGATAGTTTCAAAAATGTTTTTCTGTTTGTCTGTTTATTAATTTGTTCACCAATCACACAAAAACTACTATACGGATTGCAATGAAATCTGGTATGTTAGTAGTGTATGCTATATAGTAACATCTAGCATACTTTTTGCACATATGTGCAGTAGAACCCGCTTAATACGATCACGCTTAATACGATTTCTCGCATAATAAGCCTTTTACGCCAGTCAATGCAACTTGAGACAGGTTTTCATACATTTCTTAACGCTTAATACGATTCCTCATCCCGTTTAATATCTTGACTGTGCATGATTCGATTCTAAACATTGCAGCGGCATGAGAAGCAATTAAGCCTGAAAACCATTCAACATTGTTTCAAGAAAGCAGCTTTTATAAATAACGGAGTTAGCGTCATGTTGAAAGAAGAAGATGAACCCGTGATACTGCTGGGTTTTCCTGGATATTCTTCCATTGATGGCAATGTGACACCGTACGGAATTCAATCAATTGAAGATTTTATTGCGAATATGAATTTACACACCCAAAGAGGCCCTAAGTGATAATGATGAAGACGAAGATGAGTCAACTCCAATTTTGTCAATTTTGTCTTTGAACCAAAACGAAGACGCACTGCAAAAGTTAAATTATGTTGAAAATCTGCAAATATGCAAATGCATCATAATCTTTCTGACAAGACAAAATAAGTGATTACTTTAAATAACGTAATTATAATTACACTATTTATTTAATGTAATTTATAAATGTTTAATTTAATAGCTACATATACGACATTAGAACATAATACACAATAATAGTACGTTTTATTTTCCATATCCCACATAATACGCTTTGCCGCTTAACGCGAGTTTTTGGTTGGGTCCCTGTGAAATCATCTTAAACGGGTTTTATTGTATTTATATGATGTATGAAAAGCGTTTATCTAGATTAATTAAAAAACCATAATTATGCAGTGTATGCATAATCTATTATTAATATAACAAATTTAAAGGAACATTTTATTTTCACGTTATTCCCAAAAATCTTTCCTCTATACTTTTAATAATAATTTTAATAGGCTAACGAGACGAAATCTGTACATTGAAGACATATCAGAAAAAATACCATGAGAAGGTCGGTTATGCGATAACAGTTCGATGTTTTTTTTTAAATTTCTGTCTGTATGTCGGGCTGTCTGTCTGTTTATTAATTTGTTCAGCAAACACGCATGAATGATTACATTTCATTCATGGTCTTATTTATTTACATTTTAATACGTAAACATTATTCTTGTCATGTTTTAATTTTAAATAATTTGTTTAATATTTTTAATTACGTAATATAATAAGACAATAATAATAAAAGCTTAGAGTACGGCAACGCACCTGCGATTCCTCTGGTGTTGTGGGTGTCCATGGGCGGCGGTGATCACTTACCATCAGGTTATCCGCTGGCGCGTTTGAATCCTCCTTCTAAAAAAAAAAAAGAAAAAATTAAGCAGGCATTGGCATAGAATTGAGAACTCGAAACATTGGACAAACTGTGTTTTTTAATGTTGAAATTAGCTCGGTGTCTCGTGTTTGCTTTCACCCTTTAATTTAGCAAAAAAAAAAAATTAGTATGAATTTAAAATAAATTAAAAATATAATTAAAATCACAGACACCAGCTAGCTCTGTCTGTTAGCTTTTTACACCTAAATCGCTGAAAAGATCTCGGTAAAATTTGATAATGAGATAGGTTGCACCCAGAGAAAGGCTGTAAATTGTCTGAATGTCACGCGGGCGAAGCCGCGAGCACAATCAGTTGTGAATAAAACCCGATTTAATACAGTTTTACTGGTAGGTGTTTGAATTTGTAAAAAAAATTGTTTAAAAATAAGTGATGATTGAAAGTAAATTTTTTTTTTTTTTAACTGAGTAGCACGCGCTTAGGGCTCTCCGCCAGGAAAAGGTAATTAGCACAAGAAGTGGGACGTAGGTACTGTAGTATCAGCCACATAAATCTATACTAAAAAATAAGAAAAAAAATTACTATATAGATAGGAACGTATATACAATACAATACATATACCAAAAATACATTTTATTATATTTTTGTGTATATCCGTCTGTTTGTTTGTTTCGGGTAATCTCCTAACGGCTGGACCGATTTAGATGACACTTTTTTTTTATAGATAGCTGAAGTTACTCCGCCTAATTTTCGAAAGTAATTATGGTTCCGCGTATAAATATTAAAACTCATAAAAAATTGAATATTACGGTCAAGTGTTTAATTTTATGAGAAATAAGTTTACTTTATCGCAGTACTAAAATAATTAGAGTTCCGTATATAAAAAAATAAAACGCAGTGAAGAGTATATTAAACACTGGCACAACCGCGGGCACACAGCTAGTTACATATATAGGCCCCCCTGGGCTCTTCGGCGGTACTTTAGTATGACATTTGGTAGCTGTTATTTAAAAAAAAAATCTAAACTAACTGATGCTGTTGATTGGAATAACTTGTGTTACTGCATCCTATATTATGTGATTTTGGTGGAATTTTACTTTTTTTCTAGCGTAGCACAGCGCATGCAGTTAAAATTGTGGTTCAAATGTACACACATTTATATATATATAAATAAACAATTTCTTTCTTACTTTCTTTAATATAGTTTAGTTATTGTGTACAAGTGAAGTTAATTGAAAATAATGGCACGAAGCGTGTATTCTTAGGTGCCACAAAAATTCCATGGAATATTCTAGAGGGATTGCCATCGTCATGCTAGTGTGTTAATACAAGTTTGAACTTCAGAGTAGGCAGTATGGACAATGTGTTTTAGCCTGTCCTATCGGACGAACAATTCAATTACTATAAGGCTTCTGTACGCTAGTTGTGAAGTTCTAGTTCCCGACACGAGTAAGCAAAATTTCGTAAAAATGGCAAATATCTCGCTGTGTTGTTACCCGCAAAAAGAAACTTTCGAAATGTATCCTGGCTAAAATTATCCGGTAATTAAGAAAAAATAAAATGGTTCGCTACAGAACCTATGTATATTGTAGTTATGTTGTGCCCAAATCATGCTTGCAGTGAGTGCAAAAACTTTCACATTTAGGGATCGGAGCACGTCTTGAGTCGCTGCCAGAGGGAGACTAATGATAGCTTAAATGATATATGATGAATCTACACTCACCTATAAAAAAAACCGTTTTTCGGTTTATACTATATCATATATAATATATCATATACTTACAAAGCCTTGACCTCAAAAAGGTAAAAAATTTAGTCATCTACGAAAAACAGACATCTATTATAGTATAGACTAACATTTTAATTAGTAAACGTAAAAAATATTTGAAACGTGTGTGACAAGTCACTTTCAACTAGCGTGCGATAATAGAATATGTGAATACATTGGAACGTAATTACTTTAATATCCTAACATGGTTTACGTCTTTTATATTTGTATAGTTCGATATAGCTGGTGTAATAATTTCTTACATAGTTCAATGTTATCGTTTTTGATGTCTGTAAGCCGTCTGGCGCCGTGGATGAGCGACGCGACGCCATGACGCCGTGTGACGTCATCGCTCTCAAGCACAGAATAATATTACCCCTACCGGAGCTGTCAAGTGTATCTCAAATTTGACATACATACTGATAGTGATTGCATGTTTGAATATTATTTCGTTTACATGTTAAAATTCATAAATAATGTCCTCTGTTTCTTTCTTTTCACAACACATAATTTAACCAAATGTGTAAAATAATCATTTACCAAAAAATATTTAATCACTATAGAAAGAAATAAACTATGTATTTGCAAAGACTATAAAATATAATAATTTATCTATGGTATGTGTTAATAGTTACCACAAAGTATTAGATGTGGTTACAAATCATTGTCATAGATAACGTATTTTTCTATTAGTTTTGATTTTTATTTTTAGATTATTATTAGTTAAATTACGTCCTGTCAGTGCGGTTACAGAGTTGTAGACTAATTATTCCGAAAGTTAATTCTAGCGCATAGTACCGAAGTCTTTATTGTAGCCGTACAAAATTCAATTCGATTATGTTCTAATAATTTAGATTAAAAAAAACTGTTGTCGGTTTAAAATACTCCATATATAAATACTTTAAACATGCACCAACTTTTCGCGTTCGCATGGAATAAATTTTTTTTTTCTTCATGAGTAAGGGAAGTAAAGGTTTTTTAATTTTAGTTAAGCCAAATTATGGCACTTCGTTTGTTGTTAAATAAAATCTTGACTCAGTCAGGCACGAAAGTCTTTCAACTCTGCAGTGTTAAGAGAAATAATCTCAGTGTATGAAAAATTATACGTGAGTAGGCGCTAAATTACGATGCCTCTACTGTCGCTAGCGGGTAAAGTTTCATGAGAACACCCACAAGTTACAAAAATAAGATAAAAAGTAACCAAGGAAAGAATCACTTTGCTCCGTCTACAACTGTTAAATTGAAATCGTGTTCTTTATATTATGTCTATTAAGAAAAAAACATTTTATATAGTAGCTAAATTTATTTTCTTTCGGAAATCGATATAGGTAACATAGGTAGCAAATTTTTACTACAGGTGAGATTTTTCTGGCGGTACTCTTGTCACGTATTAGTATTTTTTTTTTCATAAACTAGTGTTAGAGCTTACATTATGAATGATGTAATATTAGTGGAATTTTTGTGATTTTGTATGCACAGGTGAAATGTGTTAAAGGTAATAAAATGCTTCACTTCACTTCTTAGTTTTTGGCCTTTGTAGCTATTGGCAAGTAATAAAATGATATAAGGTTTCCTATATGTCAGAAAACTCTTAATATTTTAAGCCATTTTTTATATTCTGTTAGTTTGTTTATCGCCTTTTTGCGTATAATTTACAATTTTAAGGTTGCTATTTCATTTCATTCTGACCTTTAATATAGCATTTGACACACACAACACAAAATACACCTTCAGTTATTCATCATTTTATCAGTTGTTTCGGTCAATTCGATAATGCAAATAGTTTAATAATTTCTATATAATACCATTTTAATTTTAATAAATTCATTGTAATTCTTTTATTTTATTTGGTCAATCTTTCTATCCCTCTTTCCCTCTTCGACATGTTACTCCAGTTCTGTTTCTTCTTTCTTTCGTTTTCCTTGCTTCCTATCTAGTTTACTTGTTTCTAGCGCCTGCAACCTTGGCCCCTTCCTCAATAAAGTCAAGGAAGTGGGCTCGAAACTCCTCGTTTCTTATCAGGGTGGGGAGGTTACAAACGCTTAGCCTCAACCAGGTCCTGACCTCCAGCTCGCTACGGGACGAGCCGAATCTGGGACAGCCCTTAAGGAGGTGGTAGACTGCTATCCTTCTTGGCTGCAGCTTATATTTAGACCTTTTTTTTTAAATTTATTTATTGTGGGCCCCCGGCAGCGCCCTCGTTTCAAATATTTTCCTAAAAACTAATTAGTACTAAGGTCAAGTAAAAATATTTCCGTGAAACTGTGCATAGAACGGGATTTTATTATTTTTTTAGGATTTTTAATTTTTACGTCAAACCCTGATTATTTTCGAAAATTAAAAGTGCCCAAGATAACGCAAAGTAACTTCAGCTATCTACCAAAAAACGTCTCATCAAAATCGATCCTGCCATTTCAGGGATTCAAAATTTTATTTTTTATATAGGTGTCGTATATACATTAATATCTATTTAGCAATTTTGACATTACAAACAGACACTTCAATTGTATTTTATGAGTATAAATATATCAAGCATTGGTATACCCAATTCACGCATCAACGGTACTTGCCGAACTGAAATAGTTGCATTTGTTTGTATGAACTTATAAAGAATCAATCAAACTAATATCGGTACAAAAATACGAAACATGCGAGTAACGATTTCATTTGAGAGTAACGTTTCAGTACCCGTTACTTTGTAACGAATAATTACGGCTTGCACGGCTCTAGTCAGAGGCTGTCAACTAAAATAATCAACGCGAGTTTTGTGTACTTTGATTCGTATCAAAATAAACTCTAAACATTTTGAAAAATGGCTGAAAAACCACCAGAAGAGGGTTACATATCTGTTGTTGATGAAGAACCGGAGATATTCGAATTGTTAAAGTGGGACTCGTCGCACACGCAAAAACCACAGGAGCCGACTCCAGTAGAGAAAGCAAAAAGTCCAGAGAAAAAAGGTGTTAAACCTCATGAAGCTGATCCTTTCATGTTACATGATTCTGCTTTCATAGAATCATATAGATTGTCAAAAGATTTGGCGCGTAACCTATGCGAAGAACTGAAACCTGTAATGCCGGATTCAACAAAATCAATCGAGTTTTCTGTTGAAAGTAAAGTAGGTTAACTTCAAATTATTTTTTTTGAATTTTTGTTCTGCATATAAGTATATTTTTTCCTTTACGTTTAGATGACCATAATTTATGCTATCATTTTTTGTACATATGTTATTGAATTTTTATAGGTAATGGCAGCTCTATCATTTTATGCAACAGGAAAATACCAAAAGTCGATAGGTGGCAAAACAGATCCGAATATAACACAGTATTTTGTATCAACAGCTGTAATGCAAGTAACAGAGGCTTTGAATAATCCTACTATTGTAAAGAAATATATACATTTTCCACATTTAAGAAATGAAAGAGATATCATAAAGGCAAGGTAGGTTTTTAGTTTATAATATTGATGTAAACCTGTAAATGTGCGAAGGGTTCTTCCCAAATAAAAAAATTGATTTATAATAACAGACCATTTCCTGACATTGTCAATTACATATACTGATAATTATATTTAGTGATTTTCTGATACACTAGCTGTGCGCCCGAGGCTGCGTTCTCGTTTTATATGTTCTTCACTGTATTTTATTTTTCTTATACGTAACCCTAAGATGTTTGATAATTATATTTTTAATTGTTATTTCTAATTATAATTAACCGAAGCTGCAATGTAGTCTGACGCTCATCCGTGCGGTAGTCTGACAGCTCCCGAAGCACTGTGATAAATAAATTCATATTGTTTAAACTAATTACAGTATTACAATTTCTTCTAGATTCTTAAATAAGACATGTAACCGATAAAAAAACAACTTCACGAGAAATCAATGAAATTTTCATTTGTTAATTTAATTAATTAACAATATAATAATAAACAAATAATTTTTAGTTGTTAAAATGTAAACATTTGAAAATAAATCCTCAAAGTTTCATTAATTTAACTACTTAAAAAAAATATGACTTAATTTTTATGATCCAGTGGATAATGGAGGGTCCACTTGAAATCCAAACTGATAGTCAGGTATTGTATTAATTTCCTTTAGGATTGGTAGGATTCTTCTTAGTAAAACTTTTTCAAAAAGCTTTTTGATTTAATTGGCAGTAGGCTTGTTGGCCTGTAGGAGGTCACTATATTTGCTGGTTTACCCATTTTATGTATCATAATTATCTGGGATATTTTCCACAAATCTGGATAATATTGTGTTCTCAATATACCATTAAATAGGGGTGGTAATGAAAGCAATAGCTTTTTTAGACAGCTCTTTCAATATTTCATTTATAATTAGGTCAAAACTTGGTACTTTTT